>CM053597.1:73055506-73070424 GCA_028646575.1 Pseudocheirus occidentalis
GTGGAAGGTTTGTGTAATTTTCTAATGACTGTACTTAGTGATTAATGATATTTAGTCATTGTGAATCTAGATTAGTGACTAATTAAGTTAATGGTTGCCCCATGAGTGGAAGATTGATTATTGTATTGTGAATTGATTGAATGATTGAGTATTGATTATTGTATTGTGAGTTGATTGAATGATTAAGTAAGGAGGGTTTCCCCCTTAGGGAAACCAGATGATTATCCTTTTGTTCTTGTTCTAAATATTGTGGCCACTGTAGTGAAAACTGTGTGGCCATTCTAATGTTAAGCTGTTGTGAACACCATATTGTGATTTTCTGGGATAAGATGTAATGTTGTAGGTATTATATTGTGATTTGTAGTGAATGTTTGCCTTGATTTTTAATGGAATAAATAGAGTGTTCACTATACTGTGTAATCCGCACCTTAAAAGCTGTTCACAGTAGCATTCTTCGGGCCATCTGCTTGTGCATGGCGTTACAATAACATAGGTTTTTAGTTAGAGGTCTCTAAACAGCACATAGAGATAGTCCAGTTTCCCAGCCACACAGGGCTAGGCTCACAACAATGCATTAAAGTTTTTCTCATAATTCCCACAATTGCATAATTATATTAAGTCAGGTACAAATCAAACTGTTTAGAAGTCTTATAATGAACTATTTTTGAGAAAGGAGATTTACATGTCACCGAGGTAACCAACAAATTAAACATAACTAAAATTGAGTCTCCTTGTATTCTATTGACCCATTCTCAGTATCCATTTAACAGTAGATTTTGAGTCCCAGATGTCACATATGATTATCTGGTCCCTAGATATCTTTTCTTGGACCATATACTTGTTCTCAGGATAGCTCTAAAAGGGGCTATGCTACTCTGGTTCCAAATCTAGAGGTTCCTAGATAATTCTGTTAGTAATGTCATTTAAATTTGGTTCTCTAATTTTGAAACTTCAGAGAATTTCAGTTTGTATACCATTTGTTGTTTCTATCTTTACCTAAATCCTTTACCTGATATAAGAATCTTTTAGAAATTTATGAGTCCCACTGCAAAACGAACTCCTCTGTCTTTTAAAAACATCAGACAGATCCTTTAAAATAATCTCACTTTCTTCACCAATATCAATACAATTTATATGTAAAATCCTTAATCCTTAATTTTGAGAACTTATTACTAAGGCATACTGAAAGCCTAAATTTTCATGATAGATAAATTTGGAAGCCAATGATATGCATATGTATATAGTTCTTAAAGGAAATAATCTAATCCTGTTGCTTTCTCAAATTTTACTATTCAATTTATTTAGAAAACTTTTACATTATATCTTTGTCTTATTACTTGGTTTAATCATTTCTCCCTTAGGAGAATATCATCCCTATATTATAATTTGACCACAAATACAAGATAAAAATGTAAGATGTTCATACTTACATCCTATTATAGTAATTCAGAAATGTTGCAGTATCAATCTATTATTTAATAGTTTTGGTATTGTATTTACAAAACTTCTTGATTACAGAAATAAGCTGTAAGAGGAAAAAGGACATAGTTATAACAATGTCATATATCAAAACAGAGGGAAAAACTCCGTTAGCTCTATTTGAATCTAGGCATGAGTCATAGCTGACAGCTGATCCTGTAGTCACAGGGTGTCAAAACCAAAGCTCCGGATTAATCGGGGAGGGAGAATTTCCTTTTCAGAATCAACATGGGACAATGGGAAAATAGAGTCAGGAGGATCTTACCTAGGCATTGCCTATGTCATCCCTAAAACTTTTCCCAGGCACAGACATCCACCTTTAGCAGTTCCCAGACTACAGCACATGCTGTTTTCTAGTACTGGCTTTATGACAATTCAGACAACTATCCCTGTTATCAAAGCTCAAAATAGTAAATTACAGTCCTAAGAATTTTTACCTTAAATAGCAAAATTTCACTAACCACAATTTAGTGCTTGAATATCTTTCCTGATGTTTTGCTAACATCTCATATTCTGGGGCTTCAGACATAGAGCAAATACCTGGTACTTGACTCATTGCTAATATGTTGAAGCTACATCTTTAAACGACCCTATACAATTTCATAGTAGCCAACAATTTCAAATGAAAATGTGCTATTATTATATATTATTATTATCTGCTTTCTAACAAAATATATCTCATTAAATATTTAACAGTTTGCAAAAATCTATTATTGTTGCATCTTTTTTAAAGCCCAATGTATGTGTAATAGCATCCAGTTTAAAAAGTTGTTTTGTCTAACGGCATTTCTGTTACAATGGTCTCTCAAATTTCACAATATAAGAGAATTTAGAAATAGAATAATAACACAATCAGCATCATGTATTTAAAACATGAAAGAAAGCTTCAGATGACATCAATTGTGTTTCCAAATTTTCCCATTGATCTTATTACCTTTGGCATTTTAAAACCACTTTAGACTTATCAGGTATGTAACAATTACATTCAATTAAAGAAATAATAATAATGAAATGTTTAGCATATGCCAGTCACTGTATCAGAGACTTTACTATCTTTATGTCATTTTGATCTTCACAACAACCCTGGGAGGTAGGTACCATTATTGTTTTTCTCTTTTTGGATCAGGAAATTGGGACAGAGATAAAATAACTTGCCTAAGATTACACAGCTAATACATTTTTGTAGCTGGAAGGGTGGGCTCGCCAAGGGCAGAAGCTGGCTGGTTCCCTACCCCTACACACACACACACACACACACACACACACACACACACACACACACACCCCTCATACTGCTATGTGCTATGCTGGGCATTGCCTAGGACCTTTCCAGGCAGCAGCTGCGCAAGGTCTGCCAAGGGCTTTAGATTCTTCAGAGACTTGGCAGCAACAGTGGCCCAGTGCTAGCCAGACAGGGCCATGGCACTGTCATCAGCCTCATCACCTCATGCTCGGACTACTGTGATAGCCTGCTGGTAGGTCTGCCTGTCATAAATCTCTTCTCCATCCCCTACTCAGCCATCAAAGTGATCTTCATTAAACTCAGCTCTGACCATGTTGCTGCCACTCCCCACCTCCAACTTCCACCCAATAAACTCCAGGGGAGTGACAGAGGATCTTCTGGAGTTTATTGACTGTGCCACGTTCCTGTCTAGCTAGCATTGGGCCACTCTTCCTGTCAAGCCTTTAATAGGGTGAATAAATGACTAAAATTGGAGGTAAATGTGCAGTTCTTGGATGTGATTCTTTTTATGTCAAATCCCCAAAGAATCTAAAGTGTCCCTGCTGGGTAGGCCTACAGTGCTGAATGTTCCAGCAGGTGGCTCCCATGGTAACATGGTTCACCTTATGTAGACAATGATAACTTGTAAGATTTTGAGATGGGTGACATTCACAGAATCAGAACTGAAACCTGCCCTATGGACTCAGAATCTTTGATTTGGAGGAGATTTTAGAGGTTAGCTATTCTAACTTGGGTAAACTAGAGTCTGGGGTAGGGGAGTGAGGGAGGCGAAGATGTGGGCACCTGATGGTGCCTGGATGTGACTGAATTCTAAGACCAGACTTTAGGTCTAGGGCTCTGTCAAGGGGTTAAGAACTACTATCATTGACTAAGCTCCATTACCATGCCAGTGAAGACCAAAAATAACTGCAGTTAACAGATTGTTTTTCCCCCCTGGGCTTTGCTACCTATTTTTTTGTCTTGCCTTCGGCAGATTTCTTCATCTCCCTTGGGATTTTGCTTCCTCGTCTGTAAAATGAGTCACTGAGGTTTCTAGTCTCACTCATCCTTGACTCTTCACATTCTCTCTCTATCCTCCCACATCATTACTCTACTGTAGTCAAATTAATTGCCAATTAATTGTTGATTTTGTTGATATTTTATCATTTAACATTTATCCTATTGGTCCCTCTCTCTCCACTCACTCACAAAGATCTTGTGCCTTCTTCACTTCCCTGATGGGCTACACATACTCCCTGCTCCAATTCTTTTTCCACACAGCTGGTTAATTGACATTCCTAAATAATAACGTTGTTCTTCTTTGGAGCTCACAAAGCTTTGGTGTCTTCTTCTTGCCTTTAGGATAAAATACATACTCCTCTGTCATTTAAAGCTATGAAAAAATCTGGTTCCAACCTATCTTTTCTAAGATGATGATCTATTACTCCCTATCATGAACTCTATAATCCAGTCCAGTTGGTCTACTTGCTAATCCTTCTAGAATGTGATATCCTATCTTCCATTTCCATGTGTTAGCATAGGCCATTCCCTATGTCTGCAAGGTCTTCCCCACCTTGGCCTTATAAAATCCCTAGCTTCCTTCAAAGCAAAGCTCAGGTGCCACCTCCTACATGAGACCTTTCCTGGTATTACTAGTTATTTTTTTGTATCAATTCATCTGTATGTATATTGTCATTTTTTGTAAGTTCTGTAAAGGTAGAAACTTTTGTTTTTACCTTTGTATCTCCAGAGTACCTGTTAAACAGTAGGTGCTTAATAAATGTTTGTTGAATTGAATTGGATGAGGGGAGTGAATAAGATGATCTCTAACATCCCTTTCATAGCTAAATCCAGTGACCCTATGACCTCCCAGCAGACGTTTTTGTGGATACTTCCAGTCATGAAAGTGGATAACTCAAAAATCATAGTTCGATTGGTCTAGTACTTGGAAGGTTCTTTATAAGAAACAGAAGCCTGCTTCCATGTAACTTCTATCCATCGTTTCAAGTACTAGATGGGCCAAAAGTTAGAAAGATCTGAGTTCAAATGTAGCCTCAAATACTAACTGTGTGAGCCTGGACAAGTCACTTAACCTTTGTCTGTCTCAGTTTCCTCAACAATAAAACGGGAATCATAATAGCCTCTCTCTCCTAGATTTGTAGGAAAATCAAATGAGGTAATATATGTAAAGCACTTAGCGCATAGTAGGCGCTTAGTACATACTTGTTCCCTTCTTTCTCCCTTCTTGAGCAACATGTCTGCTCCCTCAATTTTTTTTTTAACTAACTTTGCCCAGCCTATTGAAAATTAACTGCAGAGAAAGCTCCTTAACCGCTGAATTATACTCTAATTCACTGGTCATTCACCGATGCTCCTTAACAAGTAATAACTTGTCTGATCTTTTAGACATCTTTGTTTGCCTGAGAAATGGGGTTAGGGAGTCATCTGTATCACCAAGTTTCCTTGACCAAAAATCCTGAAGGAATAAGATATCTGAAAAGAGCCACTCAGTGAGAAAACAGCAACAAATTAAAATAACAACCCCCCCACCCCCATCCCCATGCACAAGGTATGTACTCCTTGATAAACCATTTGATATAATACCCTCTTACCCAAATGGAGGGAGTGTTATCTAATCACTGGAACACCGAACTAAGAGTCAGATTCCAGGGTCATTTTTCCCCTAGCTTAAGCATTGATTACTTGCACAACCCTCCTGATATCCTTTCTTCCTCTATGCAGATGGGACTATTAATATTGAGGGAGGAAGGGAGATGGCTTTTTACTAGTCTGTCGGGCTGTCCTGGCTTTGCCATTAGCTTTCCATGGGGTTTGTCATGTGGGCCCCTACTTTCCTTTTTGTCTCAGTTTCCCACCATCCCAGACACCAGGCATCCTGATTATATAACACACACTGAAGGAAGAGGAACTCCCCCAGTGATTCTGAAGGACTGATGAACACGAGAATGTGAAATGCGTGATAATCTCCCAAATGTTGGTTTTTCTGGCCACTTATTTTCTTTAGAGAATATGCAAGTGTATCAACCAATTCTGGAAATGAAGAGAAACTTTGCAGTTTTGAAGAATGTCTGATTCAGCAAACAGGCTAAAGCTGGCCAGCTTTGTACAACTGTGGGGCATCTGTTTGCTAAATAAAGGAATGAGTAATCCCAAACAATTACCTTCCTTTATTTGCTAAGGATAGTGACTAAGAGAGCAGTACTGATTGGGAATGGATTCTTTTGTTGAGTCAACTATTATAGAGGTTCCATGTGGGTTTAGTCAGCAGTATTGTAAAGAGGATTCCTATTCAGATAGTGTGTGAACTGGCTGACCACTGAGGCCTCTTCCAATGGTGAGTCTATAGTTCTGTTGTAAGGAAAGTGGAGTTGGGGATCTATTATACCTCCACCTCAATCAATGTAATATAAAGAGTGTAAGAACATGATTGAGTTTTATATGTGCAAACATTATGGTTGATTCTCTGTTATTTCTTTCCAAAGTATAAACCTCTTTAATTAGGACTAGCAAGGACTAGTTTATTGGTTAACCAAAGAGGCTAACCACATCTATCCAAGAGCAGAGAGACACACCAAGGAATCACTGAGTACAAAGACAAGGCAATCAGAGATCTGGCCAATCAAGAGAAGAAGTAGCTCAGAGGAATGTAATACCTTGGACCAGAAAGGAATGCTGTCTATGGATTTGGGAAAAGACTTCCAATAACCAGGAGCTACCCTTTAGCCACATATTATCTGGACAGTTAGAGCCCATTTTCCCATTGACTTGTGTGTACTTGTGAGAGAAAATGCCCCAGACTTTAGGGGAATGTTTTGTATCAATTATTCTTCCTATACCACCTTAGTAAATGCCTTTCTAAAAAATATAATAATAATAATTAATCCTAGGTGATTACCAGTGGGAAGCACACTGGTGATGGCTTGTGACTGCTTGTCCTAGAAACTCAACCCCTAGGGGTTACCCCCAGAACCATGATTGCAGCTGCAGGCACACATTGGGCAGCCCAACTATCAAAGCAAGTGCAAATTTAGGGTGTAGCTCTAGAAGAGATGGTAGCATCTAATTCAAACATGAAAGATTGCTTTCTATCTAAGTGGAGAGATTTGGTTTCTTCATTTATAGAATATTACCACAAATCAATAGGGTTTAGAGAATTCAACAGGTTGTTCTTAACTTAGTTTTTCATTTTGAATACATTAGTGTAGTGGAAAGGATTGCATTAGGAACTTGGAGTCAGAAGACCTGGGTTCTGTTGCAGCAACCATATGTGAACCTTTGTGTGAATATTTCTTCCTTTTCTTTTCCTTTGCCCATTTGAAGATGGGCATTGAAGATGGGCAGAAGAAGGATTCATGTGTTGATAGGACAAGATGGTGTGACCAAGAGTATTTGGAATCAGAGAATCAAGTTTGAATCCTACCACTGTTACTTACTACCTGTATGAGCTTTTGTAAAATGAAGGGTTGGCATTAGAGAGCCTCTAAGGCCCTCTCTATCTCTAACACTATAATCCTATGACACTATGATTTAGTTTCCCATAATGCTGTGGATTTAGAGTGCATGCCCTAGATTGCTTGGAGGAAAAAGCATAAGGAAGAAAGAAAAAGGTTCCCAAGAGGTGCTGGTAACGAGAGAAGCCGTTATCCAGCTAGTAATGAGCTGAGGCTATGGCTGCAAAATGAGCAACCGGGGGTGCCTGAGGAAAGTGGACAAGTGCTACAGGTGATGGTGGTGGGGGTTAGTGCCTGAGCCATGGCTGGGTGCTAGCTACAAGAAAACCAGGGTATTAGGATAGGAAGTGGTAAAGGCTGGAATAGAGGCAGCCCAGCTAAACTGTCCCCAGCACCTATAATAGCAATGCACCTAACCCACTGGTATTTGAGAATTTGTGCTGCCTGTGACCTGAACAACAGGGGAGGAAGTCCGTGGGTTCTGTGTGGAGCACAACCATTCCTCTTCCTATTTCTGGTATGCTCAAATGACCTGGTGATTTCAGTTGTTTGCAGGAAGAGAGTGAATACCCCAAGGAGAGAGTTAAAAATGAACTGAAGTTAGCTGTTCTCAGAGCATTCTCAGGGTGGGAGAATAAGCTTAAGAGAATGATGATTGAAACCCCTCCATAATAGC
This sequence comes from Pseudocheirus occidentalis, assembly GCA_028646575.1. NCBI lineage: Eukaryota > Metazoa > Chordata > Mammalia > Diprotodontia > Pseudocheiridae > Pseudocheirus > Pseudocheirus occidentalis. The sequence continues at coordinate 73,063,356 of CM053597.1, forward strand.
TAACTCAGGTTCCCTAGGGTCCATAGCAAATTTTGGCCATGGGTTAATCTTTGAGCCTTCTTCATCTTTAAAATGAGGATTAAATTACCTGTATCAGGTCAGCTAGGTGGTGCAGAGAATAGAGCACAAGCCCTGGAGTCAGGAGGACCTGAGTTCAAATTTGACCTCAGACACTTAACACTTACTAGCCATGTGACCTTGGGCAAGTCACTTAACCCCAATTGCCCTTCCAAAAAAACTACCTGTATCACTTGCCTCATAGGGTTATTTGGGGAAATCAAATGAGACAGCGTATATAAAGCAAAAACACTATATAAATGTGAGCTATTTCTTGTTTGTGGAGAATTCTGAATCCCAGGATTACTTCCTTCTGCCTCCCAGCAGATATCTGGGAATCTTTGCATACTCAGTCATTGGAAATTAAGTCTGGGCTTTCATTTCAGCACTTAGCTTCATTGTCCAGCACATAGCAGGTGCTTAATAAATGTTTATTGAATTGAATTGAACTTTTAACACTTTTCCTCCATTATCCATTCCTAGGATGATTTTACCTCTTTTATTAGTCAAGTCCATAACCATACCCAGCCAGCATAGAAGACTGTCCTTAGGCTCAAATTTTTCTTTGCTTTCTTGCTCTCCTTTAGGTTGAAGTGGGGAAATTTCTTTAAACTCCCATTGGTGCCCCCTGGCAACCAGTGTCTGGGTCATACAAATTATCCTGGAGCTTCACTTAACAATATTGAAAGGATGGAGAGCTGCTGCCTTTTGTGCTGAATCCCTGCAGCTGCACCCAGGTGGCTGCCTTTCCATATACACAAATATTTCAAATGGTCACCAGATAACCATGGTGGTCTGGGCTGTGATTTTCAGTTATGCTAATTCAACAAGGATTCACAAAAATACTATATTTATGTACACCACTCCAAGGATTAGCCACCTCTCAGTAGTTGTGTGCCAAGGTTCTGATCAATATTCTTCTGGCATTTTGAGTGTGCATACACACATGTGTAAGTTGAAACCCCATGTCAGTTTTCTAGTATGGGGAAGAAGAGCTTAACCTTTGCATAAGAAGAGATGTTATTGTCCTGACTCCCAAATCAGATTATAGTTCTCTTGACAACTTTGCTTGGGGAAATCTAGGCCCCTGAAATGCCAAATTATACTTCTGACTTTGTATCTTTGTCCCTCTATACAATAATCAGTCCTTCTTTATTCAGTGCCACAAAATGGGCCAGCAAAGATTCTCAGTCCAAAGACTTGCTTGCAAACAGAACACAATGGTAGTGGACAGATCTATTTCTGTCATTTGGGTCAAAAGACATTTGGTAAAAAGTTCCTAATATAGCTTTCAGCATAATTATGTTGCACAAGGTCAATGGGGATGGAGGAGAGGGGAGTGCTTTCCAAACAGGGATTTGTGCTGAGAGCTCTCATGGTCGACTTTGAGATTATTAAAAGGTATTCTTCCTATAATACTGCTGATGCAGAGAAAGACTGGAAGAATTGGGGGGATTGGAATAGGGGGTGGGGCAGAGAGGGAAAGAACCAAGAGTTTGGAAAGTTTCCTCATACCCATTCTTTTCTGCATTTTTGCCCTTTGGGTTGGGTTTTTTTTTGCCCTTTTAAATTCAGAAATGTATAATTGACATTTATGAAGGTCAGCCCAGGATTCCAGGTGACCTGTTGGAGAAACTAGTTTCCAGCTCTCTTGGAACTTGACTCATAGAATCTAGAACTGGAGGGAACCTTAGCCCTTCATTTATTTTGATGGTCAAGGAACCTGGGGCACACAGAGGTGAAATAATTTTCCCAAGGCTGTACATGAAAGCACAGGTCTTCTAAGTCCAAATCCAGTATTCTTTCTACTACAACATACTCCCTGTGTAACTTACTGAGATGGGAGCAAAATTCTATTTATCTGGAAGATTCTTTGAAACAAACAGATTTTTTTCATGATATGAGGCAAGTTAGTCATTTCTGGTGTAGGATTATTGATTTAAAGCTGCAAGAGGCAACCTAGTCCAACCCCCTGGTTTAAGGAACAAGGAAACAGGCACAGAGCAGTGACTTGCCCAAGGTCACATCAATAGTAAGTGCAGAATCAGATCCTGACTCTAAATCCAGTGTCCTTTTTTGTACTACCACACTACATGTAACACTTTTTCTGAGGCCTACAATATGACTTTCTATTCAGCAAAATTGCAAAGCAGGAAAAGTTATCTTTAATTCAGTTGTAAATTGATATGGGTCAAGAAATGCAGTTTCAGGAAGAATTTTGAGAAGTATCTGAAACTTGAGAGTCATCATGAGTCCAGTGTCAGCCCTTGAGCTTTTCAGATTCAGAAAATAGATGTTTTTATTTTATTATTTTTGCCAAGGGGCTGGTGATCAGCCTCTGAAGAAATGAGTTGAACTGAGATCATAAGAATCTGATTTATAATCAAGAATGAAATGTTATTAGTTAGTCAATATATATTTATTAAATACTTCCTATATACCAGGCACCTCGCTAAGGACTGGGACTGAAAGGCAAAAAACAGAATCTCTGCCTTGAAGGCCATTCTAAGAGAGAAGATGACATGCTAATCACCATACGTCAAAGATATAGTGAAAATGGAGGGTTATCTTGTGGGAAGGGGAGGGGGGGCAATGGGAAAGGCCTTTTGCAGAAGGTGGGATTTGAACTGAACCTTGAAAAGCCAGGAGATGGAGATGAGGAGAGAGAGCATTCCAGGCATAGGAGACAGATGGTGAAATCCCAGTCAAGAGAAGGAGTATTTGGTGCAAGGAACAAGGAGACCTATGTAACTGGATTGTAGAAGATGTAGAATAGAGGCTGGAAAAGTAGGAAGGGGCCAGGTTGTAAAGGGCTTTAAATGCTAAACAGAGCATTTTATATTTGATCCTAGAAGTAATAGAGAAACATGAGTGTTTCTTGAGTGGGAGTGGTGGGGACGCGGTGACTTTTGTCACTGAGTGAAGGATGAATTGGAATGGAGAAACACTTAAGGCAGGGAGATCAACCAGAAGCCAGGTGTGTAGGTGATGAGGTCCTACACCGAGATGGTGGCTGAGGGAACAGAGATAAGAGGAAATATAGAAGAGATATTATGGAGGTAGAAACAAGACTTGGCAACAGATTGTAAATATGGGGTGAGACTGAGTAAGGAGCAGAGGTTGACATCAAGCTTACAGGCCCAGGTAAGAACGGTGTTACCTTTTACAAGGAGGCAATAGGAAAGCTGAGAAAAGAGGAAGGTTTAGGGGAGAGATCATGAGTTTTATTATGGGCATTTTGAGTTTGAGATATCTATGGCACATTGGGGTTGAGATTTCTAAAAGTTGGTCAGTAATGTAGTATTAGAGGTCAGGAGAGAGACTAGGTCTGGGTATATAAATCTAGGAATCATGGATAGAGGTGATCATTGAACTGATGGGAGATGGTGAGATGACCATATGGCACTGCACAGAAGGAGAAGAGAACCCAGGGCAGACACTTGGGGAACAACTCAGGATTAGTGGGAATGACCTGGATTGAGTCTCAGGGAGGGATATACCTCTCCAGTGACCAGAATAGTCATGTCTGCTATTTAGGGAAGCCTCTTCCAAGCCTTAAGGCAGTGGTTCTCAACCTTCCTAATACCAGGACCCTTTAAATACAGTTATTCATGTTGTGGTGACCCCCAACCATAAAATTATTTTTGTTGCTACTTCATAACTGTAATTTTGCTACTATTATGAATTGTAATGTAAATATCTGACATGCAGGATGTATTTAAATTGAACATAACCCACAGGATGAGAACAGCTGCCTTAAGGTATCTAGGAAATAGAATTAGTCATCAACAGGTTGCTTGGTGAGAAGAGAAGCAGAGTAGAGGGAATTTTAATCATCTGTTAAATATTTCACCCAGGTGGTCACAGTTTGGTGGATTGTCCCTGATTTACTAAATAAGGAAACTTCCTAGTGCCTTCTACTTGCTTCAATCAAAGACTTTATCTTCCCCCACCATTGGCCTTTGCTAGACAATTAATTTTGTATTTTCTTCGTAATTCTCTCTTTTAAGTATCCCTCATCAGTTACCAAAAGCTTCCAACCTTGCATCATTGCCTGCAAACAGACAAGTAATAGCGAATTAAATTACAATTTATTTCATGTTGTTACATTTCTGATAGTTTATTCTTCTTGTTTATGGAGATACCTTAAACTCATAGGCTTGAGAGATGGAATGAACCTTAGAAGATTTCCGGACCAGCAATCTCCTTTCACAGACGAGACAATGGCCTTCAGAGAAAGGAAGAGATTGTTTCAGGGCTGAAGAGTAAGTAGCAGAGTTGGAATCAAACGTAGGTCCTCTGACTAAATACAGTGCTCTTTCTACTTCACCCAGAGTTATCTTTTGGAGACACCCTAATCTCATTCTCATCACATTTCTAAACTATCTCATAGTTAGGGGTGTGCTGGAGCCAGCTCAAACTGGCTGAAAAGAATCCGGTTGTTAAATTTCCATTTTGAGTATTCATACCCCAGCAACTGACAAGCACTATAAATCAGGGCTTGGTTTATTGTTTGTTGATTATCTATCTAGACTTAAGAAAGTGATAAGGAAATGCTAATAATGCAGATTAAACCTTAAAACTATGTTATGACTACTGGAGGTTTTAGTGAGCCTGTTGTTAAATATTTATCAGCACACCCGTGTTGTAAAGTAGACTGTATGCTGAGACTGTTTCCCGCAGATAGCAGCCTGTGGATGTTAGATTCTTTTTATCCGTAATAACGCTTTAGGACCCTGTTCCCAAGTTTTGGGAATGTTTTTCTATAGGCTTCTCCCTGCCTCTGTTCCATCCTTTTCTACTGCCCCCAGGTGGTAGTTGGTGATATAGCCACTTCACACAGCAAGTTTTGAAAATGCAAACTTGTTCCAACAAGATTGCTATATTAAGGAACATTTTGAGCAGAATTTGAATTTTGACTTTGTCTCTGCACAATTCCTAAAGCAGTGAAAATGTGGAGAACTACATTACTTCACAGTTACTTATGCCTTTCAGATGTCCAATGCCTGCTTTCATAAGCAAATTTCGGGTCTTTGTCAAGGTACAATACCATATTTATTGCATATCTACTGGTGCAAGAGGAGGTGGGGGTGACACTGGTCAGAACCACCCCCTACTCCCCACCCTGAAGCCCACCCCTACCTCCTTCCACCATGGCTGCCTTCCTGCCGCTTAGAGCCTCGACCAAGTAGCTGACCAAAGTCACAGGGGGTCACTTTCTTGTAGTCTTTCTGTATTTCTTAACCATTTAACATGTATTAAACTGCTCTGCTGTTTTTATTATGTTCTTTTTTTAATGTACCACTGACAAAGTTTATATATATATATATATGTATATGTGTATATATATTTATATATATAAACCACTGATGTTTATATATGTATATTTATATATATATATATATAAACCACTGTTGAAGTTTATATATATATATATATATATATATATATATATACATATACACACACATATGCTCAAATTATTTACTGATGAGGTCTCAAAGTCAAGAGGCCCTGGGTTTTTCCTTTGACATAGAAGCCCTATATAAATACCAATTAATGTTACTTAGTCCCACAGCATTGTTGTGAGGTTCTAAATTCTGAAGCAACCACTAGTGAGTTATAAATACAATTCTACTCATACAAGTTCCAACATAATTTTTATTGTCAGGATTCTGTACTTTAGTTCTCCTTCTCCTGTACAGTCTTGGTACCCTGGAGCCGACCAGTACCCCAGGCAGCGACAAGACCAGCCTTTCTTCCAGCTGGGGCATGTCTTCGAATGGTGGATGGTTTTCCAATATGCTGGTGATTACCTCCTGCGAAGGGATGTTCCACAGGATTCATGGCCACACCCCGAGGCCAGCAGTTTCTCTTGGCCTTGTATTTGTGATAGGCTCGAGCTGCCTTAAGTATAGGTTTACCCATTTGACCTCCTCCAGCAACACCAACCACAGCTCTGTTAGCAGAGGAGATCACTTTCTTGGAGCCTGAAGGTAACTTCATTCATGTTTTCTTGGTTCCAGGATTGTGGGAAATCACTGTGGCATAGTTTCTAGAGGCACGGGCAAGCTTATCCTGGTCCCCAGGCTTTTCTTCCAGACCACACACTATGGTCCCTTCAGACATAGTGCCAACTGGGAGGACATTGCCCATGTTGAGCTGAGCTTTCTTACCACAGTACACAAACTGGCCAGTATGTATGCCTGCCTTCAGCAGCAATGAGCAACTCTGTCCTCTTTTTAAATTGGTAAGGATCCCAAAAAGCTGCTTTTGCAAGAAGAGCCCCTCAGCCTGGATCATGGATTATGACTCAGTGGTTCTCAACCTTCCTAATGCCACGACCCTGTAATACTCGTATGTCCCTTTGATACTCATATGTGTGTGTATCTGCATGTGGGTGGACCCGCCTGGAGATGGATAGAGGTGCGGTGTCTCGGTTCCTAAGACCATCAGAAATGTGTTTTCCGATGGTCTTAGGTGACCCCCAAAGGGGTTCCAATCCACAGGTTGAGAACTGCTGGAACTTATGTCCTTTATGATACCCTTATTGTAGCCGTGCCTCTCTGTAAAGTCGCCAGCCTGGAGTTTGGCGGCCACTTTCTTGTGTTTCACGTGAGCGCGGAAGACAGAGCCGGCACCTTCCTCTGACCAAGGATCACTCACCCTGTCTCCCGCAGTCTGGCTCCAGACTTGCTAGAAAGAGCATACTGATGAAGATTTTGACTATTATGCCTCATTTCCCCATAAGCTCTATGATTTTCTATAGAATGGTGCTTTTACTTGGTGGGATCCCCTCCCCCATGTCAGGGTTCAAGGGCCCTAATGTTCATTCGCTACCATAGCCTCTTCCTCTAAAAAAACCCAAATCTATTTCAGGATCCTTCATTCACAGAGAGAGAAAAATGATTAATAATAACTTTCACAAAATCCTGAATTTTACAAAAATTGTAGTTTGTAAAACTCTTTATTGGCCCTTGGAAAAGAGAAGGTTGCATTTTAGAAAAAAAAA
>CM053597.1:73070924-73092811 GCA_028646575.1 Pseudocheirus occidentalis
CTCTCTCCCTCTCTCTCTCTCTCTCTCTCTCTCTCTCTCTCTCTCTCTCTCTTGTCTTTCTTACTGTTGAGGTATTTCAGTCATGTCTTTTTGTGACCCCATTTGGGGTGGTTTGCCATTTCCTTCTCCAGTTCATTTAATAGAAAAGGAAACTGAGGTAAACTAAGTTAAGTGACTTGCCCAGGGTCATGTAGTTAACATGGGTCTGAGGCCAGATTTGAACTCAGGAAGAAGAGTCTTCTTGACTCTAGGCCCTATGCTCTATCCACTGTGCCATCTCACTGCTACATATACATATGTGTATACGTGTATATTCATAAATGTGTAAGTGGTATGTATGCTTATATGTGCATGCATATATCCATGGACATACATTTGTGTATATCTATGTACACAGACATATATAGATATATACACATATGTGCATGTGTGTGCATGTATTGTGTGTGTGTGTGTGTGTGTGTGTGTAGGGGAGTGTGTATGTGTACGACCATGAGGAAGTCACTTACCTCTCAGTACACCCAGGCAATTAATATTGCAAGATAGAAAGGGTTGCTGATCTGAATCAATGGATGGTATTTCCTGTTTGGAAGTTGTCTACACTGATAAAAATCACAGGTCTGTCTCCTCTCGCTTCCCCCTCACCCAACTGCTTGAATGATGGAGAGATCAGAAGATACTCTTGGGCAAATTCTGACAGTCCCAGGTTCAGAGCCAGCACCTGGGCTCTGGTGAGAGCCCAGATGGTTGCCCTTGAGGTAGCTCAAGCTCTACATGCCGGCTCCCCTGTGGTTACCTTGAATGATTAACACAGTGCAAAATAGGCCAGAGTTAGGTATTGTGGCTTTATCTTACTTCTGGCCCCACGCCGTACACTTAACCTAGGCTGCCTAGCCTGGCCTCAGACAGGATTGCAGAAAGACTAAAATAGGGTAGCGGATAGAACACTCTCTTTGTAGTCAGGAAGACCTGAGTTTGACTCCTGACTCGTTACCCTTGCTAACTTAATCTCAGTCAGTCTTGCTTTTCTGACCTGTAAAATGTAGATAATAATTGTACCTACCACACAGAATTGTCTTAAGGACCAAAGGAGATATTGCATGTATAGTGATCCGCTAACCATGCAGCATCACATAAATAGAAGTCATCTTTACTAACTAGAATATAGATGAATGCATATAGATCTATCTCCACCAAAGGAATAACTCAGCACATATCCCAAACTTAACATATGCACATATGTTGTAGAAGTAGCATGCTGTGATGGAAAGAGCACGGGGTTAGGATGCAGAGGACTTGGGTTTGAATCATGCCCTACTGTCTGTACGATCCCAGTTGGGCAAGTTGGTATATTGTAGACAGGATTCATGCATGAGATTGGAATTGAAAAATATGACCTTCCAGGTTTCTTTCAACTCTGAAATTAAATGATACTCTGATTTTGTGATTTTAAAGGTTAAGATAAATGACACCTTGGTAGGGTTGAGCAATGTCCATAAAGCAAGATTCCCAACTTACCAAGCCATAGGTTCTGGGTGCTACAGGTCACCATGGCTTACTAAAATTCCCTGATCCTCAGACCTTTGAACGCTACTTTCTAGCATTCTCCATCCCCAGTAAGAAAGTTCTTATCATCCAAGAAGTAATATGTCAGTGAGTTCTTGATCTAACCAAGATAAAGAAAATATATGGTGGGTATAGACCCCTTGGTTGGACAGTAGAATTTACCATCTAACTTTTTCTCTAACTCAGAAGTTCTTAACCTTTTTGGTCTTATAGACCCCTTTGATAGTCAGGTGAAGTTAATGGAAGGAAGGAAAGGAACAAGCGTTTATTAAACATTTATTGGGTGCCAGACACTGTACTGTGCACTTTACAAATCTCTCGTTTGAGTCTCACAACAATGCTGGGAGGTAGCTATTATCGTTATCCTGATTTTACAGTTGGGGAAAGTGAGGCAGAGAGCAGTTAATTTGTCCAGAATCACACAGTGTGTTTAAGTCAAGGACTGAACTCAGTTTTTCCTAACTCCAGGCCTAGTGCTCTATCTCTGGACCCCTTCTCAGAAAAAGAATGTTTTTGACTGTATAAAATAAAACACATAGGGCTACAAAGGGAACTAATTGTATTGAAATTCAATTATCAAAATTTTCTTGAAAAACAAGTTCACTGAAACCTATCAATGGACCCTCAAGAAGTCCACATAAAGAAGTCTTGCTTTACTCCCATGTATAAAATGGCTAAAGTGGTCCACTCGGGCAGTGTAGCGTAATGGCAGCTAGAGACAGAGAGGCTGTATCCTGGTGTCTTCCTCTTGGCCAATAGATGAGCACTCCTCCTTAGTCACCACCCATGGGAGAGTGTAGCCAGGGACTGGATGTCTGGCAGATTGTATCAAATGTTGCAAGACTGAATAAGCATTAGACTAAAACTAATATGAGAAGAGGGGGTTAAGATCCTAGAATTTAAACCTGGAAAAATTCTTTAGAAATCTTCTCATCCAAGAAAGATTAAATAGCTTGTCTGAGGTGAGCCCCCTCCCCGCTACAATAAAGGTAGCATTTTGGACTAGTGATAATGAGTTTCTTTTCCAATTATAAAGCCAGTGATTAAATATTTTCCCCTCTCCATTCCAAGTCTGCAGCCATTCTTCTGCAAAACAAAGCTATGTGATGGTAAGTGATGGATGTATATGTAGACATGAGGCAGGGGTATGCCCGGAGCCAGCTTGTATTGGCTTGGGAGAGCTGATTGTTAAATTTTCAGTGTAATCATTGATACTTTGGAAATCAGAGACAACTTCAAGTTAGAGCTTGCTTTATTGTTTTGTTGATTCCTAGAATTAAGAAAGTGATAGAGACCGTATAAATGGTGCAGATCAAATTTCAAAGTGTACACTTTTCAGGGAACTGGTTGTTCAACATTTACTAGCACACTCCTGGTTCTCATGAGGTAGGCTCATTTCATTAATGACCCATAATGACTGGCAGAGAAAGAGGACTACAAAAAGATAAATTGGTACTGGAAGACGTAGAAAACAGGATATTAGATTCTTCCTAAAAACCAGAGAAGGAGATTAAAGTTGTTACCATAGAAAGGGATGAAAATAAACCGGATGGCCAGGATAAGGCGATGGTGCTTTGTTCCAGGTATTGACATTGATATTAGAGGGTATTGACATCCGTTGCAGACCTTGAGCAATATAGAAGCAAACAGGGCTTGGCATTTAGTTAACAAAAATAATTATTTAAAATAGGAAGCTAACAAATGGTTTGTTGGAGGGAGCTTCTCCCCTATCCATCGCTATTTTTCCTCCCTAGCTGCAACCCTATGATTTCTGTCTTCTTGGGTAAGGAAGGAAGGAAGGAAGCATCCACCTCCTCTCTCGCCAGCCCTCCTACTCACAACCACACCCACTGAACTGGCTTCTGGCCTACTTGCCCCAAGCACTTTTTGTCTTACTTGTCAAGGGTACAAAAATTTGTAATGACAGCTCTGATCGAGCAAAAAGGAAGACTAGGCATTCAAACTAGAGTTAGGAGGGAGGAGATAACTTTTGTGAAATTATTCTTAGGATCTCAGGAAATAAAAGAGTTCAATGGTTTCTTGGTGCAGAATCTAGGGGGTCATGGTGAAGGAAAAAAATAATCTGTGTTAAGGTGATTTTGGAGAATACAATTTCAACCCAGGACTGACAAACTGGGCCTGGAGCTCATCCATAAAGGGCCCAGTTTCATTAGGACCAAGGGCAAAAAGGTAACTGTGTCATTTGGAAATGAAACTAGTTGCAAGTGGAAAAGCCAAATGTATATTAAACTATAACAAGTGGAATCTGCGACTGAGCTAAATAACCATAATCTGCTTATATCTGTTATAGCCTGACCCCCAACTTCTTCCTGTTTTAGTAAGTTAGACTTTGGATTCTAAATAACTCACCCATCCTGTGTTGCATAGATGACCAAATCTCTATTCCACAGTGTCTAAAGAGGGTAGGGACTAGCACCTGCCCTGGAGTCAGGAGGACGAGTTCAAGTACCTCCTCAGACACTTACTAGCTGTGTGACCCTGGGCAAGTCACTTAACCCCAGTTGCCTCATACACACACACAAAAGAGGATAGGGACTAGAGATCTCTGATTTTAGTGGTAGAAAGGAGCGGTATCAAACTCCAACAGAAGCAGGAGTCCCCTAAACTGTACTTAAGGATCCCTGTTGTTATTTAGTCATGCTCAACTCTCTGTGACCTCATTTGGGGTTTTCTTGGCTATTGGAATGGTTTGCTATTTCCTTCTCCAGTGTGTCCCCATTTCACAGATGGGGAACTGAGCGAAATAGGGGTTCAGTGACTTGCTCAGGGTCACACAGCTAATAAGTATCTGAGGTCAGATTTGAACACAGATCTTCCTGACCTTCTTGTACTCTATCCAGTGCACCACCTCTCTGCCCCTGGAGGTAAATAAGTTTATTGATTTAGAAACCCAAGCAATGACGTTATCTATGTTTTGTTGCATTTTCATTTATTTTGTTAAATATTTCCCAATTACAATTTAGTTCTGTACTACAATTACATAGGTTCTGGCAGCCCTCAGGAGTGTTGTGGGCCCTGTGTGTCTGTCCTGCAGGCCTCACGTCCGACACTGCAATATAGAGAACATCCAGGGGCAGAAGCTCCCTCTACAATTTATAGTCTTAAAATACTGAGATCCCAAATGAATCAGATGTGGTCCTTGAAAAGAGGTCTCCCTGGTTTTGAGAAAGCCCCTCTCTATCCACTACTACACAATGCTTTTTAATTCTTGGGGCATGAGAAAAACTAGCACTCAAGATGAAGAATGAGACACGGTTTTTTGGTTTGGGGCTTGGTTTTATGTTTACATTGCCAACTTGAGAATTTGTTTTGTTTGACTATTAATATTTGTTAAAAAAAAAAAGATCTGGGATTTTTAAAAGATGGGGAGTGGGAGGGGGAAAGGGAGAGAAAGATAAATGCTCATTAATTGAAAAAAAACTTTTTTTTTTAAGAGAAGGGACCAGAGTTTAATATGGAGAGTCTCTTATTTAAGGACACCTTAAATAGTTTCCTAAGTTAACTCCATAGACCTGCCAAGAAGGGGAGAGATGGCTTCTAGACCTGCCCCATAGCATGAATACTCCTCTCTTCTGGCCTAGAATCTAAAGCTGGCTGTATAGTCATTTCCAGAAAGAGGCCTAACTAAAGAAAAGGCATTGGATGTTTGTATGCTCTGTCTGGGGATTTAGATGCTAATTGGTGTTAATGGAATTTGAGTGCATAAATCCTCTTGTACAGGAAGAGCTTTTTCCCCTTTGTAGTCACAGAAAACCTGACTAAAGCATACTAATGACTGGGATTATCAACATCCATTAGCAACTTTATAAGTTAAGGAGAAGAGAAAAAAAAAACACCAAAAAAAAAAACCAAACAAACAACCCAAGAGCAATTACAAAAGCTAAGGCTTCAGTCTTACTGAATGTACTTGGCTCATTTATTTAGTCAGACATTATTTAGATTTAATTATTTATGATGGAATCCCAAGGCATGGCACTGTAACTGGAGAACTCATGGCCTGTGAATATGGGCCGAGAGGCAGGATGAGACAGCTAGGTTGTGAGACTGGTTATAAAATGGTCAGGTTTCCACTTCATGGAGAATTAACCAGAATCTGTTATAAAATAACCTGTTGTTCCTCTGGATCTGCTCTTCCCTCTCGTCATTAGTTCCTTTGACCCCAGTATCTCTTTCCCTTTCTCAGTTCCTGTTTCACAGAATCATAGAGCTGAAAACTGGAAGGACATCAAAAGATTATCTGGTATGGCCTCCCTTTTGTCAGTTCCTCCTGATTCATGTTTCCAATCCTTATTCCAGCGGGGAAAATGTGATGGAACTCATAATAGCAGGACCTCCAGTCCTTTCAAGATGCAGACAATTTTATAGGAGGTCATCATAAAGTTATGCCATTTCTTTCTAAGTAAACATGCCATTTCAAATGAGAAATAGCATAATATGTTTTCAGAAAAAAAAACAACCTGGGTTCAAGTCCTGCTAGATACTAGCTATGTGACCAAGGAAAAATAACCAAACCTCTCAGGGCCACCGGACAACTGACAAAAGCAAGAAGTCACAAATAAATTTATTGATCTGCTTTGGTGGATGGGAGAGGTCCCTGTACCAATAAAATCACAAGTGATGAACAAAATTAATTCAAATGTTTGCTGAATGCTTCTAAGGCATTTGGGAGGGATACAAAAATATGTAAGATATATTCCCTTCCCTCAAGAGCTTACAGTCTAGCAGAAGACATAAACAAGTAGGAAAATACCAACTCAATGGAGTATTCCCCAACTCAATGGATTTCAGGGAACAGAGAGATTTCTTCCAGCAGCAATGATTTGGGAAGATTTCATGGAGGAGGGAACATTTGAACTAAGTCTTGAAAGACTACTAGAGGGTCGGCTAGGTGGTGCAGTGAATAGCGCACCGGCCCTGGAGTCAGGAGGACCTGAATTCAAATCCAGCCTCAGACATTTAACACTTACTAGCTGTGTGACCTTGGGCAAGTCACTTAACCCCAATTGCCCTGCCTTCCCCCTTCCAAAAAGCAAAAAAAAAAAAAAAGACAACTAGAATTATAAAATGAGTTTATAGGGGCTATCCATCCAAATAAGTATGTGACCATGGGCATTTCTTCTCCCCATTATGTGGGAAAGAATGGATTCCAGTTTCACCCACTTGCAGTAAAAGAGAAAAGAGGTAAGGACAGTCTGTTCTTTATAACTGTTTTTCTCTCAGAGTTCCTTGCAGCCACTGAAGTGATCACCTGTGATTTAAAAAAAACCCAAACCCACAAAGTTATATACTTTTGTTCTCATCTACATAGAGCTCACTTCTTTTTTTCTTTTAAATAGCATTTTTTCCAATTATACATCAAGATAATTTTTAACATTCATTTTAAATAAAACTTTAAGTTCCCAATTTTTCCTTCCCATCCCCTCTCCTTAAGAGGGTAAGCAATTTGATATAGATTATGTATGTGCAATTATGTAAGGCATTTTCTTATTAGTCACGTTGCGAAAGAAGAAACAGACCAAAAAGAAAAAAACATGAAAAAGATAAAGTGAAAATAGTCTGCTTTGATCTGCTTTCAGACTCCTGAGTTCTTTGGATGCGGATAGCGTTTTCCATCATGTGTCCTGTCTTGGATCGTTCATTGTATTGTGGAGAAGAGTTAAGTCAATCATAGTTGAACGTGGCATGATGTTACTGTTGCTTTGTACAATGTTCTCCTGGTTCTGTAGAGCTCACTTCTAACAGCCTCTAAAGGAGGTTTGGTATGAAGAAAACTATTATTACAGATGTCTCTGTCTCTGTTCATTTGACTATCATGCCGTTCAATGTGTTGAGGGGGAGGAAGATGCCACTAACTGCCTCTTCTCTTATTGTCTTCTTTCTTTTCCTCTTCTCCATGGATTCTTTAAAAAAATTATTTATTTTGCAAGGCAATCAGAGTTAAGTGACTTGCCCAGGGTCACACAACTAAGAGTTAAGTGTCTGAGGCTGGATTTGAACTCAGGTCCTCCTGACTCCAGGGCCAGTGCTCTAGTCACTGCACCATCTAGCTGCCCCTCCATAAATTCTTTTGTTTTAAATAAAGGAGTAATTAATTAATTTTTGGTTTTTAACATTCACTTCCATAAGATTTTGAGTTCCAATTTTTCTCCCCCTCCCCTTAACCCAGACAGCATGCAGTCTGATATGGGTTTTACATATACATTCATATTAAACATATTTTCATATTATTCATGTTGTACAGAAGAATTAGAATTGATGTCCTCCATAAATTCTTTTATTTTTATTTTTTGTCATTTTGGAGGGAGGAAGGCAGGGCAGTTGGGTTTAAGTGACTTGCCCAAGGTCACACAGCTAGTAAGTGTTAAGTGTCTGATGCCACATTTGAACTCGGGTCCTTTTAACTCCAGGGACAGTGCTGTATTCACTGTACCACCTAGCTGCCCCCATAAATTAAAAAACAAAAACAAAAACAAAAAACTCCTGCTGAGTATAGGAAAATACCAACCTTCCAGTCTTGCCTTAACTTTCTGTCTTCCTAGGCTGGGGGAAAAAACCCAAATTTCCACTGTCTTTGTAGCTTTCCCAAGCCTTGCCAAAGAGTTGGTATATATTAATAGTTCACATTTATATGGTGCTGTCCAGTTTATGAAGTGTTTTTACACTCACTATTTCATTTGATAACAATAATCCATTTCTTTTTTTAAGCTTCAGATATTTTGGAATTTTTTCCAATTACATGTAAAAACAATTTTTAATGTCCTTTTAAAAAAATTTGAGTTTTAAATTCTCTTCCTCTCTCCCTCCCTCCTCTTCCGCCTCTCTGAGATGACAAGCAGTTTGTTATTAGGTAATAACCCATGTGTCTTCAGAACTTTGATAGACCTTCCTGTTATGAATATTCTTCTCACCAGAATATATAGAGAACCATCCCTGTTTCCTCATCTTTGCCACGCTTCTCTATATACTTACTCCCACAAATCCTTCATTTTAACATTCAGAGATCACCCCTGCCACAGGTTGTCGTTGCTGTTTCTCGCTCATCCACTGAGGCTGAGGGAGAGAGGGTGGGCAGCGTATACCAAGTCGATCAAAGCAGTGCCACCATCTCCCCTCATCAGACCCTGATGGAGGCAGCCTAGGACACAAAAACCCAAGAGCCCCAGAAGTAGCAGCACCCTCTCGAGGGCTGGTCACGCTTTCAGCCCAGTCCCCACAACTGTCCCTTGTCCAGGGGAGTTTGATTCCACCTGGCCCCTGCCTTTGGTGCTGATAAATGGTTCAGCACCAGAAATGGATATGACCTTGTCCTGGGAAATAGCAAGCAAGAGGACACATTGCTATCTGCTGAGCCCTAAGCGCCATAGGGCCTTTGCATCTGATTTGCATCTGTAACCGCCATATGCATTATCTCCCCTCCTTAGAATATGAGCTCCTTGAGGGTAGAAAGTCTTGCTTTTATGCTTTTCTCCCCAGTACTTAGTGTGGTACACAGTAAGTGCTTAATAAATCCTTTTTGATTCTTCCATCTATGCATCTATTCCAACACAATTGACCCACTTTCTTTTCTGAGCAAACATTTCCATGTTGATGGCTTTTATGCTACTTCTTGTCAGCCCGCTTTGCTTTAGCACTTTAAAGTTTATAAAGTGCTTTTGCCAGAAAATTATGAGGGAGAGAGTATGAATATTATTATCCCCATTTTAGAGATGCAGAATCTGAGGCTTAGGTTTAGTGACTTGTCCATGATTATGCTGCCAGTGAGTATGGGAGCTGGCATTTGAATCAAGGTCTCCCAAATCAAATTCTAGTGTTCTACATTCACCATACCACCAGTCAGTCAATAAATCTTTTGTAAGTGACTGCTGTGTTCCAGGCTCTGTGCTAAGCACTGGAAATTCAAAAAAGGGCTCCTGCCATCGCAGAGCTCACAATCTCTTTTTAGTAGCCTTATGAGATGGCAAGCCGTATTGTGTCCATTTTTCATACGAGACTCAAAGAGGACTCATTCCTGTTCTGTCTGACCAATGACAAAGAACATCTTCATGTAACATCCATTGACCTCTCCAGGGGCAATACAGTCACTGAGCCCAGCCAGGACAGCAGAGTATAAGCCACACTTGACTGTAAACATCCCCTCTAGTCACCACATCAGGGATAATGGTACCAGAGTTTAAAAAAATGAAAATCTGTGAAGATTTGGCCCAAGCCACAACACTATAATCCATTTAGGACTCAATTCTCCCCAATACTCTTTCTATTCTCTGTGGAGCATAAGTTACCCACTAGGTCAGGGGTGGGGAGCCTACGGCCTCTGGGCCTAAAGGAGACCTTGCCTCACAATGCTATGTATTAGGAAAATGAGAGCCCTCATTCCAAATGGAATGGAGGAAAGACAAGTTGCAATCAATACTACAGCAACCCATTTTAGAACTAACATGTTTATGTCTTAATTAGAAATCACAAAATGACTCATATCAGTCTAATGCCAGAGAATGACTCCATTTTCATCAATGCACTATGTAATCCAAGGGTTTCTTTACAATAGCTGGCATTAGGGGATAGGAATTCATCTGCCTCAGAGGCCAACTGGACTCTGTTATGGTCCCAGTGTTTGTATGTGTTGTGTTTTAGAGACATGATTTGACTTGAGATTTATCAGTAGTAATGTAATAATAACAACTCTAGTTATAACAAGATTCTTTCTACTATCTAGCTATCATTTAAGGCAAAAGAAGATGATCACTCCAAACCTCACATTTATATAGAGGGAAAGGTAATATGCCTGTGGAAACTGAGCATTCAGAGCTGCTCAAAGAATTAGCCAGTAAAGTTGAGGTTAGAAAGTCAAAAGTCCTCCTTTGTCCCAATAATTATGTTACTAGCTACAACCTAAGTAGGTGCCTGAGACTCATAGAACAGGAATAAACGGCCTCCCAAGTTCAGGCTCCTAACTGATTTTTTAAAGAAACATGGATTTGAATGATCACTTAATGATATGTGACACGTTTCAAAAACTTGAATTTTGCTACTGTGATTGATGTAGTAGAGAATGGTATGAGCATAAGTCAAATTTTGAGTTTGTTTTTGCTGAATTTCTTCCCTAAGAAACAGTGAGAATAAGAAAACTGCCTCACTTCCCAACTGCTTACAATCTCCAACTCTGCACACGCCCACAAGCAAACTACAGGCCTTTGTCAAGGTAAAGCGCCTTATTTACCGTATTTCTCCAGGGACAAAGGTTGGTCCGAACCACCCCACCCTCACCCCTTTCTGCTACAGCTCTGGCTGGACCTAGGCCCTGGGGTGCAGGCAGAGCCCTAGTCTGAGGCTGCCGGCTCAGCCACTATTTATTATTATTTATTTATATGTTTCTTTTTTTTTTTTTTTTTTTGCTTTTTGGAGGGCAGTTGGGATTAAGTGACTTGCCCAAGGTCCCACGGCTAGTTTTTTTGTGTGTGTTAAGTGTCTGAGGCTGGATTTGAACTCAGGTCCTCCTGACTCCAGGGCCGGTGCTCTATTCACTGCGCCAACTAGTCGCCCCTATTTATATGTTTCTTAACCATTCCACCAGTATAAAACTGTTCTATCTTAAAAAAAAAAAAAGGTTCCTATCTTTTTTTTTAACACGTCACTGATGAAGGTTTTAAGTGGTGCGTTCTGAATTCCATTTTCCCTAGTTAAGTCCTATGGTTTTATTGTGAGATTTTTGCCTATCATGATGTTTTGGGGGAACTCATATGTCCCGTTATAGTAGAACTGATGGTACCTGCCAGATGACCATGGGCAAATAATTTTAACTTCCTGGGACTCTGTTATCTCATCAGTAAAATGGGGATAATAGCACACTACTTACCTCATAGGGCTGTTTGTGAAGAAAGCATCTTGTAAACCTTAAAGTATTATGTAAATGTTCAGCATTATAATTAATTTTTCATTTTCAAAGCAATGCAAGCTGCCCCCTCTGTGCTTCAGTATCTATAACTACAGTCCTCCATTTCTCTTGCTATACCTCCTACCCTGTTCATTTTAACTAGATTTCACTTTTGTAAATACGTTATTGTATGAGGCAGGCCCCAAAGAAATATGGTATCCCCAGACTCTATAGTTCCCTATGAATGCCTAAACACACGTAAATATACATGCATACATGCTGACCCACAGAGTCCAAGAACATAGAATTTAGCACATATGTGAATTGACTTCTCTGTTGGTGTCCAAATACACACACGTATGCACACATACACACATTATTATAAGTATATATGTGTCTATGTGTGTGTTATACGGGGTGTCCCTAAAGTCTTACAAGAATTTTTAGCTTTAATAGCTTAAAAGGCACTCTAAGACTTTGGGGACATCATGTATTATGTGTATATTTATGCATATACACACATTGGAATATACAAGCATATATAATAGATATATGTATATCCAAATGTATTAAGCTTTAATAGCTTAAAAGCCACTCTGAAACTTTGGGAACCTCATCTATTATACATGTATTTATACATACACAAATTGGAATATACAAACATATATAATAGATATGTATTTATCCAAATATATTCAGCTTTAATAGCTTAAAACTGCACTAAGAATTTTGGAATAACCTGCCTATGCCGATGTTAGACCTTTTCTTGGGAGATACAAAACAAGGATGGTCCCTAACTTATAACACTCCAGAAGAAAGCAATATAACAGAAAGAATTGCCTGGAGGAGCAGGCGTAGTTTATTCCAACAGCCAGCGAGGTGATCTGATGGATTAGAGCCCTGGATTTAGAATCAGGAAGACCTGAGTTCAAATTTAGGTGCAAGATCCTGGACAAGTTGCTGAACCTCAGTCTGGCTAGGTTTCCTCATATGTAAAATAAGAAATCATAGCATAATATGGAAAATATTAGCATAAAATGGGGAATGATAGCATAAAAAGAGTGATATGATAATAGTATAGAATGGGGAATAATAACATTACCCCCCATTTTACAGCATAATAGTGACATCTGCCCCCCTCTCCAGCTGTTGTAAGGATAAAATGAGATACTATTTTTAAAGCACTTTACAAGCCTAAAAGTACTATATAAATGTTGCTATTATTAGCATCATGATTATTATTTAAGATCATAGGGTTTAGAACCAGAATGGAGAGGGGGCAATACGTATTTATTAATAATTTACTATATTCCAGACACTGTGCTAAAGGCTTTGCAGATATTATGGACCTTAGAAATCATCTAATTTAGAGGCAGCTACTGTATAGGGTTGTTACAAAGAAAGTCAAGATAATCAGTGAGTTCAGTCAAAATATG
This sequence comes from Pseudocheirus occidentalis, assembly GCA_028646575.1. NCBI lineage: Eukaryota > Metazoa > Chordata > Mammalia > Diprotodontia > Pseudocheiridae > Pseudocheirus > Pseudocheirus occidentalis. Next base: position 73,083,819 of record CM053597.1, read on the forward strand.
ATTTGACAATTTTAAAAAATGACTCGCATTTCTAACAGCGATTTAGCATTCGACAGACAAAACACTTCATTGATGACAAACCTTTCAAGTTTCGGCCAGTTGCTGTGCGTGATAGCCAGATGGTGTGTTGACAACACCTACATTGGAAGGGGGAAGTTTCTTTTCCAAAAGGTGGCAGGTTGACATCACTCCAGCATCACTTCTACAAACGTCATCAGTATCTTAGTCTTCATTCACCTTACTTGGACCCACAGAATATGGAAAAAGCTAAGTTTAAGCCAGATCAATCTTATGCTGGTTACATATATGAATTATTAACTAATGCACAGAGGATGATTTTGAAAGGGAAATTAGTAGGCTTCAAGGTTTGCTACAAGCAAATACAATTATCCCTTTCGAGTTGTGACTTTTCCCATCGTGATTTCTATGTATCACAGGTTGGCACAGAAATTATATGGAAATCTTGGGGGACTTTTGTGGAAGTGGCAAATGACACATGAAGACCAGTGAATGACGCAGAAAAGTTTAGAAACTCAGAAATGCATAAAATATATGTATAGTATTATACAATATCAACATATTTTATCTTTTGATACCATAATAATTCAGACTTCTCTGGTATGAAGGGAGAGTCAAAAAATTTTACATAGATTTTCCATATCACAGGGCTGCCACGTGGCTAAATTCCTCCATGTGGAAGGGATAATTGTAGAGGGCAGCTACATGGCACAGTGGATAGAATCCTGGGCTTGGAATTGGGAAGACTGGTCTTTATGAGTTCAAATCCTGCCTCAGACACTTATTAGCTATGTGACCCTGGGCAAGTCATTTAGCCCTGTTTGCCTTAGTTCCTCATCTGTAAAATGATTGGGATAAGGACATGGCAGACCATTCCAGTATCCTGGCCAAGGAAACCCCAAATGGGGTCACAAAGAGTTGGACATAGACATGACTGTTTGAATTGAAATTGAAATTGAAAATAATTGAAAATATTGAAAACAATACAAGCAAATAACTTAATGAATTACCAAATTCAAATAGGCGAAATCCCAACTATTGACTCTTACTGTGATGACAAAGAGTTGTTTTTACATAAATCTATTACAGAAGTGAGGTTTGGGGGAAGGTATTAATTTATTATAAAACCCAAATATATTTTCACATATTAACAAATATAATCAAGCAGAATCCTAATTTACTTAAATGGGGAAAAGTAGACTTAAGAATTAAAGATAAAACAAAAAATAGGCCATGATTTTACTAATTATTCTTCTTTCACAGTAGACCATAGCTGTTTGAATGTTTAAACATAACCTTGTTACCCTGTAGAGATGTGATATTCACACTCATCATATCATAGGAATATTTTGTTCTTATTCAAAAAACTCTATTCTAACTATTCTCTTCATAGCTACTTGGATTCAGTCTTGGCAAGGCACAAACAGCATTTTATAACTGACAGCTAAGAGAAGGTCACATAATTCCTTGGTTTAATTAAGGGCCAACCACAGCTTTCATTGTAGCCAATAATTTTTTCCTATTTATTTCATGTCTGGATAAAGTCCTTTTTTTTGTTCCCTTTTTCTTTGGGGAATTCTTTTATTAGTCTCTCTTTGACCCTGGCTCTACATTCTTTCTGTCCCAATAGCGCATTGCTATTTCTTGGCCTTCTTTCACTGCCCCATATAGTTTTTTTTTTAATACAATTTTCTTTTCCTTATTATTAGGTTTATAGTTACTCCTTAAAAGGTACAATTTCCCTCTTTTTCAGGTGCTTCCCTTCTCTCCTTTTGTTTCTTTCTGTTTCTTCTCAAGGACCCTTCTGAAGAACACTTGTATTAGAAGTCAGTTATCCTAACCACTAACCTTGGCCACACAGATGATTTTCACAATTTTCTCTTCCCCAACTCCTGCCTTCATACTGGAGACTTCAGCGTAAGTACTGACTCTTCCTCAAACACCCAGTTCCTCAAGCTACTCATTTCCCATGACCTACTCCTACACCTCAGCCACATACAAATATGGTCATATCCTTGATCTTTCCACCCACAAATGCACCACATCCATATTTAAGAATTCTGAAATCCCCTTATCTGACTAATCTATTGGTTTTCTACTTCTCCTTCTCTCTCCCCTTACTAAATCCCACTCTCTGTCCATATCATGACCTCCAGTCCCTTGACCCCTCAGTAATTGAGATTCCAGGCCATCTCTCCAGCACTAACCATTCTCTTCTCTTTTCCTCAATTTGACCCCTCAGTGAGCCAATTCAATTCTACAATTTCCTTAAACTCTAGCCCACTTATATTGCTTATTAGGCCCAGCCAAACCTCAGACTTGGCTCATTTCTGGCATTTGCTCCTACACGTGTGCTGCAGAATAAAGGTGGAGAAAATTATGCAACTGTTCTAATTGAGTCCACTACAAATTTATGTTATACAACCTCAACTCGGCCCTCAGATAATGTTTAGCAACCCTCACTAGGTAATCCTACTTACCTCCCTCATCACTACTATCTTTCAAACATTTTCAGCCTTCTGGAAACCTCTCATGGCTTCCTCTCTCCCACCCTCTCAGCTGAGAACTTTGTCTCATGTTTTATAGAAAAAATTAAGGTCATTCACCAAGGTGATTTTTGTAATGCTCAGGTTCAACCATGTAACCCCCCCTCCCACACACACACACACACTCGCTCAATAAACTACAGTGACTCCATTTCACCTCCAGGATTAAACACAATATCCTTTGTTTGGCATTCAAAGTCTTTCATAACCTGACTCCTTACTACCTGTCCAAGCTCTTTATACCTTACTCTCTGCCACATACTCTTCAATGTAGTGAAACTGGTCTCCTGGCTACTGCACATACTAGACACTCCATCTCTCAACTCCAGGCATTTTATCTGACTCTCCCCCCATGCCTGGAAGGTTCTTCCTTTTCATCTTTGTCTAATGGATTACCCTGCTTCCTTAAAATCCCAACTAAAATCCTGTCTTTTATAAGAGGCTTTCCCCAACCTCTCTCAATTCTAATGCCTTCTCTCTCAATTATTTCCTATTTATCCTGTATATAGCTTGCTTTGTACATATTTGTTTGTGTGTCATTTCCCCGTTAGATTGTGAGCTCCCTGAGAATAGGGACTGACTTTTGATTCTGACGTGGTCCTTAATAACTGTTTATTGACCAACAGTTAAGATAGCAGAGACTTAACAACTTTAAACCTTAGCTCCTTCCTCAGCCTTAGTCATGTGAGGTTTGTTATAAGGATCAAGTAAGAAAATGGGTATGACAGTGATTTGCAAACCTTAAAATATTTGAAGCAGGGGAAGGAACAGGCTGGAGGGCGGGGAGGGGGAAGGGAGGGTCAATCACAGAGTATTGTCCAAGTCTTGGTGCAGTGGTGCTGTGGGACAGGAAAGGCAATGGGATTTTGCTGCATGTCACAAACCAGTGGAAGACCATGAAACACAATGAGGAATCTCTAGACTGCTACAGTAGGAAACTGAATTCCTCACTTCCAGAAGAGTGCTTCAGTGTTCATTCAGATGGAAAGTTCTAGAATGTCACTGCCTTAGTGCAAAGCCCTGCATGTCCTGCCTTCCTTAGAACCCTGACTTCCTCAAACCACCTCTTGCTGACTAGTCATAATGTTGTCTCTTTCTACATTTGCCTTGTTGGGACACTGCTCATCCTTTGTCATGGCCAGATACCCCTTGTGTTGGGATAATCACTAAACTCTAGTTCCTCTACCCTTTTCTTAGAGTGCTTTCTGAGAACAGCTACCAACTTCAGAATATCGGTTCATCTAGGAAGGTGTAAACGTTCTTTCTGTTCTAATTTTCAATGTCTTAATTCTACTTCTAACAGCTAGGAAGACAAAGAAAAACCTACTTTCTCTCATGTCTAGGAAATGTTTTTTTTCTCTCCAACATTACAGTAGAAAGTGGGGGGATCCCCTCAATCCCTTGGTTTCTTGAAACAGTCAAGTAAGTGCCAAGCCAGGCACCTAATAGAAACTGTTAATTTTTTTCCTGTTCTGCTCAGTCCACTTCAGTTTACAAAAGTCTCTCCTTCCACAATAAACTGCTAGTAGTACTGTCTACAATACTCAATGGAATCACAGAATTTCATAGCTGAGAGGGACTTTAGGGACACTTGGTCCAACTGATACCTGAAAAATGACTCACTGCCACGTGACTGGCAAGAGGTCATCCGGCCTCTGCTTGGACGCTTCCAATGACAGAGAGCTCACTACCATATTAAGGAAGCCTGTTTCACTTTTGGGCTGCTGTAATTATTAGTAAGTTTTTCCTGACATCAAACCTAAAATTGGCTCTTTGTAACTCCCTCCCCCCTGCTTCCCCACCCTACCCCCCAGCATTCCTAGGTCTGTCCTCTGGGACAAAAGAGAACAAACTTAATGAGTTTTCCCCTTGACAGTCATTGAAATACAGTACTTGAAGGCAGCTAATTATGTCTCCCCTTCAGAAGAACAATAGCAGATAGTGTCAAAGATGATGAGAATACAGACAGCACATATAAAAAGCTATGGGATGTAGCCAAAGCAGTATACTCGTAAGAAGACTTGGCTCACCGAATGCCTGTACCAATAAGAAAGTGAGGAAGAAACTTAAAAAATTGAATTTGTAATTTAAAAAAAACCCCAAAATGTTTTTTCAGCCATATACTTGTAGAAAAAAATAAAGAGAAATAAAAATCAGCAGAGATTGATGCAATTGAAGAGAAGAAAACAAATTGATAAATAAATCTAAGAACAGTTTTTTAAAGACAAGATAAATAAGTTGCACAACTAATTAAAAGAAGACCCATGCACCAAAATTAAAAATAAAAAGGAAGCCATTACAATGAAGGCAAAAGAAACAAGAAACACAGGACATTATTATACGTTGCTTTGTGTCAGCAAAGTTTAAAATCTAAAAGAAATGGAAGACAATTACTAAAATTCTGAAATACTGAAATTAATAACAGGAATAGATCCAATTTCAGAAAGAGAAATTTTTTTTTAAGTCACTGAAAAGAAATTTAAAGTCACTGAAAAGATAAGAGCATATTTTATTGTTACTGAGATGTTGTTCAGTCATGTCTGACTCTTTGTGACCCATTTGGAGTTTTCTTGGCAAAGATACCAGAACAGTTTGCCATTTTCTTCTCTAGTGGAATACGGCAAACAGAGGTCAAATGACTTGCCCAGGGTAACACAACTAGTAAGTATCTGAGGTCATATTTGAACTCAAGTCCTCTGGCCTGCAGATCCCTGGATCTATCCATCACCAAACTGACCTTTATAATAGTGTATAGATTGAATCAAACAAGACAAAGGCAAGGCTGAGGACTATATTTGTACACCAATGTTATTAATGAATATATATGCAGACATATTCAATAAAATACAATATTACATCAAAAATTATCTATTAGGGGCGGCTAGGTGGCACAGTTAATAGAGGACTGGCCCTGGAGTCAGGATGACCTGAGTTCAAATCCAGCCTCAGACACTTGACACACTTACTAGCCGTGTGACTTTGGGCAAGTCACTGAACCTCAGTTGCCCTCCAAAAAGCAAAAATAAAATAAAATAAAATATTATCTGTCTCCTCCTTTTCTGATTATAAATGTCTTCAATAACATCATCCATGCAATTCTTTGTTAATAATATGCTACAATCTGCTCATAACCACATCCTTTGGATGATATCCAAGGCAGCTAGATAGCACTATAGAATAGTGATAGAATCCAGGGCCTGGAGTTAGGAAGACTCATCATCCTGGGTTCAAATCTGGCCTTAGACACTTACTAGCTATGTGACCTAGGGTGAGTCACTTAGCCCTGTTTGCCTCAGTTTCCTCATCTGTAAAATGAACTGAAAAAGGAAATGGCTCCAGTGTCTTTTCCAATAAAACCCCAGAAAGGAGTTACAAAAAGTCAGATACAACTGAAACAACTGAACACCAATAACCTTATAAGTAAAAAGATGTCATCCAACTTTAATTCTTTGTGGTCTGGGTGCAGTGAATGGAGCACCGGCCCTGTAGTCAGGAGGACCTGAGTTCAAATCCAGCCTCAGACACTTGACACACTTGCTAGCCGTGTGACCTTGGGCAAGTCACTTAACCCCAATTGCCCTCCAAAATAAAAGGCAAAAAAACCAAAATTCTTTGTGGTCTGCTGTGGTCTATGACCTATAACCGTACTGGGTCACCAGAAGTCCTTCAATGATATTTTTTTAAAGTGATCCTCTGTTTCTGGGAGAAGTTTGGGGTAATCAAAAACCCTGAGCAGTTTTTTAAAAGTAGTTCAAACTTCAACCCTCATCCTATTCAATACTGGTTCCAGTTCATTGTCAATCTTCTACATTCATCCAAGGTATATATTCTAATATACCAATTCTGTGGGCTGTCATTCATGTATTCCCACACAGCATTTCCCATAAATGTGCTGAAATCCTGTAAGATTTTTTTGGCTGAATGGAGTGCTGGACTTGGAATCAGGAAGTTACTGATGTCCAGTTGTATCTGACTCTTTGTGACTCCATTTGGGGTTTTCTTGGCAAGAATATTGGAGTGATTCACTGTATCCTTCTCCAAATCATTTTACAAACGAGGAAACTGAGGCAAACAGAGTTAAGTGACTTTCCCAGGGTCACACAGATAGTAAGTATCTGAGGCCAGGTTAGGACTCAGGAGAAAGTCTTCCTAACTCCAAGCCTGGCATTCTACCCACTGCACCGCGTACCTGCCTCTGGAATCAGGAAGACCTGAGTTTAAATCCTTTCTCAGACAATTAGTAGTTGTGTGATGCTGAAAAAAACACTTTAAACTCTCCCTGTTTACTCATCTATAAAAACGAGTAGGTTAGATGTAATGGCCTATAAAGTCCCTTCCAGCTTTAAACTTATGATCCTTGAAAGTTGCAATTAACAAAAGTAATTTTAGCTATTGTTATGGGGGATATAAATGAACCATTGATTACCTTTAGGTGGTAAGGTCCTCTCATTGTTCCTTTTTGCAAGTCATGACATTGCACTGATCCGCATTGATACCCAGCTCACTGCAGAGACTCTTCAATGAGATACATCATCGCTCAAAAGACTTTGAGCTAATTATCTACATAGGAAAAACCAAGGGGAAGATAAATGTTTATTGTACATGCTATGATTTTGTTTGTTTCTTGTTTATTTGGTTTTGCTCTACCAAAATGTTGTTATGTTTTAAGTATCTCATTATGATTTTAGTTCTCATTTCACATATTTATTTGATACTTTAATTCCATATGCTTCTCAAGTGATAAACAATTTCAAAAGTATTTTTCAATACAGTTTTTGCCATCCTTCCCTGTGCTTAGTTCTATGTTGAAGTCACTGAGTATCAAGGAATTTGGAATTAAATCATGTCCACACATTTTTTAAAATAAGTAAACATTAACAAAAGCATTTGGCTGAACAAATGATCATACATTAAGCCATGATCAAGCCATTTATAAGTTTTAATTATATATTAATTTCAACAAAATAATGACAATAATATTGCATAAGATGAGGGAGTTGGGCTAGATGACATTGAAGGTCCATTCTGCCTCTAAAACTATGGTCTATGATGTTTGTTTCCCCATATCCCCTGCTGATCTCATTTTCCCCTGTGTATTATTTTTTAAGATTTTGTTGCTGTTTTTTAAAAGTCATCACTTGGTTATATGATGTTCTAATTCTGCATTTCTCACTCTGTATCACTTTCTAGAAGTCCCGCCACATTTCATTTTATTTTTCATCTATATAATTTCTTATAGCACACATATTCTATTGTGCTCACACACAATGGAGGCCACAGTTCATTCAGTCCCTCCTCCCCGCCCCCGCCAATCACTGGCTGTGTATGTATTATATCTAGTTTTTTGTCTTGGGTTTGGTTTTTTCATTGTTGTTGTTGTTGGGTTTTTTTTTTTGGCTATTTCAAATAAAGCTGATGTGAATGTGTCTACAGATAGGTTCTCTTTTTTTCTTTTAATGTTCTACTTGTGAGGAGGTAGAATGAAATGGGGACAGATTTAGGAAAAACTCAGCTCAAATTCTGCCCCTGACATGTACCAGCTAGTGCTACATGCAACTCTCTAAGACTGTTAAGTTAAACATGACCTGCCAACCTCTTGCAAATGGAGGTTCCACATCAAGAGTTCCCCATACAGGGGCGGCTAGGTGGCGCAGTGAGTAGAGCACTGGCCCTGGAGTCAGGGGGACCTGAGTTCAAATCTGGCCTCAGACACTTGACACACTAACTAGCCGTGTGACTTTGGGCAAGTCACTTAACCCCAACTGCCCTCCAAAAAGCAAAAAAAAAAAAAAAAAAAAAAGAATTCTCCACACAAAGGAGATTGCAGGTCTAGATCACATACACACACGTACACACACATACAGCAACACATAGTATGCATTACACACTATGTATATATTATGTGTAAATATGTATATACATGTGTGTAGATATATATAACATAACACATGGTATATATGTAATACACAGATGTGTATCTATTTTAACATATGTATGTGCATGCATGCATGTGATTCTATATGTCTGTCTATATCTATACACATATACCTTAAGGTATAGTCCAAGTAGTAGGACCATTGGATAAAAATGTATGGACAGTTCTTTAAAATCTTAAAATTTTGACATTTTAAAATATCGCTGTTTTACTTCTCAGAAAGATGGCACCAATTTTCACCTCTACCACTAATGTAATAATGTCCTTATTTTTCCATAGCCCTAGAAAATATTAACCCAATTTGGTGGATTGTATTCAGTACTTTATTCTCTGTAATACATAGTAGCATTTGAAGCTGACCAACAGGAAATGATGCTTCTTGTCCAATCCGTTGCTATTCAAAGAACAGAAATGAGTAATAGTTTGGTCTGTACTATAGCTATGGAAAACAATGGAGCCATCTATATAGGTATCTACTGCATTATGGCTGCGTG
>CM053597.1:73093311-73115241 GCA_028646575.1 Pseudocheirus occidentalis
GGATCTCAATTTTTGAAAAAATCCACATTATTTAGCAAGTTTCACAGAACTGTGGACTCTCGGAATGTTAGAGCTGGAAGGGAGTCTTGGGAACAGGGAGCATTTCCTTTGTCTCTGTATCCCCAGCACCTTGGCACAGAGTAGGCACTTAATAAATGCTTATTGATCATGTAGGTCAGCTCATTTTGGGGATGTTGCTCTTTGCCGCTGGTTGTCGGCGGTCCTTTCTCAAAGTTCAACAGCATTACTTAGAAATGACCTAGAACGTAATTTGCTTAGCTTCTCTTACAGAGAGGTAAGCTTTAGAAGTCAAGCACACTGCAAGATCAGGACATAGAACAAACATTAATTCCCCCAGCATGGTCACATGGTATTATGATGTAAAGCAAAAACGTAAATGCACCAGAGTCTGAAATTAAACTCGATGATGCATGGGAAGAGCTGACTGGGATGCCCGGGCTCTGCAGCCTATTTTCAGGAGCCAGGAACTCAACACATTTGGTAACAAATTTCAGTTGTCTCTCCTCTGAAGTTCTTATTTCCCATCCTTCATCTCAGCCAAGCAGACAGATGTGTTTTACAGTGAGGGAATGAATCTTGTCAGGATGAAGCTGTTTCCCTCGGATATACCTGTCTTCAAGAAAAATCATCCGTGGGGGAAGAAATGAAGGATTTGTAGATCAATAATTAGTATGAGGGCAGCTGTTCACATTTTCAGTAAAGACCTGGCGATTATACATTACCATGGCAACAGCTGAATTCCAGAATAACTCTTTTGCACCGTAAATATGTCAAAAGCAGACAAGCTGTAATACTTCTCTCCTTCCCCCTACCCCTTTGGTTTTTTCCTTCCTTCCTCCCTTCCTCCCTTCCTCCCTCCCTCCCTCCCTCCCTTCCTTCCTTCCTTCCTCCCTTCCTTCCTTCCTTCCTTCCTTCCTCCCTCCCTCCCTTCCTTCCTTCCTTCCTTCCTTCTTTCCTTCTTTCCTTCCTCTTCCTTCCTTCTTTTCTCTTTCTTCCTTTCTCTCTTTCTCTCTCTTTCTTTCTTTCTCTCTCCCTTTCTCTCTTCCTTCCTTCCTTCCTCTCTCTTTCTTTCTCTTTCTTTCTTTCATTCTTTCTTTCTTTCTCTCGTTCTCTCTCTTTCTCTCTCTCTTTCTTCCTTCCCGCCTTCCTTCCTTCCTTCCTTTCTTTCTTCCTTCCCTCCTTCCTTCCTTCCTTCCCTTCTTCCTTTCTTCCTTCCTTCCTTCCTTTCTTTCTTTCTTTCTTTCTTTCTTTCTTTCTTTCTTCCTTTCTTTCTTTCTTTCTTCCTTTCTTTCTTTCTTCCTTCCTTTCTTTCTTCCTCAGCCTGAAATGTTGAAATAGCAAAGTTTGATTCCTAGTACTAGCCATGACTTCAGCAGCTGAACAGTTGGTGAGCTGGATCTCTCCTCTATCCTAAATCCTTCCTAAAATGCTGCTTTGATCATGATATCTACTTCCTTATTTTAAAAAAAAGACTGTAAATGATTCCCCCTGCAGTTATCGGGCTGAAATCTAAACTCCTTTGCCTGGTTTTCAAGTTCTTACACAATCTCACTCTAAACTGCTATTTTTCTGTCTTATCTATACTGTGATAGAAATCCTCCAATATGGCTAAACCAGTCTATCCTGTACCTCCCTATATGTCTTTGCTCAGGCCTTTATGTATGGCATAATAGAAAGAGTATACGGTTTGGGGTCGGAGAAGCTGGGTTCAAACCCAGGACCTAAGACTTATTGCCTATGAGACTCAGCAGTCATGTCACCTATCTGGGCTTTCGTTTCTTCATCTCTAAAATGGAGGGGCTAGGCTACATTATTTCTGAGATCCCTCATAACTCTATGTTACCCTGTCTGGAATTATGCTAGAAACTGAATTATACAATGCCCTGCCCTCCCATCCACTCTGAAACTTCCATATATTTCAAGGACTGGCTTAAGTGCTTTCTTCTCTGTGAAACTCCCAAGTCAAAGATGCAAACTAGTCTAACCCATCTGAGATGCAGACCCCCCCCCCCCCAGGGATGGATCTCAATTTTTGAAAAAATCCACATTATTTAGCAAGTTTCACAGAACTGTGGACTCTTGGAATGTTAGAGCTAGAAGGGAGTCTTAGGAACAGGGAGCATTTCCTTTGTCTCTGTATCCCCAGCACCTTGGCACAGAGTAGGCACTTAATAAATGCTTATTGATTCATTAATATACCGCACTGCTGCTCAAGATCAAGATCATATTGGTGCAATAATGTCTTATGTCTCCAATAGATTCTCAGCTACTTGATGGTGACATGGCATCCTAGGATCACAGGATCACAGATGTAGAGCTAGAGGGGTGTTAGAGGCTGTCATATCTAACTTCTTATTTAACAGAGGAGGAAACTGAGGTGTAGGAATGTTAATTGACTTGCCTAGTGTCATACTTCATTCCATCCTCCATTGTTGCTTACTCATTGTTCAGTCATGTCTGGCTCTTCTTGATCCCTTGTGGGGTTTTCTTGGCAAAGATACTAGAGTGGATTGCCATTTCCTCCTCCTGTTCATTTATAGAGGAGGAAACTGAGGCAAACGGATTAAGTGACTTGCCCAGGGTCACACAGCTAATAAGTGTCTGAGGTTGGATCTGAACTCAGGAAGATCAATCTTCCTGACTTCGGGATTTCTATCCATGACACCACCTAGTGTAGTATCCTCCATAAATAATTAAGATATTTATCCTCCATAAATAATTAATTTTGCATGAAGGTGGTTAACAAATCACCATCATCATTACTATCAATAAATTTTTATTGGACATCCAACCTGCCATGAACAAGTATGATAAGCACTGGTTGAGTGGGTTTAGGCTTCTCCTCAGTGAAAGAGAGGTTGAGTTTTGACCTAGTCCTGGGGTATGGGAAGGATATGGGGGTTCCGACAAAGCCTCTGAGGACTCAAACTAACTCTGGGGTAGAGGTGCATAAGTACTTTTCAGGGGAAGCATTGGATTCCCACAGTACCTTCTCTAACTACCCCAGGTGAAACACGTGGTTTAGGCATAGTGACCCAAGTAACTGAAGCAGAGAATCCAAAGGGGAAGCAGTGGGATATGGTGGGAAAAGCATGAACTGGGAGTTTGAGCTCCAGCTTCACCATTTACACTATGTGAGCTTACTTTGGATAACACAATCTCTCTGGGTCTCAGGTTCTTCATCTAGGAATTAAAGGGTTGAACCAAATGATTTCTAAGGTTCTCTTCTGTAATGAGAATGGGAATTTTAAGATCTTTCCTGACCCTTAATAGAACTAGGGGGAAAGTTTGAAGACCTCCCCTGCTTTGAGAGTAAACTCTTCCCCCTAAAAGGCAGAATGTAATCACATGGAGCCTATGGTGGGAGGAGTTTGCTGAAGGGAAGCAGAGCCCACAGGAAGCTGGGAGTCAGAGCCAGAAACATGGTGGGAAAAAGAGGTGCTCAGGCAAGGAGACAGAGAGGTTTGTGAGTAAATATTGATCTTATATTGGTTTACAGGAAGGCTGAAGGATGCTGTGGCTCTCAGCGTTATTATGGCTTCTGAATATCTTTGGTACTATGATGGAATTGGCTTGCTGGTTTGGGGGTGGGTTTTCTGGTGTCTAAATAAATGATTCAGTTCTATCCTCTATCTGGAAAGTTTGGTATATTTTGCAATCTCATGTTATGCAATACTTATAGTCACGGTCTTTATCGTGATCATGGGTGCTGTAAATATTGCATTGGTGCTACACCCTCTTACCCCACTCCCCAAGTTCTAACATGTTATGGTTCTGTGGCTTATTGTCTTCAAGGTCTTAGATCAGGTCATGGACTTTGACCGTGCAAATCAATCAGTCAAGCATCTATTAAGCACTTACTATGGCCAAGCCTGGGAAAGCTAGGTGGCTCAGTGGATAGAGACCAAACCTGGAGTCAGGAAAACCCAAGTTCAAATCTCGTCTCAGATACTTACAAGATGTGTGACCCTAGGAAAGTCACTTAACCCTCTTTGCCTCAGTTTTCTCATCTATTAAGTGAGCTGAAGAAGGAAATGGCAAACCACTACAGTATCTTTGTCAAGAAAACCCCAAATGGGATCACTAAGAGTCAGACACGACTGAAATGACTGAACAACTAAACAACCACATGGCCACACACTGTGCTAAGTACTGGAGATACAAGAAGAATCAAAAGACAGTCCAAATCCTCAAGGAACTTACAGTCTAATGGGGGAAACAACATGCAAACACATATGTAAAAAAAAACAAGGTATATAGAGGACAAATAGGAAATAATTAGGAAAAACTAAAAACTAAAAAAAAAACCAGAGGGACATCGTTTGAATCAAGATACATTGAGGAAAGTTTCCTTATAGAAAGTGGCATTTTCACTGGGACTTTTAGGGAGCCAGGGAGGTCAGTAGTTAGAGCAGAGGAGGGAGAGGGTTCTAAGCATGAGAGACAGCCAGAGAAAATATCTGGAGCTGAGAGATGGAGTATCTTGTTTGTGGAACATCCAGGAGGCCAGTGTCACTGGATGGAAGAACATGTGTTGGGAAGTAAGGTATAAGAAGATTGGAAAGATAGCAACAGGCTAGGTTATAAAGGGCTTTGAATGCCAAACAAAGCATTTTGTATTAGGCAATAGGGAGCCACTGGAGTTTACTGAGTAGGGGTATAGCAGTATTCAGATCTACACTTTAGGAAAATAATTTTAGTGGCTGAATGAAGGTTGGATTGGAGTAGAGAGAGACTTAAGGCAAGCAGACCCACCGGTAGTCTGTTGTAATAATTCAGGTGTGAGGTGATGAGTGTCTGCACTATATGGGTAAAGCAGTGCCAGAGAGAGAAGGGAGCTTATTTGAGAGATGTTGCAAAGATAAGTCAACAGGTGTTGTAACAACTGGGGACACTCCCACTGGCATGTAGGGCCCCCAGACAAGGTCCCAGGTTTAAAGTACTTTGTGGGTCTGCATTCACTCAAAAACATAGCTCACAGACTTCTGTTGATATAGCTACTTATTGAAATAGCCTATTAGGAAAGTATCAGTAGAGCATTCTCCCCATCAACCTGAACACCATAAATACACACACCAACAGTGGAAAGAGTAGACATTCCTAGAGAATATATACGGCAAGGCAAACTCTTTGGTAAAGTATATGGCCAGGGCTCATACATGAAGACATATCTACCTGTGAGCAGAACCCACACACATACATGAGGAGCAACTCACACCTTTAATGCTGCGTTGCTACTATCTTTGATTATGTTATTGTGCTGTTCCCACTGGTCTTGTGGTCATTGCTGAAAGTCTCCATTGGACATGTGGTTCTGAAGCTTTTCTGTGCTACTGGCTTTAGGCTTTAGCTGGAATCCTCCAATGAGATGCTTCTTCCTTATAAGAGGAGGAGTGAGTTTTGTCACCTTTCTTTTACCTTAGAGCCAAGAGGCTTAAGCTTTAATTCTTTCCATGAGAATCATAGGCTCTACACACACCCAGTCATCAGCCTTGGGGAAAAAACTCCAGATTGCTTTCTTTCCATAAAAAGAGGGGTCTGTTAGCACCATGAGTCTTAGCCTCCAGGGATCAAATTCTTTTGGAACACAGAACAGCAGCTACATAGAACTTACAGGTTATTAGGCTGCCTTTAAACATAAGTCCTTTTGCTCACTAGGAGAAGCATTTCTGTTCCATGACTTTATCTGACTTAGAATTAGAAAATCCATGTGATTCCTGTGTAATTGCTGATTACAAGCCTGTGTCTTCTATTAGTCATTTCAGAGACAGTCTCCTGATAAATCACATAGAGATGTCTTCAGTTTCCCCCATGGCCATTTGGGTCTTCCATGTAAACGAAGACAAGATAGACAAGAACAAAAAAAAGGAGGTGGGAATAGAGTCAAGATGAGGCATCACTCTCTAGCTCAAGCCTTTGTTCCAAATCCCTGCTTTTCATGAGACTTGAGACATATATACTGATATGTGGCTGGTAACAAGTCTCTCTGAGTTTCAGCCATTCTACAGTTAGCAGTGAACAGAGGACATGGGGATAAACAATTAAAACACAATGGAATTCATGACAAATTCCAAATAAGCAAGATAGATGTGTTGTGAGTGTTCAGAGTAGGAAATTGTTTCACATAATTCATGAAAAATGTGATAGTGGAGGTGGGCTTTGAAGAAAGGGCAGGAACATAGAAAAAGATTTAGAACTGGGAGGAACCTCAGAGATGATCTAGTCTGGTCCAGGTGTTTTGACTCCAAATCAAAGATTCTTTCCACTGTCCAGGGCTTCTTAAACTTTTCCCACATGACCCCTTTTTGCATTTCCACAGCCTTCATTGGCATTGTGTGGGGCAGTGCAAAGTGTGCATGCTTTGTGTTCTGAACCAAGGTTTCAGTGAAGTTGCATGATGCAACATGGGCAAGCATTGCCAGAAACACCTCAGATTTATTACATGTTAGATTTTAAATTGTTTTTTGGTTGTTTTGTGTTCAGAAACTTTTCACTGTTGCCAAATTTTTCGAGACCCTCTATGGGGTCCCGACCCACAGTCTAAGAAGTTCTGAACCATGCTGCTTTTCTTAAATAATCACAGAGGAGAAGGAAGGGCATCGGAGCCAGAGGAAACAGCCTGAGTCAAGGGACTATATATTGATGAATTATTCATTGCTAAAGATAAGAATTTGGGATTTGGCTTTGTTTCTAAGGTAGATGATAAATGGTAGATCAGTAGGAAAAAAGACAAGTATAAATGATCTGTGGATGTTCAGCATTCATCTGTATCAGTGTCGTATCATAAGAAGCCTGTATTGTAGATAGAGAGCTGAACTTGAGGTCAAGAAGGCCTGGTCTCAAGTTCCAATTTGGGGTTATACTGTCTGTGTGACCCTGGGAAAGTCACTTCACTTCTTACTTCTCATTGTTCCAAGTACCTTCCTAATAATAGAAGTTTCAGAAAAGTTGCTGATTGCCATTGACTGAGGCAGTTTGGGGGGTGGAGCAGTCCCCTGTAGTGATGAAATTAGAGTTAGCATCAACCTCATTCCCTATCCCCTCTAAAAATATCCCTTATTTCTCTAAAATATTTTATTTTATAGGAGTAATTCCTTGATTTAATAAGAATACAATTCCTATTAATAGGGAAAGATACATTATTTCTTTCCTCTGACTGCAACAAGATTCCTAGCCAAATGCTGCCATGTAGTTCATGAATAGATCTTCTTGAAATCTTTTTATTTACTAGGTGATCAGTCTTCACTCAGTTCTGCAGAGAGACAGGCAATTCAATTATAGTCTATTTTAAATCTCTAGAGATTGCAGAAGGGAAAGCATCTTGTATAAGGAATCAAGAAGTTGACACTTGTCCAAAAAGCAGGGAAATGGTGTACCAAGGAATCTGGATGTATGAGAAAGGGATCCAGTCAGGGAGACAGTTGCACAGGCAGGCAATATACGTGAGACTCTGCTGGGGGTGATTTCTCACCATCTGGGGGTGACACCAGTGCATTTAAATAGCAACACACATTTAGTCATTTGGGGTTTCTTCTAAGAAAGCTAGACAACAGAGATATCATCAGAGTGAGGTTGCAGACTGGTCCATTAATGGGGAGCTGTGATAGCATTCACAATAAAGACTTCAGATTCAAGAAACAGGGTATGAGCATTTGAAAAAATGTCTTTCCCTTTTAGCCAAGTACATGTTGATTCTCTTTCTCTAGGATCTTCAGTCTCTCCCTAACTTCTGATTTTCTCCCTGTGCCTTCAAACATGAATAAATGTCAAAAACAACAGTTTAGATGTGACTCATGCATCTAATCTGTGCTGCTGAGAAGGCTGAGGCTGGTGGATTCGCCAGAGTTCTGATGTTCTGAGCTGCAGTTCCCAAAGCTGATTGAATCTCCACACTAAGCTGCTGGGCAATGGGGGGGAGCTGAGCACTACCAGACTGTCTAAGGAGGGGTGAGCCAGCCTGGATTGGAAATGGAGCAGGTCTAAGCTCCCATGCTGATCAGTAATGGGATCAGACCAATGAGTACCTATTTCATATCCAGCCTATTGACAGAGGGAAGCCCAGGCTCTGAAATGAAATAAATACAAAAATAAAATCAAACAAAATCCCCAAATAACAAGAAATCAAGAAAAACACTTGCTGTTTCCAGTAAACTGCTTTACCAATTATCTCCTTCCTGTTGCTTCAAACTTCTTGAATGAGTGTTCTTATACCTGTCTCCATTTCTCACTCTCTTTGTTATAGCTTCACTTTCAAGACTTTCCTGAACCAGAACTCTCAAAGTTCCCATGTGACTTCCTTGCCATATCTAATGGTCTTTTCTCCTACTCTCTCCTCAAGAAAGTCCCAATATTCTTTAATTTTTTTGCAGCATTGGAAACCATTGATAAACCTTTCTCTCCTGACCCCTTTAAAATCTCTCTGCCCTTGGCTTCCAGAACACTGGACATTCTTGGTTTTCCTTCTTCCTCTGTGACTTTTCTTTCTGGGTTTCCTCTGTTGATTGCCCAAGTCTCATGCTTGGCTTTCTGCTCTTCTCTTTTTTTTTCCTTCCTCAACTAAGCCTGTGTTGTGACTTCAAAGGTCACTTCCATGTTGCTGACTCTGAAATCTTTATGGCCACTTCCACCTAGTTATGTACTCCAGGACTGAGTAGAACAAGTCTAAGGCTTTCACATAGGAACCCTTCAAATACCTGAGTACAGTTATATCTCCCTTAAGTAGTTTCTTCTCCAGGTTAAACATTCCATCTCATTCAGCTGATCCTCGTATAGTGTGAAATAGAGGCCATTCACCCTCCTGGTGGCTCTCCCCTGCTAACTCTCACCAGGGTTTTTTTTTTTTGCATTATTGAATCATTTCAGTGGTGTCGGATTCCTCATGACCCCATTTGGGCTTTTCTTGCAAAGATACTAGAGTGGTTTGCCATTTCCTCCTTCAGCTCATTTTACAGATGAGGAAAGTGAGGCAAGTGGGGTTAAGTGACTTACCCAGGATCACATAGCTAGTAAACAAGATCACATTTGAACTCAGGAAGATGGGTCTTCTTGCCTCCAGAGCTGGCATGCTATCTGCTGTGCCACATAGCTGCCCTCAATTTATCAGTGCCTTCCCCTAAAATATGGTGCCAATATTTGAACTCCAGATGAAGTCTAAACAGGGACTATCAATTCCTTATTCCTGAAAACTTCTAAAATTAACTACATCAATTAGTCACTAAGTCCCACCAATTCTTTGAAGCATCTCTCATGGGTGGTACTTTTTTAAAGAAAAAAATTTTAATAGGAAGTTAACAATCACCAATAAGAATCATTCTAACTTACAAAGAACACAAAAGAGGATTGGCATACATAGCCATAGAGTCCTTTTACACAAGTTTGTAATTTTAAAATGTATATTAAATTTAGCAAAGTAATAATAAAATAACTTTTTTTGCTTGTATCTCCTGCTGACCTTTTTTGTTTTCTTCTGTATATTTTTGTGTTAGGATACTATTTGGCAGTGATGGAGAGGATCTCTATCCCTACCCACTTACCTTAACTTCCTTCCCCAAACAGAAGCGCTTCCTTGTAATAAACAAGTATAATTAAAGAAAAACAAATCAACACTTTGTCCAAGTTTGAAAATACACATCTCAAACTACATACACCTTTATTCCTTTTTTCACCCTTCTATCAAGAAGTTGAAAGAAGGCTTAAAATTGATTATTGAATTTACTGTATTGATGTCTTTCAAAGTTATTTTCTCTTACATGATTGCAATTTGGGATGAAAATTTTTGTCTTGATTTTGCTTATTTTACTTGGCATCAGTTCATACAAATCTTCCAAAGATTTTCTGAATTCTTCACATTTGTCCTTTCTTATGATAAGATAATTTTTTTTAACATTCACATCTCTTCCTTTCTGTTCCCAGTGCTACTCAAGTTGAGTTCAGTCTCTCCTCGAATTATACTATATGGTAACAGACCTTCTAAAGGATCTCTCATTCCAAGTCTCTCATCCCTTGGCTTCAACTCATTCCCTAAAACATTGATTTAGTCTGTTATTCTCTTGTTCAAAATCCTTTAATCCCTTTCCCACTGTCTATCGCAGTGGTTTCTGAAAATTTTAGTTAAAAATTTTTAATGTTTCATCATAATTTTCATAAAACAACTTATGTAAATAGATTTCATAGCTCATATTTTATTAAAATAAAATTAAGAATATCACAATTCTTACAATAACACAAAAATCTTAAACAAAAGATATGAATCAAGTAATATAGGTATTTACTTATTTATAAAAGCCTTTATGACTTTCATATTTACAAATTTAAAAAACATCAACCATAATAATATTGTTAATATGATTGGTAGCCTTATTTTTCAGCATTAAGTTGTCTATAGTATGGTACTAATGCCGATACTCTCTTTTTCCATCTCTCATCAAGATCAGTATTTTGTCTTTATAGCATTTACAGCAGAAAACCCCATTTCACATAAATAAGATACTATGAACATTAGTAAAATTTGTATCACTTTGATAAATTAGAGAACTTGTTATTCACTCTTAACCAAAAATCTATCAATTAACAAGCATTCAAGTGCCTACTACATGCCAGTTACTGTACTACATATATATGTATGTATGTATGTATGTATGTATATGTATGTATATCAGGAATACAAAGACAGCAGGTTCCTATTCTATCAAGCTTTGGGCACAAAAACCATTTGCCCCTTCAAGTATATAAGAATAAATATCAAGAGAACTAATACAAAACAAATGTAAAGTAATTAAATACAAGGTGGTTATGATTAAGGGCATTAGTAGTTAGAACATCAGGAAAGACTTTATGAAAATATGGTGCCTGAGCCGACTCTTGGAGAAAGTGAGAGACTGATTCTATGAGAGGGAGGTAAAATTTACAGTGGGCTTATTTCAATTTACCATCACAAGCTTAATAACCATTCTTGTTTGGACAAAATAACACCAAATGTAGTCTATTTGTTTATAACAAATGAGCTTCTTATCTGTTCATATTTTAAAATATCTAGATTTCTAAAATAAAATGAAAATTACTTCTATAGACCAATCAAGTGATTAACCAGTTGTTCCTTATTTTCTTCAGTTTCAATTTCATTTGCTAGCTAAGTAGCTTTTAAATTGGGAAACATTAAAATGCTATTTTGTAAATTTATTATCCATAGCTTAATTTTTTTCATAAATGCAGTTACTTTGTCTTTTTGAATCAGAGTGTGAATCTGAGGATTTTATACTGATTTAGAGTACACAGGTTTTTTTTAATATCCAACAAATAAAATATCAGCAAAAATCATAGAACCTCATAGTCACTAAATTTGAGAGTTAGAAAGGATTTTAGTAGTTATCTTGTCTAACCCATGCATTAAAGGATTAAAAGGCTTGAATCACACAGTAAATATCTGAGGCCAGATTTGAACCCAAGGAGATGAGTTTTCCTGACTCTAGGCTTGGGGTTCTATCCACTGCACCACTTAGGCCTTTTCTAGATTTCTCTGTGAATATTGTTATAGCCTTAGCCATTAGCACAGTGATATGGACATGGTAAGCATTCAGTAAATAGAAGTGTAATAACCTTTCATTCCCTGACCATCCTCTCTACTGAGAAAAAAAAAAAGGTGGGACTTCCAGGTTACAGTTTATAGTCTCTATAGGTTATTCAAGCCTTCTAGTCTCTACCCAGTGGTAAAATCTCTTCCTTGCTGACTTTGTGGCAAAGCAAGGTAGAGGCAAGATGCCTCAGGTTCATTTCTGGCTCTTACTGTCCCCTCCTCAAACTACTCCTTGGTCTCTCAGCACCTGGACAGCTCAGTGGCACTTTCTCAGCGGCACTTTCTCAGCACCACCCTAGAGGGCAGCTCAGAGCCATATCCTTGCTGAGCCCTCTGGTGGCAACTACGGCCCTCCACAGTTCTTTTAGGGAACTTGGTTAAAGTTGTGGAGAGCTTCACTAGAAAGCAATCCTAACTATGATATGCCCCACCCTAGCTGTTCCTATAATCTAGACACAGGATTTTGACTGCCTAGACTCCCAAGGGTTCACTTATAGAATGCTTGACTCCTTGAAATATTTAAACTTGCTAGGGTAGTGTCTCCCAATCCAAACTGCATATTGCATAATGGCAAAACCATGTAACTTATCTACTGTAAATGGCTTTTCCTTCTGAGTTACTCCCAGAAGCTCAGAAAGAGAATTGGAGTCAGAGAGAAGGAGGGGTCTGAGAGCTGAGAAGGAAAAAGTAAGGGAAGGAGTCAATTTTTTAAAGTTTGTAGGTTTTAAAACCTCCAGTAAAGGCCTGCTCTGATGTTTCATTGTGACACCAGGTGACCCTGAGTTGTCAGAAGCTGTTCCAGCAGAGGGCCAGCTCTGACAGCTCCTAACAAACTGGAAATGACCTTGGCAATGCCCTGTGTGTCTATTGTCTAAGGACCAGGCTAGTTAAAGTCATAGGATTGATGAAACCCTGTATATCTATTGTCTGAGGATAACAGTGATGTCTCAGGTCATGCTTTATATATCTTTTGTACAAGAACTAGCCTGACTAAGTTCATAATATCAGAGATATACAGTTGAAGGGACCTCAGTGTTAATCTAGTCCAACTCCTCACTTAACAGATGAAGAAATTGAAGCAGATTTTTATCTCGTTTGGAGGAGGCAGAACTAAGTGACTTGCTGAGCATTACCCAGCTACTAAGCATCTAAAGCTGGATTTGAACTCAAATCCTCCTGATTTCGGGGCTCATGCTCCGTCCCCTGTGCCGGATGACCTCCCTGCCCCATGCAGCCCACTATTCTGATTCTAAACCAAAGCTCTTCTCTTTGTACCATGCTGGTTCAGAGAGGTTCATTATTTTGTTGAACACGAGTAATGAATTATTTTCACCACAGCAGCTCTCAAAGGCTGTGCTGTCTACCAAATTATAGAAGGGTTTCTATCTGTGCAGATGTAGGGAGCACCCACCGTGACAACATTACAGGTCCTGAAGTGTTCCCGTATGAATTTTAAGAAATAAGGACTTTTGCTAGCACAAGTATCATAAACTGGTAAAAACTGGCTGTCAACCAGCGTGGGTCTGTGCACTAGCTATTGAGAAACATAAATGGAAAGATCACTAAGAACAGGAGATGTAACATACTGGAGAAAGGCAGATATTGCCTTAATTTTCAAAAGAAGGGAGAGAACAGAGTCTGAAAACTAGAAGCCAATGGTCTTGACCTTAATTTCAGGCAAAAGTAGAGAACATATTGTTAAAATGATGGTTTGTATACATCTAGAAAAGAAAGCAATAATCACAGAGAGCCTCATCAAGAAGAGCTGAGGCCCGGCGGACCTCGCTTCCTTTTTGGTCAGGGTTGGTAGGTTGGGTTGGTCAGGGAACTCTTGCAGATCTAATTTTCCTAGAGTTTGTCATCTTATACTGTTCTTGTGGAAAAGATGGAGAGATGCCAACCGGAGAACAGCACAATTAGGTGAATTCTGAACTGATTGAATGACTAGACTCAAAATTAGTCATTTATTACTTAAAGGTCAGCTAGGATCATCTCCAGTGGGGCCCTCCCAGGGATCTGTACTTGGCGTTATGCTGTTTATCCTTTTTTCATCAAAGACTTGAAGGAAGGCAGAGATTATTATTCCTGATCAAATTTGAAGATGACATAAAGCTGAGAGGGCTAGATAACATACTGGATGTCAGGGTCAGCATCCAAAAAGACCTTGGCATGATAGATACTGAGCTGACTCCAGTAAGAAGAAATTTAATAGGGATAAATGTCAAGCTTAGGCAGCATGGCACAACCTTGGAGTCAGAAAGACTTCAAGCCCTACAGACACATTATCTGTGTAACCATAGGTAAGTCATTTACCTCCTCTGGACCTCAGTTTCCTCATCTGTAAAATGAGGGGACTGGACTGGATGATCATTGAGGACCCTCCCAGCTTTATGGCTGTGATCCTCTGAAATTAACTAGGCTAGGCTTAATTCTCAGACAATAGACATACAGGCCATTTCCAGTTTGATAAGACCACCCAGAGCTGGCCCTCTACTTGAAAAGCCTTTAAGAACTTGAGGTCAGATCCATGCCATAATGACACATTAGAGCAGGCTTTTAGTAGAGGTCCTAAAATCTGTGAACTTCAGAACAAACCAAAATGGCTCACTCCTTGCCTCCCTCCTTCCTTGTTCCAGGCCATTCTCTAAGACTAAGGTACAGAGGAGGTGCCAAACTATATTAGTGGAGGAAGTTTCCACATGAGGGAGTTTCCCACATGGATGAAATCACAGGAAGGAGGAAGAAAAGAGGAAAGAGAAGAAGAAGAAGAGGAGGAGGAGGAGGAGGACGAGGAGGAGGAGGAGAAGGAGGAGGAGGAAGAAGAAGAAGAAGAGGAGGAGGAGGAGGAGGAGGAGGAAAAGTCTTACACTTGTATTAAAAAAAATCAAATTCTCAAGTTCAAGATGAAGGCCATATGGTTAGACACTAGTGGGCCTGAAAAGGAGCTGGGAGTTTTAGGTGACTGTAAGCTCCATATGAATCAACAGTTTGATGGGGCAACCAGAGAACCCTAGGAAAGGATATGGGATTTTCATTTTAAAGAGACTTGAGTTCTACTCCAGATTTTGACACTTTCTAGCTGCATGGCTGCAGCATGACTTGACTTCCAAACCTGAGTATCCAGGGAATTGTGAAACCTATAATAGCAAGGTTACTGTCAGTAAACTATTTGGTAAACCTAAAAGTGCAAACCTAAAAATGTGGCTCATTGTCTTTGTGCTATAGGAGACATTGTCCCCTGTGGCAGAGATTTCTCATGGATTTCTACACAAGGAACCCTTTCCCAACTTCCGATGATCACACTCCAAGTTGTGGTTTTGCCTGCCTCCTTGCTTATTTATGGCAGTGTTTCAAAATGAGTGCCTTACAGCTTAATTTTTATTCTGAAGACAAATAAATCATGGTTAGAACAATAAGCCTATGGAAAGGTACTGTTTTCTGTCCTTTTAATTAGGCATTTGGCAGAAATGTATTCATTTGGGAGAGCTTCTGCTCTCAGGTACAGCCATTGTCTAGTAATTTAGTCATCATATAATACAGTATTATGCAGCTGCTTATTCTGGTACTGAGAATTTAAGAAAAGATCCACCAAGTCTTCAAACTTCTGATTTTCAACAGTTTTGGAATACTATTCCAAAGAAATTGGGGCAGCTAGATGGCATAGTGCTCCCAGAGTCAGGAAGACACATCTTTGTGAGTTCAAATCCAGCCTCAAACACAACCTGTGTGACCCTGGGCAAGTCGTTTAACTCTGCTTGCCTCAGTTTCTTCATCTATTAAATGAGCAAGAGAAGGAAATGTCAAACCACTCTAATATCTTTGCCAAGAAAACTCTAAATGGGGTCACAAAGAGTTGGACATGACTGAAAAAAGCAACAACAAAAATTGAGAAATTGATATAGTCTATGACTCTTTAAAAATCCCTAACTGCCTAAATTTAAAAATCCCTAAATGCCTCCCCTGTCCCAGCCCAGGGTCTCCTGTATCCCAAGGATTCCTGACACTGCCATGCTTATTTCTTCTGTCCTGTAGATATTCCAGAGACATAACTAGAAAATATTGTACCTGGGTCAAGAAATAATTATGGGGTTGGGGGGAAGAGGGAGTAGAAAGAAGATAAGAGAGAGGAGTTAGCATACAGAGAGGATATTCATCTAAACTGTAGTTTTTTGGGGTGGCTAGGTGGCACAGTGAAAAATAGGGCACTGGCCCTGGAGTCAGGAGGACCTGAGTTCAAATTCAGCCTCAGACACTTAACACTTACTAACCATGTGAGCTTGGGCAAGTCACTTAATTTCAATTGCCCTGCCTCCTCCCCTCCAAAAAGAAAAAAAAATAAGTTATGGCTTCTAGAGAGGAAGGAAACATGTTGTTTATTTTTGTTTAGTTTAGTTTCTAAACTCCTGAAAGATAAACTGCTGCTAGGGAGATAGGGGGTTTAGGGATATAAGCATCTTATAGGGAAGTACCTGTTGTCACTTCTAAAATTCAGTACCTTGGAACAAAGCCCCAGTCAGCCCCCCTTAGTTACAGCTCTGAGGTTTTGCTGCAACAAACTATAATTCTGTCTCCTTCACAGCCTCCTGACTCATTCATCCTAATTCCCTAGTTCTTTCTAGTAGTTTGAAAAATAGTAACTCATAACTCACAAGATTCATAGGAGTCAGGGACAGTGTTTTGGCTAGTTCTGCTTCCGTCTATGACTTTACTGAATGGATCTAGAAATACAGAACCTGATAAAGCCAGAAGGGACTTACATATGAGACTTATTATATTAATTTCTAAGATTTTCTAACCAACTAAAATCTTATGACTACGAACACTGAAGATGTTTTGGTCATTCAGTTCAGAGATGCTGTATTTATTGGTTAATCAACATTGCCATCATTAGAATCAGTTCTTAGAGTTCAGTTGGGCTAGGTTTATGGAAGACAGGATTATATAACCAACAGTGGTCTTTACTGCTTAGTTTCTGTTGTTCCTACTGTGTGGTAGGCTCTGAGGATAAAAGCAAAATGAATGAAACAGTCCCTGTTCATAAGGAAAGCACACATATATATGTGAGTATATAAACAATTGAATATGTGTGTATATACATGTAAAATCAAATAATTTCAAAACAGTTAACTATAGGGTAGTCTGGTACTAGCAGACAGGATCAGGAAAGGCTTCATGTAGATAGTATTTAAGGAAAAGAATTCCTTAAGCTAGAGATAAGGAGGGACTGCATTCCAAGCATGGGAGACAACCAGTATGAATGTATGGAGACAGGAGGTAGAGTCCTCTGTGTGTGCAATAGAAAAGGCTGGTTTAGGCAGGTTGTGGAGTGTAAGAAAGGGAGTAGTTTACAATGATGCTGGAAAATAGGTAGGACTGGGTTGTAAAAGACCTTCAAAAATAAACAAAAGACTTTCTATTTGATCCTAGGAGCAATAACGAGCCATTGGAGTTTACTGAGGACAAGGAATGCCATGATCAGATCTTTACTTAAGGAAAATCATTTGGGGCAGTTTTGTGGAGAAGAGACTGGAGTGACTTGAGGCAGGAAAACCAGGGAAGAAGCTGTTGCAACAATCTAGGCAAGCAGTGATGAAGGACTGATAAAGAAACAGTAGCTTTGTGTGAGGAGAGAAGGGATCCTACGTACAAGATATTGTAGAGTTGGAATTGATTGACTATGTGGGATGAGAGAAAGAGTGAAGAGTCTAGGTAGGATGATGCTGAGGTGTAAACCTGGGAGACCAGAAGGATGGTCATGCCTTCAACAGAAATGAGGAAATTTAGTTTAGGGCTGGGTTTTGGAGTAAAGCTAATTAAGGATGGTTTTGGACATGTTGAAGTTGAGATGTCTTCAGCATATCCATTCTTAAATGCCAGTGAGTTTGGACTTTATTTTGGCAATACAGATCCATTGAAAGTTTTTGAATAATTGGTATTCTACTAAGAGTCAGTATTGTACGAGGCAGACTAACCGAAGGAGAGATTGAAAACAGAACCGTGAGGTTATGCAGAAGTTGGCAAACTATGCTCCAATGGCCCAATCTGGTCCATCATCTGGTTGTTGTATAAGTGGACAAACTCAGAATGGTTTCCATTATTCTTAGATTGCCAGCCATATAAAAACAGGCAAAGAGACAGATAGTCTGCTATCTCCTGGGTTATTACAGTAATTTAGGCATATAGGCATGGAGTAACAAGGACCTGAACTAAAATGGTAGAGTTTGGATTGCAGAGGAAGGCAACAATCCGTGATGTGTTTTAAAGAAAGAATTGAAAGGACACAGTGACTGATTAAATCATAAAGAGAGACCAAAATAAGGTTTTCAGACTGGGAGACTAGGACCGGGGTAGTCCCCTTAACAGAAAAAGGGAATTCAGAAGGACTACCCTATCCCGTACAATGAGCTACATGGTCTCATTCATTTCCTTTTTTTTTTTTGCTTTTTGGAAGGGCAATTGGGGTTAAGTGACTTGTCCAAGGTCACACAGCTAGTAAGTGTTAAGTGTCTGAGGCCAGATTTTAACTCAAGTCCTCCTGATTCCAGGGCTGGTGCTCTATTCACTGTATCACCTAGCCTTCCCAGTCTCATTCATTTCCAT
Organism: Pseudocheirus occidentalis; assembly: GCA_028646575.1. Taxonomy (NCBI): domain Eukaryota; kingdom Metazoa; phylum Chordata; class Mammalia; order Diprotodontia; family Pseudocheiridae; genus Pseudocheirus; species Pseudocheirus occidentalis. The sequence continues at coordinate 73,111,505 of CM053597.1, forward strand.
AGGTCTCCCAGGAAAAAGGAAAATAGCTTAGTCTTTGAATTTGAAGTCTAGCTTTTTCTCTGACACACAAGAACCAGGTTAAGGTCTTGTCTCTGTCCCTTAGCTATAAAATAGTTTTCATGATACTGACTTACTTCATTGAAAGTACATATTTTGTCTCCATTACTAGGATCTGAAAGCACTTTATAGATATGACCCAATATAACTTTACAACACCTCACTCCCTAATGTAGGAAGGCAAGAGCAAATATCACAATAGCTATTTTACAATAGGGAAAACTAAAGCACAGAAAAATTCAAAATGACCTTCATAAAATCACACAAGTCAGCAGCAGAGCTGGGAATCAGTCCAAGGTTTCCTAGTTTTAGCTCAGTCCTTTGTTTTGTTTTTGCAGCAGACCGAGCTACCTCTAATAAAATTGAACAAAGTGCTCTGTAAATATCAAGTGTTATATAAATACTGAACAGTGCCTCTAATTCAATTCCGTACAATTCAATTAAAAGAACATTTATTAAGCATCTTCTGTGTGCTAGGTAGTAGATATAAAGATGGAAAAAATGACGCAATTTCATAGATTCATAGAACTACCTTCAAAGAGTAAATAGTCAGGAGATGAAATGTGCACAAGTAACTGTAATACAAGTTAAAAAATGATCAAGTGCATAGGAAAGGTCAAACAGAATAACCTGTGAGATTAACTGAGGCAAGGATAACCTCTAATAGAGTCGGGGGTGGGGGGGCAACACCTAAATTGGACAGTGAGGAGAGGAAGGATGTCAACAAATATAAGCAAAAAGAACGGATAAATAGGAGTGTGTATGGAATGAGTTTTACATATATACGTCTTTGTGTCTAATCTATTTGGTGGAAGGGAGGAAGAAAAAAAAGGGAAAAATTATATGATAATTTTATTATATATTTAAAAGGAATAACAATTGTACATAATAGACTTGCAGTTTCAGGTACAATCACGTTTTTGTTTAATTATACTATGTTATGGAAATGCTTGTTTTATTTCATAAATTAAAAATAAATATTTTTAAAAGAAAAAAAACAGATTGGGTCAAATCCATTCCTTGGAAGGGGAATGGGAAGGTACAAAGGCTCAGGTGCAAAAAAAGGGTCAGAAGGCATTGAGGAATGAAGAGTAGCCCTATTTGACAGGAATAATAGTAATAATAATAATAATAATAATAATAACAATAATAATAATAATAATGGTTACTAGCATTTATATGGCCTTTTAAAGTTTGCAAAGGGCTTCACATATGTTCACTCACTTGATCCTCAGAACTCTGTGAGGTAGGGACTATTATTATCCCCATTTTACAGATGAGGGAACTGAGGCACAAAATGTGGCTTGCCCAGGGTCACACAGGTAGTAACTAAGGCAGGACTTGAATCCAGGTCTTCCTGACTCCAAGTCCTGGATTCTATCTACTGTACCACCTATTTTCCTGGAGCATAGGGATCATGTAATAAGATTCTAGTGTTTACTTTAATCAGGGGGTAAAACTTTTCTGTGGGTGGGGCGAATCTTTATAGGGTTGACTTTATCTGTACCCATTCCCATATGTAGAGCGCAGAAAGAGTGCTCGTGAAGGCATTCCATAGCCAGAGCCAGGGACTAGAGATGGGCAGACCACCATCTTGTTTGTCTAGTATCTGGTATATCCTTTCCTTACCCCCTAATTCACCTTGTTTTTATTTTCTACGTATTTTGTATTTTGTGAAAAGCAGCAGGGTGTAGGAGTAGCCGGGTTGTGCTGTGGATAGAGTGTCAGCCCTGGAGTCAGGAAAGCCAAATGTGATCTCAGACATTTGTGACCTCTGTGACCCTGGGAAAATTATTTAACCCTTTTTGCCTCAATTCCTCATCTGTCAAGATGAAGGAAGGAAATTGCAAGCCACCCTAGTATCTTTGCCAAGAGAACCCCAAATGGGGTCACACAGAGTCAGACACGACTAATTGATAGAACAACAATAACAGGGAGAGGCAGTAGATGGAGAGGCGGCTTCGGGCTTGGGGAGACCTGGGTTCACTTCCTGTTTCTGGAATGTACTGTCTGGGTGACCATGTAACCTCTCAGTGTCCTAGGGCTCTCTCTAAGACAAAAGTTACATAGAAAGTGATGGACTGCATCAGGTCCAGTCCTGATCCCTTTATTTTGTATATAGTTTTTAATGTACATGTCTTCTCCCTCTGTGGAATGTAAGCTCTATGAGGGAAGGGATAATTTTTGCTTTTTCTTTGTATCCCTAGAACACCTTACACTAGCAGTTCTCAACCTGTGGGTCGTGACCCCTTTGGGGTCACAGGGGTCTCCTAAGACCATCAGAAAACACATATTTCCGATGGTCTTAGGAACCGAGACACTGATCCTCTATCTGTCTCCAGGCAGGTCCGCCCACATGCAGATATGCCCACATACCAGTATTAAAGGGTCATGGCATTAGGAAGATTGAGAACCATTGCCCTACAGGGTGCCTGAAAGATAGATAGTAAATACTTAATAAATGCATGTTGATTGATTGATTGACTGGTATATTGACAGCAGGAATTCAGTTTGGTCAGCTTTGAAAATAATTTAACCAAATAATTTAACCAAATTCTCTGGACTGCCAGTAGTTATCATTAGACTCTTGATAGGAGGGTGACCACTTCCCACTCAGACCTAACACCAGGGGAAGCAACATACCAGAAGAAGGGTTGGAGACAGTCATTTTGTAACATCCTCCTAATTTCAAAGAGAATGAAACTCCCTAGTATTTGTCTGAAATATCTATTGATGTTTGTAGCAGGCTCTAATCACAGAAGACAAAATAAATGCTTTTATATTTCCTTCCTATATGGAGAGAAGAAAAAAATTCAAGAGAATGGTGTCTAATTTATCTACCTGAAAATATAACGTTGAACAGGCTAGTTAAAATAAAACAAGCCCATTTCTATTAGGAAAATTTTAATTGCTCATTTCAACTTAGTAACTGGATTTCTGAAAGTTTAACCATTCTACTCACGTCCTGAGCAAAACATTGAAATATATCCTATCAATGAACTGATTCTGCAACCTGGTCAATAATTAGCTTCCCTTGTACCACAGCATGCCTTTTTCTCACAAGGACAGATGTTAATATGTAATGAAACAAGTAATAACTTCAAAGGACCCAAAACTCCTTCTCTGATGCCACTTTCTCCTTAATAGGAAAAAAAAACCTTATAAAGATACAGGTAGAAGAAAGAGGAAGAAATTATTTTACATTAGGTAGATGTGACCAACAGATTCTTTACCCTATAAAATCTAAACTAAAATTGGTAGAAAAAAACAGAGAAGACCTCAAAAAGAACTATACCACTTTTTTTATTCCATTATGGGAGCAAAAAGTGAAAAAAAGAAACTTCCATGTTCCCTATAAGAAGAAAAAGTGGTATTGGAACTCAGTCATGGAGGGAGCCTCGGGTAATTGTCACCATTGCTGGATAAGTAAAGATTGTTTCTTTGTACCTGCACCCCCAGGGCCTAGAAAAGTACCTGGCACATAGGAAGTACTTAATAAATATTTGATTGATTGATTGATTCACTAAATGATAATAGATCACATTTGACAGGGGTAACTTCCTAATCATTGTGAGAATTTGAGGCTGTCATAGGAAAGTAGGTTAGTGGAAACAGAACCACAGCATGGGGTATCTATGTTATGACTGAAGGAGGTCTTAAAAGACCCTACCTGGAGGGGG
>CM053597.1:73115741-73132576 GCA_028646575.1 Pseudocheirus occidentalis
AAGAAAATTGCCCTGATGTTTTAGAATCAGAGGGGAAAACAGAACTTGAAAGAATTCACTGATCACCTCTTCAAAAAGATCCCCCCCAAAAAAGACCCTACCTGGGGAAAAACATTTCTCCTCTCCTCTCCTACCTCTACCCCACTGTTACCACCACCCTTTGTTCTTTCAGTCCAATAGAACTGAATGCAAGAGGAACAGAAGAAAAAAAGAGTGAGAACAAATTGATAAACTCAGGTTTTAAGAAAGATAGAGGGAAGGGCAGATAATTAAGGATAAACAGAGAAGAGTGATAAGAACAATGTTGAGGGCCGGCTAGGTGGCCCAGTGAATAGAGTGCTGGCCCTGGAGTCAGGAGGACCTGAGTTCAAATCTGACCTCTGACACTTAACACCCAAAAAAACCTAGCCGTGTGACCTTAGGCAAGCCACTTAACCCCAACTGCCCTCCAAAAAACCAAAAACAAAAACAAAAAGAATTATGTTGAAAGGCCAAAAGCCCATTGGAGTAAGTGCCAGCCACAATACTAAGGATTTTTTTTAGCTTTGTTGGTGGCAAAGGGAAGATCAAGGAAGCAACAGCCCCCTTACTTGATGAATCCTGGCCTGGTACATAGTTTTAATAATATCTTGGTTGAGAGCTTTGACATCATGTTTATCTAGTTTGTAGGAGATAAGAAGCTGGGAAAGATGGAAAATACGAGGGGTGGCCAAATGAGAATCCAAGTTGAAACTCAATAAGGATGCATATAAACTCCTGTACTTGGCTTCAAAAAGAAATCATTGCACATGTATAGGACTGGAGTAATGTGACTGGGGGGTGCTATAGTTTTCATGAAAAAAAAGCCTAGCATCTCTACTAGATTTCCAGATCAATATGAGTCAATAGAGTGGCCAAAAGATTTAATCTGATCTTAGACCATATTAGCAGTGTCTAGAGCAAGGGAAGTGATAGTTCTTCTGCACTCTGTGTTGGTCAGACCAAATAATCACATGTAAAATATTAAGTCTGGTTCTGAATCTTTAGGACAGTGGTTCTCAACCTGTGGGTCACGACCCCTCTGGGGGTTGAACAACCCTTTCACAGGGGTCACAGGGGTTGCCTAAGACCATCGGAAAACACATATTTCCCATGGTCTTAGAAACCAAGACACCGCTCCTCTATCTGTCTCCAGGCAGGTCCGCCCACGTGCAGATATGCCCACATATGAATATTAAAGAGTCACAGCATTAGGAAGGTTGAGAACCACTGCTTTAGGAAGAACATTAACAAGCTAGAGTACATACAGGCAAGGAAGCCAGAATGGTCACTGTTTTGATTAGGGTCCAGATAGGTGGTCTAATAGTCTTCTTCCTTAGTTCAAATCTGGCCTCAGATATTTACTAGCTGTGTAACCCTGGGTAAGTCCCTTCACCCTCTTTGCCTCAGTTTCCTCATCTTTAAAATGAACTGGAGAAGGAAATGGCAAACCAGCCTAGTATCTTTGCCAGGAAAACCCCAAATGGGGTCATAAGAATCAAACACGACTAAAATAATTCAACAACAACAAGAAGTCTGACTCAGGCTGGCCCAGTGACTCAGGTTCAGGATTAGTGTAAAATCAGGTACTTATAGATCATATTGGTTGGGTGGTGGTGGTGGTGGTGGTCCTTCGTGCTCAAAGAGGGTCAAAGTGACATCATTATGGCAGGGTCAAAGCACAGCATGTCCTACTGTGGCTAATCAGACCAACTGTAGCTCGGAAAGCTCTACCACAGGTCAGGCACAAATAGTCCCCATGAACCTTTGGAGAGGAAACGTCTCTAAATTGGTGCATCTCACATTTCTTTTGAGTCACTGCAATTCTGTTTTGTTCATAGATCATAGCACCTTCTCATTCAAATAGAGTTATAGGGCTGTGCTCTACAAATCTTACAGCATTTAACGTTCGTCAAAAATAAATGAATCAACTAATAAAAACAGTTTTAAAATTAAAAAGGAAATTTGTGATGACATGGAAAGGATATGCAGCAAAAGTACAGCGTTGATTCTGTTAGGTATATTTCCTCTTGGCCACTACATTTGCCATAATGGCACATCTAGTCAGAAGGGTGTCATAACCTGAGGAATGTCAGCTGTTTATGGACTGGAGTTTTTATACTTCAGGCAACAAGATACTGTCTGTCCTAACCTTAATTCCCCTGGACCAAAGTAAGTCTCAAGGATGACTTTGTTGCCTTTAAGACAAACAAACAAGCTAGTCTAGGTGGTAAGGACCTTCCATTCTTCTTGGGCCATTTGTAGTGAATTTCTAGTTACACAGTGAGGGTTCCATTAGTGCTGCTTCTGTCACAGTAGGGAAACTCAAACCATGCTTTACAAGAGAGGATTGGGGGACAGGGAACATGATAACTCATTTGGAGTATGGCCGTATGGAAGATGGTTTTGGTTTATTCTGCTTGGTCCTAACGGGCAGAACCAGGACCAATGAATGGAAGTCAAATGAGGCAGATTTTTGCTCTTCATTACAACCACAGCTGTCTAAAATTAGAATGGGTTGCATCTACAAAACAGAGTTTTTCCTCACAGGAAGTCTGTTTGCCAGGTACTACGCTAACTTCTAGGAACCCAATTATAAGTAGAATGAATGACAGTCCCTCTTCTCAAGGAATTTAGATTCTAAAGGAGGGAGACAACATATAAAAAGAAGGGGAGGGAGTCCGGAAAGAAAGTACCCATGGAGGAGCATGGTAGAGGAAGTCTGGATAGCAATGAGACATGACAGACCTAGGGGTTCTCCTTAAATGGAGGAGCCATTCAAACATCCAGTCAGAGGAAGAGGCTGCAAAAATGGAGGATACTTCCAATGTCTAAGTTCCAGGGTTGGAGTGAGGCTTCAGGATGAAGAACTGAGGCATGGTAGAAGAGGTCTGAGTGTGTGCGAGAAACCTTTAAAAACACTTTATAAATGCTTGTTCATCGATTGATTGGACTACTAGCAGTTAATCTGGAAAAGGACTTCACCAAATTCCTTAGGCAAATAGCCTGACGTGGGCCAGGGAATATTGTTGATGGTAGGTCATGATTCAGGTAAGAGCTGGACTAGGTCACTTTGAGGACCCTTCAAACTTTCTGACTGCAGGATTTATGATTCATATTTATGTAAGGCAGAGGAGACACGACTGTAAATGTGGCAGACTGTGCTGGGTGAGGTATCAATAAACAGACAGGGATGAATGTATCTTCATGAGATGGTCCTTCCCATCCTTAACATCCTTGCAGATTGCAACCACTGGAACTTCAAAGGTATTAAACACTAAAAACACACACACACACACACACACACATCAAAAACCAAACCACAAAGGGAATAAAATTATTAGTAGCATTATAGTAATATTCTAGTACCCAGTGGCCTACATTCATCATGTGGGAGTCTGTTAGACTGATATTTTCCAGGACCTACTCTTGAAGCTTGGCACACAATACGGGAACCAAGAAAGCTTACTCTTAGGTTCCATAACGTACTTGAGACTGTTGCTTCTGGAGTAGTCAGCCTATCCAACTCTTTGGCCAGACATACGTATGTGTGTGTGTACATGTGTGTATGTGCGTGTGTGCGTGCGTGCGTGCGCGTGTGTGTGTGTGTGTGGTGGAGGTGGCAGAGAAACACTATACTAAAACTTGGAGTAAACCATTTTCTTCTTTGAAACCCATATAGCTCTAAATCACAGTTCTTATATTATCTTCTATTGGGACATAGCCATAATTATTCTTGGGTTCTCTAGCATTGTAGTTTCCAGAATTCAAACCCAATTACAGAAAGTTTCTAGCTGTCTAGACCTAGGTCTGTATGACCCTAAGCAAGTTGATTTCTTAGGTCCCGTTTTCTCATCTCTAAAATGGGAATGAGGATAACTCCTGTCTCACAGCCTTGTCATGAGGACTGATAGAAATAAAGCACAGAAGGTGCTCTGTAAGCCTTAAAGTGCTACATAAATGTGAGTCATTATGATTATTATTGTTCTTATCATTAGGTCTTAGATTTAGAGCTGGAAGGGCCCTTCCAAGTTGTCTGGTGCAGCCGCCTCATTTTACAGATGAAGAAACTGAAACCCAGAAAGGTTAAGTGATTTGCCAAGTGGTAGGTCACCCACATAGTATAAGAGTCAGTATTCAAACTGAGACTCTATCTCCATACCCATCAATCTCCAGCCACGTGGTTCTGCTCTTTCTGTGCTGTGTGATCCAACCTGAATATTATGGTGGGCATATCTAGTCTTTGGGGCAGCTAGATGGTACATATGGTAGACAGAGTGCCAGCCCTGGAGTCAAGAGGTCCCAGTTCAGTTGTTTTTCAATTGTGTCCAACTCTGCATAGCCCCATCTAGGGTCTTCTTGGCAAAGATACTGGAGCGGTTCGACACTTCCTTCTCCAGCTCATTTTACAGATGAGGAAACTGAGGCAAGCTGGGTTAAGAGACTTGCCCAGGTCACACAGCTGGGAAATGTCTGAGGCCAGACTAGAACTCAGGAAGAAGAGTCTTTCGGACTCCAATCCCAGTGTTCTATACACAGTACCACCAAGCTGCCCTATGCCTGACACATAGTAGATGGTTAATAAATATTTACTGACTTTAAAGGATAGGGTGGATTTCTATCTCCAGAAGCACCTAGCTCCAAAAATTACCCTACTCAAAAAACTCAAGTAACCTAAAAACTAAGACTAGGAGTCAAGAGACCTGAGATCTAAAGGCCTAGGGCTTGGATGGCCCCTGCTGGCTCTCATTTCTGACATTTGGGAGGAAATGCCTAACAAAAGCTACTTAGATTTTAGTAATGGCTTTAAGATGAGCAACTAGGTGACAGTTGATAGAATACTGGTCCTGGAGTCAGGAAAACCTGGGTTCAAACATGGTCTCAGACACTTAGCTGTATTAACCTGGGCCAATCACTTCAACCTGTTTGTCTCAGTTTCCTCATCTGTAAAATGAATTGGAGAAGGAAATGGCAAACCACTCCAGTATCTCTGCCAAGAAAACCCCAAATGGCATCCTGGAGAGTCAGGTAAGACTGAACAACAAGAACAAAATGCTTTGAAATGAAATACGTTTAAATACAAATAATATTTTATTAATCACCATAACAAGTCAGGGGCAACTAAGTGGCACAGTGAATAGAGTGCTGGCCCTGGAGTCAGGAGGGCCTGTGTTTAAATCTGACCTCAGACACTTAACACTTACTTACCATGTGTCCTTGGGCAAGTCACTAAACCCCAATTGCGCTGCCCTCCCCCTCCAAAAAGCAAAAAACAAAAGCAAAAATAGAGAGTCATAGAAAGAATATGTTTTATTCTGTCTTCAGCATTGGGTTAGGCATGCACAGAAATCACAGATTTAGAGTAGCTGCTGTTCTTTGGTCTCCCTGCTCCCCTCCACCTCAGTCCCCTGTTCCTCTCCTTATTCTGTATGCCTGTCCCCTGAAACACTAATTTCTGAAACATGAAATTAGAGCAGAAAACTTCTTAGAGATCACAGTTGAGTTAGAAGGGAACTTTGGTGTCTTCTGGCTTAATCTCACCATTTTTTAAAAAAATGGAGAATATAGGTCCAGAGAGAGGATCATGCAGCTAGTGGGTATCAGGTGAGGCAGTTGAAATCTAGGTCCTCTGATTCTAAATTCAGTGCTCTTTCTAACTTGCTATGCTTTGGGGGAACTTTCTCCCTGGTAGCTCTATTCACATAGAAAAACCTTATACTTTGCTGTCTTTTTGTCTTTGCATCCCTCGACTCCTTTCTACTGTTAGACTCTAAAACATTTTTGATACGATTTCTTTTCTAAAAGCTTAATCTACATTATTTTTTTTCCAGTCAAGTAACATTTACTAAGCACCCACTATATTCCTGGCACTGTGCTAAGTGGTTGGTGGTGTTTGTCCTTTGTTCTTGAAGATGACTGTGACATCAGGGAAGCGATGCCATGACATAAAAATGAATTGGATTTGAGTGAGGGAGGGCTGTGCAAAGTCACCGGCCTCGCTCTCTCCTCCGGAGCCATCTGGGTCCAGTGGCCAGATATAGATCAGGATAGCTGGAGATGGCCCTGAATGCAGTGGGGGACCTTGACCTTTTAAAGCTAAGGCCTTTTCTTGAGGCAATGCCCATTCAGCGATTGAGCCTAGGTAAGAAATGAGGCAGAGAATGGTCTCTATTAATTTTGTCAGAAAAAAAAAAAGAAAAGAAAAATCAATGTGGGAAGGGAAAACTCTCAGGGTTTCTGAATAAAACAAAAAGCAATTCCTATTTACATTCACTCTGAACCAAGCAAGGCCCAAACAATGACCAAGTGGGATTTGACCTGGTACCTGTTTATTGGCCAATCAGTGAGAGGCAGAGTGAGGGATCCAAAGAAAGGAGAGACCCTGTCCTCACAGTCTAGTGAAGGAGGAAAAATCCAAATAACTATGTGTAGACAAGCTATGTATAGAATAAATGGGAAATGTTATGATTTATTTCTAAAATAAAGTTTTAACACATGGACACCAAAAAGTGTCATTCACTGTTGCCACCAGTTTATTCTCCTTATTGCAACAGGAATTTGTTCAGTGGCTGAACCTTGCAAAGAGGGCCCCTGTTAGAGCAAAAAGTGCAGGAAGTGAAACTAAGTAAGCCATGATTAAGTGAAAGCCTTTACCATCTTCTGAAATGTTCTATGGCTCCCCCTCATGGAAGTCCTTAGAACTGCAATATGCCAAATAGGGGCCATGACTCACCTATTACTGAAACTGATGAAAGGAGCAAGGTTTTGACATTTTCAAAGTATTATTCAGGGGCTCTTTATGCAGTGTTTAGATTATTTGTACCCCTTGATTTTCCTTTATGCCTTTTATGTCCTATGAATATACTTGTACCAGAGGGTGGCCAGCTGCAGCAACATTCATAACAAACTGATTTTTTAGCACTAAGTGCAGAAAAATGTGTCATTTGCTAGAGGAAATAGAAAGTTTAGATGAGGGGTGGCTAGGTGGTGCAGTGAATAGAGCACTGGCCCTGGAGTCAGGAGGACTTGAGTTCAAATCAGGATTCAGACACTTAATACTTACTAGCCATGTGACCTTGGGCAAATCACTTAACCCCAATTGCCTCTTCAAAAAAAAATATTCAGATGAGATTTGATTCCTGTCCTCATGGAGTTTACATCCTATACGATGCAAGCACAGATAACTTCAATACACAATATTAAATGGTATCACATGAGGGCTGAGCGGGAAGGTCATTACCATCAGGGAGTGGTCATGGGAGGCTTCATAGACAATTGTAGGATTACAGATTCTGAGCTGGAAAGGACCTCAGGGGCCATCTAGTTTAAATTATTTTATTTAATAATTTTTGTTTTTAGATTTTTATTTTTAATAAACTTAATCATTTAATTTAATCATTTTAATTTTATTTATTTTAATAAATTTAATGGTTTTAATTTAATACATTTTACTAATTTTATTACATTATTTTATTATTTTATTGTTAATTATTTTATATAAATGTTTTAAAGATAAACAGAGAACTAATCAGATTAAGTGACTTGCCCAAGGTTGCATAGTTAATAAACATTAGAAGGAGAATTCAAATTCAAATGTTCAAACTCCGGAGCCAGTGGCATTAGGAGCATGTATGGGATGTTAACAGGTGAAGAGGTGGAGGACATTCTAGGTATATGGCATAAAGTGAGCAAAGGCATAGATGTAGGGAAACACTAAATATTTGGGAAGCAAAGATTAATACAGTTTAATTGAAGTGCAGAATTTGTGGAAGAGACTAATAATAGATAACCTTGGAAAGGAAAGGGTGACCAGATTTTGAAGGCCCTTAAATAATAAACAGAACTTTAATGTATATACAATAGGGAGCCACTGAAGATTTTTGAGTATAATAGTGACATGACCAAGTCTAAGGTTAAGAAATATTATCCTTGTAAAATATGCTCCAGGCATGGTCAATATTTTGAATAGTTTTGCTGAATTGCTTCCCCCCGCCCTTTTAATATCTTTATTATGAAGGTTGGCTTCTTAGGAAAGGGTCAGATGAAGCAATATATTTGGAAATGAATATGATATAAAAATAAGAGGCATTAATCACTGAAAAAAAGATGAAGTTAAAAATATATATATATATATATACATATATATATATATATATATATATATATATATATCCCTTGCAGTAGTTCTTTCTACTGGAATCATTGATCTAGAAATTCTCTCTGATTCATTAGAGTAATTTTGCTATTCTCCTCTCTTTATTCTTTGCTTCTTTATGCCTATCCCTTTAAACCATTTTTGTTCCCATGGTCATGCAATTAAAACCAGAAGTCTTCTTAGGAAACACAGAATTATAGCTTTTGAGCTGGAAGGGAGTTTTAATGGAATCTAGATCAACTCTCTTTTACTTAGGGGGAAACTGAGGTTCAGAAAGAGGGATGGGACTTACTCTAGATCATGCAGCTAGTAGATAGCAGGCAAAACATTTGAACCTCATTTAGTTTCTCTAAGCCTCAGCTTCCTCATCTGTAAAATGGAAATAATAAGATTTACAAAGTCTTCCTAACAGGATTGTTGTGAGGAAAGTATTTATAAAAGTGAAAGTTCTATAGAAATTAGTGCTGCTGTTGTTTTGTTTTGTTTTTTTTCCAAGAAAAGCACAGCTACTTATTTCTTCTACACAGACAAAATGATGAAAACACAAGAATCAAAGTTATGCGTGTACGAAGATGTAAAACATGAGACAATAAGTTCTAATTCCTGTTTTACTTTCCTAGAATATTGATACATAGAATTCCAAATCATGTAACATTTTGTAGACCTGTTGAATAGCCATTTCACCTTTACCTTGGCTCTGCATTGTTCAATTCACTCAGTGGCATTTTGCCACTTCAGCAATGGCTTAGGCTCATCCTCCTGACTGTGGTTTACTTCTCCAAGAAGAACTACAATGAATCTAGGGAGTATTACCTATAGTGGAGTCTGTGCCATCTGAAGGACCCCTACCTGTCAATTACACAAGGCAGGAAATGGCAATCTTTGGCTTGGCATAAAGGTACCTATGCTTGGCAAAGAAACGCAAAGTAGAAGGAATATCCAGGACTTTGAGAATACTGTCCCAAGTTCACCTAGGCCAGCACATGTCCAGCTGCCATATGTGAGCAGCTCACCATTTTTGGCAGGTTAAGGGACCTGACTCTCCCCCATCCCTCAGGAAAGTCCTAGGATAGATGTGGTGCCCCCTTTTAGGAGACAAGAAGGGACAGAGTTTATCTCTATCTTTTTATATGTTTGTGGATTGTCTTCCTAACCAAAACCCTTGAGGGCAGGAACCTTAACTTATTGTGCTTTGTGTTCACTAGTGCACTTAACATAATACCTAGCACATAATAGGTGCCTAATAAATATTTTTGATTGACTGATGAAACATGTTCCTACAGTGACTCAAAGAACTTGAGGGGGCTAGCTTTGATTAGTTTGGTTTGGTCTTCCACTCAAGAAATTAGGTAAGGGGTGGCTAGGTGGCGCAGTGAATAGAGCACCGGCCCTGGAGTCAGGAGTACCTGAGTTCAAATCTGGCCTCAGACACTTAACACAAAAAACTAGCCATGTGACCTTGGGCAAGTCACTTAACCCCAACTGCCCTCCAAAAAGCAAAAAAAAGAAATTAGGTAAATTCTAGTTCTTGCCCACTAAAATTTTCTGGGGTTCAGTTTCCATTTCTTTAAAACTATGGAGATTGAGCTTGGTAATTCTTAATGTCCTTTTCCATTTCTAATATTATATGATTCTACCTGTGGACTGGGATTCTGATGATTGTTGATGTCTTTTGTGATGTCACTAAGACCATCTGAGGTTATCTGATCCCATATCATAGAGGCAAGGTCAGCCACTAAAATATACAGTCAGAGAATTTGTTTGGACCCCAGAAGACAGCAGTGCATGACCCAAGGGAGAATCACGTTTGACATCTTTTACTATACATTCCCCTAATGTCTATTCTCTACCCTATTTGGACATTACTTTGACAACAAAATAGAATTTCAAGCCAGGCAGTCACCTTAACTATAAGTAAGGTCAGGGTGGTGGAGAGGGTTGGGCAGAGATGTTGGGGAAATAACCCTCCATCCACTTTCACTCCCATACCATATATATGTATTATCATTTATCTGTGATTTCACTGGTACTACTTACAATGGTACATTCACATTTCACCTTCTTGTCCATATCCTTCTGTAAATCATGGAGTCATAGATTTTGATCTGGAAATGATTTTAGAGGTCACTTAGTCCAATCTTCATTTTAAAGTCAAGGAAAATGAAGGCCTTATAAGTGAGGTAAATTATCCAAGGTCATATAGATGCTGGGAATCAAACCTAGGTTCTCTGGCTCCAAATCCAGGCCTCTTTCTTCTATATCATAGAGGACCTGTCCAACATGCTGAAAGCCTTTTTCTAGGCCTTTAGCACTCTGAGGGCAACATGCTGCTGAAACAGTATCCCTTGCTCTCATTTCTTTTCTAATCACACAATTTCTGGAAGCTGTCCCTGATACAGTTTCTCTAAGTCCTTGCTGTTAATACTCTAACCAACCAACATCCACCTTGTGTCTTCCCTTTATTTTTTGGGTCACCCCCAGTTCCAAGATGGTGATCATTTTTGATTCATATTCACAATGTGATAACAATCTTGTCTAAGGATCACTACCACCCTCAATTCAGCAAAGGTCTTGGGATTCCAGATGTGTATATGAATATGTATGTGTTTGTGTGTATATATATATACATACATACGTATGTATATATATATACACATATATACATACATATATATGCAGACATATATGTAATATTCATACATACACATCTGTAATCCCAAGACCTTTGCTGAATGTGTATGTATATATATTCATACAAATATGTATGTATCCACTTATGCATAAACACATATGTATATGTTCATGCACATATATGTGTAGAAATGCTTACATATTTGGATTGAATCATGGAAGGTGTTGATAGTTATACAAGAAATGGAATTTCTAAGACCTTTGCTGAATTCAGATGCTGTCACCCCTTACACAATGTAACATCACCTCAGAAGACAACTACTCCTTTGCCTTTGGGATAATATGAACTTTTGCATTTTTTACTTTTGCACAGGACACATCCTGTATCCTGCTCCTTTGCTAAAATTACTAATTGTTTCAACTAAGTTTTTAATTCAATCTTTAGGATTGTGATGGAATGCTATTGTGCTATAAGAAATGATGAGCTCAACGATTTTAGAAAAACTTGGAAAGACTTGCATAAAATAATGAAGAATGAAATTGGCAAAACCAAGAGAACATTTTACATAGTAACAGCAACATTTTATGTTAGTCATTTTAAGGAGGACTTTTAGGGAATAATTTATTTTGTCTATTATAAATACCCAAATTAAATATAAAGGACATATGAAGACACTATCTGTCTTCAGAGAAAGAACTGATAAATAGAAGTATGTATAGAATAATTACACACACACATACATACATATTTGTGTCTAATATGAGTCATCTCTAGGACAGGGAAGGAGGGAAGAAAAAAGGGGGAAAAAAGAAGTTTTCATAATAATTTTGTTGTATGTTTAAAAGGTCTAGCAATTTGGGCATGATAGATATACAGGTTCATTGCAATCATCTTTTTATTGTGCTATGTTATGGAAATGCTTGTTTTATCGCATAAATTAAAAATGAAATAATTTTTTTTAAAGATGCTTGATAACTGAGTCCATCTCTTGATGGACTCTCAATGGAAGGAGACTACTCCTTGCCCCTCTTCTATACAATAAGACAAAAACCTAGAAGAGTTGATATGTAATTTCAAGAGTTGGTACATAAGATATTAAGAAAGCAGGATGCAATAAATGCATTTTATGTGAGCAGGAGAGGGAATGCCTGTCCATCTATTAATCACCCAAACCTCTGAATTTTTAAGGTATCTCTTGACTTGTATACCATGTCCCTGGTTATATTCATGATATTGAAAAGGGACACTGAAGAGAACAGGTCAAATCATGAGACTACACTGAAAGAAGAAACCCAGTAGATATGCCTTGAATTCTGTTATGTGGCCCATAGTCACTGAGAAGCCTCCAAGTCAGGAAGTCCTTGACTTAAATTTTGCCTCTGACACATACTAATTGTACAGTCCTGGATAAGGCAAACTCACTGCCCACAGGCATCTATGAGAGATTGTCATTTGCAGAGAAGATGCCAATCTGCATGGGTGGAGTAAGTTTCTTTGTGGGAAATTCTATCCATATGAAATTATAGAACCAGCCCCATTGCATCTCATTGGTTGAGAACACAGACTCAGTCCTATCATTCCACCGTCCCCATACTGTCAGTGCCTCACTATTTGTCTATAAGATAAACTCCAAACTTCTCAGTCAGGCACTTATAATCCTGCACAGTTCTACCTCCAAACTGCCTTTCCAGCTTTATTTCAGACTATCCCCTTTCACACATTCTACATTTCAGCCAAACTGTATTACTAGCTTTTCTCTCAAATTGCTCCCTCCTTCTTCTTTGGGTCCAAATGTTCGCCAGGCCTAGAACACCTTCTCTCTTTGCTAGATTCTCCTGTTCTTTCAGAGTGAAACTTGGATATCACCTCTTCCATGAGACTTTCCCTGATCTCCCCAAACAAAAGGGATCTCTCCTTTTCAGAATTTCCCAAAATACTTTGTCTGGATTTCTCCTTTGTCCTTGCCATATATATCACCTTGTGTCACACTTCTTTGCATGTGTGGTGTTTTTCCACTATTAAAAGACAAGCTCCTTGAGGCTAGAGACTCTGTGTATGTGGTTGCTTTTGTTTTTGTTTTTTTGCAACTTCCTATCCCTAGTGGCTAACCATAGGATCTTACACTTCATAAGCATTTCCATGTTTGTTAAATAAAATTGAACCAAATTACTCTGTCAGAGTAAGTAGCCTGGAATTTCTCTTTTGCCTGACCTGACATGTTATCGCATTCAAGTACTGGCAGCAATAAATTGATTTTCCTGCAGCCAGCTTCTGTCATTGGCAAGTTTTCCCCAGAACCTCCATTTTGAGGGAAAGACCCATACCAGAGGTGCTTCACTAAGGAGACTTTGCCATTCTGTTTCAGAAGCCTGTGAGGCTCTCATACCATTGGCGAGTGCTTCCCAGAACCAACCTGTCCATTTTGTCATTGTAACATCTCTTATATACTTCACCTTCTTTTCCTCTGACACTGCCATGACCCTTGTGCAGGCCCTCATTCCCTCATGCTTGGTCTATTGTAATAGCCACCTGGTTGGTATCTTTGTCTCAAGTTTCTCCCTACTCCAACCCATTTTCCACTCAACTTTTAAGTGGAAAAGCTTATGAGGAGAGAAGGGGAGGGAATAAACATTTACATAGTGCTCACTATGTTCCAGACACTGTGCTAAGCACTTAACAAGTATTACTTCATTTGATTGCTAAGGCACACATCTAATCTCTGACTCCATGTGACACATACCCCCATTCAATAAATTTCAGTGGCTCCCTATAATTATACAATGTGAAAGCCTTGTCATTCAAATCCATTTGCAACCTGCTCCTTTCCCACCTTTCCAATCTTCTCAACCCAGTGACACTGGATTCCTATCTGTTCCTCACAGGAGACATTCTATCTCCAGCCTCTGGGCATTTTGGTTGACTGTCCCCTATTCCTGAAGTTTTCTCCCTTCTCATCTTATTCTTCTTTCAGCTTGACTCAAGGTTGGCTCTCAGCTTCCATGGTTCCTCTTCCATGATCCCAGCTCGAACTGTCACCTGGGTTCCAAGGCAGGCAGCTCTCAGTTCCTTGTCCAGCTCCTTGTCCAGTTCCCATTCTATATTGAAGTTCACAGTGTCCAGTCCACCTCAAGTCCTTCACAGTTCCTGTTTCTGGGAAGACAAAGCTTGACAGAGCCACAATAATATTCATACACATTGCTGACACTATTATCAATTCTCTATCTACTTGTGAAATCAACTTAGACCCACCAACAAGGTCTGAGAACTCAACACAAATCATCAACATAGAAATCAACATAGACCCACAAACAAGGTCCAAGAGGTCAGCAAAATCATCAGTAAAGTCCTATGACCTCCAAAACCCTCCTCCAGGACTTCTATAAACATACAACCAGAAAATCCTCTTTCAAGGCTTCCAGTAAGGTCCCAGGGCTTCTGTATAAAGTTTCATAAACAAACATCAACACAGATAAAACAAACAAACATATAGTGCCAGGATACCACAAATTTTTTCTTCCATCACAAGAGCTCCCTTCTCAGTTCTGCTGTCTCTAGCCTTGGCCTCTCCTTATGTATTGTCATTAGCTCTTCTCCTTCCTATTGCAGGAGTTCATGAGTTCTAGGGTTCACAAGCTGTGGGGTTCACATGTTCTGTTTCTTAGCAGATTTGATACAAAGCTCAAAAGAAACTTGAACTAAAACAAGGTGTTAATTTGATAGCTGAAACAAGGTGCTTTCCAGAGGACTGCTGTTGTGAACAGCATTTCAAGGTTCTGATTACACAGTATACTGAACTCTCTATTCAATAACAAATTAGAGCAAAACATTCACAGAAAATCAAGGTACAGCATTCACAATATTACAACTTATCACAGAAAATAAAAATACAGCATTCAACATGTCACAACTCAACAACTTATCACTAAAATGGCCACATAGTTTTCACCAATGTGGTCACATGGTTTCCAAGAAAGTACAATCATTTAGTAACTCGGTCATTCAATCATCCTTAAGAAGTCTTGCCTCCTCAAGGGTCACAAAGTACTAAAGTCAAAGTTCTCCACTCATGTGGGTGCAATTAAGTTACAACTTCAACAGTCAGGGGTAGAGGGAAGTACAACAGCTATCCACCTAGGTCACAAATAAATTATAATTTCATCAGTCACTACTCAGTATCCTATTTCATCAATGACTACTCAGACAATTTCATCAGTCATTACTCAGGATCAAGAAGTCTTTTCATCTTGACTCGAGGAAAGTAGCTCCTACCTGAATCCACCAAACTGTCACCTAGGTTCAAAGGCAGACAGCTCCCAACTCCATATCCAGCTCTTCATGTAGCTCTTGCTCCGCATTGGAGCTCACAATGTCCAGTCCATCTCAAATCCTTCACAGTCTCTGTTCCTAGGAAGACAAGGTTTAACAAAGCCACAAGAACATGAATACACATTAACAAAGTCACAACAACATCTGTACAAAATACTGGCAGTATTCAGTCTTCAGCAGCTCCAGCTGGCCCTCAGCAGCCTCAGCAGCTCCTCCAAATCTTCAACACCATAACCTCCATTCTCAAAATCAAAGTCACTTTCTCCATGGAAATTCCAGTCTAGTAGCAGCAGCCCAGCCTTCAGATGCTCACTGAGAGAAATTCTCTTTCTGGCAGCAGTTGCTCTGCCTCCACAAAGCTTATCCCAAGAAGTTCTGACTGTCCAGCTTGTGCTCTTCCTTAAATATGGCATAGTTGCTCCCTGTTCAGGCCCTTCCTTTTACATCAGCAACAGGGGTTCATACCTTCTCTTTCTTTAACAGAGGCTTAATTTGAACTAGGTGCTAAGTACCTCTCAACTTTCCAATACAAAGGGATCTTCAAATTTCATTACTATTATACCATTTGGCTTCCTTAGCTTCCCCAAAGTCCCAGCTATAATCCTAACTTTTATAAGAAGCTTTCCCTTATTCCCCTTAATTCTAGTCCCTTCTCTATGTTGATTGTCTCCAGGTTATGCTCTACACACACACACACACACACACACACACACACACACACACACACACAAACACACACATTTTTATGGTTACATTCATGTTGTCTCCTTCATTAGATTGTGATCTCCTTAAGAGCATAGACTGTCTTTTTTATCTTTCTTTGTATCCTCAGCACTTAGAACAATACTTAATATATTATAAGCTAAGCATTTAATAAATATTTATCAACGGGCTCACTAGCTATGACTCACTCCATACCCCACCTCAGCTTTTTAGCTCTCTTTAAAATGTTGTCTTCCCCTTTTAGAATGTAAGCTGATCTTATATCTTGCCCCTGGACCCAGATGGCTCAGGAGGAAAAAGTGAGGCTGGTGACTTTGCACAGCCCTTCTTCACTTAAATCTAATTCATTTGCAAGTCACGGCATCACTTTCCTAAGTTTATCTTAGAGGACAAAACAAAACAAAGAACTCAGGACAAACAACAGCCTTGAAGGCAGGGCATATCTTTCTTTCACCTCTTCATTTTTAATAACAGAAGAGTGTCCTAGAAGGGAATGTTGCTTGCCAAACCAAAGTGCTTTGAGTTCCATGGCTTATAAAAAGAGACTATGTATTGTAATGAGTTGGTGATTATGTTTTTATTTTTCTCTCTGAAAAGTGATATGTTAGAAAGAAAAACAAACTAGAAGTCAACCAAGCATGAATGAACATCACTCATCTCTTTTGCTGAATGTTATCCCAGAACACTAACAAATATGCCTGTGGTTTTAAATGAAACTTCTTCATCCAAAGCTAATTATGTTATCTTGATCAGTAGTCCTTTATTTAATGAGTTCCTATTGTGGAGCTGATGATGTAATTTAAAAGTAATTTATTGAAGGCCCTCTTCGACATGGACCTGACTTATTCTTACAACCTTATCTCCCCTACTATTTTATACTCTGGACAACCTTAATTCCTTAATGCCCATACAAAGGTTTTGTATTTTCTTGTACTATGCCTTTACTCATGCTGTTCCCTTTGTCTGGAATATCTTCTTCTT
>CM053597.1:73133076-73305584 GCA_028646575.1 Pseudocheirus occidentalis
CTACTGGGGACAAAGAAGCTAAGGCCATAATGGGGAGATTCCCATGTAGAGTGACCCCAGCAACATTTGGAGGTAATCCAGTCAGTAGCCCAACTAAAGTGCATAGAGATGGAGAGTAGCTGGAGCGAAAACAGAATCAGGATCAAGACCAGCAATCCCAGGTGAGATGGATGAAAATCCATCTTGTGCCTGTCACAGTTTGAGGTCAGATGGTAGTTTTGAATCCTGGTTGACAAGGATCTGAGTCCTTTAATTTGCTGCATTCAGCTTTCTCAAGGCATATATATGTTTTTATGCCCACACATAAGTTTGTAGGTGTCTGTTTAGATTTCTACCTATATTTGTTGGTTTCTAGCTAGTCTCCCTGATTTAGAGCTCTGATTGATTATAACCTATTAGCTGTGTTTGTTGAAGGTCAAATTTGGGGAATTTCTGGGACATATAGAGTCATTTGGGAAGAAGGAGGCTTAAGAAATTGGATTGACGTTGGAAGCAATGAATGGTGAAGTATCAAATTGCAGGGCTAGGTTAGATTAAAGAGTAACAGGCCAAAGGAAGTATTTAACCCTTAGCCTCCATCTACTCCTAAAGCGGCATTACAGGCAGCATGAAGTGGTCCCCTCTACCCCACTGCGAGTTATCCATACTTAGAACCCTGCCTTTTTGTAAATGATGGCCATTCCCTTTGGCACTAGCAAGAAGTACTTTGCAAAAGGATATATGCTGTGTACTAAAGTAAGATTTGAGTTTTGAAGCAGGTGTATTCACACTGTACTTATGCATTTTTTCTGAAATTAGATATGATAATTACCAACATAACATGTTTTAAAGTTTGTAAAGTATTGGTATCCATTATCTCATTTGAGCTTGCCAAGAGCCCTGTGAGGTATGTATTTCTGTTATTATTATCCTCATCTTAATCAGAATAGAATATTAGTCAGGATGATATGATATTGCTGGGTATCCTTGTGAATACTTGACATGAATTAATTTTTCTCTTTTCTGTAGAAATAAAAACATTTAAATTCATTTTTCTAAAGGCATTGATGCCATTTAAACTTTAGGCTATGAAGACTAGGGGCCTTTCAAATCCTGAGGAATGCCCTAAGAGTTTATTTGATTATATAGCAATAGTTTTGTGCTGTTTCTACATTGGATATCAATAGACTGGCTCTTCTTTTACCTCCTAATGCCTTCTGAGTTTATTTTGAAATAAATATTTGTCTGCCCATGAAATTCTGGAGGTTTTGTATTGTGTGTGACTTAATGAGTCAGGCCATTTCTTTTAGAACCTCAGCTATTATCTGCCTTCTCCAGCCTGCTTCCCAAGAACAGATACAAAGCAGTTTGACAGCTTTTACATAACAGTAGGACCCATTGTAACTAAATAAATATAGGGCAGGACAACAACAACAAAAATAAGCTAAGACCTGAATAATTTTAGTATATCAGAATTTTTGTCTAGGATACTAAGCTGCTATATAGGATATAACCTTTTGCAAAGTACTTCTTGCTATTGCCAAAGGGATGGCCATCATTTACAAAAAGACAGGGTTCTAAGTATGAGTTACAAGTATGGGACCACTGCATTTGAGTGATTTGGTAAGCACTCTCATCATCTTATTTTAGGTATGGTCATTGACAAACCAATACATTTTCTAAATTTTGTAAAATTTCATATATACATATATGATATGTATATAAATTTATAATTACATTTAGATATTTTATTGTAAAATTATAAAGTAAGTTATAGTTTTCAATAAATAGAGTATAGGAGAACCTGGAAAGACTGTCACATGATCATCTGGTCTGACCCACTGCCTTGAAGCAGGTAAGGTATCCTCACTGTTTCATATGTAGGGCATCTGAGTCATTTGAGAAAGGTCTTGTGCCCGTCATTTATGGTACTCCTTTGTTTTTTGGTGCCCTTGATGTCACTGGTTAGTACTAAAAAAGGTCAGGAAAGGAGAAAAATCAGAATAGAGAGGAAGAAGAAAACAAAAGAGAATGAAGGAGATAAGAAAAAGGAAAAAATAGAGACAGATGGATTTTTTTTAAGGTACAAGAGTCAAAAAGTGGAGAAAAAAAGTCACTAACAATTGCCTCACTGGTTCTCAGGGCTCCTGGTACCATAGGTCACCTGGTCTTGTCCTAAAGGTATCCATAGCAACCTACAGAGGCACTGTGACAGTTATTCAGTGGATAAATATTTAGTGAATTGAAGAAAATATAAATAAGTTCAGAAGGGGATGAGCAGGGTGATTTTGTTCTTTGTTAAATCTGATACACACTTTTTAAAAAACCGAATAATGTGATAGAAATTCACAGTTTCATGTACAGAGCCTAGTTTTTGTTCTTTGAACATCATAGTATTTGTGTTTGTTAATGATTATTAGAATCATAATTTTTTTTAAAACCACAAATATTTAATGAAGACATACTCCCAGCTCCCCACTATGCTGGCAGTGGTAGGAGCAGGAGGAGGAAACATGTACAGTACTCTTAAGGAGCTTTCTGACCAGCAAGAGGAATAAAATATGAGCCCCTGATACAATAGTCAGATCAAGTAGACAGACATTTTTTAAGTATCCACCTATGCCTGAGCAGAGAGGCACTGTGTGAAGAAACAATAGCAATTTTTAATTAGGTGCTAAGGCATGTACCAAAGATGGGGGACCTTTGTCTTGAGGCTACATGTGGCCTTCACAGAATATGAAGTTTGGATTCAGTCAAAGGGTCACACATGGGGACGTAGAGGGCCACAAGTGACCTCAAGGCTTCATGTTCCCCACCACTGGCCTATACCAGAACCTACATAGGCCAAAGGTGTCCAGGAGGGTAGTTGGGCCTTGAAAGCTTTGACCAGGGCACGCAGTTTCGGAGAGCTAGAAGGGATCTTGTGGATGATCAAGTCTAACCCATCCCTGAACAAAAATCCCTTCTTTGGCATTGCCAACAGGCAATCATCCAGCCCCTGCTGGGAGATTGCCCCTGAGTGATAATCTATGGCTCCCCAAAGTAGTCTTTTTCACTTTTGGAATACTCTAATTAATTGTTAGGAAGTTTTTCCTTATATGAAATCTTAACTCAACCTCTCCCATAACTCCTACCCGTCACTCCTAGTGTCTCCCATAAGAACCAACAAGAATCAGGTACCATTTGTCTCCATTGGAAGTACCAGAAGTTAGTAGTTGTCAGTTTTGATATTTCTCAGAAGACTGTCCCTTAATTTGTTAATAAATATCTCAGGAAGACTGAAGGCCACTCTTGCTTATATATTAAACCTCGGTTCTCGTATTCTTCTTTTCTTCCTCCAGCCGTTAATGGATAAACTTTGACCTGATGGTATCTGGGTATCCACATCATTATTCCTTGTGATACCAGAGAAGGCCCAGCTCTCTTCCTTCCCCCATCTTCCAAGAAGCTCACACTAATTATACAACTTTGGAGAGTCACTAGTCCTCTTTCCTCCTTTCTTTTTGTAACATTCTTTTTCCTGGCACAGATGAGAATTCCATAATAAATCCACATTAAATTCCATAATAAATTCATAATAAATCTATAAATTCAATTCCTGTTTTATAACTCTTTTCTTCTTTATTTTTTAAAAATACTTTTTCTCATTCTTTTAATGTATACTTCATTGTCAAAAACTTGGAAAATGGAGACATATTCTTTTAACCTTCCTAATGCTGCGACCCTTTAATACTCTTATGTGGGAGTATCTGCATGTGGGCAGACCCACCTAAAGACAGATAGAGGAGTGGTATTTTGGTTCATAAGACCATCGGAAATACATGTTTTTCGATGGTCTTAGGCGACCCCTGTGAAAGGGTCGTTCAACCCCCAAAGGGGTTGTGACCCACAGGTTGAGAACCACTGCTCTAGCCATTTAACTTTCTCCTCTATAATGGAAACTGGCTTTCACCTTCTACATGCATATGTGTTACATGGTCTTGGGGAGAAACATCAATAGAAAGCATTCTTGGCAGGTCACAGCAAAACTTTGCTTCTCTCCACGCTTGCTGGAAGTGAGTTCTACAGTCCTCTGTCTTCTCTTGGCTAGCCCTGGTGGCTGCCTACTTTGGCAAACTGCCTACTTGCTCAAGATAAGCATCTAATGAGATCTGCCCACCTCCTTTCACTTTGTCATACTCTCCAGATACTCTCTCCCTGTCACTAACTAGGCACTTGGAGTGAGGAGGGAAAACAAGGCCTAATTGATTTGGCAGAGGCAGATAATCTAATCTAATGAGACCTATACATCTCTTCTGCCTTTCCACTGCTCTCTGGTACCTTTCTGCTGCTCTGGATTCTAGGATCGTAGATGGTCAGGGCTCTAAGGGACCTTGGATACCAGTGAATCCAAGTCCTTTTTTTACGGATAAAACAGTTGAGTCCTAGATTGCAAAAGTGATTTGCCCCAAATCACATGCCTGGAAGGATCCTGAATTTGAAGCCGGATCTAGGAAAGGAGGAAGATTCCAGATGACAAAACGTGAGTGAAGGTAAGGAGTTAGGGATCCACATGACTTGTAGGTAAGAGATGCTCAGCTCTGACAAGTTTCCTCCCACACCATGAAATTCAGCTGAGTCAGATTTCTACCTCTTGCATCTGGTGCTCACCTCAGTGCTCTTGGTCCCCTCCTCAATGCCACCAAAACTATGGTCACCTCATGGTTCTCCCCTCTGATTGAGATTCTCTCAAGACTCTCAATCTACAGAGATTCTCTCTATCTACAAAATTCTCTCTATTTCATCTAATCCTGGTTGATTTCCAATTTGTCTTTTTAGAATGCAAAAGTCTCGGGTAGAAAATGCATTCCCAACACTAACAACTGGGTTTCCATTGGCTCTCTTCTCAGCCTCTGCAAGCAACCTAAGTCTTGTGAGGCAGAGTTCATTCACCCTCTGGATTGTGGTGGCTGTTGTTCGAAGTTGAGGCCTAACAGGACTTTGAAAAAAAAATGTGACTCATCTTGCCTGCCCACAAAAAAAGGGAGAACTATGTGTGGCATCTAAGTTTCCAGAAAAGTTCAGCCAACTCTTGCTGTGTTATATGGAGTAGCATTCAGAAAGAGTAGTCTGCTGGGTAGAGGCCCACTAGTGGGTACCATGCAGAAGGAATTTTTTTCCTCTGGAATCTATTAAAGGAAACAGCTTTCAGTTTAAAACTGGGGCTGGCTTGAACCTATGGCATCTTTAGACATTAGAGATCCCCCACAACAAAAATATTAGAAAGTGTCTTCCCATTACCCATTTTGAATTTGAATGAATGAAAAACTCATATAGTGATTCCTGTATGCCCAGCATTGTGCTAAGCACTAGGTATCCAAATACAAAACTGAAATATCTCTATGATCAGGAAGCTTATATTCTGATAGGGAAGATTGACAATACCTGGGAGCGTGGTGACCAGGTTGGGGTATTTCGGTTTTGGAATGCACAGAGATGGTGACTGGAGCCATAGTGGGGTTAATTGACAGTATTAATTTGATTCCGGTTTCAGAGATGGAAAAATTCAGGGGGAGGAGGAGAATATTGCTGTTATTCAGTCATTTTTCTGTCATGTGGGATTGTTTGTGACCCCATTTGGGGTTTTCTTGGTAGATACTGGAGTGGTTTGCCATTTCCTTCCCTAGTTCATTTTACAGATAAGGAAACTGAGGCAAACAGGGTTAAGTGACTTGCCCAAGGTCACACAGCTAATAAGTGTTTGAGGCTACATTTGAACTCAGGTCCTCTTGACTCCAGAGCTGGCATTCTATCTGCTGTGCCACCAAGCAGTCCAAGTACATGGTAGAAGGGTAGGTAGCAAGACCTCAAGGTGACACATGGTTGGGGCATTCACTGGTCAGGAGAGCATGAGCACTGACTAAGAGTTCCCAGAGCTAAAAGAATTTAGTCACCTAGGGATGAATGGGATGGGATGGGGTAGGAAGTCAGTGGTTCAGAGATTATTGCAACAGACATGGTAAATGGCAAGATGGTTGGCATGGAATATAAATCATGACTAGAGATTCTCATAAAAAATAGTTCTCCAGCCCTCTGCCTTCTTCAAAAACTTTTAATAATCTTAACTAATATTTAGTTACTAACAAAACTCATTTTAAACATGTCACACATTGGTCAGCCAAAGTTTTACCAAAGGTTTTGTCTCCCTGCATAACGCAGTTAAGACATGAGAATCATTAACGCTTTGTTGACTTTGGCTGCAAAATGAATGGAAAGTGAATTCTCAGTATGGGGACTGTGACTTTTGAACCAAATTGTATGCACTTGGCCCTAAAACTGTAGAGTAGAATTGGGATAAGTGGGGGAGAGCTTGCAGCCATAACCGAATATTATTCCCTACTTCCCCATTCCTCCCTTCTTAGATTTCAGAAAGGAAGGAGGTAGAAGATAAACCTTGAACTTGAAAAATAAGCATTTTCTTCTTTTCCCTAGACCTACAATCAATTAGATCAGTGGTTCATAAACTTTTCTGCCTCAAGACTCCTTTAACACTTAAAAATTATTGAAGATTCCTCCCCTTCCCAAAGAGCTTTTCTTATATCTATTGATATTTACTACATTAGAAATTAAAACTTCATAGCATTGTCGTGAAAATAGTTTTGACCTCATGGATCCCCCAAATGCTGTCGAGGACCCCTTAGAGTCCCTGGTCTCTGAGAATTGCTCCTTATGGAGATTGCCCGACTTTTCCAAAGTATCTGTGTTCTAATATGGTTTGGGGCTTGATTTTTATAGACATGTTTCTAGGGAGCCAGTATGATTAAAGGGGAGGGGAATCTAGAGTGGAGTACATCTGTTATAGACAAGTACCTAACCTAAACATTTCATTTTCCCAGAGCCTTGAAATCATAAGGTATGAGGGGCTTCCCTTCACCCTATCCCCAAAGGCTGACGGTAAAGTCTCTGGAGAAGCGAGATGCCCCTACCAACTGCTCCCTTTCCCAGCTAAGAAGACCAGCAAAATATTGATCTGCCAGATATAGTTTCAAGGGTCTTTTGAAGGAGCTCAGTCCATAAGATGGCCATTGCCCTAGACTAAAATGGGGACAGAGGAAGGCAAGGAAGACTGTAATAAATGTTAAAAAGAGGAGGCAATGGGTAGGGCCAAAATCAAATGACAAAATCATCTTGTGGCCTAGTGATTATAAAACTATTCTTGATGTTCTAGACTGAAGGAATGAGCCTTGGGATTCCTAGAGCTCAAAGAGAGTCTTTAGAAGCTACCTGGAACTAGTCTAGGCCTAAATCAAGAGAATATTTAAATAAACACTGTCTTCTAAAGCAAAGCAAAATCGTGAAAGAAGCTTCAGGGATCCCTTTCTCCCCCTCCCCTTTTAAGTACCACCTTCTTTAATCAGTGTAATTTCTCCCTTTCCATTTAGCTGTAATGAGTGTCTTCGTGTTCCCTAGGACCTCCCCAGCCCAACCTGACTTTCTGAGGCCACAGTCCTTTCTGTTAACAAAACCTGCCCTTATACCTGTGCCATTGGAAAGGTCACAGAATCAGAGATTTAGAACTAGAATGGACCTTAGCAGCCATTTCATCCAACTCCCTCTTTTTTATGGATGAGAAAAGTCAAGTCATGGGAGGGAAAATGACATATTCAGGGTAACACTAGAGTAAGTGAAGGGGCCAGTCATGGCCAAGTCCTCCAACTTTAAACTCATCCCTATTTCCACATCAACAAGATAACCAATAAATTTACTCTCACTAAGGGGGTTAATGACCAACAAGAGCTTAATTCCTTACATTTTGTTAAGTATTTTAAGTATTCAAATAGTTGGTGATTTGAATAAAGAAGAGTGTCTTACCCTTGCCAAAATGAGTCTCTTAAGAGTAGCTCATAGATCTACAGCTGGAAGGGACCGGTGGCGTTATCTAGTTCAAGCCTTTCGTTTTATAGACAAGGAAATTGAGGCCCTGGGAGGATCAATGAGCTACCCAAGACCATACAGGTGGTAAACATCAGAAGAGAGGAATTGAGCTCCTCTTCTTCCCCTCTACCAAGTTGGCACTTTTAAGAAATGTAAGCTTTGGGAATAGGCTGGTGGGGAAAAGTATTTGGGATCAGAGAACTCTAGCTTAGGCTAAAGTGCAAGTTCCACCACCATCTCAAACTACTGTAGTTATCCCTTCTCTTGGTGAGATACCTGATGCAATAGACAGGGCCCCGGCCATCACGGAGCCACAAAGTTCTGGGCTCAGGTCCTACTTCAGACAAGTATCGACTGTATAACCCCCAGGCAGGTCACTTTATCTCTTTCCTCCTCTGTAAACTGAAGGGGTTGGATTCCGTGATCTCAAAGGTCCTTTCCATCTCCAAATCCCATATAAGTCTTAAGGGAGGGAAACTTTACAATTTCTCTAAAATAGCTTATTCCAGAATTTTCTCATCCTGAGAAATGAGTCATCTTTTCAAATATCCAGCTGCGGAACTTTATGCATTCACAGAACTCTTATTCTGACCCTAGTAGGAGTGGTCAGAGTCCTTCCTAGGAAAACTCTTGCTGGACTCCCTGCCCTTCTGCTCCAAGCTCTAGGTTCCCTGATCTTGATGCTCCAGGAGTTCTGGAGAGCAAAGAGTTACCGTAGCTTCCTAGTCCTCAGAGAAACCAAAGACAGAAAAAAATTGCCTGAATTCTTAGCAGATTCTCATATTCTCTTCATTGAACAAAGGTTAGAAATAAATATTTCAGTGTAACTTTTCTGCCTTGCAAACAAAGGTGTAACAAGAAATGTTTGTGGGTTTTTTCCTCCAATACTGTTGAGAAAAGGGGTTTTATTTTTTTTTTAAAAGACGCTCCTATTGACTGAAGTAAATGGCATCTTTTAAATTTTTTTCCCTAAATAAATATGCAAAACTTCAGATTTAGTAAGGGCAAATAAGGTTAGTCTGGGTCATTTTTCCCCCAGAATCAAGGTATTCAGAATCAGAATTCAAGTAAGGTGGTTAGGACAGCAGGGTCAAGGGAAATTGGAGGAGATCAGAGGCCCTGGTTCCACAGCTCTTGATTTAGTATGGAAAAATCATTGACCTCTCTCCCTTTTAATCCTAATCAGACCCATCTTGCCTGGGCCTTTACCTTCTTCCCTTGGCTTCCTTGACCAAAACAGATATAGAGGGGATTTCTGCCCAGGTCTCAGTCAATCAACAAACATTCATTCATTCATTCATTTGTTCATCCGTTTGCTTATACTTTGTGCATGACACTGTAGTAGAGATACAGAGACAGTAGAATAATATCTACCCTTAATAAGAAATTACTTACACACATATAAGTGGAGAAAAGAGAGTTAAACAAGAGACATAACCTCCCCCCACCCCCATTTCTCCTTGATTAAATTATAGCGTACAGAACAGGAGTGTCCATTTGCATATGGAAGACTTGGGGAAACTAGCTAGATTTGTTAGACAGGATGGATTCGCCCAGAGAGCATGGTAGTGCCTCTTTATCTTTACCAGTACAGATTGGAAAAGAGACAGAGTTTTAGGGGTGGCTAGGTGGCACAGTGAATAGAGCACCAGCTCTGGAGTCAGGAAGACCTGAGTTCAAATCAGACCTCAGACATTTAACACAAAAACTAGCTGTGTGACCTTGGGCAAGTCTTAATCCCAACTGCCCTCCAAAAAGCAAAAAAAAAAAAAAATAGAATAGAATAGAATAAAAGAGTTTTCAAATGGGGCAGTTTGAGAAATATCACCTGTAATTCTAGAACTAACGCAAGCATTTATCAAGTGTCCCCAGTATGCTAGACATTGGAACTACAATAACAAAACAATAGTCCCTGTCCTCAGGGAGCATCTTTTCAGGTTCATCCCTTTTTAACAGGTATGGTAGGCCCTCTTATACCCTCTAGTCATAGAGAGATTTGTGTATGTGTATAGATAGATAGAAAGATAGATAGATCAATAGATAGATAGATAGATACACACATATGTATATATGTGTGCATGTGTGTCTACACATATGTGTATATATTTGTGTATACACACGTATGTATATATGTATATTGCATGCATGCATACACACATGGAGAAAGAATACATATATACACACACACACATATATCCAAGGGGAGAGAGTGCATACCCCCCTTTTTTGCTATAAGCATCTTATGCATGCAGTGTGTAACTGGAGGTATTTGCAAGTGTAAATTAATAGGGGGAAGGTGATCAGCCTGGAAAGAAAACTTAATAATGGATAAAAATTATTTGGAACCAGGCATCTAAGATAAGGGAATGCTGTGGACTGAACAAGGAACAAGAAGGAGGAATGAAACAGTAGGAGGATATATCTGTTTAAAGAAGCTTGAGGAAAAAGAAACTAATTTATTTATGGATATTTCTTTGAGCAGAAGTCCTAGAATTTTAAGTTCTTTCCAAGTAGGGATTGTTTCATTAGCTGTATTTGGATCTCTAGTGACCAACTCCTAGCACATAGTAGGACCTCAGTAAATTTGTGTTGCTTGATGGATGGATGGATGATGGATGGATGGATTGAAAGGCCTTGATGATTGAGTCCGTGGATTTTCACTCCAAGTGTTAGGAGACTGACTGCCAGAAGTGTGGTTTGGCCTGAACTAGTTTAGTCAGTGTCCTTAGTCCCAGTCATATGAATTAATGCCACACCTGTTATGTGCAAGATGAGAGGCCGCATGATGTAGTGAATAGAGGGTCGGGTCAGCGTTGGAGTCCAGTTGCCTCTGACAATGATACTTTTATTGCCTTTGTGACCTCGGGCAAGTTATTGAACCTGTAATATTGAAGACTGTAAATTGCAGAGTAGCTACTGACCTGCATTAGCAGAGAGAGTTTCTTCCCTATTCTAAGGAAATTATAAGTCTGATCAAAAGAAAGATGCTATTGCTCAAGACAACTTCTTAATAAAATGTTGGAAGTAGAAAGGATGATTAATTTGAATAGAAAGCCACATGAGAGGCAGCATGGTGTAGTGGATAGCTAGCTTTAAAGTAAGTCAGTAAACATTAGTTAAGCATCTGCTATGTCCCAGGCACCATGCTAAGCAGCAGAGATTAAAAAAAAAAAAGGCAAAAGACAGTCCCTGCCCTCAAGGAGCTTACAGTCTAATGTGGGAAACAGTGAGGAAACCAAAGTGTGCACAAACCAGCAACATACAGGATAAATAGAACATTGTTACAAGAGGGGAAGCCTTAGAATTAAGAGAGATTGGGAAAGGCTTCCTTCCTATAAAGTCAGAAGACCTGGCGTCCACTTCTACCTCTCAGGCATACTAGCTGTGACTCAACAAATTACTTAACCTCTGGAAGCCCTAGTTAACTAAAAATATAAATTACAGAGAAGGCTCAGCCCTACCTTGAGAGAGACACAAATCAAAATCAAGTCACCCACCACTCCTGTTTTCAAATACACAGAATTAACAGTCAGTTAACCAAAAAAAGTAATGATTCCAAGTATTTTTAATTACTTAGGGAAAGGAGGTAAGGAACCCAGGCCTTTTTTTAAATTAAATTTTATTTTATTTTTAGTTCCAAATTCTCTTCCTCCTCTTTCCCCTTCTTTCATCCATTACGAAGGCTAGAAAGTAAAAGCCCATTACAAATATGTATGTATAGTCATGAGCAACTAGTCTGTGATGTAGACAATGCCTGGCCTGGAGTCAGGAAGATTCCTCTTCATGAATTCAAATCTGGTCTCACTAGTGTGAGACTCTGGGCAAATCACTTAACCCTGTTTGCCTCAATTCTTCATCTGTAAAAATGGACTGGAGAAGGAAATAGCAAACCACTCCAGTATCCTTGCCAGGCAAACCTCAAATGTGGTCATAAAGAGTCGGACGTGAGTGAAAAACGACTCACCAACGTGTGCAGTCATGCAAAACAAATTCGCCTGTTAGCCATTTCAAAAGAGCCGCAAAGGAAAAAAGGAGGGAGGGAGAGAGGAGAGAAAAGATGCTTGAGTTTTCATTCTGAGTCTGTCAGTTCTTTCTCTGGAGGTAGAGAGTGTGTTTCATCACGAACCCTTTGGAACTGTGGTTGGTCATTGTGTTGACCAGAGAAAGAAACTGGTCTTCCTTCTTTAGGAAGTAAAAGCTGCTTGTCCAAATACAGTGGCTTGGCGTGAATAACATCTCCTCATAGCAGATGGCCTGGGTCTTTCAGGGCAGAAGGCCTGATCCTTACACTATGGTCACGTGCCACTGATGGAATTTACCAGAGACCTTGCTGCCAACCACCCCAGGGAATGACATTTGAGCTTTCTTTTTAAGCCAGACATTAGTTAGCAGCCAAGGAAATAATACCATAGGGAGATCAGATAAGGAATCCCAGCTTGCATCACAGGACACTGGTTTGGTCTCATCTGGCTGCTACACTCTTGTCAGATGAGGCCTTGACTCAAGGTGACGCACAGTGGTGGTTGGTTTAGATGATTAGGACCAGGTAGTGCTCTAATGACAGGTTATAATCACTGCCTCCAGGAGATTAAGACTTCTGTCTGAAGTCTTAACCAGAATGAGGAGCTCTTCAGGAAAGTGAATTGAATTGTCTTCTTCCGATTCACTTTGAAAGGTATCTTGATTTGATTTTTGTGAAGTATGAAAATGGGTTTTTGACAGTTATATCAGAATTTGTACACACAAGTGATTATTATGTATTTGTATCTCCAGGACCCAATATAGAAATTGCCACATAGCTAACACTCCATAATTGTTTGTCAATTGATTGATTACCTTCAGAGCCACTTAATAAAGCACACAAGACCATGAGTTTCATTGCTTTATAGTCTCATTTTATTTTCAATTTTCGACCAAAATCAGTGTTGCAATGCCTTGTGAGACACTTATTAAATATCATTTGAGTCAAAACGATTTATGATTATTTCCAGAAATCACGTCCACCCTTTGAGGATGAATACCACCATTGACCAAGAGCACCATCATAGTCTCTGTTATTACCGAAAGAAATGTTCTGAGTGATGGCCCCATTATTGGAATAATTTTATGGCCTCCTAAGGTGATTCCTTTGAGGAGACAAGACTTATTTATATGTGAAGCTCCAGTATGTTTGATTATAAGCAGAGTCTCTATAGGCTCATTTGCTGGGGGGATGGGGGGAAGGGGTCATATTGCTTCTCTCTCCAGTGTCTCCAACAAAAGACTATTCTAGCAAAATAAATGTAAATGTTGGTAGAAACAGGGGCAGTGGTACCAATAGTAGCTACTCCTTTAATACAGTCTCTCTCTTATCTTTAGAGAGCAAATAGGCAGATTTAAAATGGAGGGAACTTCTTCCCTCAACCAAACAACCAAACCTTTAGTTTCTATGGATTTGGCAAAATGAGGACACTACATTTTTTGTTTGCTTGCTTGCTTTATTGATACTTTTATTTTTACATTACATTATATTCATTCCAAATACATCCTTCCCTATTCCCTTGTACAGAAAGCCTTCACTTGCCAACACAGGGATTATGCTTGGCAACATATATATATTTTTAAACCTGTAATCCCCCACCTCTCCAATGAAAGCAGGGTCCCTTTTCTCTGTTCCTCTTAGTGATCTTTCCATGTTTTCCCCATGCTTAAAATTTATTTCCATTATTTTACTTACTTCATTCTATATCAGTTCACATAAATTCATAGGATCATACTTTTAGAGTTGGAAGGTATTTTGGAGATTAATGAGTCCTACCCATTCATTTTAGAGTTGAGACCAAGCTATAAGTTGAAGCTGTTTTCTTGGTAAAAGTTTATTGTTGAAGGGGGAAAAAAAGATACTTTCTCTTAGACCAAGATATCCAGAGTGTTAGTGAGCCCCTGTGGTTTGAATTCACTTGATAACAACCCAACTGGTTCACTTCCCTTTCCAATAATATACTTGGGCAAGAAGTGCTAAGCCAGGTAATCTAGTTATTCCTTCCCCATTGCCACTTTCCCCATCACAAATTCGATATATCATGGGTTGGCATAAGAAATTAAATGGGAATTTTGGGGGGGGTTTTGCAGAAGCACACAGGAAGACCAGCAGACAGCACAGAGCCTATGACCAGATACTTAACCTAGATTTTACAGTAAGGTACTGTAAACACCCCATAAAAGAAAAAGAAAAAATTCAGACTTCTTCTGTGGTATGAGGGGTGGGCCAAAAATGTTTATATGAATTTTCTGACTTGAGGGAGTTCCACACCCCTATCCCAGCAATGTGGATGGGATCATTGTATCTGGTTTCTATTCATGAAGTTTGAAGTTTGGCTGAAGTCTGACATACTATGCACTTACAGGAAAAACAGGGCGCCACCAAATCCAATTTAGCCTCAGATACTTCCCTTTTTTGCTTCCATCTCTTAGAAGATTTACCTCAGCAAGCAAGCCAGCACAAGGTATATGGTCAACAGTCCAGGCAGGCAAGCATCAGAATACGTTTATGGTTGATTTGTTGATTTAATCAAAGTATGGGTGCAAGATTCCATTGCCTCTGAGACCTTAATTCTAAGAGAATTGACTGGCTCAGCCAGCATCTTTTTGGATTCATTCTGCAGGGGCAGAAATGAATCCCCAGGGCTTTGCCATGGTCGGTAGCAGGGAACATCAAGTTGGAATGAGAAACATGGGGTCCTAACCAGAAGGCAAAATGCCAAATTAGAACCTGCTATCCTGATCCTAAGGGAGTTTATCTACACACTTGTAAATAATCTCTTTTCCTTAAACCTCAGGCCCCTTTACACCTTCATTTTGTGGAGTCTTCTATTTACCTTCCTCAACACCAACATTGTAGTTATTCCTATTGAGATGAGACAACTTCAAGCTGGTAGGTCCTCAGCATCCTCTGGATACCTTCAGAGACAAAAGTGAAATAGAAGATCCAGCCTCTTCCTTGAAGGAACCTATGTTTTAACTCGAGGAGACATAACCAAAAAGGATGAAATAACATGATCCCCACCTTAATTCAGATTGAGTCTCCCCTTATCCATCTTTATGAAGTTTAGATTGGAGAGAGAAGAATCTAGAAGCCAGAACAACAATAATGACCGTTAATAAAGCACTCATTTAAGTGTTTTACCTATGGCAAATTCATTTGATTTTTCTAGCAACTCTGCGAAGGAGGTACTTTTATTATTTCCAATTTACAGATGAAATAATTGAAGGCTAACAGAAGATTAAGTGACTTGCCCAAAGTCATATTGCTAATAAGTATCTCAGGCAGGGTTTAAGCTCAGGTCTTCCTGAATCCATCATTTTGTCCACTCTGCTATAGGTTGACCAGTAAGATGGTGTCAACAATCTAGGAAAGAAGCAATGAGGACCTCTACTAGAGTGGTGGTAGTTGTCTGGGAAAGGAGGGAACCATTAAACATTAAAGATATGTAGGAATAGAAGCCAGATAATTTTCCAGTTGACTGTATATGCAACAGGAGGGAGAAAAGAGTACAGGGGTCCCTAGGAGAATGGTTAACCATAACCAGAAATCAGGAAGTTGGGAGGAGGTTTTAGACTTCTATGGTGAACCCTATAGAGTCTGAAGTGTTGGCAGGCCATGTAAGTGCTCTGAATCTTTTTACATATAATGGGCATCAGGGAACTCATGCTCTCCATCTATTGCATCTTTATGTCACCAAAGAACTGCCCACCCCCGATAAAAAATAAACAGTGGGTCCCTGTGTATTCTGCTCATACATTTCCTGGATGAAATCTTTTATACCATTGCTTGAGTGTAGGTCATCACTAAAAACATGCTACAGTCTACGTATTTCTGCTCTGTTCTTGCCATTATCCTTTAATCATTCCCAACTTTGATTCTTCAGGGATTATGGTGTTACTAGATTTGCAAACATGGCACATCACTGGGAGAACATTTGTGTTGAAAAGATAAGTCTTAATCCCTAATAGATAAATAAGGGATCAAAGGAGATTAAAAAGCAATATTCTTTTTTAATGGTATTTTATTTTATTCTAATTACATTTAAAGACAATTTTTAACATTCATTTTTATTAAAACTTTTTTTGTTCCAAATTTTCTCCCTCCTTTCCTTCCCTCCCTCCTCCCTGACAGCAGGCAATTTGATGGAGGTTATATATTTAAGCTGGAAAAATGCAAGCTATCAGATGACCATAGAAAAAATATTCCAAGTGACCAATAGTAAGAGAAAGGTAGGTTAAAACGCCTCTGAAGTTTCACACACTTAACATTTTGGCAGAAGATAGACATGGCAGTGTCCTTGGGGTGAAGTGCCATGAATTTGTTTAACTATTCTGAAAAATAATTGAGAACTATATCCAAAAATTATAACTTATAAATAACCTTTGACCAAGAAATATTATTGTTAGGCATAAACCTGAAGAAGGTCAGTGACAGAGAAATGTAGAATATTTATAGCAGCACTTTTTTGTTACAGTAAAGAACTGGACAGAAATTAGGTGTCCATCATTAAGGCTAAACAAATTGTAATTTAT
This sequence comes from Pseudocheirus occidentalis, assembly GCA_028646575.1. Lineage (NCBI taxonomy): Eukaryota > Metazoa > Chordata > Mammalia > Diprotodontia > Pseudocheiridae > Pseudocheirus > Pseudocheirus occidentalis. Next base: position 73,149,526 of record CM053597.1, read on the forward strand.
GGATGAATGCAATTTTATTGTGCACAAGAAATAAGGAATATGATAGATTCAGATAAATAGGGAAAGACTTGTATTAAATGATGCAGAGGGCAGTTAACTGAATCAGGAAATCAGTCTATGAGATGATCATGAGATGATGGAGAAACAATTCTGAAAAAACCTTAGAACTCTGACCAAACTCTGCAGTCATGATTCCTTGTTGGAGGAGAGCCTTGTGAAGACTTTGATCATATAAATTAAAAAAATTGACAAATCAATAGACAGAAAACACAGTGGGACTCTATGCCCTGTGTCTTTCAGTCAGTTGCATAATTGTGAACATCTGCTGTAAAGAATTCTTTGCAAAATCCTGCCTGTTCCCTTCCTTTACTTTCATTAAAGATACTTTGCAACATAGATCATTCTCATAAAGATTTCGTGAAGAGAAGAAAGTAGGTATATAGGTGAGTTGTTATCACTCTTCTCTCCATATCTGTTTTTTGGTATTAATATCTGTCATTTTTCCCCTCTCTAAAATACCATGTAGAATTACTTTGCAATGTTTTCAGTTTGTATTACCTTTAGCATGGAATTCTTTGTTGTACAGGGTCTGGTTCAACCCTTTTTCCCAACTTCATCTTTGCACCTGTCATTTCTAATTTTGTTTAATAACACGTCAGATATTAGTATCCAAACTCAATGATTCCTTTATCACTGGGGATGACAAAATGATTTCCATAGACACATTGATAAATGTGTTCTATTTTACACCTATTTGTCCTCCTTTCCAGGTTCGTCTATGAATATTCTTGGGATGATATGTATCTTTTGGACCTCACCTCAGACTTTCCTTAGATTTATTTTGCTTCCTTTGCTTTTCATTGTTTTATATGGCAGCACTAGTCATAATTATCCACCATTTTTCTCTAAAGTGTTTTTAAAATGAGTTTCTATCACTGACTGATGTTGACCTTGGCTGCCATTGCTTTCTGCTTGGCAAGGCTCTCAAATATTTGTTTCTGGGATCATTTGGCCACTTTATTGTGGCATTTGTTTCATATCTATCAAAACTTTGCAGGAAATGGTAACAATCAAAGTTAATATTGTTTCCCATTTCAGTAATGTAGTAGCAATTGTTCAGAGTGTTCTATTCTCCTTTTTAACTTTTTTTTGGTAATTTAATGTTAATTTTCACCTCTGGGGGCGGCTAGGTGGAGCAGTGAGTAGAGCACCGGCCCTGGAGTCAGGAGGACCTGAGTTCAAATCTGGCCTCAGACACTTGACACACTAACTAGCCATGTGACTTTGGGCAAGTCACTTAACCCCAACTGCCCTCCAAAAAAAAAAAATTTTCACCTCCGACTAGTTGATGATTTGACCACACATAAACAACTGATTCTTATATGATTGACCGTCAGTATCCAGGCGTTTTCTTTCTGTTCAGATATAGTTAATTTCTTTTTTTCCCTTTGCCAATGTTTGTTGCTTCTCATGTTTACTATCTTTGAATTCTTTTTTAGAAGAAAATGTTCAGAATATATATGCATGAGCCTTGTGATTATATAAGCTTTTGGCCTCTTTAATTTCTCAAACATAAGCTATATTTTCCAGCATTTTTTGGGCCATCCTCTCAGTAAATGTTCACTTGTTTTGGAGAATCTTTTCAAATTATTCACATAAATTTTCTGCTTCTTCAACCTTTGCAGCATTTTTAGGAACATAAGCTACAGGTATCTCACTCAAATGAGTGTTTAGACTATTTCTGAGAAAGGTCACATACTTAGAAAGATTGAGATGGGGGTGAGATGGTGAGACTCAGAGCAACATATGTGGAATGTACAAACATTTTTACAGACAGAAAAAAATTTCTGTAATTCATAAGCTCAGGGGGAAAAACAGTAGCTTATTAATTGCTAGGTTTGTGTAGAGTGGACTGAGTGTTATGAGCTCTGAATAGGGTGAGGTCACTGTGGCTATGCATCAAGTTCTTACCAGGAGTCAAGCTGATAATATACTTTTCCCCTGTGAAAAATCATACTGTGCCTCATGCTGAGGGATCAGGGTGGCCACAGTTCTGATGGGCTGAGGTTATGAAAAAAACTGTCAACGTGTAGGAGTTGGAAGGGGGGAGGGGTCATGCTGCTATCATGCACAAGGGAGGGCAGGAGGGAAGAAAGGGAGGTGCATTCTCCGTAGTGATAGCCTCACAAATAGTTCTCAGGAAAGAGACATCCTAGATCTTGAGGAGGTGACATAGCCTTCTCACTTAGCACATCCAGCACAGAAATGACCTTTAGAATTTTCCATGAAACATGACACAGTATTTTGCAACAAATATGTGGCAACCAGAGGAAGAGCGATAGCCAATATGCGCTCACTCATGTTACCACTACTGCCTCCAGCTCTATAAGAGGGATGGTGTACCCTCTTAGGTAACAGGATTTTTTTTTGGATCATGGTGGTTCTTCCAAGGATTTCTGCGAACTTTTCAGGCATTGTCACATGAATGTCCAAAAGATTTTTTAGTTAGCTGCTTACTAATTTGTCTTCTGCTCTGCAACATTCTAATGAGACATAGAGAAGGCAGCATGATTTCGTGGAAGGACACCAGACTAACAGTCAGAAGATCTGGCTTCCAGGCCCAGCCATACACCTGACTTCAGCCAATCAATCAATAAACATTTATTAAGTACTTACTATAGCACATAATCTTTTTTAACTCAGCCGCTGAGCCCATCTCCCTCACAAAGTTATTGTGGGGATCTTAAAAGGCAGTACAAATAAGAATCCTTTGAAAACCACCTAAGTATCATAGAAGAGGTTGGCACAAGAATCTATATCTTTAGGTTTCAAATTGAGCAAAATCAATAACCAATATAGTTGATAGATAAGCCAATTAGCTTCTGTTTGGGTGCTGCATGATGTTCTGGATAAAGTTTCTCACCTGGCATTGGAGCATGTTGATTTCTGTACCCTCAGTAGTGAAGAGAATCTGCCCTGGGCCATGCACAGACCCCTTCCTGTGGGTTCCCTAATAACCGATATAAAATGGTTAGCCAAGGTCAAGGTGGACCCTGGCAGACAGTAAAGCCAGCTAGATCCTTGGAACTTGACCTCAGTTCTCTTTTGGCTATGGGAGAGGTTTTAGCACTGTGGTAAACCACCACCCCCTCCTGGGAAGAACTTCTAAGAAATGGAGCTAGCTGACTATGGGTTTTAGAACTTTTAGAATCACACTAGAGTCCCTGAAAAGGTTGCCCAATTTGCAAATTATCAAAGCTCTGTATATTATAAATTCTCTTGGTTCCCATTAATGGGTTGGTTTCCTTTTCAACTTCTCTTGCCTTGATTCAGTCAGCAAGTATTTATTAACCTACAATAGTTCCAGGTTCTGTGCTAGGCTATCCAGCCATCCAGAGGTTTCCAAGTATCCAGATATTGTATGTCATAGAAACCAAAACATCTAGTAGAAAAATAAAAGATTTGCATGACTGGCTAGGTTTCTTGTCATGTCATTTTTTTGGTATGGCTTCATATGCAAATTGACAGGTTTCACTGGGTGTGGGTAGTAATAGCTAATGCCAGAAACACCTGACGTCTAGCTTCAGGGGAGTCTCTGTCATGGAATCTCCCATACCAGTCTGCATCCCCACCATTGTGATTATTAAAGCACCCCTGTCGCTGCCAATTCCCATGGAGTAAGGAGCAGCATTTTAATGGCCCAGCATTGTAGCCTGAGGTACTCTTAGACCCTTTCCCATAGTCTTTTAAACAAACATAAACTGGAATGCATTTTTGCAACACAGTGAATATAGGCTCAAAGTGGAGCCAAATCGTTTTGCTTTTTCTGTAATTTCATATGATGACTATGTTTTTCCAACTGTCCTGTGGGTTCACAGCCGACTCGTGGCAGAACCATACAATTATCTGAGTCTCTCTTTGCCATACCCAGCCTCTGCTTTCTATGTTTCCTTTTCACCAACAGGAACCTAGTACCTTCCTAATTTTTCTTTTTCTATTAAAAAATGTCTTGTATAAAGTGTTTACATTTCAACTTGAATCTTAGTAACTGTGTTTCCCCTTCCACATTTTAAGGCTTTTTTCTGTAATTATGGGACAACCAACTGTAGCCCTTTACCCGTTAAAGTAATTTCAAGCATACTAGTACAAACAGAAACACCTAGTAGTAAGGAGACTGTCATCCTCCTGAAATCACACCATGTATGCACACACCTGTTGGCCTTGTGCCCGATGAAGTTTGGATGCGATATTGGCTTACCTTGGTGTCCTTGGGAGAAAGTCTTCCAGTGACACACATTGTTCCTATATTTGTATTGGCCACAGCACTTAATGGAAGTCATGATTTGACCCCTCAGCTCCTCCCATTCAAAACTTACTGACAAACTTTATCCAGTCAATCAATCTCTATTAAATACATTTATTAAATACTTATGCGCTCGTCACTGTGCTCACCCCTTACTCTTGTGCAGAACCTTTCCGTATCATCTCCTCTAATTTATTAGACACTTAATATGTACATGTTGACTCCCTTACCGGTAGATTGTAAACCCCTTCAGAGCAGGGTCTCTTTAATTTCTATCACTGTATTTCCAGCACCTAAATATAGTGCTTTGCACACAGTGGGTTCTCGATACATGTTTGTCGATCCGTTCATTAATTGATTATATGGAGGCAGAAGATAGAAGAAGAGAATGAAAAGAGAACCATTTTCTTCTGCATCTGATCAGTGTGGATGGCCTTTATAAGTAAGAGCAGGCTTCTGTCTCTGAAGTCTTTTTTTCCTTCATAACAAGATAAGAACCTGGCCTTAGTCATATGATTCTCGACTTCACTTTGTAGAAGTCAGCACACACTAAATCTCCTCCCCAAAGGCCAGTCCAGCCGACTCTTTAAGTATTTATTGAGCTCTGCCTTCCAGGGGCTGTAGAGCACCATGCCAGCCACTGGATTCATTCAGGTTGTTTTCATGCTAAGTTCAGTTCATAGCAACTGATAAGTTCTGGCCTTGTGGCAGAGAGAAAACTGTGCTGACTTGACTTCTACCCTTAGCTAGGACTGGAATATTTTGGACAGGATTGAATGAATGAATGAATGAATGAAGATATAGAGCAGCGATTCTCAATCTGTGGGTTATGTTCAATTTGTAACAATGAAAATACATCCTGCATATCAGATATTTGCATTAGGATTCATAACAGTAGAAAAATTACAGTTATGAAGTAGCAAAGAAAATAACTTTATGGTTGGGGGGGGTCACCACAACATGAGGAACTGTATTAAAGGGTCGCGGCATTAGGAAGGTTGAGAACCACTGGCATAGAGAAATGAATGGGAGAAAATTAGGGCATGCAAATGTTAGGGTTTTTTTTTTGTTTTTGTTTTTTTTTTTTTTTGCTTTTTTGGAGGGCAGTTGGGGTTAAGTGACTTTCCCAAGGTCACACGGCTAGCTTTTTTGTGTGTGTTAAGTGTCTGAGGCCGGATTTGAACTCAGGTACTCCTGACTCCAGGGCCGGTGCTCTACTCACTGCGCCACCTAGCCGCCCCAGGGTTTTTTAATTCATATGTATTTAGACTATTTCATTTACTTTTAGACTAACTTTGAGTTAATAAATTTGGAGGATGTTCATAGAATCCTAGAATAGTAAAATGTTAATGCTAGAAGAAACCTAAAATGTCATCTGGTCCCACCTACTCATTTAAAAATGGGCAAACAGGCCTAGAGAACTTTCTTCCTGTATAATAAGTAAGATAGTATGGTCACTGTTAAAATACATGTAAAGAAAAAAAATAACCTTAACACTTTAACTTCCAGTTTGTACTTTTAAAAATTAAATTAGCCAGTTTTTATTTACTGGTATATTTAATTCAGAAGTATTGACCTGAGGGAGCATACAAGCTTTTTTTAATTTAAAAGAAAAAGAATTCTATTGCTATTGGCATCAATTTGATGGCCCAGAGGAAAGCTTCGAGGGAAATCTAAAAGTTCTTGAGCTGCCCTGTGTCAAATTTTGGCTGAGAGAAGATCTGAGCTTTAGGACTTGGCAGGGTTGGCTTCTATAATATACTTTGTGGAGCTAGTTTTTTCTCCTAATGGGACTTGCAATTTTATAACATCTGCCTGAGCATGGGCTTGATTGATATATTCTCCCATTCCACTTTGCCCATCCAAGTGCCTGGCTTTCATGACTATAATTATGAAAAGGGCCTGACAGATATCACAGGCTTAAGAGTACGAAAAGTTAAATATGAGGCAGTCCACTATGACAGAGGGTGCCAGGCAGGTCAAGGTGAGGACGCTCTAGAATCCAAGAAGTCAGAATCATCAGAAGCAGGGTTGGTAGTGAACTCCAATCATGGGGCTTTTTGCTCATTGCTCTTTTTCATGTGGCCTGTTCAGTGTGGGTGATTCCGAGCCTACAGGTATCGCATGTAGCAAAAACAAAAAACAAAAACAGAGGCTTATAGGTAAATCCTTTACCCAAATGACTTGGGACAAGTTACTTAACCACTCTGAATCTCAGATATAAAATGTCAGCATAACTCTCGAGTCCCTTCCAATTCTTAGATAAATGACTTAAAAATAAGGTAATTTCCCACTTCTTTGTTTTCCTTTCTCTTTTTCTAATTGAGAGAATATTCTTTTGGGGGTCAAAGTCATCATCTTATTAAAAATTGATTTATATAAGTTACCAGGGAGGGGGGAAATTTTGAGGGGTAGAGCCATTATTTCCAAAGACAGCGAGTCAGACAGTCAGTGGCCCTGACCACAAGCAAGGGAACTGGGAAGAGAAAGAAGAGGAAATACATGGAAATAAGCTGGACTGCAGTTGTACACAAATAGATGGGTAATTTTTATTTTTTTACCATTGGCCGTGGCTTTGCCAGAAAGTTGCCATCCATGGGTTTTCATAGCTTCTCCTGCTGCCCCTTTGCTTCCAGACATGCTACAGATTAAAGTCAGACGTGCCAGAGATAACTGACAACTATGCTTTCATAACATACGGCATTTCAATTTTGAAGGTTTCTTCTGTGCCCAGATGGGCAGTCAGTAGAATCCATGCAGTTTGTTTTCTCATTTTGATGATAACTGATCTGATATGGTCTCACATTCAGCTCGAGTGGAAATTGAGAAAAAAGTGGGAGAGAAAGAACTTTTTAAAAAAAGATCTATGTCCTGTCAGAATCAGTACAGCAGAGACATTAGAGTTTATCTGATAGTCTGCCCATTTTACAGATGAAGAAACTGAGGCTTCGCAAGATGACACGTCTTGCAGCTAATTTTTAGAGCCAGGGCCAAAACCTTCCTGACCAAAGCTTTTTCCAGTGTAGTATAGCATGTGGAACTGAGAGTCAGTAGCCCTGAGGTCACATTCAGTTTCCTCACTGTTTCCAGCTACGTGACCATGGGCAAATCACTCAGCCTCTGAGCCTCGAGTTTCCTCATCAGTAAAATGGGGATACAAATACTTGCTACTACCTACCTCACCAAAGTAGTCTGTGAGAGTCTGAGTGGGAGAAAGCACTTTGCAGACTTTAAAGCTTTATATAAATATGAATCAATATTAGTATCCTGGCGAAGTTTAAAGTCAGTTTGGCAAGTGGCAAATGTATTCAGGGATTTCTCGCAAACATCCTCTTTAAAAAAAAAGTCAGTCTTCTCAAAGCACATGTATGCAGGCTAGGAAGATTTCCTCAAGTCCAGGGCACTGAAAAATTATGCATTTACTGCAGACTCCAGTTCAATTCGTGGGGCAGCCCTGTATTCCTCCATTAAGGAATTAGCTCCATTCCTTCATTGAGTAGATGCCCAGAACTTTCCAGATCAGAAACCAGTTGCTTATTTCTTACTTCATCAAGAAGCAGCCCTTCTATTCCATTCCAGGGGAGACCTAGAACGCATGAATCAAAATAGTTATGTGATGTCATGTCATAATGGGAATGTGCTCCAGCCAGTTGGTGCCAAGAATTGTCTGTACAGGGTGGTTTCCTTTTACAGTCTTTTTAAAGAGACATCATGCCCAACTGCACATGACAGTTCTCTGCAAGAGGGCTTGGGCTTCCTTTGCCTATTAAGTCTTTACCCTCCCCTCCTTAAAAAATCCTGGAGCCTATCATCGAGTTTCTGACCTTCACTACATAAACAAATCTACTGGGTGAGATTCGGCTTGAGATCCTGGCAGCTTTTTACCTACTTAAGGACAAGACTGGCTGCTTGAGGCAGTGGCGGTTGCAGCTGCTGCTCTTAGTGCTCGGACAGCAGAACCGGTGGACATTTCAAACTGTTCTTGCTCTCTGCAGACTCCAGGCAGTACAGTAAGAGGTAGACCTGGGACTGACCTGTGTAGACACCTTGGCTGCTGGCTCCAGTTTGCTTCTCCCCAACCTTTCTTTCTGGGGATTGGTCTAAAAAGCCCCTCCTGTGGATCCTTCAGAATTTGACAGGTTGTCACTCAAGTGGGGGAAACTTAAGGGCTGTGTGTGTGAGGCGGGGGAATCTGTTGTCTTTCCTCCCTGCTCCTCCACGTGCTCAGGGGGCTAACACTGAGCAGCTCCAGGCTCTCATCACTTTTTCCAGCACTGGATATGATCTCAGGCTACCGGTACTCCAGTGCCCGGGGCAGCTCATGAAGCGTTTTGGCAGCCTCAGGGGGAGCAAGAAACGCAAGGACCAGAACCGAAGTACAGAGAGGCGCCAGTCGGAACCCCATGGCCTTTTCGGTAGGAAACCATTCCATTCCTCAGCCCTGGATGCTCTGTGGTAGGCAGCTAGAAATAAACAATGAGATCCATGCATGTGCATAAGTCTACTAAATAACCTCTACTTACTCTATTACTCCTAGTAATCTTTACCTTAGAGGTTTTTAATTAGGGAGTCCTTAAACGAACAGTTTGGTGGAGTGTCTCTGTGATGATGAGAGTACCCCCAGTGCAGTCAACAGGAACTGTGTCTAAAATGACTTGTTTCTGAAGTGATTTCATTCCCTTTACCCACATGGTCCAGAAGGAATCTGTCATAGTACTTGGTGGATACAGATTTCTAATTTATTTTTCTTTGACATTCCTTTAGAAGAGAACAGCAGCTTGGGGGGTGGGGTGGAGTTTTAATGAATAACCTGCATTTGATATGTTTTAGCTGTTGTAAAGGGGGATTTGTGTATGAAGTGGGTAAAAATAATCCATATTTTAGGATCTCATTTGGTAACCAAATTGAGAGAGAATGAATCTTGAAGCACTGGGGGGCAAGGAGTAGGGGGAAGGAGGAAGACAGGAGTAAATCAGCTACCAAAGCTTAAAATCTGCTCAACTAACAATATCCAAATTTACAGTCCCTTGGTTTGGAGGTAGTGTTTGAGGAAATCGAATGAATGAATGTAATGTATTTATTCAGTGCTTACCATGTGCTAAACTTTAGAGATACAAATAAAAAACTATACTCCTTTCCCTCAAGGAGCTTACATTAGGAAAGACACTCCATGTCGGGGAGCAGTGGCCAGGAAACAGGGAGGGGATTCATAGGGAATTCGATTAGCACATCGTGTCCAGAAGAGTTTGGAGTGTCCATTTGGTGTGGGCACATTCTCAGTGGCAGGGCACATAGAAAGAAGATGGCTGGGATGGATACTTGTATGGGATGTGAAGCATCAAGTGGTCTGAGGCAAGGTATATGTCGTGGCTAATGGAAATTTGTGCCCTTTTACCAGGTACCAAGTACCAAGACAGCTTGGTCTCAGGTGGCAGGGTTTTTTTTTCTTTTCTTTTAAATGGTATTTTATTTTTTCCGATTACACATAAAGACAGTTTTAACATTCATTTTTTAATGAAAATTTTAGTTCCAAATTTTCTCCTTCCTCCCTAAGATGGTAAGTAGTTTGATATGGGTTATGTATGTGCAGTCATGTAAAACATATTTCCATATTAGTCATGTTGTGAAAGAAGAAACAGAACAAAAAAGGGGGGAACTATGAAAAAGATAAAGTGAAAATAGTAAGCTTCCATGTGCATTCAAATGCCATCAGTTCTTTCCCAGGATGTGGATAGTATTCTCCATCAGGAGTCTTTTGGAGTTGTTTTGGATCATTGCACTTCTGAGAAGAGCTAAGTCAATCATGGTTGATCATTGCATAATGTTGCTCTTACTGTGTATAAGATGCCCTGCTGCATATCTCCTTGAGGGATTTATAGTCACAGAGACAGTTTGAGAGAGAAATGGTTGAATCCAGAGATCCACCACTGGCTGTCTCTAGAGTTACAAAGAATATCAAGGGACTGGTTTCCCATACCAGTGCAAGGCTACAAGGGCTCCACCCACTATTTTAAAGTTCCAAAGGTTCCCCCACCCCACCACCACCTCCTCCCTTCTCTGTACTATGTTGTGGAGTTGTGAGGAAAACCTTCTGTAAACTTTAAAGTCCTGAGAGAGTGAAAAGAGCACAGTATCTGGAGTATAGGAGAAGGGTTCAGATCATGCCTCTAATGTACTGTCTCTGGGACCTTGGGCAAATCCCTCCACCTCCAAACACTTTGATTTCCTTGTCTGTAAAGGAAGAGGGGAAACTACTGTTCTCTGAGACCCTTTCCAGCCTGAGATCTAGAAATATGAATTAATTATTATTATGTGTTACGGGCTATCAGGAGAGAAAGTAGTCAATGTTGTATAGAGTTATACAATTACCTTATAATTTTATATTGTATAGAGTTATCATATAAATCTATATAGAGATCTGTTAGATGAGGCTTCATAGAAAAAGTTGAACACTCGATTGGAAACTCCAGGAGTGCAGGGAATGTTTCTTTTCTAACTTTTATATCTTACCAGATCCTTACGAGAGCACAGTGCTCTATACATAGTAGGTGCTTAGTACTTCTTTGTTGAGTGAATGAATAAACATGTGTTTTCCCGAAAGAATCAAATTTAAACTTGCTCTTTGCTTGGAAGGTACAGGATAGAGGAAACTTGGTGAGACCATTTTTAATCTTTACTATTCCATGAACTCTGATGAATAGTTGCCTTGCTAGGGAATACCAGGAATTGGAAGCCTATTTACCAGGAAGTTTAAAATTGAATCATTTCCTTGCTTACAAAGACCCCTATATAAAAGTCATATTTATCTCCCTACCTAGTGTTAGAAAAACCCATCCTCAAAAGGTCAGCTTTGATCTTGGAGTGAGGAAAATCAAGGCTCCCTTTGGAATCCTTCTCTGGTGTCCCCAGGGGAGTCAGAGGCTCAGTAACTTGCTACAGTAGATTTGGTTACCTCTGAAAGAGTTAAAATCTGGAACTGGTGCTTCAGATTTTTGGCAGGATTTTAGCATCATGCTTGATGTCTTTGGTCCTCTTCAAAAGTGAACAGCAGCAGCATCTGGAACAGTCAGAAGCCAAGACCAAGAACTGAGAACTGAACTTCAATGCCCACCCTGCCTCTGATATTTAGTATCCAGAGAAATTGGACACATCGTTTAATTTCTCTTGGTGGGACTGATTCTTCATCTGTAAAATGGTGAGGGGGTTGTACTAGATAGCCTCTAAGGCAGCGGTTCTCAACCATCCTAATGCCGTGACCCTTTAATACAGTTCCTCACATTGTGGTGACCCCCAACCACAAAATGATTTTCGTTGCTACTTCATAACTGTAATTTTTCTACTGTTATGAATCCTAATGTAAATATCTGATATGCAGGATGTATTTTCATTGTTACAAGTTGAACATGACCCACGGGTTGAGAACTGCTGCCCTAAGGTCTCAGTATATGATTACATGTCATCTAAGTACCCTTCTTTTTTCCCTCTGAGAAGTGTTTTTCATGGTAAAAAGGTGTCTATTTCCCAAGCCCTCTGTTCTCTCAGTATATACTCAGTGACTGTCCGTGTGCCCCCATGATTAAATTCTTGCCCAGAAGGATTTGATCTTTGTCCTTCCTTTCCCCTTAGAACTGCCTTCAGTAGGATGAGACCATCTGCCTTTGGCACATCCCATTCATGTATTCAGGATTCTTCATCCTTTGTTTTGGCCTCATCAGGAATGGTATAAATTATCCTCAAGACTTCTCCCTCTTACATCCTAATCCTAGGTAGTGGGGGAGGGGGGGAACAAACAACATATGACCTCTTTGAATCTATAGCATAGATATAGATATAGATATATAGATATAGTTGCCCGGCTAATGGAGGAAGAAGTGGTATGGAAAACCCTAAACGATATCACCCCCAAATTGTTGGTTTTGGAAGCCTCTGACATTTGAATGTAGAGGTATTATATCCTGGGAATTTAGAATACTTCAAATGATGTGATTAAAATCACCTTTGAATAGTTTTCCTCATTAGAAACTATCAAGCTTCTACTTCCTGCTCCTGCCCACTTTTTCTCTTGTGCCCCATTACATTGCAGGAATGAATTAGATTGCCTTCGATACAAATCCAGAACATCAGCCCAAAGAACTTGCTGGTCCACACCTTCCTTAGGGTAGTAGGTAGGTAGGCAGGTCATGATTTTGATTTATAACCTCCCTCTAGGAGTCACAAGTAAACCAAGATTTTGTTCATGTCAACAGAGAACTTAAGTAGTCTGTGATAAAATTGTTATGCACCTAAAAGATTAGCCAGGGGTAATGTTACTATGGTAGGGTAAATTAGAAAATAAACAAGACCAATGTGTATCTTATATCCTTAGAGACTTCTTAGTATTTCCTACAGTGTTTACTGAACAGTAAATTTTGCACTTAGTGTTTAATATTTCACCAAATATTTGATGAATTGTTTAATGGTAGTCTCCTGGTCACCTAATCTGTTTCCTCTGATAGTCTCTTGAATTTTTCTAGGTAGATATAAATATAAAATATCATTAAATTATTTTAAATCTCTCTCAAGAAATATGAGAAAGATATTCTTCCTTGAAGCAAATAGCATATAGTAAGGACCACTGCCTCTGCCAAGGATTAGCCAAGGGGCTAGGATCCCAGATATACTGACTTCTGCTGTTTTCCTTCCTTCCTTCCTTCCTTCCTTCCTTCAAAAAAAGATCTATGTCCTATCAGAATCAGTACAGCAGAGTCATTAGAGTTTATCTGATAGTCTGCCCATTTTACAGATGAAGAAACTAAGGCTTCGCGAGATGATACATCTTTCAGCTAATTTTTAGAGCCAGGGCCAAAACCTTCCTGACCAAAGCTTTTTCCAGTGTAGTATAGCATATGGAACTGAGAGTCAGTAGCCCTGAGGTCACATTCAGTCTCCTCACTATTCTTTCTTTTTCTTTCTTTCTTTCTTTCTTTTTTCTTTCTTTCTTTCTTTCTTTCTTTCTTTCTTTCTTTCTTTCTTTCTTTCTTTCTTTCTTTCTTTCTTCCTTCCTTCCTTCCTTCCTTCCTTCCTTCCTTCCTTTCTTTCTTTCTTCCTTTCTTTTTTCTGCTGCTGTCTTCTTTCAAACTTGGATCTTCCTTCTCACTGGTAAAGCTACATCAAAATGGTGCTGCTATCTGTAACGGCTTGACTCCTATTATAATGCTTCATTTTTTAGGTACATCAGTGCTCATTCAGAATTTTTTTTAACTGCCCATCCTAGTAGTGGCATTCTTTTTCTTATTTGAAAAACTTTTCAAAATAATTAAATGTTTATTTATTTCCTTTAAAAAAAACTTTTTAGCAAGAACCTTTCGCTAACTCCCTCCCCCCTTCACCCATCCATTTAAGATTGCCTGTGCTTTTAAATCCAAGCAGTGATGTGGACACAGCAGAAGAGTGAAGTCAGAATTTAGTGCCTTTCCATTTCTCCTTTCAGTCCCCTCTGCCTGTCTCCCTAGATACTCAGAACATCTCCTCTAGGTAGTACTTTATATCTAGGACCTATTTCCTGCTTCACCCCACCACCCCGAAGTCAGAAATCCTCCACCTTTTGCCCTTTTCCCTCAGGTCCTCATTTTTAGATGAGATTTGGAATCTTAGGAGAATAGATTTAGAATTGCGAGGGATCTTGGAAGTCACCCAGTCCAGCCAACCCCCATGAAGTACACAGGGAAGGGAATGGAAGCCCATCAGGTTGAAGTGAGACGCGCAGAGGCAGAGCTTGGGATTCAAAGCCAAATCTTCCAACTCCAAATCCAGCACTCTTTCCACTGTACTGTACTGCTAACCGAACCTTTAATTAGCCAGAATTTCAGCCTTCTACTCTCAGACAAAATAGGCAAATCACAAGGAAGTGAGTTAATAATAGGAATTAGTGACAAACCACATGGGGATGCCTTGCCTCACTACAAATTCAGTCCATCCTCCTCCAACATCTGTACCAAGGCCTAAATAATCAGGTTGTGTTTTGAAATCAATGTATGGAATTTATATACTTAAAGGGAAAAAAAGCATGGAATGGACATTTATGGTCTTATATAAAATACTCTTTTGCATTCTGATGCAAATATGAAGCTGTTGTTTTGTGTGTTTTAAGTTCAAATTTAAAAAAAAATTTTAAATAAAAGGGAGTCTAGGTGGTGCAATTAATAGAGCACCAACCCTGGAGTCAGGAGCACCTGAGTTCAAATTCAGCCTCAGATACTTAACACTAGCCAAGTTACCTTGGGCAAGTCACTTAGCCCCAATTACCATGCCTTTTCCCCTTCACAAAGCAAAAAAAAGAATAAAAATTTTAAATAAAAAAATTAGAGTTCGTGTTTGGAATAATAGTCTTTAGTCCTTACAATATTCTCTGTCACATAAGAAAAGTTCAATTATCAATTAATCAATGAGTTTCTTCTTTGTAAATGAGGGAAAATACAAAGGCAGCTTGGTGGTATATTAGAGTGCTGGGCTTAAAGCCAAGAAGCACTAAATTCACACCGTGCCTCAGATACCACCAGCTCTGTGACCCTAGAAGGGTGACTTCACCTTTCTCTGCCTTGGTTTCCTCATCTGTAAAATGAAGAGGTTGGACTTATGGTCTCTCAGCTCTTGTACAGTTCCAAGTTGATGATCCTGTGATTTAATCCTCTATAGGGCTCCTTCCAGCTCTAAGTGTATCTTCCTGAATGTTTATGAAGAGCTTGGTAGGTATCCAGTTCTGCAATAGTTTCTTTAATAAAAGTAGGAAACATGGATCCTGCCCTCAAGGAGCTTATATTCTATTTGGAAAGAACAAAGGGAGACAAAATGACACAGTGAAAATAAGGGTATCATATGGTATTCAATCAAGTCCTAAATTATGTGACTGTTCTAGTTCACTCTCCCCTAGACTTTATTTATTTATGAGAGAGAAAAGTATAGTGGAACAGAGAAAGATTTTCAACAAGGGTTGAAATAAAATAAATTTTCTGCTCTACCCTTAGTTGATCAGAAATTGAAATGACAAATCTGTCTTCCCACTTCCTGAATATTGTTGTTTGTTAGTCAGTATGATGTTGTCTGCGTGGTAGGGATCCAGGAATGTCCTGTTCTATAGAACAAAGATTAATGTCATACCTGAGAAAACCAAAACAGTATAGGGTCAGTTTCCCTTCTTTCCCTCTTTCCTTGTGCAAAGCCATCAGAACGGTCTCCACCAATCTGGTAAGAAATTCATTTTACCTAGAGTTTCCACTCAAGAGGAAACAGTAACATTGTGTGAATTGCCAAATGGATTCCCCACCAAGCCCAGGCCTTTCCCTGTGGTTCTGCATTCTCTGAACAGCTTGCACAGTAATAGGTGGTTGTTCAATTGTTTTCAGTTGGGTCTGACTTTTTGTGACCCTGTTTGGAGTTTTCTTGGCAGAGATAATGGAGTGATTTGCCATTTCCTTCTCCAGCTCATTTTACAGATGAGGAAACTGAGGCAAACAGGGGTAAGTGACTTGCCCAGAGTCACACAGCTAGTGTCTGAGAATGGATTTGAACTCAGACTCTTCCTGACTCCAGGCCTGCTGCTCTGTATACTGCTCACCACTTAGCTGCCCAGAGTAACCGGTAGGGCTCTTTAATTGAGCCCTTTAATTGGATGATTTTTGTCTAATATGAGACTAGTATCTTAACTTTTAAAAGGATACCCTTTGTTTAAAAGGATGCCCTTTAAAAGGATACCCTGAAGAACAGGAGAGTAATAATACTGTTCCTTGAAGACTGTAAAAAGAGTTGCTCTTTTTGGAATCCCTGGCCAAAAATGCCCCTAGTAAAGACCAGCAGGCAGTGAGATTTGCCACCTTTCCTCTTCAGATCGCCATTAAAGAGCCTCAAAGACCTTGTTTTAAGAGGCCATTGGAGCTATTGAGGTTAACAAGTGTGTTGAATTGAGATTGGACAGGATGATAAGGAGAATACAGAAGCAGAGGGTGTCCCAAAATTCTTAGTGCAATTTTGAACATTAAACTGTTGGCATCTTGAGGACACTGCATTAGACTTGACTCTTGCTTTCAAGGAGTTTTAGTTCAGTTGGGGAGATCAGACTTAAATATGTAACAATTATCATAAAATCATTCCTAATGATATGGTCAATGTAATATAACAATAGCTTTATATAGGACTTTACAATTTGCAAAGACTTTTCCTATACTATCTCACCGGTGCTTCAAGTAAACCTGGGAGGTTGGTACTACAGCTATTATCATCCTCATTTGTCAGATGAGCAACCAGAGAGACCGAGTGACTTGCCCAAGGTCACCCAAGTAGTAAAATTTCAATCAAAACCCATATCTTCCTGATTCTGAAGCCCAGTACTCTCTCTGCTGTGCCGATATCACCAAGTGTCAGAAAGATTTTTCTAGAGAGTTGTGCTCTTGGAGCTTCATATCGGGGAGAGAAAAACGTGGTCTGGAGCAGTTGAAGAAGGCTTCCTGGACGTCGTTTTCAAGTTGGGTCTTAGAGGACTGGTGCTCAAGACTGTCATTCTCATCCCTGGACCTTGCATGAGAAATTGGGAGGAGGAAGAGCATTCCAAAAGGGCATTTGGGCAGGTGTGATAGCATGAGTGAAGGTAGATGGCAAAGACAGTCTATGAAATGGGAAATAGAACCAATAGCATGGAACAGAGGGGTCTGAAAGGCAGACACCAGAGGAAAGACGTTGAGAGTTGTCCAGGGTTACACAGAACCTGAGTGTCTGCTTGATGATGTATTGTCTTTTCACTGGATTAAAAGGAGAGAATAAGTAGCCTCTAGCTTTATAGATTCTCTGAGGAGCCTCGGCTGAATTGTTTATCATCAGGCCAGGTCTGTTCAGTAGAATCAGACTAGAAACTACAACTCTTTGTCTGGTAGGGGTGGAACAATGTAAACAGCAATCTGTCCACATCATTCCATATCAATTAACTATTGGATTAGCTAAATTGTTTGTCTATAGCAGTGGTTTCAAACTCAAATAGAAATGCATCCCTGCAGGCTACATATTGATTTAGAAAACCACAAATCAACATCATCTGTGTTTTATTGTATTTTTATTTATTTTGTTAAACATTTACCAATTACCTTTTAATCTAATTTGTACCATACTGAGGGAGTTTTGAAGACTGGGAATTGGACACCTCTGACTATTCTGCCCCCACCTTCAGCCCTTGAAGTTTCTCTTGATAATCCTGTTGCCTTCCACCGCTTTTGGTCATCTAGACCTAGTGTTAAAGTAATGGGAGTCAAACTTTTTCTGTGAGTCCTGTCATACCTCCTTTCTCCCCCTAGCCAAAGTCTGTGGTTTGTCTTTTGTATACAGACACCCAAACAGAACACACCCTTAGACTTCATAAATACCCAGACATTATAGTCATGCACCAATATCCCAGCCCATCCTGCCCTACCCTGCCACCTATCTCATTGTTGACAGATGTTTGGGGGCTTTTCACAGAGTGTACCCATGCCTCCTGATGAAACAAAGAGATATAAGGAGAAAAGTCTATATCCCTTGTTCTGGGAAAGAAATGGGCAACTAAGTAAGGAGGAAAGAAGTGGAATGAAAAAATTCAGTTCAATTTAACCAGAATTTAAGTGTTTCTCAAGTGCAAGATACTGCGCTAGGTGATAAGACAACTGCCTTCAAAAAGCTTACATTTCAGTGGGGAGATACAGCAAGGAAGCCTACAAGTATGTAAATGAAAATGTGATGAGGGGGAGAACACTACCATCAGGGAAATCAGCAAAGCTTTCTCATAAAAGATGCCACATGAGTGAGGGCAGGGAAGGAAGGAAGCAAGGAAGGAAGGAAGGAACGAACGAACAAACGAACGAACGAACGAACGAAGGAAGGAAGGAAGGGAGGGAGGGAGGAAGGAAGGAAGGAAGGGAGGGAGGGAGGGAAGAAGGGAGGGAGGAAGGAAGGAAGGAAGAACAGCTGTGTTCCTGCTTTGAAAGAAAGAGAAATCAGAGAAGTGATATAATAGAGTTACAATAGCTGGGATGAACAGGGTCATTCTCCTTTGAAAGGGACAGAGAAAATTTGCCTGGACAAGAGCAGGTGGATAGTATAATGTTGCTTGTTGTGATTACAATAGTTCTGGGAGCATCAGTATAATAGTCTTCCTGGAGGGGGTGGAGTGGTTGGTCTTCAAGATCTTATTTCTCCCTGGTTTAAGAAATATCACTTGGGGAACCCTAATCTATGGCATCCCAATGGCCTTATTTCTCTTCATCTTGACTTTTCAGAAGACAGAATAACAAAATAGAACAACAGGAAGAACTTCAGAATCATCTTTTCCAGTCTTCCACCTTCCCTCCCTTTCCCCCCATTTTACAGGTAATGAAATTGCCTTCCTTCTGAAGGAAGGAAAAGGTGATGTCTTCAGGGTCATACCTTTAGTCTGTGACAGAGGTGGGATTCAAATTGAGGTCTTCCAATTCCATCGGCCTCTCCACTAGAATACACTGTCTTTACTTCCCTGAAGGAAGCATTAATTATCCCTCCCTGGCTATCAAGGTAAAGATTATGGAAAATTCTTTTCCCAGCTGGCAGGATTCTGCTTTTGTAGACTTAAAAATGATGCCAGCTGATGTCGCCAGGGGCTACTTATTGTTACCACTCCAGGGTATTAAACACTATTCTTTTTTTCTTCCAGGGTGTGATAAAGTAAAGCAAGGAAATCCCATAGTAAAGGCCTTACTGGACTTATTTCATAGGGTTGTTCTGAGAAAAGCTCTCTGTCAATCAAGTATTTGTTAAGCAGTCACTATAATGTTAAGATATTGTGGTGGGCTCTGGATATACAAAGACAAAAATTGTTCCTGCTGTCAAGGAATGTACATAATATCAGGGGCAATAACATATATATAAGTAAGGATATACAGCATAATTTTTAAAAATAAACATAATTTAGGTCAGGGGAAGGCACTTGCAACTGGGAAATCAGAAAAGATTTCAAAAAGAACAGCGGTTCTCAACCTGTGGGTCACAACCCCTTTGGGAATTGATTAACACATATTTCCGGTGGTCTTAGGAACCGAGACACTGCGTTCCTCTATCTGTCTCCAGGAGGGTCCACCCACATGCAGATATACCCACATACGAGTATTGACGGGTTGCGGCATTAGGAAGGTTGAGAACCACTGATCTAGAAGCTAGAGCTAGGTGTTTAAGGAAACCAGTGATTCTGGGAGGCAGAAGTAAAGAAAGTACAGATCTGCATAGAGATGAGATTTAAATCCATAAGAGCCAATGAGGTCACCAAGTGAAATAGCTTAGAGAGAAGAGGACCCAGAAAAGATCCTGGAGAGATCACTCACATTTAGGAGACATGCTATGATTGGTGAACCAGCAAAGAACACTGAGGAGTGATTAGACACGTAGGAGGAAAACCAAGGGAAAGCCTATAGAAGATAGAGATTTCCAGGAGGAAAGATTGATCGGTGGATTCACAAGCCGTGGAGAGATTAAGATGAAGACAGAGAAAAGACCATCTGGCAATTAATAGGTCATTGGAAACTTTGTAATTTCAGTTGATTGATGAGGTGGGAAGCCATATCACAAAGCAGTTTATTTCAATAAGTGTTAGTTATTAGTATTGATAGTAACCAATAATCATAATAAACAGTATGTCACTAATAAACAGAAAGAATATTTTACTGAGTAGAGAGATTTTTGAACATTAGAAAGCTGTATATTGATTCCATAGAATGGTAAAGATGTCAAGGGTACACATGCCTTCTACTGGCCTATATCTCTTACTACCCTAGAAGCCCCTAATTCAAAGAGAAACAGAGGTGAGTCATGGAAGGGATTCTAAGAGGCAGTGATGAGGAGGGAGCATATTTCAGGCATGGGAGAAATCCAGGTCAAGGTCAGAGGCCAGAGATGGAGTGCCATGTGTGAGGAACAGCATGTAGGCCTTGGAGGAATCTGGCAGAACCTGCTTCCCTCCATGCCACGATAAAGGAGCAAAATAGGACGTATGTGGAGAGTATGTGTGAGGGATATGTGCACGTATTATATATATATGTATGTGTTGTGTGTGTGTATATGTATACACATATATGTGTGTGTATATATATACTTTATTATATAGTATGATATATTGTGTATATCATATATAAATATACGATAGAATAGTATATGTAGTATATATACATGTGTATAATACTAGATGTAATATATACATTATAGTATATATAATATAACACTATAATTTTATATATATCTAGTATAATATATACTTGATATATGTACATTTATATGCATACAAGTGCTATATGTATGTATATGAGAGAGAGAGACAGAGACAGAGAGAGAGACAGACAGACAGAGACAGAGAGAAAGAGAGAGAGACAGTGAGACAGACAGAGAGAGAGAGAGAGATCAGGTACATGAATGATTGGTTATCCTGGTTGTACTTTGTACTTAGTCTGGAAAATAGTCTAGAAGGCATAGTCTGTTTAGCAGCAAAAGAGAAAACTAAGACCAATGGATAGAAGTACAGTGGAGACAAATTCTGCTCCTAATAAAAAGAGCTTCCTAACAATTAGAACCCTTAAGTAGTAAAGTCACTATGACTGGAGTTACAGGCTCAGGACATATCCTTTCCCCTTTGGTGACTCAGGCCCAAGTAGCTCACTTCCTCTGTGGTCTTCAACTTTGTACCTGCTCCCAACATGCCCCTAAGTATATCAAATTCAGCTTTGTATCCTCCTTAGTATAAATTAACATACACTTTTTAAAAAGACTTATTTCTTTTAGTATGCTGACCCAAGATAGCATGTTCCAATAGAAAGAACACCAGCCCTAGAGTCAGAAATCCTACCTCTGACACTTAGTACCTGTATAACCTTAGACAAGTCACTTAACTCTGACCCTCAGTATTCTTTGTAAAATGAGGGGGAGCTGGACTAGATGGCCTCCTGGGCTCCTTTCTAGCTCTAACTCTAAGAATGAATGAATTGTAAGAAAGAATGCATCTAGAAATGGAAACATTCCCCTGCACATTCTTGCCTATTCGCTTTAATCAACCCAGAGGATGCCTCTGATTTTCTGCATACCATTCTAGCTTATTGTGATATTGTTGTTTGTCCTTTGTTTTTGAAGAGGACCAATGGCATCATTCACAGGTAATGTCTTGACTCGTGTGTAAATTAGGTTTAAGTGAAGCAGAGGTGTGCAAAGTCGTCAGCCTCACTCACTCTTCCTGACACATCGAAGGTCAGTGGCAGGACAAGAGTCAAGATGACTGGCTGTGGCTCAGGATGCAGACCTTGGATTCTTTGATGCCTGACCAAGCTCTAAGCTGCATCCATGGCTGTTGGAACAAATTGTTCTCATCCACCCATTCCACTGGAAAAGTTTTCACATGCT
This sequence comes from Pseudocheirus occidentalis, assembly GCA_028646575.1. Classification (NCBI taxonomy): domain Eukaryota; kingdom Metazoa; phylum Chordata; class Mammalia; order Diprotodontia; family Pseudocheiridae; genus Pseudocheirus; species Pseudocheirus occidentalis. The sequence goes on from CM053597.1 coordinate 73,171,235, forward strand.
TGGGGTAGACACCCCCCTAACTCCCTGAAGGGTTTGAGGCCTGTCAGTTGCAGTCAGCCCAGTTTAGCCCATCTCCTGAGATGGTTTACAGAGGTGTGGCCACTGCGAGTCTTCTTAGAGTCACATGTGAGAACTGGATGAAGGTGGACACCAAAAGTAGATGAGCAGCCCTAGAAAAAGCTCAGCAAGCCCTCACACAAGAGGTGTTTTGTCCTCCTGGAGCCAAGGAGTAACTGCAGCCTAAGCACACCCATTAGGGCTTGAGCACTCAGGGAGGCTAGAGAAGGCTCCTCTCTAACCACAGGGTAAGGATATTGGGGCCAGGGAATGGGATGAGGCAGGAGACCGATCATCACAAAATTCTGTTTTTGCAAGTTTCTCTTGAAGGTCTGGCACCTAAATTTATGGTGGCCTAGTTTTAGGTCAAGATATTGCCAGATAATGTTTTATAATCCACTTGTAAGCTATAGATTAGAAACTACCTTTATCTCTGAACTTCTCTCTACTCCAACCAGACCATCTTTTTGATATCTTCTAATGCAAGGGGTTATTGACCTGAATGTTCAAGAACTAGTTTGGGTTTTTTTTAAAAAGTATTTTGGTAACTAATTTCAATTTAAATATAATTGACTTCCTATCCTATGTGTTTTATTTTATGCATTTAAAAACATTATTCTGAGAAGAGGTCCATGTTCTTCACCAGCCTGACAAAGGAATGTAGGGCATGAAAAGACAAAACACCCCTAATCTAATTGGCATGTGGAGGTTTCAATTTGACCACACTTTCCTGAGGACCAACTCCTGCCTTAACAAAAAAAGAAAACAAAAAATGTAGAACTGGTCTAAAGTAGAAGGTTCCTCACTTTCAGGATCTCCTTGTCAGGAGCGTCTCATATCTGATGTTCTAATTCCTTCCCTGGTTCCAGACCCACTTTGACCTGATGTGGTAAAACAGAAGGGGCGCTGGACTTGGTGGCAAAAACTCTCAGTTTATGTCCCGGCTCCTGCTTACTGAATAGCTTTGTGACCTTACCAAATCATTCAGACTTTCTTGGGGTTTAATTTCCTCATCTGTAAAATGGAAGTAATGATATTCTCCCACCTTCATAGGCTTGTTTGAAGGATCACAGGTACAGAAGACATTTTATAGCCATAAAACACTGGTAAATGCAAATTATTATTATGATGGTGATGGTGATTTGGTGAGTTGATGGTGACTTGGCCCTTGCCAAGGCTTTCAGCATATGCTAAGTGCCAAGAAGCTGCAATAGAACAGCATACTATCCTACCACAAATATTTTAATTACTCACATGGCCATCTTCTACAGGTACCCACTGAAAAAGAAACTTAAATTTTCTGTCATTTCTTAAGAAAAAAAAAGTAGCTTGGGGCACTATGAGCAAAATGTTTCCTTTTCTTCTCTTTCTTATTGAAATGTCTTTTTGGCTTCAATGTCAAGAAATTCATCACTTAGTTTAAATTAACTATTGCCTGACCCCAGGAAGCTTTTGGCCTGTGTTTTATGTCTTTCTAGAACAGCAGACATGCCCTAGGCTATTGTTCCCACTCAAGAACAAATAACAATGGTGCTCTGGAGGCTAAAATGGCTCAGATCTCCTGGTGAGAAGAGATTGTTCCACATGATTTGTACCTTTGTCCCCAGTACCAGGTGCTTAATAAATACCTGTTAATTGATTGAGCACTGCTTGGATTTGCTCTAGACCCCAAGAGCCCCTCCTTTTCCAGCTATACCATGCTCTGGTCAAGCTAAGGAAAAGCAGAACCACTGGATTCTGTGACTGGTGTTTGGTCCCTCCGCGCAGCCTGGACTTCCCCCCTCTAAGAGGCTTCTCCCAAATTGGCCACAACCATGTCTTTCAGTCACACCAAGACCTTTGCTTCCTCCACAGTGCTCTCCCCCCTCTCATCTTGGTCCTTTGCCAATGACCTCTCTACTGCTCAGTGTTAGCCGCTCCTGCTGCTGCCGCCAAAGACAAAGAAAGGACTGCCCTCCCTGGGATTTGAATATATCTCCATCTCCCATTCTGCCTGTTCTTTCCCTTCCTTGGAATTAGGGAAGAGAGAGAGCCCTCTGTCTCTGCATGATTAAGAATTTCCAATCTCTACATTTCTCACTGACTGCTTCTTCCTACCCTTCAGAAAACCAGGATTCTTCAGCACAGGATTTCAGAAAGACTGACCTCTAGCATTTTCAGCGGTTCCTTTTGGGGGTCCCTTGCTCTGAGGCCTGTCCTCTCTCAGGAATGAATCCCTGTTGAATCAGCATTTATGACTTAAAGCTTCTTTCTGTCAGCCTTCTGAAGTCCCCTCCAGAAGCTAATTCTTCTCCTTGACAACAGGAATGGGAGCCACCCATCTTGGACCCCTTTTTGGTGAGGGTCCATGGGGAAATGTCTGCTTCCCCATTTCAGAGGGGCTCAGTTTGAGAGTTTGGCTCCACTGAGACACAGTCTGGTCTGTGGACACCCCCACTATGCATGCATTTCCCAAGAGACCTTAGGTCAGTCGCAGGAGGGGCAAGGTTTCCAATGAGCCTCAGGCTCAAGCTTTTTGGATTTATTTACCAACAGGAGGAATTGCAGCAGGACTGGGTTTGTGGCAGCCAACGGTCGCTATAGCAACTCTTCAGTTACATCAGTCTCTTCTAAAAATAGATCACCTTCATCCCTGGGATAGATAATTAGGGAAAATCAAAGGATCTCTGTGTGGGGAGAAGATGGCCTAGGCACTGACAACTTCCCAGGAGAGCTCTCTTGTTGTTTTCATTTCCTCTAACACCTGATGTGCACACGACGTTTTAAAAGGTTGCAAAGTGCTTTGCATACATTCTCTGACTTGATTCCCACACCAACTCTAAAATGGTGATTTTACAGGGGAGGAAACTAAGGCCCAGAAGTAAAAATGATTTGCCTGTGATCACAGAGCTAATGCATTTGAGCCCAGGTCTCTCCTAACTTCAGGTCCAGTGTGCCTTGCATTACACCATACTGCTTCCCACACTCCTCTTTAGCCCACTAAGTGACCAACGTGTAAGCAACAGGGGCAGAGAAAAAGTGATAAATTCAGCTATGGAAGTGTCATGGCTAGGCTCATGTTCCACGGCCCTCTGGGAGTCTTGGTCCAGCCTTTGTGATCATCCTTAAGGAGGACCTACATCCTAAGCTGGTCTGATGCTTAATTATACCTAGAAAGATCATACTCTACCATTTCTTTTACTAAAATCTTGGTTCCTCAGTGATACTATGAGCTTCTCCAGTGGTTGGTCACTTGGTCTGTCTGTCTGTCACACACACACACACACACACACACACACACACACATACACACACGTGGTTGACTGAATCAACAAAATGAGTCAATTTAATAGGAATAGTCAATAGCAACTGATAAGGATCCAGAGTCTGTTGACTGAACTTAGATTGAACGGAGATAAAGATCTTTAGATGAAAGCAAAATGGACCTTTCACCAGGTCCAGGAAATTTCCATACTGTCATTAAAATCCTGCTGAGGAGGGGGAGACACAAGGGGAGGAATAGGTGTCTCCTGTCTCAGGCTGCTGACTTTTCATGCTGTGCTGGGAAATCTCTGCAGGTGACCAGCTTCTCTATTCTAACCTGATTTTCATTCATTCAGAATGCACTGAACATTCACTCTAGATTGCACCACCCTGATTGCTCAAGTATGCATGACAAACCCTTCTCACTCCTGTAGTTGAGGAGACAAGATGCACTTGTACTTTTATATAGAGGCAGACAGGCAACTTCAGAAAAGTCAGAGGAAAGAAAGCTAGGTATGATCAAATGGCCAGAGAGAGACTTCTAACCGGAAAATTTGTTTACAAGGGACTGGAAGGTCTCTGACAATTTAGTCTCAATCCTGGTGAAAAATAAAAAGCAAGTTGGTGTCTAAAGAAACCAGAGTGACTGCATGAGATATCTTTTTATGAACTCAGGTCTATAAACCTTGTGCAAGGTACTGTGTGTACACTAGACTTACGGGAGAGGGGGGAGGACATTCAAAGAAGTATCAGACATAATCCCCCTTCTGAAGGAGCCTACTGCTTTGTTTGGGGCTCACAACATCCCTGGGAGGAGTGGGGAAAAGGGGCAAATGGGGAAGGATCTCGTACAAATACAGTGGCAACAAGACGCAGGCATGTATCCTGGGGCTATATCTGCATTGCCTCTACATCACAAATCCTGCCCATGAAACCTGCCCCCTAACTCTCCCTGTCCCTGTTCAGTGAGGGGGTAACAGACATTGTTATAACATAACACTAGACATCAGGGAGGGAGACACAGACAGGGAGCTATTCCCATATAAGGGAAATTCCCTTGGAGACCCAGACAGTGAATGTCGCTGCACCCTAGAAGGCCCTAGAAGCTTACATGGGTCTGATTCTGTCTCTGCTGATAGCCAAATATATTCTAAAGCAGCAGGGTTGTGACCAGTCTAATTATCTAGCAGTGACAGTCACTGTCCTTCCTTCTCCTTACACTCCCCTGCTAAATGCTTTTCCTACATGCCAGTCCTGGTGGCATAATTACCACTTGCTAGCAGCAGTGACATCCCTCTTCCTCATCTGTCTCAACTAAATGCCCCTTGTGATCTCCTGCCCATCCTGCTGTCATTTACGGTCTAGTGGGGAGGTGGGAGTAGGTTAAATGGCAATCCTAGATCACCGCCAATCAATCAATAAATCAGCAAGTATTTCCTAAGTGCCTTCTAGGTGCCAGGCAGTGTGCCAGGAGCTGGGGATAAAAGTCAAAGAATGAAACTGTTTTCAAGGAGCTTATCTTCTAATGTGGGATATAACAAGGCCATGTATAAATATAAGCAGCATGAATATAAAGTGAATAAGTGCACATACACACAAAACAGTGAAATAGGAAGTAGAGTGGGAGGGGAAGGGCTAACCTCTGGAAGAGTCAGGATAGGCTTTATGCAGAAAATAATGCCTCACTCGCATCTCTAAAAATATGCATACTCAAAACCGCCACGTTGGCTGTGTCCAAAAACCTCTGCCTCCTTCTGCACCGTGAGTCCATCCACCGACTCTCTGTCAGGATGTGCATGGCATGCATCATTATCAGTCTGCTACAATCGTGGCTGATCTGCGCATTGATCAGGGTTCCTCAGTCTCTCTGAGTTTTCTTCACAGTGTGGTTGTATTGTGTAGGTCCTTCTCCTGGTTCTATTCTTGGACCACATCTCAAAGGGAGAGAGACTTCATATGATAGAAGTCAGGAAGAAGTCTACTCCATGCTTGGAGGCAGCCACTGCAGAAGTTTAGTTAATCAAGTCAACAAGCATCTATTAAGTGCCTACTATATACTAGGGGTCAAAATGGTTAGAATGGTGGAACTGGAGTCAGGAAGACTCATCTTCCTGAGTTCAGATCCAGCTTTAGACACTTACTATCTGGGCAACCCTGGGTGAGTTACTTAACCCCATTTGCCTCAGTTTCCTCATCTGTAAAATGAGCTGGAGAAGGAAATGGCAAACCACTGCGGTATCTTTGCCCAAAGCACCCAAATGGGGTCATGAAGAATCAGACACAACTGAAAGAAATAACTGAACAATATATGCTAGGTGCTGTGCTAAGGAGTGGAACTCACAATGTGATGGGAGATGGGGTCATGTATGAGGGAGAGAAAGACAGAGGGGGAGAGAGGGAAAGAGAGAGAGAGAAAGAGAGAGAAAGAGAGAGAGAGAGAGAGAGAGAGAGAGAGAGAGAGAGAGAGAAAGAGAAAGAGAGAGAGAGAGAGAGCCAGAGAGAGCCAGAGCCAGAGCCAGAGCCAGAGCCAGAGCCAGTTTGGATTGCAGAGTATGAGAAAGTGATGTTCAGTTGTACTGGAAGGATAGGTTGGAGTCAGATTGTGAAGGGTTTTAAAAGCTAAACAAAGTTTATATTTGATCCTAGAGGCAATAGGAAGCCACCAGAATTAATTGTGTAGGAAAGTCACATGATCATATTAGCTGTTAAGGAAAACAACTTTGGAAGTATTGGATGGATGGATGGATGGATGGATGGATGGATGGATGATAGTGAGGAGAGCCTTGAGGAAGGAAGACCAATTAGGATACTGTTGGAATAATCAAAGTGAAAGGGGATGAAGGTCTGAGCTAAGGTAATAGGTATGTGTGAGTGGAGAGAGGGTCAGATTGAGATATGTTATGGAAGTAGAAATTGTATGATTTGGCAACTGACTGGATATGTGAGGTGAGGTAGAGTAGGGAGTTAAGAATACTGTTGAGGAACAGACCCTAAGAGATGGGAAGGATGGTGGCACCATTGATAGAAACAGGGAGATGGAAGAAGAAAGGGTTTGAAGATAATGGGTTTAATTTGTGGCATTCTGAGTTTGAGATGTTTCTAGGATATTCAGCTTGAAATGTCCAGTAGGCAGTTGGTGATGAGGGATTGAAGCTTATGGGAGAGACTGAGAGGCTAAATATAAATCTGTGAGTTTTCTGCATAGAGATGATATTTGAATCCATGAGAGCTGATGAAGTTACCCACAAGAAAGTGTAGAAAGAAGAAAGTAGATGGTTTAGGACAGAACTTTAAGGAACACCCACATGGCAACATGGATAATAACCTAGCAAAGGGTTTTTGGGTATTTGGACAGGTAGGAGACCCAGGAGAGAAAAGTGTCACAAAAAGTCAGAGAGGAGATTGTATCTAGGAGGAAAGAACGGTCAGTGGTATCAAATGCAGCAGATAGGTAGAGAGGGCCATGAGAAAAGGGCCTCAGATTTGGTAATGAGGAAATCACTGGTAACTTTGGGTAGAGCAGTTTCAGCTGAGAGAAAAGGTTGCAAACCAGAATACAAAGGGTTGAGGAGTGAATAAGAAGAGAGAAGTGGAGACAATGAGTATAGACAGCTTTTTCAAGGAGTTTGGAAAGGAGGAGAGACATAGAATAATATCTTGAGGAGGGGGTAGGGAAGATTTTTTTTAAGATAGGGAAACATGGACATTTTGAAAGGCAATGGAGCAAGAATTATTAGAGGGAGAGGTTGGAGACATAAGAGAATGAGATCAGTCTACCAGAGAAGACAGTAGAAAATGGAATCAGATGCACATGTGGATGGGAAGTAGAGAGAAAAAGATGATGCCCAAGGGTTTTTGAAAGGGAGAAGAGGGAGCTAAGAATGGACCCCATTTTCTCAGTAAAGTAAAGCAAGGTCATCAGCAGAAAGAGGAGAGGTGTAAGAGGCCTGAAAAAGGAAGAGAAGGTTTGTAATAACTTGGGGTAAGTTTGTGAAATAGGGAATAAATTAGTAAGGAATGAAAGGACTGATAACTTCAAGTTGAGAAGTATAATGTGAACTTGTAATGTACCCAGTCAATGAGGTTATGAGTCTTTCTCCAGCTCCATTCAAGATGGGATGGCTTGTGGGAAATAACCCAATGTTAGGGTTCAGCAACAGGTGAGTGGCTTTAGGACAAAAGGATAAGAAATTTGATAGCAGATGACAACATCGGTTGAAATTGGAGAGGAAAGAAAGTAAAGTCACAACCAAAATAATGGCCTGAGAAAGTCCCAAAGAGTGCAAACAAAAGGTTTAGAAAGGGTGAGGCATAGGGAGAGGTGAAATAATAGGAAGTTATGATCAGATAAGGAAGTGTCAATTTCTAGTCAGTAAACTAGAACACTTGTGGTAATGGTAAAATCTATTGTATGACCGTCCCTATATATAGTTAAGGTGGATTGAAGGAGGAGGTCATGGGATTTAAAGAGCCTGAGGAATTGGGCTACTGAATTATCTGTAGAAATGTAGTAATAGAGGAGGCTTCATGGAGGAAGGGCCTTGAAGGGTGAGAAGATTTGAACAGAAGGAAGAGAAGGAGACAAAGGTTCAAAGACAGTAGTGTAAGTGGTATGCTAAAGCAAAGTAGTAAGATTTAGGTTTGGAAATAGGTAGGAGACAGATTGTGAAGCCTACAGGGATTTAAGTGATTTACTCTTGACTCATCCCTCCCCTTTGGGAATACAGCCATGTCCATCAAATACCACCATATACTGAAGTTGAGGGGATACATTGACCCTATCCACCAAAGGTCACTTCTGTATTCCATGCTTTGAGGTCACAGGCCATCTCTCTAGCCATTGGTTGTGATGAGAGAAATTATCAGGCTCAAGGATAGGCCAAGAGTTGGAGGACCTATACTTAGGCAGAATAAGAACCCACCCATGTGTTATCCCTACCCTAGACAGCTAGGATGGGAAAGGTCAGCTGGATCAAACTGGCCTCTAACCTATGGAGGACCGGAGCTGAACAGAGAAGGCCAGAGACAAAAGAGTCACAAATCAAACAGAAGTTTAATTTCAAAGCTAGGGAAACAGTTTGCAAGCAAGGAGGTGTCCAGACACATGGGCTGGGGCCCTGCCCCTACTGGGGGGACCCAAGGAAGTATGAAGAGATCTCAGTACTTATACCTGTGGCTAACACAGTGAGCTGTAGCCCTGACAATTAGGGGTAACAGCAACAATGTGACAAGTTTGATTGATAGCAGGGCTTCATGACCAGAAGTTGTCAGAGCTCAGAGACAACTTGGTGCTGTTCAAAGCAATATAATATAGTGTGATTTTTGTCAGGTGAGATCATCCAGAGGTTGAACGCAAAAGATTATTGTAGTGCCAAGATAAGGGCACAGCTTGCTTGCTGGGCCTTAGCTCTGGAAAATAGAGTGTCTCCTCATATCTTGACAGAAAAAAAATGAGGTTACTGGCCTCCTAGAGAGAAGAGAGCATCACAGAATGAAGAGAAGTACTACGGAAAAAGTGAAGTAAAAGGTCAACACCGCCCCCCCCATCCAGAAAAAAACAAACAAACATAAAACAAAAGTAGTGTCTGCTTCACAAATTTGCCTGCCTCCAGGAAATACTTCCAAAGTTTGCATTGATTTTTCCTTCCTTTTAGTATTCCTTAGTTCCTACTCCTCACCTCCATGATGAGGCAGACTCAGAGCAGCGCTGCCTTCTTCCCACAGAATTTGTCCTTTTTCTCTTGCCTCTCAGAAGAAGGGTGGGGTATCTACCCATTGGAATGTTTACAAACAGCAGGTCAGGCTGGGTTGCCCTGACTTATTTATGGAGAATCACATTCCTGGCCCTGCTTGGAGGATTAGGAAGGGCTCCACAGTGGAAGGAGAAAATCGGGCAGGACAGGGGGGTAGGGGGGAAAAGGATGCTATGAATAGCTCTCTATCACCGGAGGAGAGCAGTGAAGGAGTCTGAGGACAAGAACGGTCTTGTAACCATTTAACTAAAAGAAAAGTTGAGCTAAATGGGGGGGGTGGGGGAGGTAGGTCAGAAATGGGGAGCCATTTGAAAAAAAAAGGTGTTTTGGTTTTGTTTTGTTTTTTGTTTTTTGTTTTTTAGTGAGGAAAGTGAAGAAGACCGTTTAATCAAAACTTCCCTGGGTCTGTCCCTGTCTAATCAGTTTCCATGAGTGTCAGCAGCACACCCATAATAAGCAGCGGCTGGTGTAAGCTGAATGTGGTGTTGACCTGTCTGCTGATGGCAGGAAGGCACCACAGCATATTCTCACGTTCTCTTGCCATTACAAACCCCTTTGGAGAGCACCAGGACTCATATTTTGGTTGGATGTCCTCCCCAGGGCTCTAGTGCTGCTTCGGTGGAATAAATAATATAGAAAACCAATCCCCAATGATAGAACTGACAGCCAAAGATCACCTGTGTAATGTGATTTTAGGTATCCCAATAAGAGACACCTCTCCATACCAGATCTCCCCCCGCCCCTGCTGCCTAAAATCCCTTTAATTGGGTATAGATCTTTATTCTATATAAGCTTAATATGCCAGTCAGTGTCCATGGGAGAGAGGGTATAGGGACTTGTTTTCACACTAAGATCACAGGATTATAGGATCCTTAGCCAGAAAACCTTTCCAAAATCATCTGGCTCAACCCCCTCTTTTTACAGGTGAAGTAAATGAGGCCAAGGAAGTAGAGTGACTTGCCCACAGGTAGCAGAGTTTGGATTAAGACCCCTGTCTACTGACTCCAAATTCAGTGTTCTGAGGTCCTGAGAGAAGTTCTGAAAGGGGAAGTGAGAAAGTTCTGGCCAGTGAGGGAGCATAGGGAGGGATGAAAGAAAGTGGTGAAAAGAGAAAGCTGGTAGTGCTGAAGACAGACTTTAGAGGGCCCCCTTCCCTTGGCCTTCACACTCCACTGATGGCAGGTCATAGCACTGGAAGAGAGCACCCAGAGACCAGGGCAGGCGTCTCATTTTACAGGTGAGGAAGCTAAGGCTGAAAAAAAAAAAATTGGAGTGACTTGCTCTGGGTCACACACCTAGCAAGACTGGCTTGTTGTCTTTCTGCTATCTGCCTCCTACCTTTTTATATGGAAGGTTATAAGGACAAGTACAGAAATCAGCAAATCAAACAAACAAGGAATATGTTTTGAGTGCTTACTGGGTGTTTAATAACTCTTTGTTAGAGGGATTTGTAAGTACCAAAGATCAGTACAAAAGTCCTAAGACTTTTGAGGTTCTGTCTTTATAAAGCATATAGCTATTGACATGTTATCAGTAAACAATAGAAGGCAGTACTGCATGCTAAATTGTGTGGTCCAGACAGTAATTGCTATCAGAGGAAGGGACCAGTGAGGGTTATAATAGGCTCATAAAACTAGAGCTTGAAGGGTCCTTAAAGGTCACCTCTTACAACCCCTTCATTTTACAGACGTGGAAATTGAGACAAGTTAAAAGAGTTGCCCATGATCACATAGGTACTAAGTATCAGGTGGGATTCAAACCCAGACGCTCTTCCTCTACTTAGCTTCATAGAGGAGGTAAGGCTTGAATTAGACAGGCTGTAGCTGGACAGGGGGGAGAATGGGAAGCTACTTCAGAGTAAAAACGAAACACACACACATAATGGGAGGCACAGAAGTGGAATAGTATGGTATGTTTGCAAGTCACTAAGGATAGTGGCTCATAGAAATATAAATGTTTGCACTGGAGAGTAGTTTGAAATAAGGAAGAATGGGTAGGGGTATGCCCCAGTAATTGCATATGCATGTGATTTGGAAGCAAAAGAAAAATGTTTTATAAAGGCAGTATATCATTTCCATTTCAACTGTAAATCTTCAGTACTAAAAAATTCAAAACACTCAAATGATAAACTTATTCAGATCAATGATATGAGACTGTGTTGTGGATTGTTGTTGTTGTTGTGTTCAATTCGTTGTTGATCCCATTTGGGGTTTTCTTGGCATAGATGCTGGAGAATTTGCCATTTCCTTCTCCAGCTCATTTTACGATGAGGAAACTGAGGCAAAGAGGTTTAAGTGATTTGCCCAGGGTCACACAGGTTAGCAAGCATCGAAGTGAATATTCAAACTCAGGTCCTTCTGACTCCAGTCCTGGCACTCCATCCATTGTACCACCTACCTGCCCCTAGTGGATAAGAACACTAAAAATTTGCTTAATAGGTTCCATTTCATAGTTCTTAAAAATCTCTTCCTCCCATTCCAACTTCTCCATCTTCCCCCAATACAAAGAAACCACTCATTGTTCCTAGATAGAGAAAATGGAGTTAGTGATTTAATTAAATAGTCGTGATATTTCCCTGCCTTTCCTTGAGAACAAAGGGATATTACCCAGTGCTCATCGATGTACTGTCCCAGAACAAAGGAAAGGCTCGGGATCAAGTGACTGAATGGTTGTGTTCACCTGGACCACCGTACCAAATAAACTTGTTAGTTTCTGTCATTGGCCCTGTCTTTGGTTCAGTGACTTCCCCTAGCCTTGGTATACTTAGTGTGTCTGTGTATTAATAGGAAGTCTAGAGAAACAGAATGCTGACCCAGCATTGCTTAGAATGCTTTCCTTTGAAGAAGCTGCAGTTTCCAGATTCTATTTTCCAAGTTCACATTTCTAGTCACTGGACCCCAAAAATGATTATTTCCATATACATGCATGTATTACACACACAACTATATTGCATCTGTGAACTACAGCCCTCATTTACAGCACTCCTATCTTTGTATCTTCTACTAATGTACAAAATTACACTGAACTCCATTAATATCTCATCAGTTATGACCATTTAGCATGTATAATCAAGTAAGTAACTGCTATTTTCTTTCAAGATGGTAGAATGAATCACAAGCGCAACTTAAATAAGATCTTGATCACTTCATTCAACATACAACAGACATTAATTGAGCATTTATCACATGGTTTTGTATTGGGTGCCAAATGAGTTGTATAAAATGTGATTCCTGCCCTCTGGGAGCCCGAACCACCTAGCAAGGGAGATTAAAGTAGCTCATAAATATCTATATTATAAAGTGCTTCCTGTCATCATAATGGGCTCATAGAAAGACCTCTGGTCTTGAAATGGGGAATCTTGTCTCCTGTACATGCTAGCTTCTAGCCATGGACAAGTCACTTTGCCTATTTCTTCACCAGTAAAATGGATATAATATTTAAACTTGAAAAAAAAGTCATACTTAATTCAAACCAAACAGGATTGTTGTAAGGAAAGTGTTTTGTAAACAGTAAAAATGGTGTGTGTGTGTGTGTGTGTATGGATATGTATGTATATGCATGTGTATGTGTGTGTATATGTGTGTATGGATGTGTATGTGTATGGATGTGTTTGTATAAATTATTACAAGCTATATAAAATCAGCCAACTCCTTAGAAAATCATCATGGAAACCAAGATACAGTAGAACAAGGGAGGGAGGTAATGTATTAGGCTGGTAAGTTAAGAAGGGGCCAGGTTGTGAAGACCTTTAAATGGCATCACATTTTATAGTTGATCCTAGAATGTGGGGTCACTTGAGCTTATTGAGTATTGACATGGTCAGACCTCTGCTTAGGACAGTGACTTTAGCAGCTACATGGAGGATGGATTGGAGTGAGGAGAGACTAGAGGCAGGACAGCCATCCAGGAGTCCATTGCAATAGGACAAGGAAGAGGCGATGAGACCTCCATAAAGGTGGTATCTATTTGAATAGAAAGAAGAGAATTCATACCAAAGATGTTGTGGAGATGGGAGCTACAAGATTTGGCAGTGGATTGGCTCTGTGGGGTGAACAAGAATGAGGAGTTAAGAATGACACCAACGTACAGAACTTGGGTGACTGGAAGCATGGCAATGCCCTTGACAAGAATAGAGCCATTTGGATGCACAGTGGGTGTCTGAAGGAAGATAATGAGATCTTTTTTGGGACATGTTGAGTGTGAGATGTCTCTAGAACAGCCAGTTTGAAGTGTCCAATAGGCAGTTCACACCGTCTTTGTACACGGTGTTCCCATGAACTAGTTATATGCTGTTTTATTTCTCACAATGAAGCCTCTCTGGGAAGTTATAAGTGCCTGAGAGAGATATTCCTGCTAAATAGGGAGTTTATTATGATATTCAGATCTGTAAACATATAATTTATTGTGGAGACAGAGTGCCTGTACTCTTGCATAAAGAGATAAGACTTTATGGGTCTCACCCCTCTACATGATAAAATATTTCCATGGTTTGGGATATATGAGTGATTTAGGGGTAACATAATTCCCATGATAGACAACTGGGAATATAATTGCCATTTTAATCCCAACCTGTTTATATAGCAGACTGCCTGACTCAAAACAAAGGAAAACACTCATTGAGGTAGATGGTAATTTGCTCTATTTACCTAAAACGTAGGTCATTGGTTCTAGAGTTTTTCTAAAATACCAGAACTGTCAAGGTCATAGGTGAGCTTTGAGTCCCACTTACTCCTAAAAATCTTGGGACATTGTGAAATGTTTTTCAGGAAAAAGGAAATGCAGTTCATCAAGGAGACAGAGGTGGGAATGTGCCTGCTCACAACTTGGCAATTCCTTGAGGGATTAGAGACATATTCCTTTTTCTCTTTGGTACATGATTAATGAGTATCTTCATTTGATTATGTCTTCCTCAATTTTTTTCTGACACCTCTTGTGCATTTTTGTGCTTTGCTCTCAGCCTTCTCAGTTCCACTTACCAAGTTCAATATACTACAAGCAGCCTGGACATCTTGATCACAAATATTGCAGGAATAAAAATCCCTATCCACTAGCAACAAGACTCTTCTCTCTGACTCTCTGAACTTGGCTTGTTTTTTTAATGTCATTACAATTTAGTTACATTAAATAATTGATTAGGTACTTAAATTTGAATAGCATGAACGTATTTTTAAAATTCATTTTTAAAATTTTAAATTAATTTTTAAAATTAATTAAAGCATTTACACAGAATCCGTAACATCTTGTTCATTATTTCTGTTTTCTTTTTTAACCATGCATCTCTTTGTTTGTGTCTAGATTTCCTTTTTCTTTTTTTCTTAAACTTGGGCTTTATTATTACCAATAAAAGATGACAGAAGGGAAACAAATACCTACTATAAGCCATTCTGCCTGCTTTTTCATCTACACAAACTTTTTTCATTTTTATTTTTTTTATTCTGAAGTTAAACATTCCAAAAAAGAACATTGCTTTTCAGCAGAACATAAAAAGAGGATACTATGTGAAGCCATAAACCTCTATTTCATGTTGCTTGGTTTGTTTTTTTAAGTATATAATAAATTCTACACTTTTCTTCAAAACTCTCTTAAGTGTCTGTGCTTCTTTCTAAACTTCCTTCTTTTCTCTTGTGTACATTAAAAAAAAGGTTCCATGGCTGTCTTTTTTTTTTTTGCATCACTCTTGCTAAGTACTGAGGATACAAAGGGGGGGAAAAAACAGTCCCTGCTTTCAAGGAGCCTACATTTTAATAGAGAGAATGAAATGTGAACACATGATCATATACAAGTAAACACAGAGCGGATACAAAGCAGTGTTGAAGGGGTTGGCACAGCAATTGAGGTGACTGGTACAAAGGCCTTCTCCTAGAAGTGGCATTTAGCCAGGGACTCTGGGGGTTTAAGATGAAGATAAAGAGCATTCCAGACACAGGAGATTCCCAGTCCTTTCCCAACTACTGGACAATCAATTCATTTCTGTTTCTTTGCAATTAAAAATATTATGCTGCTGTAAATATCTTTGAAGTTCATTGAGAGTAGTCCATTGTTTTATTTTTCATAATCCTCTTAAGGTATGTTTCTAATAATGGGTTAGAGGTGATGAGCATTTTTTTTGTAACTTCATATTTAATACCAAGTTTCTTCCCAAAAAGACTCTTCCAGTTTGCAGGTCCACCAGTAATATATGGGTTAACCTGTTGTCTTTTTCCCTCACAATTCTGTCAGCAGTGAGTTTTATTGCTTTTAATTTTTTCATGCCAATTCAATGAGTGTAAAGTGGTACAACATCATTGTAATTTGCATTTCTTAAATTATTAGTGAATTTCCAACTCTTTTAAAGTGTTTGTTATGTCTAAATCCTGTTCTGCTAATTCATGCCCTTTGACCATTTATCCAGCTGGCATGGGTGTTACTCTTAAATATTTATATAAGTTCCTGTTAGATTTTCAAAGATCAATTTTTATGTCATCATTGCTGAAAGTATTTTTCCCAGTCTCTTAAATTTATTTTTTGTCATCTCCAGCTTGTTTTTCTTTTTCAATCATGCTCCTTAAAGGCAGTTGTGCACTGTAGTGAAGGCTGGAACTTGATTCAAGGGTGACAAGGTTCTGACTCAGGTATTGTCATGTTGAGAAGAATGAAGAAGGTGGTTGTGAATCATAATATCACATTTATATGTCACTTTATGATTTACAGAGCTTTTTCCTCACAGTAGTTCTCTAAGTTAGGCTGTGCAAGGATTGTTATTATTTCATTTTTCAGATTTAAAAAAAAATGGATTCAAGAAGATTCAGTGATTGATCATGGTTATACAGCATGCTTTTTCTACTATCCTGTCCTAAATCTTGGTTCTGGAATGATTGTTATTTATGTTTCAGTTGTGTCTGACTCTCTTTGATCCTGTTTGGGGTTTTCTTGGCAAAGGGGAGAGGGGAGGCTACTAGAACTTATCCAGTTCATTTTACAGGTGAGGATACTGATGCAAACAGGGTGAAGTGACTTGCTCAGGGGCACACAGCTAGTGTCTCAGGCCAGATTTGAACCAAGGAAGGTGAGTCTTCCTGACTCTAGGTCTAGTGCTGTATCCTCACCACTTAGCTACCCCAAGAATACCTCTATGATAAAGCAGTGTGGAATAGCTTGGGAAATATTCATTCATCAACCATTTAAGAGTTACCATGTATAAACTCTAGAATAGTTACAGAATCTCTGCATTCATAAAGTCTTTATTTTTTTTAAGAATGTGAGTCAGAGTCAATAAAATCAATAAACATTTAATAAGTATTATAACAACAACCCTTATTTTAGTGCAGTGGTTTGCAAAGTAGGGCCTAGGGATCAATAGCGGCTAGCGCAAGGTCCCCAGATATTCCTGTAGGCCTGCTCTGTGCAAAATAAAAGTATATGGGACAACAGTGTTTATATTTGTATTTCTGGCGAGAATTGGTCCCTTTCTTATTACAGTTCATAAAAACTAGACATTGCCTCACTGGCCCTCAGCAAAGATCTTGTCAGAAGCCCCGTTCGCATGAGTGAAATCATCAGTGTTGTGGCACTGCCCCAGTTTTCCTGGGGCCTTGACCCATGTCAGTGTGGTTGGTACAGTGAAGAGAGCCCTCTACCTGGGCATGAATCTCGTCTCCACCAGTTACCATTTGTATGGCCTTGGCCAAGTCACTTGGCTTCAGTTTCCTGATGCATAAAATGGGGGTGGGGGGGAGAGGAAGGCTAGACCTCAAAGATCCTTCCTGACTCTCAATGTGTGATCCTTTTGTAGATGGCTTGGAAAACTACGTGAAGCCTAGCATTTAGAGTTTTATTGCTAATTGACAAGCTTCCTGTAATCAATGATGGATCCGTCATCCATGAATTTATCAAAATTTACCTCAACAGATCCAGATTAGGAAGCATTCCATGTACAAGGCACTGAACTTGGAGCTGTGGAGAAAATGGCAGTAGGAAAGGTGAAGTTTGTAATCTTGCCAGGGAGATAAGACACACATAAATAAAATTATAATTAGCAATAA
Source organism: Pseudocheirus occidentalis (assembly GCA_028646575.1). Taxonomy (NCBI): domain Eukaryota; kingdom Metazoa; phylum Chordata; class Mammalia; order Diprotodontia; family Pseudocheiridae; genus Pseudocheirus; species Pseudocheirus occidentalis. The sequence continues at coordinate 73,188,309 of CM053597.1, forward strand.
AACTCTAACTGCCAGGTTTCAGGTAAGTGTTATAAAAAGTGCTCTAGAGGGCTGATGAGGGATATAGACACCACTTTCTGTGGGCTAAAGTGGCCGAAGAAATCTTCACAGATGAGATGTTATTCAGACTACCTCCTGTAGAACAGACAAGAAGGAGGGATAGCGTTTCAAGCGAGGGGCACAGCATCAGCAAAAGCGGGGAGGAGAAAAGGCACTTGAGTCAACATACTATTGTGGATGATAAACTGAGAACCTCAGAGGCCTTACAATCTCACCTCTAATTTTACAGATGAGGAAATCAATCCGTGGAAATTAAATGATTTGGCAAAGGTCACACAGGAAATAAATGTAAGGAATTGAGTGCTAGAATTGGAGTCGGGAAACCAGCATTTGAAGCCTGCCTTAGACAGATACTTATGAACAGTGCAAATACAGGCCAGTCAGCCTTTCAGAGCTTCTGAAAAAGGGAAGAAATAATACTTTCACTACCTAATTAATGAAGTTGTTGTGAGGAAAAAGGTTTGCAAGCTGTCAATGAGTTATTATGGGAAAAGGAATAGGTATTTGGGGCTTAGCAAAGCCACTGTGGTTGGAGTTTCAGAAGCAGAGAGAGGCAGAGAGAGGGCTCCTGGAGAGCTTAATTGGAGTCAGACTGTGAGGGAACCTGAACACCGAGTGAACAAGTTTGTACTTTAGTCCTAATGGTTCTACCACAACCTGGATTTGATTCCTAGTCAAGAAATACTCATTTCATTACAAGACTGAAGGCTAAGTAAAGGCAGAAACCATGGATTATTATTCAACTCATACCCCCAGGACCTAGCATAGTATTCTAAGTATTCGGTTAAAAAGTTGTTCGTCCAATTGAGCTGAATGGAATCATGTTGGAAATGGCGTATTCTTGAAGGCTTTCCCAGACATATGAAAACCAGTGTTTCAGGAGGATTAAATTGGAGGAGGTGTGCAGGATGGGGCAGAGGTGGGGAGGCCGGATGTAGGCTGGGATAATATAGTAATAAAAGGAGTGCCTTGATCTCTAGAGAGTTCTTCCTTCCTGATGTCATCACTGTAGGCTCTCCAAAGCATTGTCCCAGCACAAGGAAGTGGCACGCTTAATAGGCAAGAAGGGCCAGAGAGCTGTGTCCAAGAGGATAAAGAGCCATGAGGTCTGCAGACCCCATGACTTGGCCGCAGCCAGATCTGCATCCTGCCAACAGGCATCAGACAAACACACCTGGCCAGGGACCAAGCTCCATCAAAGCCCTAGAGGTCAGATCTGGGGACCTGGCCTTTCCACTGGGGCAGGTGGTATCGAACAGCAGGCCTGGGAAATCTACCCCACTCCCTCCCTCCATGAGTTGCTGAATTCCTTTCCCCAGCTGTCCATCTGGCCAGGGCTCTCAGCCACAGAGGGCTTCATTGTAAGGTGTCAACTGGGAAGGACAGAGGCTCTAACATGGTCACAATGTGTTTGGCGGGGGTGGGGGGTGGAGGGGGGGGTTGATCTGCTGCCACCATGTTATTGTCCTCGACAGAACACCTGTGTGTTTTCGTTTTGTAGGCTGCCTTTGAGTTCTGTGCAGGAGCAGATAGCAAATAGTGGAAGAATTTTAGTATTTTTAGAAGCATACTTATATTATAAAATCATCAGACTGAAAGGGACTTTAGATATCGTTTGGCTATTATCCCCCTCATTTTAAAGATGAAAAAATTGAGGCCCTGAGATAAAGTCACTTGCCCAAAGTCCCAAAGCAACTGAAGCTGGAACTTGAGACCAGCACACCTTTCATCACTACGCTACTGAGATTTTCCCCTTAGCTCCGGTCCTTCATAAACCACTCACCATTCTCCATCTTCTGACTCAGTGCCTGGAATTCATTCCTCCCTTGACCTCACAGAATCTTCCTCTCCCTTCCAGACTCAGCTCAAGTACCATGTTCTACATGAGGTCTTTCTCAATCTTCTCAGCTGTTAATCTAAGTACCTTGTACTTAGTTACTCTGCATTTGCATTTATTCTCTTTATATTTATTATGTATATACTTATTCTTCTACTTATAATCCCTATTAAATTGCAAGCTCCCAAGTCAAGATTGTTTAATTCACTGTGTTTTGAATCCTTGGGGCTGCAGTGCGTAGAGTGCAGGGCATGAAGTCGGGAAAATTTATCTTTGTGAGCTCAGATCAGGCCTTAGACACTTACTATCTGTGTCACCCTGGGCAAGTCACTTAACCCTGTTCACCTCAGTTTCCTCATCTGTAAAATGAGCTAGAGAAGAAAATTGCAAATCGCTCCAATATCTTTGCCAAAAAAACCCCACAAACAAAGCAAAACCCAAAACTCCAAATGGGCTCAACTAAGAGTCAAATTCAAATGGAAAACAAGTCAGCAACAACAAAATTCAAATCCTTGATTCATCCCACATATCTAATCTGTTGCCAGATCTTGCCACTTTTCCCTCCAGTAGCATCTCTGCCAGCTGACCCCTTCTCTGTAGTCACTCAGCTGTCACATCAATGAGGGATCACAGTGTCTCTCATCCCAGACTATTCCAACAGTCTCCTCATGGATCTCCTTGCCTCAGATCTCTCCCTACTCCGGTCTATTTGACACACTGCTCCCAAAATGAAATTAAGTTGCGGGTAACAGAGAACCCACTTATAACAAAAATATAAAGACAAGTCTGCTGAACCTTCCTTCATGGGCACTGTGCCTCGGATTGGTTCTCTACATCTGGAAATAGACGTGCCCTGGTTCATGGTGCCTGAATGATATTTTGGCCACAAATGATATTTTAGTTTTCACCTCATAGCATTGGTGCTTCTTGCTCCCTTCTGTGAGCAAATTCTTCCTGACACACAAAGTCCTAGTTAAATAACATGGCAGACACTCAACAGCCCATGCCCAAAATCTGAATTCCCTCTTTTAAGCAAGCCTGGAACAGGTATCAGGAAGCATGGTCTCCTTCACTTCAGTGGGAGTGCTGAGGGCTTTGGAACATCAGTGGGAGGACATGATTGATGCTGTCGGCTCTTGCACACCAACGACTCTTGGGTAAGACGGGCTTTCTCTTGGGTGGATCCAAGGCTTGGATGGGGGTTAGATTTTGCACAGCAAGGAATCCAGCTCTTTGCAGCAAGCCAAAAGGAACATTTCCAAAGTTCTCAGGGCTAGCCTGATGTGTAAACAGAGCGTGATTTCATCCATAGTGCCCAGCTCAGTTTCTGAGTTATATTAGATGCTTAGTAAGTGTTTGAATAGATTGGATTGAATTAGTTGGACTTACAAGTTCACTGATGTTTGAATCCCCTCCAGTACTCTAGGCCGTAACCTACTCACACCTTCTCATGCCAAGTAATTCTTTTCCATGTCTTCCTATAAGTCCTCTATAACAGTTCAGTATTCTACCTCTAGGACAGTGGTTCTTAACCTCAGGTCCATGGACTTGGGGGAGCAGCTAGGAGGACAGGGTGTGGAAGCTGTAGTCAGGAAGACCTGAGTTTAAATACCACCTCAGCCACTTACTAGTTGTGGGATTCTGGGCGAGTCACTTAACCTTTCTCAGCCTCACTTTACTTATCAGGATAATAATAGCGTCTACCTCCCAAAGCTGTTGTGGGGCTCAAATAAGATAACATTTTGCATTTTGCAAACCCTTAAAGTGCTATATAAATGCTAGCAGTTATTATTTTGCTAATTAAAAATAATTAGGTTCTTTTGTAATTTTATGTATTTTATTTTGTGCATTTAAAAATATTATTCTGAGAAAGGGTCCACAGTTTTCATCAGCTGTTAAAGTGGGATCATGATGTAGAAAGGCTAAGAATCTGTGTTTTAGGGGTGGCTAAGTGATACAATGAATAGAGCTCCAGCCCTGGAGTCAGGAGGACCTGAGTTCAAATCCAGCTTCAGACCCTTAATACTTACTAGCTGTGTGACCTTGGGCAAGTCTCTTAACCCCAATTGCCTTGCCTTCCCTCCTCCAAAAAGCAAAAAAAAAAGAATCTCTGTTCTAATTCTTTTTTTAAAAATCACTATATGATTACCAGTGCAGCACTTAGAATGTCTAGCTCAGGGGTTCTCAAACTTCCTAGTGCCACGACCCTTTAATATTAGTATGTGGGCATATCTGCTTGTGGGCGGACCCTCCTGGAGACAGATAGAGGATAGAGGAGATATGTCTCAGTTCCTAAGACCATTGGAAAGTTTCTGATGGTCTTAGGTGACCCCTATGAAAGGGTCATTCCACCCCAAAGGGGTTGTGGCCCACAGGTTGAGAACTGCTGGTCTAGCTAATCCCTTGTTTTTTCTACATGACCAGCCTACCTCTTTCTCCAAACATGTATTTCCAGGATGAGATATTTTATGCCATTTCTTACACACAAGTCATCACTTGTAACATACTACATATTTCCACCTACCATATATCTATCTGTGGCCCTTTGGGTCACCCATGATTTAGATTCTTTGGAGATTTACATGTTCCAAGATTTGTAGCCATTTATCTAATATTCTACAAAACTTCAGATTGTTGTTATTTGTCCTTTATTCTTGAAGAGGACCATGACATCAGGAAGATAATGCCATGATTTGCAAGTGAATTGTATTTAAGTAAGGGAGTGCTGTGCAGGGTCACCAGCCTTACTTTCTCCTCCAGAACCATCTGGGTACAGTGGCAAGATATAAATCAGGATGACTGGAGATGGCCCTCACAAAACTACAAATACTTCAGGTATTTGTATCATACTGAAAGGTATGGTATCATACTGAAAAAAACAGTTCATACTAGAATGTGAGTGGATGATATTAGATCCCTTATTAGATGATATTAGATCCCTTAAGTTTTGACTAAAAAAGAGTGGGAGAAAATATGAGGGTCCTAGGTATGTCAAGGAGGAAGAAGTGTTTATAGAAGAGAGACTAGTGCCACTGAGGACAGTCATTTCTAGGGGATGGTATTGTTCTCACCTTGCTGTTTAATGTGAGGAAAGGTATTTCTTACTGCAGTGGACATAAAACTTCGTAACATTATCCTTACTATAGATTCAAGGAACCATCCTGGAGGTAGTTCCAGTATTGAGTAAAAAACAAACAAACAAAAAACCCCAGGTTCAAGTGTTTGACTCTGCCATTTGTTAGATGTGTGAGCTCAGAGAAATGTCACACTATGATACTGTGGTATGTCGTGCCACACCTTCCTCATCTGTAAAATAGAGGTAGTAATACGTATACTGCCTGTCTGAATAGGGTTGTTGTGAAACTCCAATAAGATGATGTATATAAAGCAGCAGTTTGTATTAGTAGAGGTATTAATCCACCCTGAGAAGGGTTTTGCGTTAATTTTTTTTACACTAATCTTTCCTAAATGCTGAGAAATAGTGTGGGTAGGTAGGTATATAGATAGATGGATGGATGGATGGATGGATGGATGGATGGATGGATAGATAGATAGATAGATAGATAGATGGGTAGATAGATGGGTAGATAGATGGATGGATGATAGTACATTGGCCATAAAAGTTGAAAAGAGCCCAGCCTCCTCCTGACAGCTTGGCACTGAGTCCCTAAGAAAGTATCAAATCACATACCACTTAGGATTCTCCTTGATCCTAGAAGAAAGGTCATGGAGAAGGAAATGAGTCTCTTTTCTTCCCACAATAATTCAAAGATTACCCCCCCCCAAAATTTACTCTTTTAACATCTCCTCTTGATTGCTGAGTAATAAAGAGGTATATTGTCCCCTATGGTACCCACACAGATGCCTCCATAGAAGGTATAAGCAAGTTTGGATTCAGGATGAACTTAACTTCAGGACCATCCCTGCCCCGAGAAACCTTATCCATGGTCATAGTCAATCAGTCAACCAACATATATTAAACACCAGTTATATGGCAAGTGGTGAGCTAGAATGAAAAGGGGTACAAACACACAGAATGAAGCAATTCCTACTTACAAGGAACTTTAATCCTAATGGAGATGACAGGTACATATATAAGTATAAACAAAATAAACGTGAGCTGGGGGAATATAGAGGTGTGAAATGTAAGACCTCTTGGCAGGGAGAGCCCTAGAAACTGGGGAATCACACAAAAGGCTTAATGTAGAAGATGGCACTTGAGCTGTGTCTTCCAGGATGAGGTAAAGATAAGAGAAGGTATTCCAGGCAGGGAGATGGGAGACAGAGTTGTGGTGCTATTATATGAGTCTGCTGTTACAAAAATGCACCATCGTTATAAAATTCTTTAGCAATATAATCCTTAAAGATTACAAAATGGAAATGTCTTATGTTCTCTTTTTTCCCATTCGTCTTTTCTCTCCCTCCTTTTTCTCCCCCTTATCCCTTCCACAAATCTCTTTGTGCATGTCTGGATATTAAAACCTAAAGCTGCACCAAGGCTTTTGGCACATCCTACATTTGCCCTTTTCCTTGGTACTATGTACGCTCTCTCTGTGTACCTTCAGATATACCACTTTTCTCTATATCTGTTATTTCCTCTTTTTTCTTTTCCTATTTTCCCATTCTTTTTCTCTCATCTTTCCCCTTGATTCTCCTTCCTGTAACTTGAGTTAATAATTAGTATTTATATAGCACTTTAAGGTTTGTGAAGCAACGTATAAACCTTGTATCATTTGAGCCTCACCATAGCCATGGGAAGTTTTATTCCCATTTTACAGATGAAGAAATTGAGGTTGACAGAGATTAAGTGACTTACCCAGGGTCAGACAGCTAGTAAAGATCTGAGGCTGCACCAGAAGTCAGGTCTGTCTGACTTCAGACACCAGGTTCTATCTCCTGTACCACCTGCCTCTAATATAAGACTAAAGCATGTTTGTTTTGTTATTTGTGGCATTTGTTTAATAAAAGAGTATTTAATGTCTCTAATTTTTAAAAAGCCATCATGTGGCATGTTTTCTATTTCCAGTTCTAGCAACAAATCAAATTAAACTCTGCTTTATTTATGTGATCTCTTGGTCACATGTTTTTTTCTTCTGCATTATTGGCCCTCAAAAGGAAAAAAAAAGGTTCCTCACTCCTGGTAGAGAAGACTATCAACCCATTCAGCCAACAAGCACTTATTAAGCACCTAATATTTGCCGGTCACTGAGCTAGGCACAGTAGACATAAGCAGAGCTTGATGAGGTCTCATACGTCATCTAACTCAAACATTCCATTTGATAGCTGAGAATGATGGCCCAGGGTGACTGTGACTTTCCCAGGGTTTGCTGTGGAATGAAGAGTTTTGCCACCACTGAGAGTTCCTTAGTGCATTTGCCTGATGGGTAGTTGCCCTAATGGTATCAGGAGAACTCAGCAGCTGAGACATAACTCTGATGTGCAGTGAGAAAGCGTCCAGCATATACTTCTCCCCCTGCTCCCATCCCTCCTTCATGTTGCCTCTATAATTTTCTCAAATGGATAATTCACAAAAGAATTTGAAAGCCAGGAATGAATTCCACAAGATCAGTATTCAGATCAGTGCCTGGGTTAGGGAAGAAGGGGACAAAGGCAGATGGGGGATAGAGTTTGCCTTTCAATTTTCTTTTTTTGTTTGTTTATACAAATGTGGTGATTTCCCTCAGGCACTTCCTAGAAGGCCCTGAAGAGCATCTGTGTTTGAATGTGCAAAGCAGCATCTCCCATTTCCCAGACACTGGCCCAGAATTCTACCTCGAATGACCCCTGTCCTCTAGGGAATTTTGTCCTACTTGCTTCATCCCTCAGTCCTGTACTGTACATTCCATCATTGCTATACCCTCACATCACTCTGCTGTGTTTTGAAAACACCAATGAGAGAAACCGGAAGTAGCAAGTTTGGGCGTCCCTCCCGCTACCACCATCTTTTGTTTTTTTCTCTTTATAAATCCCCTCTGCCCCCAACCACCCGGGAGCTGAAGCTATATCCCTTCCTTGATCTGTTCCACAATATAGTCCTTATACCCTAACTGCCATTTGTCATGGCTATTGGGAATTTTCTGGAACTATTGCAAACCTGGCTGAGTGAGAGATAGGCTTGTTCTGGAAATTACAAATAATTACATGATGATTTTGTATGACTAGATTATTTGTCTTCTCATAAGCTCCAAACTGACTGCAAACCTAAGGAAATTTAGTCTCAGAATTTCCTCCTATGAATGAATAAGAACAGTAATGAGGGAGAGATGAACTGTAAGGAACATCCACTCTTAGGAAACAAGGCCCCGAAGGATGTCCAAGCACATCTAGGATGGAATGCAAGTTTACTTGGCCATGTTTTCTGCTCAGTTCAGGGGTGGAGTAGGAGAAAGTTTCAGAAAGAGGATGCAGAAGAATTTAGGGACTGGTCGAAGCTCTTCTGCTGTATCATTGTGAGGCCTTCAGTAAATCAATCCCCTAAGTTTGTTCATCTGTAAAATGGTGGGGTTGGGTGAGTGCTCTTGTCCCTGCTCGTTCTAGAGTACCCACTGCCCATAGGAAGGTGTGCTAGACACTTCAGGGAAGAGTCGGTGTGAGGTGGAGGAAAGCACCTGGTTGTACTGGGAAACAGCACCTGGCACCCCACATCCCAGTTTCATATTCATGGGACTGTGGGCAAGTCACTTAACTCCTTCAGGAAGCAATTTCATCATCTGCTTAAAAAAAGAGAGAGATACTTGTACCACCTACCTCATAGGATTTCTGTGAGGAAGATACTTTGTAAAGTGAAATAGAAATGAAGATATACAGAATGTTCCAAAAATTTAATGCAGTTTTTAAGTTATTAAAGCTTAATGCTACAGTAAGACTTGTGGTAATCCTGTGTGTGTGTGTGTGTGTGTGTGTGTGTGTGTGTGTGTGTATCTCGCTGTGGTACAGTGAATAGAGCACTAAACTTGGAGTCAGAAAAACCTGAGTTCCAATCCTCTCTCAGATGCTCACTGTATGATCCTGGTCAAGTCATTTTACTTCTCTCAGGCTCAATTTCCTGATCTATAAAATGGAGATAATAATATCTACTCCCCCCCAAAGAGTTGCTTTGAGAATTAAATGCAATATAATATGTAAAGCCCTTTGCAAATGTTAAAGTGTTATGTAAATGCTATTTGAGAGAGAGAGAGAGGGAGGGAGAGAAGGCAGCATAAGATTTTAAGTTAAAATTAAAATCCACCTCTGATGTCTCATCATGGCATCTGTCAATCAGTAAACACTTTTTAAGTACTGCTGTTTTCCAGGCATTGTGCTAAGTACGTTTGTGTCCAGCTCTTCATGGCCCCATTGGGCTTGTCTTGGCAGAGGTATTGGAGTGATTTGCTGCTTCCTTCTCCACCTCATCTTACAGATGAAGAAACCAAGACAAACGGGGTTGAGTGGCTTGCCTGGAGTCACACAGTAAGTGCCTGAGGTCAAATTTGAACTCGGGTCTTTCTGATACCAGGGCCAGCTCTCTATCCACTGTGCCATCTAGCTGCCCCGTGCTAAGTGCTATAAAAAGAGCACAAGATGAAGGTCTAGGGTCTCAAAGGTTGTACCAGCGTAAGCTAAGCCAAATCTTTCCAACCTGGATCAGCTTCAGGTGACTAACCTTCAACTGAGAAAGAGACTGTCTGTTGTCTGAGAACTCTGCGTCCTTTGTGTGATGAGATGCACTGTGGTGCAGTGAAAAGAAAGGACTGGTGTGGAGCTGGAGGCACTGGGTTTATATCCCACATCTGCCACTGAATATCTGTGTGTTTTTAGAAAAAACATTTCCACCCTCTTGGTCTAATTTTTCTCAAGGGAGTTGATAAATGAAGTATTGTATGAAGCACTTTGCAAGCCTTTAAGTGCTATACAAAAGGTGGCAGTGGTTGTTATTGTCATGACTAGATGTCTGTGAGGTCCCTTCCAGCTCCAGGGATATGATTCTACGACCCTGTGATCCTAGCTAAGTTCAGAAAGGCGGCCTTGACACGGTTGACCATACGCTGGTGAAGATTCTCCTACGGGCATCTGTTAATTTGTAGAAGGGTTGCAGTCTGTGCTTCAGAGGGAGTGCCCCCAAACTGATGAGGTCACAGAATCTTTGAGTATTAAAGTATAAGACTTGACCTCACATTCCGGCTGGCAAATTCCCTACTCCTCCTTGCCTGATTGTCTGAGATTTGGTCACTGAATGCCCTGGTGAAAACCCCTTTCTTCTGCTTCCTGATCTCTCATCCCTGTGTATCCCAAGGCCCTTAGCAGCGATTCCTTCCCTCAGTCATTGTTCTGTACTTATTAGTCTCTTGGCTTCCAGATTCTCTGCACACCAACCCATCACCCACCTAGCTCACCAAAATAATCCTCCTTAAGCGTAGGTGTGACCTTGTCATCCTTGCTCAGAAATTTTCAATAACTCCCTATAAACCCTCCTTATCTTCAATAAGATTACTATCTTATTGATTTCTATTGATATCAGTATTAATACCTAGCACTTCTGTAACATTTCCAGGCTTTCAAAGCACTTTACATAGGTTATCTCATTGATATTCACAACAAGGCTTGGAGGTGGGTACTGTTATCCCCATTTCACAAGGGAGTAAACTGAGGCAGAGAGAAGTTAAGTAACTTGCCCAGGTTCACACAGTTAGTGAATATCTGAGGTAGGATCTGAATTCAGGCCTTCTTGCTGTCTATTCACTGAATGGGCACTACCTTACTCCAAGTGAGTACCTGAAAAGGCCTTAGCCTAAAAGGGCCAGGGTCTCCCATGACCATCGCATGCTGGGTCATTCCCCGCCAGTCATCCTGATGAATATCTGGTCCCTGGGCCCAGATGGCTGTGGAGGAGTGGTGACCTTGCACAGCCCTCCCTCACTCAAATCAAAGTCCACTGCAAGTCATGTCATCATTTCCCTGATGCCATAGTCCTCTTCAAAAACACAGGACAGGCACAACACAAGCACTGTAAACACCATGTCACTTCGATGCCTGGCATCCAAAGCCTTTCACAGCCTGGCTCTGGCCCACCTTGTCAGACTTACTTCATTCATTCTACATTCCATGAAAACTAGAACCATTCCCAGTGGGAGTGGGTGACAGGGGAGGAATTGCAAGAATCTAGTATTTAAAGCTATACAATCAAATGCAACTGGGAAATAATACATACAGGGACGGGGGCAGGGTGCCCCTTCCTGCCCTGCTAGAAAGCTAGAGGGGTGTTGGAGGAGGACATAAAAGGGAACAGATTGTGGGAGGGGCTTTACAGTAGGATCAATGTGCTGGGCTGGGGGGTAGGAGCAAAAAGGGGAGAAAATCTGTAACTCAAAACCTTGTGGAAATGAATGATGTAACCAAGAAAATAAATTAAAATTAAAAAAAAAAAACTAGAACCATTCCCTGAGCTCAGCATTCTGTTGCCCAGTACAGGCCGTCTCCTTCCCTCCCTCTTCCTCTCCTCCATCCCTTGGAATCCTTAGCTCCCTTTAAAACTCAACTTAGGTACCACTTCCTGTGGGGAACCCCTTGTTTGAACCTTGTTCGAATTGTTGGTTCTCCTCTTCCATCTTTCTTCCCCCTTCTATTTCTCTCCTCAAATTATCTTGTGTTTACTTATCTCTTTACGTGTAGCTCTCTCTTTTAAAATGAGAGCCAAAATTGTTCAGTCATGTCCATCTTCATGACCCCATTTGGGGTTTCTTGGCAAAGATAGTGGAATGGTTTCTCCTTTCCTTCTTCAGCTCATTTTACAGATGAAGAAACTGAGGCAAGCAGGGTTATGTGACTTGTCCAGGATCACACAGCCGGTAAGTGTCTGAAGCCAGAGTTGAACTCAAGAAGATGAGTTTTCCTTCCTCTAGGCCAGGTGCTCTATTTACCACTCCACTGAGGCACTTAATAAGCTGAATTGAAGGGATTTATAGCCAAACTTACCCATGAAACAAGCAATAATAGTGGTTCTCCAAAGCTCTCTGCCGTCATACCTCACAGGTACTAATGCCCTCCAGCTCGCCATCCCAACCTGTTCTCAGGAAATGCTAACAAACTGAGAATAATTTTGTCAGTGTGCTTTCTCCTCTAAGGGAATTTGCATGTTGTCTTATCTCTGATGGCAGAATTTTGTCATTGTTAGAGGAATCAGAGGCATCAGCCTGCAGCTGAGGAAGGGGGTTTTTGGACAGGAGAGGACCTTTTCATCTTCCTTAACTCACACGGCACACATGGCCAGCCGCTCATTCTAGCTACAGCTAAGACCAGGTGTTAGCATGTTTTCAGTAAGAAAAGAGAACAAGCCTTTATTAAGTGCTACTGTGTGCTGGGCACTGGGCTAAGTGCTTTACCAATGTTGTCTCCTCTTAACCTCACAGCGGCCCTGGTGTGCCGGCCCAAGGGGTGAAGAGCAGGGAGTCGGGGAGGAGGGCCATGACAGAGGCTGACAGTCACTCACACACACCTCCCCCCCCACACACACACACCCTTCGCAGCTACCCATATTCCCCTGCTCTAATCGACTTCTTTGAGGCCAGGTGTCATTTTCTAACAAAGCCCGGCAGTGAGCCCTGTGAATAGCAGTGGGGTGGAGGGGAAGCAGAAGCCAGAGAGGCACCACAGGGTGGGGAATTAGGTCATAGCACTTCCTTCCTCGGTCACATTCTATAACGGGCGGTGGAGAGTGACAGGTGGTTCCTGCCTGACCCTCAGCTGCATTCCTCATGCCAGTCACACACTGATACTGGAGCTGCAGCAAAGACTGCATCATCCAAAGGGGATGATTTGGCCCTCCCATCCTAGTCTGGTGACAAAAATAGTCCAGGGAGGCATCATCAGGAGGATGGTACAGAGGCTGGGGCCAAGGCCGGACCACTGGCCAAATAAGGTGGGGTTGGCCTCAGCGAAGTGGTACCAAAGTAAAAGCGTGCCTCCTTTGATTCTATTCCTGGTTCCCATCAATGATGCGTAGTCGACACTTGCAGATGCCCCATGCAGCTGCCTGGACAGTGGATAGCTGTTTTGCACCCAGCAGAAGGCATGGCCCTTATGCAAAGACACCCTTAGGGAGAAAGCTATTGAAGCCCATTGGAGGCATTTGGGGAGTGAGGGGGCAGGGTTAAATTTAGTACAGGAATGGACAGGAAAGGAAACAAGGAAATAAATCATTAAGTGCCCACCGTGCACCAGACACTGTGTTAAGGCCTTTTACAAACACCATCTCATTTGGTCTTCACAACGACCCTGGGAGGTAGGTGTGATACCCCATTTTTCCGTTGTGGAGACTAAGGCAGGCAGAGGCTTAGTGGTCTGCCCAGGGTCTCATAGCCAGTAAGCATCTGAGGCCAAGCATGCTGTACACTGTGTTGCCTGCAAAGAGAAGCAGAGAGACTTAGCTGTAGACTCCTGCTTCCTCAATAAACCAGTAGCTGCTAAAGGTCAGCACTGATGATCTACATTAATCACTTCTCTGCATTCTTGCAGGGCAAGTTTTCATTTTGAAAACAGTGGGCTCCTCAAGGAATATTTACAGAATGATTCAATCCAGGAAACTCTGGGCTCCCAGTACAAGGAGTCCTTCCCCTTTTGTCTCTGTATGAGTCAACAGAGCTCTGATAGAACATGACCAATTTTATGTATCTCTTTGTTTCCCACAAGAGCAAGGACTTTGGTTTGGGGCCCTGCTTGTCTGTGTCTCTCTGTAGGTAAATGGAAGAAACTAATTGGTCGTCCACACTGGCTTTCGATCACAGAATTTCAAAGCTGTAAGAGACCTCAGAGGTCACCTAATCCAATCTGGAGTTCAAAAATCTCTTCTGCAGGGACAGCTAGGTGGCACAGTGAATAGAGCACCAGCCCTGTAGTGAGGAGGACCTGAGTTCAAATCCAGCCTCAGACACTTAACACTTACTAGCCTTGTGACCTTGGGCAAGTCACTTAACCCTAATTGCCCTGCCCTCCCCTCTCCAAAAAAAAAAAGAAAAAAGAAAAAAAAATCTCTCCTGCAGCATTGTCAGCCAAAGGGCCATTCAACCTTCACTTGGAAACTTCTATTAAGGGAGAGCCTGCTCCTTCTGGAGGCAGCCCATTGCAACTCTAATTATCGACACATTTTCCCCTAGGTTAAGCCTAAATCTTCTCCTCAGATGCTTCTGCTCGTTGTCTTAGTTCTACTCTCTGAACCCAAACGAAATAAGTCTTGTGGCTCTTCTCAGTGAGAGCCCTTCAGATACTTGGCAGATAGCTATCACACCTCCCTAGGTTCCCTCTTTTCAAATTAGGAGGGGAGGCAGTTACTCCAGAGACTCAAATCTAGACTCCCAGCTAGGTATTACAGTGGATAGAGAGAAAGCAGGAAGACCTGTGCTAAAAACAGACCTTAGGCATGTACTCTCTGTGTGACCCTGATCGTGTCACTTACCTGCCGTTGGCCTCAGTTGAAGATAATAATAGCATCTATCTCCCAGAGTTATTGCAATGATCAAATCACATAATATTTGGAAAGTACTCAGCACAGAGCCTAGCCCTCAATAAATGTTTGTTTCCACCCTTGCTGCCGGTATGACCTTGGGCAAGTCACTTAACTTTCCTTGATCTCACATCCTCATCTGCAGAATTCTCTAAATCTCTTATTACTGTGATCTTTTTCTGGTTTGAGGTTATAACTCAGAGATGCTCCTCTACTTTGAGAGCACAGCTCTCACAAAAGGCATAGGTATTGTCACATGCCCTTTGACTGTATCTAGACATAACTCAGAGTTCAGTAAGGCCCAAATAAAAGATATTTTAACGTTGGATGGGGCTGGAGCAATCATCCAAACTCTGCCCGACATCAGCATCATCCAGTAATCTTCGTACAAGCCAGAGGCAAAGATCCAACGAGGAGCTCAACAGTATTAAACCGCTATCAGGGAGGGAAAACTTACAGAGAGACAGAGTTGGCATTTGCTGTAATGTGCCTAAGGAAGACCCATATTATGATAGAAATCAAATTGATTCTGGGAAATCAAGAGCAGAAAGTGGGTATCTTTCAGGGACATTATAAAGTGGATCCATGCATCAGGTGGGGAACTGGACTCGAAAATTTTGAAGGATCAGGTACATTTTGAGATTCTATGTTTCTATGATGGGGGAAAGGGAGGATAAGTATTTATTCAGTACTACTATATGCCAAAGATTATGCTAAGTGCTTTATAAATATGATTTCATATGATCCCCTCAAGCCAAAATATTTCTGTTTTTCCAGTACATGCCTCTAATTCTACTAGTAGACATTAATTCTTTTGTGTCAGATATTGTCTTCTTCCTTAAATTTATTTTATTTTTAATTTATGGAATAAAACAAGCATTTCTATTACATAAAATTAAATTAAAATTAAAATTAAATAAAAAATAAAAATAAAATAAAATAAAACAAGATGATTGTACACAGAACTGCACATCTTCTATGTACAACTTACTATTATTGTAGAACAAAGTTACCATGTAGATTCTTTTCAAATATAGATATTCTAGGGGGATAATACTTCAAACTACTGACATGTTAGTTTAAAGTAGATCTATTTTCTCTGCTTTCTTAAATTACTAGAGGAATTTGGGACAGAGGAAGACATAGGCCACTGGATGAATTAAGGGCACAGGGAGATAAGGTTGTTGAAACCTGTTAAAAGGATCTTTAAAGGGTATTAAAGAAAAACTTGGCCGCTTCCCAGTTTTGTCAAGGACCAGGTCTGGCAACAAAAGTTTTCATTTTAGGCTCATGAGTGACAGCTTTTTCAACCCATTTAATGAGCATGTCTTCTATGATTATTCACAAGATTAGCCAGAACTTTTAGGATACTCTTAAGATCATCTTAGCTAATTTTGGTATCAACCCAAGACTTTATATATGTCCAGAGCACTTTACATATGTCTAGAGAATACATTTAGTGGTAATACTTGCTACCTGGTCTCTTCCCTGGTGGCAGGAGAGTATCTTTGAGTGGTGTAAAATGCATTATATTTTTGATCCCTAGGGAAAGTTCACTTGGACTAAGCTTTGTTTACCTTGGCTTCTAGTTAAGCTAACTCCATTCTCTCTGGGTCCTTTGATTGCCTTGAGGGGTGGGGCAGGGCATGGGGAAGTAAGGGCAGAGTAGGCCTCCCATGGCTGATCCCGGATTTCCATTGGCTCCCACGTGGAGGCCAAGTATTTGGGTTTGCCTTGAAAACAGCATTAGGTGGTTTGAGTTGAAAAATTAAGTCATGAATCATATTACACAGTCCAGTTCCCAAGGGCAAAACAGATGAGTAAGTGCTGTGGAAGAAAACAGAAACGTATGGCATCTGAACTTATATTTCCGCTCCTCTGGAGTCACCCCTTTGATCCTCTGAGCTCTGGGGTCATTGGAAAGATTAATATACATGGCAAAGAGTATATTAGTTAGCTGGTCTAAGACCTTTACACAGTGGCCATCTGTATAGCAGGATATTCTATAGGAGCTGAAGATCCTGTCCCTACTTGCCAAGGACTATGAGGAGTCTGGGGGGGGAGGAGGCAGAAGGAGGGAGAGCCAAGTGTTGTCCCCAGAGCAACAGTAGCCCAGCAAAGAAATTGCCCTTTGGATACCAGGGAAGCTGCTTCCATCATTGCCTGGCTTAGTTACTGAATGAATGGAGCTCTGTCTCATTCTTCTTTCCAGTTGGCCTGAGTATGCTTGGTGACCTGGCTCCTTAGCCTGAGTAGTACCACCTCACTCTTGGAAAGGGGTGAGCCACAAGAGCGACCCAGTTGCCATATGCTTTAGAGGAGTGGGAATGAGGCCAGGCCTTTGGGCTGCCATGGGACCCAGTGCCGATGCTCTGGGGTGGATTGAAAGTTTCAGGAGGGGTAGAAGGGGACAGGGTGAATTCTTTTCCTTTCCTGGTATAGAGTATTCAGGGCCCAGCAGAGCCACACTTTTCAGAGATGCTAGGGATCAAAAAGGAGCTCTTGGGCTCAACCCACACCAAACACCATACCCCAAGAGCTATAGATGAATCACTTCTTCTAAATATTGTGTGTGTGTGTGTGTGTGAACTCTATTTATGCCTTTGTATGGCTATAGAAAAAGCACTCCTTCCTCTCCATTCTTACTGCTACTAGCCTAGCTTAAACCTTATTCCCTCATATTTGGGGGGGGGGGGTTTGGAGGGGGGGGAAAGGCAGAGCAATTGAGGTTAAGTGACTTGCCCAAGGTCACATGGCTAGTAAGTGTTATGTGTCTGAGATTGGATTTGAACTCAGGTCCTCCTGATTCCAGGGCTGGTGCTCTATTCACTGTGCCAGCTACCTGCCCCTCCCCTCATATTTGGATAGTTAAAGTACCACTTTTCTCCCTGCCTCTGGTCTCTACCCCAAAACCCCTCCAGGCTATCCAGAGTATCATGCCAGACTTAAAGCAGCACAGTGATCTTTGCTCAAGAACTTTTAATGAGATCCCCATTGCCTACCACATCAAGACCAAGCATCTTTCACCGGCTTTCAAGACCTCCAGGTTTCTAACCGTACATTCCTCTGTTTTCCCAGTATAAATCCTTTGCTCTGGTTAGGCTGTTCTGCTCCCTCACAGAAGCCATGCTTATTCTGTGCTTTGACCCTCTGTTCATTCCATTTTCCCAGTCAGGAATGTATTCACCTGCACTTGAGGACCTAGAGGGCGGCATGTAGGCCTCCAGGCCACAGGTTCCCCACCCCTGAAATGCTTCCCCGCCCAGCTCCAATCCTCTCCTTTTCCACCAGCCCACAATAACTGTCCCTTTTCGGAAGTCCTGTTTCTCTTACAGCATACAAGTGTTCTCTATTTGTCCTTTGTGTTGAGGAGGCAGTGGGGGGCAGTATCTCTGGAGTCAGAGGACTTGAGTTCAAATTCTACTTCTGATGCTTACTACCTGTCTAGCTGTGGGCCCCTCTAGGCCTTGGTTTCTTCATGTACGAAACTCGAGGTGGGAGGGGGGACTAGATAGCCTCTGAAGTCTCTTCTAGTTCTGCATCTGTGGTCCCACAATCCTCCTCTCCCAAACTAGACTGGAAACTCCTTGAGTCTTCCCTTCCTCTTATAGCTCCCATAGTGATGGGCACAGAAGAAGTGCTTAAAAAAAATGCTCTTTGATTCTGTGATTTGATAACTAAAATACTTGTATCAGAAAAAGCATTTGTATCACCCAAAGATAGAGACCTCTGGAGTGGAACAGAGATTAGAGCTAGGTTGGAGCAAACAGGGATCAAGCAAAGAAGTAAGAAGGAAATAAGCATAGAAAACTGGGCATTAATTATGAAAGGAATCCAACCGGTTATAGCAAGAACTAGATACTATCAGCTTATGGAAATGGCCCTACAACAGAATCCTACAGACTGAGGTGAATTCAAGAGATCCTGGGTGTGGGCGCTGGGGAAAGACAGCCAGCAGCCTCAGACTTTCAGGGAATCATAGAGAACAATGATGACCCGAAACCAGGGATTGTAGTCAGAGACCATCCAGAAAGTGCCATGCTTAAGTCAAGGACTGTGGGTAAGAGAGTGAAACCCTAGCTGGCATGGGGTACAGGCGTGGTAGAGAGCTGAGACCAGAAGCCACAGCTGTGGTTTCAGCTGGTTCGAACTTGGTCAGGATGCTGTGTGCCTGTAATTTGCCAGACTATGCTGTTTGCACACTCAGCTTTGTTCCTACTAAAATCACAGGACATAGGATGTTAGGACTGGAAGGAATGAACCATAGGGATCATCTGGTTTAACTTTCTCATTTTACAGGTGAGAAGATTGAGGCCCAGAGAGCCCCTTGCCCATGCTTAGTGAATTGCAGAGCTAGGATTTGAGCCCAGGTTTTCTGATGATAAATTGAGAACTAAAATTTAGTTCATGCCTCTACATGATTGCTTAAATGTATGCTAGGATCATGTGGGTAGCATTGATAAGGGGATTAGGTCAAGGCTGTGGCCTCAAAATCAGATTCAAAAGAAAAGATTTTTCCTTTATTCCTTGTGTGGTAGTATTAAATGAGACCCAATGAACTTGGGAAACCATCCATTTTAGGAGACCCCCTCATGTTTTTGTCAATACAATCACTGCACTATGGAATATCCCCCCCCCAGTGTTATTTTACCAGTGTCCATTCTCCCCAGCTCCCCTTCCCTGAAAGCCTCAGAATTCTGGGAAAATGACACATTACTCATTTACACATCAGTCTTGTTTATCAGGTGCTTACCAAGGACAGAGGACTCTCCTGGGTGCCATAGAATAAGGAAAAATGAGATTGAAGAAGTATAGGACAGGATCCTGACTTTGAGGAGCTCCCAATCTAGTGGCTTTCACCGTGTCATAGATACGAGAGCCATTAAACCCACTCTATTCCACTTGCACCCTGGTTGCCTCTCTGTGCAGGTTTGAGGAGCCAAGGGAAGGAATTACCAGGCCAGATAGAGTGCCCTTTTGGCTCAAGCCACTGCTTACAGCTCTATCCACTAGCTACACCCGATAGCCTCATTCAGATGCTGCACCCAACACCCCAGGGCTACACCATGCAGGTCTTCATCCTACTTCTGAAAGCATCCCCTTGGGAAGATGTCAGGAAAACCCTGGCCTGCAACCTTGTTCTGATGATTTTACACTTCAGGTCTGAGGCATGTGTCATCAAAGCGTTTCAGAGCTGGTTGCAGACACTCAAGGCTTCCATCTCTTGCTTCCGATGAAGGTTAGTCCCTCTCATTTTACACATGGGCTCAGAGGATGAGTGCCCAGAGTCAGAGAATGTCTTTTACAACTTCAGGGGGACCATTACAGACATGGCTGCCACAACAACCTTCATTCAGACTGTCTAAGAATCTGATTTCATAAGGTAGTCCTAGAATATGTGAAATAAGTCTTCCAGGTATGTGATATCAGCACTAATGATGGCAAAAGATTTTCTCTCCCTCCCATCTTTGTCATCACCAAGAAAACTCACCCATGTAAAGTAATACCTCATGTTTTCAGCATGTAGTTTACCAGATAATTCAAACTATACTTTTCACTAACAAAATATGTTTATTTTAACCATTTGGGGTAAGAATCTTCTGAACCAGATTATATCCTTCCTTCTGCCTTAGGCAGGGCAGCTAGGTGGCACAGTGGACAGAACAGACCTGAGTTCAAATACAGCCTTCAAGACTTAGTAGCTTTGGGACCCACCCCTTGGCAAGTCACTTAACCCTTGTTTGCCTTCATTTCCTCATCTGTAAATTGGGATAAGAACAATATCTACCTTCCAGGGTAGTTGTGAGGCTCAGATGAGATAATATGTGTAAAATGCGCTTAGAGCAATGCTTGGCACTTAATAAATGAGTGTTTCCTACCTTCTTAAACAAAGTATTCCAAATATGATTTAACCTCTTCATAATGACTCAAGGACATCATTAGGGAAAAAGTTGTTTTACTGGATCTGCTTTCTAGTTTTGCTGTCAGTTGTTGCTTTTTACGAATGTCGCTGTGTCTGTTTTTAGCGCCTTCTCGCCTTCAGCTTTATTGCTTCTAACTGTGGGTCTAGAAACCTTGTAACTAAACTGGCTAGCCTTTGAAAAAAGGGTAAGTCTTTATCATGCTCTTCCTTCCTCTTTTAGCACCTTTCTCTTCCCCTGCAAACTCTCTCACTGACTACAACGGTGGCTACCTTATAATAGAAACAGCATGAGCTCAGGGGGCTAGAAGCCATGGTTCTTGGTCATCTGGGAAATCTAGTGCAGAGATCAGCTGTTGGACTCTAAGTTCCTTGAGTACAGAGGTTGACCTGGTCTTACTAAAGTTTTTGTTGTATAGCCCGAAGTGTTTGGGAGGGTGGTTTTCCAGATTAGTAGCAAATATCCCTGTTAAATCATCTTGTCTTAATGCAAGTACTCTAGTTGCTATATAGCTGGAGGAAGGCTCTTGAGAGTGGTATGTTAGGCAGGCACTCGGTAGATATGTTGAATTGAATGTAATCTAGCCTGGGGGCAAGGGGGTGTGACTAGGTGGTGCAGCGAATAGAGCACTGGCCCTGAAGCCAGGAGGACCTGAGTTCAATTTCAGCCTCAGACACTTAACACAAAACTAGTTGTATGACCTTGGGCAAGTCACTTAACCCCCATTGCCCTACCTTCCCTCCTCCAATTTAATCTAGCCTGACCACCTCATTTTACAGAAGTCCAGAAATCTAAGTGGATTTGCCCAAGGTCACAGAGACTATTAGTTGTTTATTGTATGAAGATTTCTCCTACAGAGAACCAGGTTGATTTTAAGACCCTAGATGGCTATTAATGTTAGTACTGATTTTTTTTATCATGGAAACTTCTCAGTTGATCAACACGCCTTTATGAAGTTCTTGCTCTTGCTGGGCATCGTGCCAGGTGCTAAGGATACCAATTCAAAGAATTAAGCAATCTGCTTTAAAGGAGGGAACATTCTATTATGGAAGACAGCAAGTACATATTTAAGTATATGCAGAATAAATATTAACAGAATAAATACAAGTCATTGGTGAAAACCTCGCTGAAGATAGTGCTTGAACTACAAATGGAGAGGAAGACAGTAAGAGGTAGAGGTGAGAAAGGAGAGAAATTCTGGGCACAAAAGGGATGGCTAAGAAAAGGCATGAAGTGCCACATGTGAGGAACAGAAAGAAGGAATAATCATATATAATGAAGCTGGAAAATAGTTATAACCTTAGAGAGTTGCCAGGACACTCAGATGTAAGTGACTTGCCCAGGGTCATACGGCCAGTACATGTCAGAGCTATGTACTTGAACTTGAAACCAGGCCTTCCTAGTTTAGAGGCCAACTCTCTGTTCACTGTGCCGTGCTGTTTCCCTTTTTAGTATTAAGCAATAAAATGTATTGTAAGGACTTTACAGATTATTGTCTAGGCAGTATGAATAGTGTCATTTTGCAGTTAGTTTCGAAGGACTCAGGCTTTTGGATCCTCCTTTGATTCCCAATTTGTTTATTATCTAAATTTTTTTGAAGAAAAATAATTGGGGTTGAGTGACTTGCCCAGGGTCACACAGCTAGCAAGTATCAAGTGGCTGGCGGCCAGATTTGAACTCAGGTCCCCCTGATTCTAGGACTAGTACTCTATCCACTATACCACCTAGCTGCCTTACCTCTCTGGCCCTCAATTTTCCCATAGGTAGAATGAGGATATTGAATTAGATAATTTTCAGTATCCCTTTTAATCCTAATTTTATGATTATGTAAGTAATTTTTTTTTAAGGCAGTCAGGGTTAAGTGACTTGCCTAGGATCATATAGCTAGTAGGTGTCTGAGGCTGGGTTTGAACTCAGGTCTTCCTGACTCCAAGGCCAGTGCTGTAGACCCTGTGCCACCTAGCTGCCCCCACATAAGTCATTATTAAAACTTGTATAGTTCTTGTTCTGGGTGCCTATGAGATTGAATAGTCCTTAGAGATACTAGTTTATTCTATCCCTTTAGAATTAGACCTTCTGTGACTGTGACTCCTATTTAATGGGTGTTCAAAGAAGAAATTGGAGGTTATTAGGTTGTCATTATTTCACAAGGTATGAGACATATGGGTGGAAAAGGTTGTGGGGGTGAGATGTCTGTGGATGGGAGTTGGAGAAATCTTGACAATTCATAACATGTTAGTTCTCTTGTGACACACCAGAAATAAACAGCTTGGCTTTTAAGGGTAGTAGACACATGTCTCTATCAAACCAGCTGATACTTTCTTGGGGTTTTTTTGGAAATCACAAATTTGTATGCAAGACGACGCAGTCAGGGTGGCATCTCAGTGAGCCACAGGACTGTGGAGAGGAATGACATCCAGAATCAGATTTTCAAGCTAGAAGAGGCCTTCAAGGTCATCTGATCCAATTGCCTAATTATACTGAGGAAGAAACCCCTGCCTGAAGACTTGATGTGACTTGCCCAGGGTTACACAGATTATAGGTGTCTGAGGGGGGATTCAAGCCCAGTTCTTCCTGACTACAAACCCAGCATTCTGTCCACTACACCATGCTGCCTCTCCAGAACTTCTGTGCTCTGTGTCACTGGTTCAGACTCAGCCCCAGTCAGCAGAGCCTGAACACTGATCCTGTCCACCTCACTCCAAGGACCACTTCTGAAAACACTGCACTGAGGCTCAGCTCACTCCCATCCCTGGCAAATGGGCTTTGCCACTTTTAAATAGAAAATCATGTATAATGTCAATTGAACAAGTGCTTATTAAGTTCTTGCTGTGTGCCAAGCTCTGTGTTAGGAGTTGGGGATAGATCCAAAGACCAAAACTACTTGAATTTCAGGGACTTGCTGGGTCTGTAATTTCATCATTGTGGAGTCTCTCTCCCTGCGCTGTGTGCCTTAGTGTAGATGACCTCCTACTCTTGTTGCTAAGGTTACAAAAATGAATCAGCCTGTAGGAACCTCACACAACATATGTCCACTCTTTTCCTCATCCTGTCTTTGTAGCACATTCTAGAGACAGTGCACACAATAGAGGTCTGATCTTTGAGAACCCAGAGTTACCTCCCGGCCATCAAAACATCAGGAGATGACAATAGTAGAGACGCTTGCCACCTCTATAATCTTGGGCAACCTATTCAACTCTCTTCCGGTTCCTGATTGGTAAAGTGAGGGGGTTTGGCTAGAAGGGCCCTTCTTCAGCTCTGGATCAGGGGTTCTTAACTTTGTGTCCTAGCAGTCTGGTGAAACCTATAGACTCCTTAGAATAAAGTCTTGACATGCATAAAAGAAAATATATAGGGTTACAAAGAAAACCGATTATGTTAAAAATGTAGATTTTCAACATATTTTTTGAAAACAAAATCATGGACCCCATGTTAAGAATCCCAGTTGTAGATCTGTGACCCTATGATTAATACCAGACAAACTGGAAGCAATTTATGCCTCATGGATCCTGTGCCTCCCATACAACATACTGTCAGTCCAGAAAGGACAAGACCATTAGCACACAAATTGCCCTGATTTGGAGTTGACCCTCTTGCCAGAGAGATCGTACTTTGGAGGAAAGGTCCAGTCCATGCAGATTTGCTGGCTACTCACTCTTCCCTAGGGGCCTTCCCCCTTTAGAATGAACTCTTTGGAGGTTGGCTGTGTTTTGCCAACTTTCTTGATGCAGAATCTATTCTCTAAATATTCTATTTAAAGCTGATTTTCTGTGTTTCTTTTAAGACCAGACTGAGTTTCTGGGCCTCTGTAGTTACCTGAAAGAAATCTGTTTTTGTTTTGTAGGAATGAAAATGAAATCCAAAACTCCTAACGGACTCTGTTATTACAGTTGCTAAGAGGTTAAATGACTGGGACACCTTACCCATACACAGTACCTCAGAAGTATAATCCTACAGTGTTTACTTGGTTATCAGTGCCCTTTGAAATTCTGCTGATTCCAGCCAGGACCCCTTTAAGGTGGCAAAGAGCCAGGCCTATTTTGAGGGAGGGAACTGTGTATGGAACTTTGGAAGACTCCCTCCATGCACAGTAGCCACTGGCCCTTCATTTAGTCAAGAGAGAGTTGCTTGGGGTTCCTGAAAGCCAGAGCCCTAACTAAAATTAATAGCTAGAGCTCTGTTTCAGGTACTAACATCTTAGGAGAGTTGTGATTGCTTAGAAGTGGAGTACTGTGCTTTCTTTTCTTGGTTGAGAGATGAGATGGATTGCTCTTTATTCTAATATAAATTCCCTTGGGAGATAAAGGGTCTTATCTCTTTGGACAATACCTTAGCTCAGAATTTGTAGCCAAAGGATCAGGTTCAAATTTCAACTCAGTTTCACACCACCTTCATCAAAGCAGACAAGTCACCTTGTCTCTCTAACACTCACTTTTCTCTCTCACTGTTGAATAGGAGGAGGGAAGGATGGATTCAAAAGCCTATAAGGTCCCTTCCATTGGAAAAGGACATAGCAAATCCGCTCCAGTGTCTTTGCAAAAAAAAAAAAAGGCACCACAAAAAAACCAACCCATATAGAGTCACAAAAAGTTGGACACCACAAATCAACTGAAAACAACAAGGTCAAGTTTTAAATCTATACTCTGAGTTCTGGTCAAGAGAAGCAATTCCCCCTTCCTGGAAAAACTTGACCCTTGGCACCAGAGTTCCAGGGGTTCCCTTAGTGCCCTCTCTACCAGGCAGGAACAAGGCCCACAAATGCAGATACCATCTTGTTTCTGGAGGAACCCAGCCTATGCCCTGGAACGATCTGATTGGACCTTTAAATGTGGGCAATTCCTTCCTAGTCTATGGAAGCAAATTCCATGTCCCTTGCAGTAGCCTCATTTCCTGTCTGAGGAGAGTCCAAGACTCTTACGTACCCTCACCCCAATCTGGCCCCACTTTCCAGACTGTTTTGTCCACTATTCCTGGGATAAGGGAACCTGACAGCTCCAGGTGAAAACCTTCCTCATTAGCCCTCTGCTAAGAGCGGAGGTACCTTGTCAGTGATCCCATAATTGCCTAGTATGTGTTGATACAAAGGACACATTTAATTTTTCTCAGTGTTGTGTGTTCCTTATCTTTTGAGACTATGAGGGTTTGTGTATAGCTAGGGAACAGTTATAAGGATTACTCCTCTCCTTGTCCTAATATTTTTAGTAGTAAAATAACCTTTAAAAACTTTAGGACAGGGAAGGTTAAACAAGTAAATATTGTAATTAGTATTGCAATAGCAAGAGAAGTCAGGAAGGGGGAAAGCGTATGAGGAAGTAAATTTAGTAGATTCTGAGGAACAGTTACAACACAGTAATAAATCAATAAAGCAAGTAAATGTGTGTGTCAGATGCCTTCCATGTTCCACATGCTGAGTAAGACGATTTGGGCATTATTCGAAAAGCCATCAAGATTTGTCAGCAGAGCCTCAGAACTGGATCTGTGTGGTCTAGGTGGGAAATCAGAGGTTTTCATCACATGAAAAATACGGGCAATTCCAACCCTGGTTATGTTACCAGAGTATGTTTTAATAGTATGTATACAATTATACTACATGCTATTAAAACACACTCTGGCAAAATAACCAGGCTTTAAATAGCCCACTAAAAACAGCCTTATTAATTATGAAATTCAAATCCATGGCCAGGGGCAGCCCTTTGGCCTTTTTTTTCAAGAACCTCATCCATGAGGAAGGGAAAAGATATCTCTTTCTCTCTATTTCTTTTTTTGCCTCTGGCATCCACTGATGGATGTTAGTAAAGCACAGATAGTGCCGTTTTTAAAAGATGAGATATTTTCAACACCAAGCAAAGCTGAGGAGGCTGAAAGCGAGGATGGCGTGGTGATGAGAGCAAGCTGGTTTGCTAAGTCAGGGAGCTTGGAATAAAGAGAGGAAATTGATACAGAGAGTTCTAGAATTATGATTGATGGGGAAAATTAGGATGGACAAATAAGGACCAGGCACAAATTTGCAAAGTTAGTGGAGTTTGGTTTCAGCTTCCCTTCTCTTCTTATGCATCCCTCTCCCGTCCCTAGACAAAGTAGCCAACTGCTTCACCTCACCCCTCATAGCATCCTTTTTACAAGGAGTGCCCTATGCTCCGGTCCTATACTTTTCCTCATTGCCCTCTTCAAATCTTTTCTGCCCAAGGTCCATTCCCTCAGAACCACCCTGGGTTGAAGTCATACTAAAGTGGTGATGGCTGATAGTGATCACATGATGTTCTTCCCAAGAGTATTTTAACAAGAGTCGAAAATACCTCATCCCAAAGAAATGACACTCCATGGGTGGAATTTTGTGACCCATGGCAATATTTTTTCATGTCAGTCTTTTGGCCATATTCCTCAAACCATGAAATCCAGAAGACTACCTACTACTCAGGCACAGGCTTCACAAAAGGAAGGTTGGAGACCATAACTTGCAAAAATTGGTTGTAAGAAACTGGAAATATTTAGTCTGTAAAAGAGAAGTCTTAGGGAAAGAAGTGGTTGCTTGTGAAACAACCTGAAATCTGTAGCAGTCTTCAGGTGCTTGAAAGACTATCATGTGAGAAAGTTCTAGTCTCCGGCTGCTGAGGACCAGTGGGCAGAGCAAGTAGAAATGAGCAGGTGGCAGTGTCAGAGAGGCAGACTTGGCTCCATGTTAGAAAAAGCATCCTAACAGGCAGAATTGTCCAAACTCAGAACTGCCCGACTCAGTGCTGGTGAATTTCCCTTCACTGAACATTTTCAGACAGAGGCTGGGATTCTCTTTGTTCTGTGGAATCTGCCCTTGGAAAAGGCCACCCCACATCACAGAAGGAATACACTGGGGAAATGTCCTTCTGCCTCAAGAGCCAATACAATTCACAAAGGGAAAAGGAAGGTAGGTGCTTAGACTTAAGGAAGAGGTAGCCAGAGAGCCAAGGTTTCTAAAATGGAGCTAACTAGGGAAATAAAAAGGGGGCACATAAAAAAATAATGAAAACAAGGCAGTGTAGGATTACCTGAAAACCTTTAACCACCACAACCCTTTTTGTTTCAACTTATTGGTTCTCTTTCAGAATGAAAGATGAACAAAAAAACAAGCAGCAATATTGAAAATCTGTGTTGTGTCTACATTTTTTTGCCTTAATAATTAGAGTCTGTGTGAGCACAGTTTTGAATTATTGAATTTTTATGTGAAGATTGAGGATATTTTAAAAAATAAATTATATTGATATATTTTGTTTTTATGTCACCTGAATTTCTCCCTGTGGCCATCTCCCTATCCCTTCTGAGAGCCATGGCTCTCAAATGATTTCTTTTTGCTTTTTTTTTGGAGGGCAGTTGGGGTTAAGTGACTTGCCCAAAGTCACAGGGCTAGTAAGTGGGTCAAGTGTCTGAGGCCAGATTTGAACTCAGGTCGGTCCTCCTGACTCCAGGGCCGGTGCTCTATTCACTGCACCAACTAGCTGCCCCCTCAAATGATTTTTTAAAGAAAAAAGTGAAGAGGAAGAAAAAAGTCAGCAAAACCAATCAACAAATTGAAAAAATATGAAATTTATATAATGCTCCACATCCGTGGATGTACCCCCCAAACGCATCTCTCTGCCGAGGAATGGGTACCTCTTCTTGGGGGCCAAGTTTGTTCTCTGTAATTTTGTAACATTCATTTCTTATTGTATTGTGATGGTTACTCATTCCATTTACAATGGTGTACTCCAGGGGTGGGGAACCTGCAGGCTTGAGACCCCATGTGGCCTTCTAGGTCCTCGGGTGTGGCCTTATGACTGAGTCCAAGTTTTACAGAACAAATCCTTTTATTAAAGGGATTTGTTTTGTGAGGTTTGGATTCAGTCAAAGGGCTGAACTTGAGGACCTAGAGGGTCTCCAGGCCACAGGTTCCTCCCTCCCCATAGTCACTGGGTATATGGTTTTCTTGCCTCTGTTTATTTCATTATTCATACTTCATGTAAATCCGTCTGTCCTGCTCTGCATTCTTTGTATCCATTGTTTCTTACAGAAGATTGTGTATCTTATAGGGCCTTCATATCACCACTCAGAATACACCATTCAGGGCTAGAAACAGATGCAGAAGGTTTGTATATAAGACCAGACCAAAAGTGTAGGAAACCCAAGGGATCCCACCACTTGTCCTTTGTCTTTTTCTCTTAAAAACTGACTATAAAAGATGTGATTAGTTGACATGCAGAAGTGAATTTCTCTCCATTAAGGTTTCTATTTAGAACTGTCCCCAACCCCACTGTGACAAAGTTGTTCAAGGACGCAGTCGGCAGAACTTGGTAACTCTGACAACGCATATATTAAAAAAAAAACAAAAAAACCCAACTCCAGAGGCCGTACCTACCGTCAGCTCATTACTTTGTCCTTCTGTTACCTTACACTTTTCCCATCATCACCAAGGCAAGATGAACAGAGTTGCCTCTTCAGTTTTATTTTTCAAAATGTCTTTTCCCTCTTAAGGCTATCCTTGATTATATTAACATGGTTTATCCCATACGGACAGATGGGTGACACGTACAATGCTATTCATTAAAGTTACTTACTAAATGAAGCTTCTACGTAGCAAGCCCCATCGCATTACTCCAGAGCAGCTGGGGAATCCGGGGCCAGGATCTCACAACAGGAGAGGCTAGGTACTGAAAAGCAGAAACAGCTGCTGCCTTGTCTCACTTAGTGAGACTCCTCAAAGTATGTCCTGTGAGGGGTCTTGCTGAGTCCAAAATTAAAATGGCAGCCAAGAGAGGAACAGGAATCAACAACTAAGCTAGTATGATTTTAGCTAAGGCCCAGATAGTTCTTTTAAAATCTTTTCCAGTAGCTGCAGCCTTCACATTATAATCTTGGTTGTTTCTTGACCTTTCCTTTGAAGATACAGGACAAGATTGAACCAAGGTTCAGAGATACAGGTTGAAGGGGATATTATGGGAGGGCTCTTTGGAAAGCAAAACTCACTGAGTGAACACAATGAGAGTAGTTAAAATTTGCCACGAGGGGGTGAAAAAGATAATCTGTAGCCGTAGCAAGAAAATGCTCTAATGTAATAATGAATGGAATTATTTCTAAACAGCACGTTAAGATTCCTTTTACCTATGGTTTGCTAAGCACATTTCCTCATTTCTGCATTGGTTCAAGTCCCTGTAAGATTGCCAAGGACATTCAAAGTATACAAACCTCACATTCAGACGTCATTCTGAACAGGGCCCATTTTATAAATAGAGTAAATGGTCACTAATTAATAGTAGCATTTCAGAGATGCTGGAAATCTCCACAACTACCTCCCAGACACATACACACACACACTCCTTGGTGATGCCTGGAATTTCTTTACTGGAAACCTGTTGGAGTATTAATGAGTATTTATTACTTCCATTGGGACGATGAGACCCTAAAGGAAGCAAAATTGACACATTTCAGATAAGCAGTACTAGATCGAATGTGATTTCAATTCTTAGTTCCCAAGCAAAGTATATAAGAAAGAGTCCCTAACCACTTTTCAAAATGGCTTATTATAAAATAACATTAAACATAAACACACTCAAACTTGTTTTGCACCTGTTTACATTTAAATAAATTAATTTCAGTACCTATAATACAACTTTACAGTTGCTCCAGGTTTCTATCTAAATTCTTTGTCCATTCGTTCCCATTCATTTTTCCCTATATGGTATTTATTCTCTTCTTCTGGTTTGGATTTTTTTTTGCCTTGCATCATTTCATAAAAGTCTTTCTGTGTTTATTTCTCATGCGTATTGACCTAACCTCATCAGTGTCCATGGGTTTATTATCATCTCCATACAGATAATTTCCAGTTCCCTATATCCAGCCCTATTCTCTTTCTGAAGGTTTAATGTTAAGTCACCAGCTGTCTATTGGGTATTTCAAAGTGTCCCATAGACATCTCAACCTCGGCATATCTCAAAGAGAACTCCTTATCTTTTCCTCTGTCAAACCCACCCTTCTTCTAAACTTACCCATTTCTTAAAAGTCAAAGGGATCACTATCCGTCCAGTCTATTAGATTTCCAACCTCAGCATTATCCTTGATTCCCCTTTTATTCTATATATACCATCAGCTGCCACATTTTGTTATTGCTCCCTCTATGGCATCTCCCTTGCATCTGACCCCTCTCTCTATTGACCCAGCCACACCCCTAATCCAGTCCCTTATCACCTCTTTCCTGTCTCTTTCTGATCTGATCAGGTTAGTAGATGACAGTGGCTGGACCTGCAGTCAGGAGACCGAGGTTCAAATTCAGCCTCAGGCTCTGACTCACTGTGTAACCCCACACCTTTTAAACACAGTCTGCCTCAGGCTCCTTAACTGTAAAAATAGCACCTACCTCCCAGGGGTGAGGGTGTGAGGATCAAATCAGCTAATATATCCGCCACATACTAGGAGCCTATCCGTTTTTTTTTTTTGGAGGGCCATTGGGGTAAAGTGACTTGCCCAAGGTCACATGGCTAGCAAGTGTGTCAAATGGCTGAGGTCACATTTGAACTCAGGTCCTCCTGACTCCAGGGCCAGTGCTCTATTCACTGGGCAACCTAGCCGCCGCTATATATTCTTTATAAACTTATTTATGTATATGTTGTTTCCTCTACCAGGGAGTATAAACTTGAATGCAGAAACTGTTTCCTTTTGTCTTTGTATCTCTAGCACCTAGAATGGTATCTCATGTAATAATGCTTATTAAATGTTTGTTGATTAATTACATCATAGTATTTTACTAAATTAATGAACACAATTTATTTAGTTCATTTTCCACCGTTTTGGGTTATGTGTTTAGGTTGATTTCTTTCAGTTTTTGCAATTACAAATAAAACTGCCATGAAAATCTTTGACTAGCTAGCTCTTTTTATGCTTTTTTGATAGCACTTTGGAGATATATCCCCAGCAATAAAATGACTGGGTTAAAGGCCATCATTAATTTTGTAGGTTTTTCTTTATTCCATGAATTTGATCTCCCCAAAGATTCATGTTTCACAGTTCCACCAGAAAAGAATCAATGGGCCTGTTTGTCCAGAGGCCTGCCAGTGTGGAGTTCCATTGCTTTCAGTTAACTTTGCCAGTTTGATGAGCATGAGGTGGTACATTAAAATTGTTTTAATTTGCATCTGTATGATTATTCATGAGGTTGAAATGCTTATTTAGTAAATTGGAATTAGTAGACCTATAGAGAGAACTAAATGGGAGAAGTCGGCAATATTGATTTTCTTCAGATATGTATAAATCAGTCACAAACTTGCTTCTTTATTAGGTCCCAGAGAAGCTCTATGTAAATTCAACACGGCAGAAATTATGCATGTGTTATTTTCCAGCTACTATGTAATAAAATAAAAATCAAATTATTATGACATGAACCAAATTTATAATACTACATGGAAAAAAATTTTAATCTAACAATTGGACTAAAGGAAAAAGTTAACCACAGAGCATTGAAAAGACAATGACAGCGGTAACACCATATATCAAAATCTATGGAATGTAGCCAAAACAATTCTTAGAGGCAAAATTATGTCCATGAGTGTCAACATTAATAAGAAAAGAGGAGATAAAAAATAGATGAATAAGGATTGTACCTAAATTTAGACACAAGAAAAGGAACAAAGGAGCAGCCTGAAAGGGAAAAAAAATGAGAGACAAATAATAAACTATTATGAAGAGCAGAAATAAATAATGGAATATGAAATAACAATTGATAAATAAAACACTAGTTTTTTCCACAGTAAAACTGACAGAGTATTAGCAATGAAAAAAAGAATGGAGAAGACATATATTTGGCAGAATTATGAATGAAAAAAGAGATCATAACAAAGCTAAGAATATTAAAAGTGAATATTACTACTAAAGTATATTCTTACAAATTAGAGCACTTTTAGCATAGCAGTTATTATTAGCAATGATAAAAGGATACAGAAAGCATATATTAACCACATTAGAAATCAAAAAGGAGAGATCGTAGCAAACAAAAGAAGCCGAGAATAAATGAGTACTGCTACTAAAATAAATCTAAGAATGGAGATAACTTAAAACATATACATGATCTTCAAAAATACAAATTATCAAAACTTACAGTGGAAATGAATAGTTTAAGTAGGCCTCTAAGAGGAAGGTGGTCTAGTAAATATTTATTAACTGTAAGACACCCAAGCGGTGCAGTTAGATAGAGTGTGGGGCCTTGAGTCAGGAAGACTTGAGTTCAAATCCAGCCTGAGACACTTACTAGTTGTGTGACCATGGGCAAGTCACTTAACTTCTTTGCCTCAGTTTCTTCATCTGGAATATGAGGAAAATAATACCACCTCCTCTCCCAGCATTATTCTGAGGATCAAATGAGAATACTTGTAAAGCATTTAGTACAATGCCTGGTACATTGTAAGTACTATATAAATGTTTTATTATTTTATTTTATTTTATTTGTTATGCTTTTATTATTTTTATTATTATTATTATTCTACAGAGAAGAAATATATGGAGGCTCTGTAGTATATTGATGAGAGAATTAGACTCAAAGCCCTGGCTATTTGACCCCAGGCAAGTAATTTCCCATCCAGTGTTACAAGCCTAGGCAACTCTCTGAGACTCTAAATTGCAGAGAAGGTGCTGGCCTGAACTGATAGAAAGAGTGTCCTCACTTAGACCAATGAAATTACAGGTCTGGTCCCTATTCTCACAATAACCCAGGAGGCAGGTGTTAAGCCTTAATAGTGAATAACTTGGTAATCAGTTTGGGAGAGTAGGGAGTGGTACTGATAAAGATGTGGGAATACTGTTGCCACATAATTCTGGTAGGCAGAATTTTCTGTGTGGTATGATTGTAGGATCAACCTAGAAAGAATCCTAATACCCTTATATTTCCCTCTACCTATTCAGCAGAGCATGAAGTTCTACCTTTAGAGTTTCATTCCTTTAACTAGTCTTGGATTCCCCTTAAAAATTAAGATCTTCCCCTGGAATAGGTAATGTATAAGTTGCTTTTATTTTCTTAAAATAGACCTATTTTTAAGTGGGCAAAGTATACTTCAAAAGTTATTTAGGCTACATTTTTATAATATAAATATTATATTCTATATGATATTTATGCATTATATAAATTGATTTTAATTATATATTATACTTATATTAAAGTTATAGTATAGAGCATAATGCTATTACTGATTATGTACAGTTTGGTGTGAGTTCTAAATCCTTTCTTGAACATAAGATGCCTGAAAGGGGAGGGAAGGAAGGAAGGAAACAAGGAGAAAACAATGGAAGGCTACTAAAGAATAAGAGGATCAAGAACTGAAGTCACCAAAAGACAAGCTTCACATATTTCAGCTTGTCAGCAAACATTTATTAAGGACCTGCTGTGTGCCAGACCCTACGCTAAGAGCTATGTTGCTGTGGTTGGGCACCAGCATCAAGCTGCTAATAGGAGAAAGGGGACAAAATGGTAAGACAAACTTCTTCCTCTCCCATGAATACACACATTCATCCTGGGTCATTTCTTTAGGTTCTTCAGGGCTCAATAAAGAACTTGATGCAGTGGGGGAAAGCCCTTCCAAGCCGTGCCACAGAGGGAAACAGAAGAATCCTGTCACTTGCATGTAAATAGTCAGAGGGGATTTCGAACATCCTGACCCCAGGTTAGGAAGAGAGACGTTTGGGCTCCATGAAGACAGGTGTTCTTTCTGGGACAGGTTATCAATCAGCAGGCATTTAGAGACCTTCCTTAATGTTTTCAGCAGAGGCAGCTGTCCATTGCTAAGCCAGCAGAGGGGCATTTGACAGAGCCATCCCTCGGGACTCATTTGCTGCTGGCTGGGTAGGGATGCTGGGCAGGAGATGACAGAAGGGATGGTGATGAGAAGACGGCAGTAGCTCTGACAACTGCCACTAAAAAGACAGAAGGTTTTAGGATTTAGAACTGGAAACAGAGTCTAGAGCACATCCAGTCTAATTGCCTAATAGGTGAGGAACCTATTACTTTGGCTCTCCCAGGTAGCAAAGGCAGCTTTTGAATGCAACTCTTTTTTTTTTCTTGCTTTTTGGAGGGGGGAAGGGAGGGCAATTGGGGTTAAGTGACTTGCCCAAGGTCACACAGCTAGAAAGTGTTAAGTGTCTGAAGCCACATTTGAACTCAGGTCCTCCTGGCCAGTGCTGTATTCACTGTGCCACCTAACTGCCCCTTGAATGCAAGTCTTGACCCCCAGAGCCAGGGGATTTTACATAGCACCTTCAGGAAGCCCATGGACACATGAGATGATCAGTCCACTTGCCCTGCTGAAACTTCGCTTCCCCTTCAAAGCTGTTTTTGAGATTGATTTTAGGGCCCCCCCTCAAATTGTAGACGTATAGGATGTGATGTGCCTTCCCTTACAGTCTGGGGCATTGTTTAAAGACAAAACCAAACCCCAACTTTGGCACAAGGCATTTTAGCTGTCTTTGTGCTTCTCACACTAAATCACTGTCTCCTCAGTAGCTAGGGGATGAGGAGGGGCTGGGGAGCAGGAGGGAGGCTTGGAGGGTAGGTGGTGGAGGAATCTTTCCCAGTACAACGGTCTGTTTGTAGTTCCTAAGCTGAAACAAGGGGAGGATGAGAAGGCTTAGGACTGTGGTAACCGGCAGGAGATCAGGCCTCTGACAGACTCTGATTGGTGCTGAAGTCTTGGCCCTGGACCAGAAGAACTTTCCACCGCCTTCTCCTCCCCACCTCTTGCCCCCTCCAAGATAGCAGCTGCTTGGCTACTTTCGTTGACATTCAGGAATTCTCTGGCCGTCAGTAAAATAAGACAGTGTCCGGGAGCCAGGGTGTTGAGGGACTGTGGTCTCCTAGGGATGACATAGACTGGGGAAGATCGCATAGTCGTTTGTTAGTCTGCAGGGTGGCCTGCAGACAATTAGAAGGCGCCAGTCCTTGGACAGTTTTATTCACAAGGACTGAGACTTAGGCTGGAGCCTGCCGTAGACGCATTCTGAATGTTAAAGAGTGAGAAAAGAAAAGTGGATTTTTAAAAATGCTTAAAACAAAGACATGTAATGCTTTTGAATAATCTTGGTTTGGATTGTGAAGAAAGCATTTTACATAGGTGACCTGATCCAGTCACCCAGTACAGGCTCTGAAAACCCTTGGAAAGGGAATCATCTAAGTGTGGGCATAAGAAATCTGTGAATAGAGATTACATATCTTATGCCCACAAATGAGATTGGGTGATGACTGAAAAGCTCCGAGCCACTTAAACATAAATAGGACCCTCCAGGGCTCACCCCAACACCATCGTCAAGAAGATTATTTTGAAGAGTCTTCAAACCACTAATAATAGGACCAAGAATAACTCATAGAACCACCTGTTTTTTAGGTTAAGGCCTATTGTGATTAACTCCTAACAATTAAAGCAATCCAGAATTCACTTTGATTCAGCAATTATTCATTAAATGCCTACTGTGTGCAAAACACTATACTAGGGGCTGGGAACAGAAAAGGAAAAACAAGTGAACTGAGCTGCCTCAGAGGCAATAGAGTCCTCCTTAACAGAGGTTTTCAAGTTAAGTCTGGATAATCCCATTGATTTTTATTATTGACCAGTTTTGTTTTTCCATTACATTTATAGATTGTCCCCATCAATTAAGAATATAGTGACCTCATCTGAAAAGCAGCTAAGTGGCACAGTGAATGGAGTGCTGGTCCTGGAATCAGGAAGACCCCAGTTCAAATCCTGCCCCAGACAGTTGTTAGCTGTGTGACCTTGGGTCAATCACTTAACTTCTACTTGCCTCCGTTTCCTCAACTGTAAAGGAGGGATGATAGATAATAACACTCACTTTCCAAGGTTGTTGTGAGGATCAAGTGAGAGAATGTTTGTAAAACACTTAACATGTACCTGGTACATATGTGTATATAATATATATTATATATATATAATATGTGTTAAAAATGTATATATATTAATTATTGTGGTTATTCTTAAAAGTATAGCATTCCAACTCTGTTAGCACCCTCATCTTTTTAATTATATATATATATATATATATATATATATATATATATATTTTTTTTTTTGCTTTTTGGAGGGCAGTTGGGGTTAAGTGACTTGCCCAAGGTCACACGGCTAGTTTTTGTGTTAAGTATCTGAGGCCGGATTTGAACTCAGGTCCTCCTGACTCCAGGGCCAGTGCTCTATTCACTGCACCACCTAGCCGCCCCTTTAATTATATTTTTAATTAACAGAAATCTATTTTCTCTTCCAAACAAACCCCACTCCACTGAAAAAAGAGAGAAAAGAAAACCAAATTCCTTGTAAAAAATATTCATGGTCAAGCAAAAAAAAAATTTTTTTCCTCATTGACTCTATACAGAAATATGAATATCTCATTTTTTACCCTGAATTTATCACCTCTTTGTCAAGATGTGGATAATATGTTTTGTCATCAGTCCTCTGGAATCCTGGGTAGTCATTGTACTGATCATAGTTCTAATGAATTTAAAAGCTGTTTGTCTTTACAATGCTGCTATTATTGTATAAATTGTTCTTCTGGTTCTGCTCATTTCATTCTTCATCAGTTGATAAAAATCTTCAAAATTGTTCTTCTGGTTCTACTTCACTTCTTACCAGTCCATATAAGTCCAGATCTTTTTGAAATCATGATAATATTCCATCATGTTCATGTGCCACAATTCAGCCGTTGCTCATTTGATAAACATTTTTATTAACGAAAAAAAAGAAAGAATAGATCTATGAATTGGGAATGCAGCTAAAAATATTAGA
Organism: Pseudocheirus occidentalis; assembly: GCA_028646575.1. Taxonomy (NCBI): domain Eukaryota; kingdom Metazoa; phylum Chordata; class Mammalia; order Diprotodontia; family Pseudocheiridae; genus Pseudocheirus; species Pseudocheirus occidentalis. The sequence continues at coordinate 73,225,371 of CM053597.1, forward strand.
AAGCCAGCACTTTCTAAAGCTTCATTTAAACACTAAAATAGAAATCCTGAAAATTAAGGAAGAGACGAACAAAATTGTAAATCATCGATATCATTGAACTAATAAATAAAACCAGGAACTGTCTCTTTTGGAGGAAAGGACAATAAAATAAACCATTAGCAGATTTATTAAAAAGAAAAAAACCTGAAAAACCAAATTACCATGATTGAAAATTTAGAAGGAGGGTTCACAACAAATGAAGAAAAAAAGAATATTAGTATATGCCAATCAAACTGACAGATTGTACAAAATAAATGAATATTTACAAAAATATAAAATACTTAAATTAATAAAACAAGAAGTAGAGTTTCTTCACAGGAAGAAATTGAACAAGCCAGAAATTAATTTACAACAGTAACAAAAACTCCAGCACCAGATGAATTCACAAGTGAATTCTATCAAACATTCAAAGAACAATTAATTCCAATATTACATATACAGCTTGTAAAAATACCAAAAGAATCGATCCTACCAAATATTTTTCTATCTCTTAGATATGGTCTGATTATTAGTATTGTAGAGAGTATTCATGGTCAGTTCCAGGTTGGACTAAATGGCCTCTGGGGTACCTTCCAATTCTGATTTTGTAGGGGATAAAGAAGAGAAAGATAAGGAGCTTACAGCCTAGTTGGGGAGGGAGGAAATGATCGAGTAACTGTGATATAAAATATAATAATGCAGGAAGCATATGAGAAATGTACACGTCATGGAAATATAGAAGAGAGATTACTTCTAACCAAAGAAACCAGGAAAAGCTTCATAGAATAGGTAACATTTGCAATGACCTTGAAATTTAGGTAGGATTTCAACAAGGAAGACAGAAAAGAAGGGCGTCCTACTGGTAGGCAATGGCATGAGTGAATGTATGGAATTGTGAGCTCAGGGATGTTGAGAGCATGGCTGACGCTTCGGTTTAGCCAGAATATTATATGAAAAAATTAAGCCAGGACCAGGTTATGCAAAGCCTTGAATTTCAGAACTTTGGACCTTACTTGTATTGGACAATGGGGAGCCACTGAAGGTTCCCCCCCCCTCCACACACACACACACACACACACACACACACGGATGGAATGAAAAGATCACCATTTTGTATTGGGAAGATTTTTGTGACAGTACTGTAGACAACTAAAGCAGCTATACAATAGAGGTAGGAAGACCTAGAATGAAGTAATTATAAGGCAAATTTTATAGCCTTGGGGGCAATGGGAAGACTGGAGACATTTGGCTATTGGAAATTTTTTTTTCAAGTCTTCTTTTTAAAAATGTAAACCGGGGTGGCTAGGTGGCACAATGAATAGAGCACCGGCCCTGAAGTCAGGAGGACCTGAGTTCAAAGCCGGCCTCAGACACTTAACACAAAACTAGCCGTGTGACCTTGGGCAAGTCACTTAACCCCATTTGCCCTACCTTCCCCCCTCCAAAAAGCGGGGGAAAAAATGTAAACCAAGCTGGTGATGTAGTGGACAGAACACTGGCCTTGCTGACAGGAGGAGCTAAGTTCAAATCCATCCTCAGATACTTTCTAGCTGTGTCACCCTGGATAAGTCATTAACCCCAGTTACCTCCAAAGAGAAAAAGACAAACATATCTAGGAGATGGAAACTCTTCAGAAACATTTTAATATTTTTTATCTTTTTCACCTGCAAGAGAGACTCAGTGTCACATAAGAATATGAAATGTCAAGATCAAGGGGAACAATAATGTGGTTAAATGCTATGTTAGTATAGGGGTGGCTAGGTGGTACAGTGAATAGAGTACTAGCCCTGGAGTCAGGAGGACTGAGTTCAAATCCAGATTCAAACACTTAACACTTAACCTTTAGTAAGTCACTTAACAACAATTGCCCTGCCTTCCCCCCTTCAAAAAGCAGCACACGAGCACGCACGCGCACACACACACACACACACACACACACACACACACACACACACTAGAAGGCTAGCACTTGAAACAGGTTTTATTAGAAAGCTAGCACTTGAAACAGGTTTCACTGACTTTATAAATTTGTCAAGGAACTGGGGGGCCCCATAAACTGGTTGGAGCAAGACAAAAACAGTACTTGGATGAACAAGTGACTAGGGGTGTGATTTCAGCAACTCTCCACACTGGAGACCTCCTGGAGACAATGGGTCCTTGCCCAGAAGCCACACATAGCCCTTCCCATCAATCTGGTAAATTCTGTGGCCTGTCAGAGGGCTTGTGATTGTGGCACCAGTGGGCGTAGCCACGAGGTAGCCAGGCTTCCTGGAGGAAATCAGTTATATCATACAAATGTCACTTTTGCTCTCTTCAGTAATCCAGAGCTGCTCAGATAACAAGAGAAACTGGACTTACAGGAAGGGAAAGAGGCTATAAATGTCTCTCTGGAATGGAATGCTTCCCTTTCTCGTACCCATCAGGGCTAGGATCAGGTGGTGGGCAGAGTTGGCCTAGTGGCACCCTCATCCATGGCTGTTCCCTAGGAATAAAATTTGGGGTGCTGCTGAGCCCCACCCTAGAACACTGATTCATAGGACATCTTTAGCAAATTTGTCTCATATTTGGATTGGTCATTCAGTTTAGCATGCAACTGCTTGTGGTGCCTGCTGGGTGCAAGGTACTTTGCTAGGCACTGGGATTAGACAGAAATGAGAAATAGTTCCTACTCTCAAGTCACTTATATTCTGCTGGGGGATCTAACATGTAAACAGATAAATAAGTACAATAATTTGAGGAGGGAGAGAACTCTAATAACTAGGAGGATCAGGAAAGGTTTCATGGAGGAGGTAACTTGCTTATCATTTGATCTCTTGCCTCCACTCTTTTGTAAGAGCTGTTCCCTCTACCTGGAATCCCTTTCTCCTCACCTTTGCCTCCTGGCTTCTCTGGCTTTACTCCAAAATTCGCCTCACATGCCACCTCCTTCAGGAGGCCTTTCCAACACTGCTAGTGCCTTCCCTCTGAAAATATCTTCCATTTACTCTGTATTTCTGTTGTACGCATATAGATATTTGAATGTTGTCTTCCTCACTAAAATGTGAACTCCTTGAGAGCAAGGATCACATTTTTGCCTTCCTTTGTAACCCTAGTCCTTGGCATAGTACCTGATATACAGTAAGCACTCAATAAATGCTTATTGATTGACTGACTAAACTGAGCCTTGAAGGAAGCTAAGGATTCTTTTTTTAAATTAAATTTTATGCTTATTTTTAGTTTACATCATTCATTTCCACAAGATTTTGAGTTACAAACTTTCTCACTGTCTTTCCCCTACCCACCACCCCAAAACAGCAATCCTACTGTATACCCCCTTCCCCAATCAGCCCTCTCCTATATCCTCCCCCATCCTCCCTCCCACTTTCCAGTAGGGCAAGATGAATCTCCATACAGCAGTGCCTATATATCTTATTTCCCAGTAAAAATAAGAAGAATAAAAATTTTTTAAACATTTGACTTTACAACTTTGAATTCCAGATTCTTTCCCTTGCCTTACTGGGAAGATAAGCAATTCAATATAGGTTATGCATGTGTAGTTACGCAAAACATTTCCATAGCAGATTTATTGTGAAAGACTGACTGTATTTCCCTCCATTCTATCCCACTCCCAACTTGTTCTGTTCTCTAATTTGACCCTGTGTCTTTTCAAAAGTATGTGCTCCTAACTACTCTCCCCCCCAACCTGCCCTCCCCTCCATCATCCCCCCTCTGATCCCCTTCCCCCTACTCTCTTTTTTAATTCTTTTAATTCTTTTTAAAAATTTCTTTTGAGTTTTAACATTTTATAATATTCTGAGTTTCAAATTTTTTCCTCCCCAAAACAGCATGCAATCATGTATAATCATATCAAACATATTTCCGTATTAGTCATGTTGTAAAAGAAGAATCAGACAAAAGAGAAAAGCCACAAGAAAGAAAAAACAAAAAGAGAGAGAGAGAAAATAGTAGACTTTGATCTACATTCAGACTCCATAGTTTTTTTCTTTGCACGTGGATAACATTTTCCATCATGAGTCTTTTGGAATTGTCTTAGGTCATTGTATTGCTGAGAATAGCTAAGTCTGTCAAAGCTGTTTATCACACATTGTTGCTGTTACTGTGTACAATGTTATGGTCTCCTGGTTCTGTTCATTTCATTCAGCATCAGTTCATGTAAGTCTTTACAGGTTTTCCTGGAATCTGCCTGCTTTTGATTTCTTATAGAACATTACTATTCCATTACATGCATATATATATACCACAATTTGCTGAGCCATTCCCCAGTTGATAGGCATACCCTCAGTTTCCAAGTTTTTGCCACCACCAAAAGAGCTGCTATAAATATTTTTGTACATTTGGGTCCTTTACCCTTTGTTATGATCTCTTTGGGATATAGACCTAGAAATGGGATTGCTGGATCAAAAGGCATGCACAGTTTTATAGCCCTTTAGGGATAGTTCCAAATTGGGAAGCTAAGGATTCTAAAAGGTAGAGGTGAAGGAAAGTAATGAATGTCAAGTTCAAGAAAGAGCCAGCAGGCCATTTGATTGGCATGCAGAGTATCAAAAGGGGAGTGCTCTGAGATCAGTTTGGAAAGAGAGGCCAAAGCCAGATTGGGGGGGCTGGAGGTAAAAGTGGGCCTTTAAAATGCCAAGCTGAGGAGCTTATACTTTATCCCAAAGGTGATAGGGAGCCAATGAAGATTCTTGACAAAGGGATAAGATTTGTGCTTCAGGAAAATTATCTTGGTAGCTGTGTGGAAGATGAATTTTTAAAAAGGAGAACCTGGAAGCAAGGAAACCAAATAGGAGGTTTTTGTAATAAAAATGTTAATTAATAGGTGGTTCTCAAACCTTTTTGGCCTTAGGACACCTTTATACTCTTAAATTATTCAGTATCTTTCAAAAAGCTTCTGTTTATGGGCCATATCTATCAATGTTTAGAAATTAAGATGTCCTAGTATTAGTATATTCCCTAGAGGTCCCCAGCTGCACTCAGAATTGCTGATGAGAGGTGAGAAACGAGGATGGCAGCTGTGTGCGCCTGAGAATGTGAGATAAAAGGTGGAGACAAAATAAATAAAGCTCGACAAATGATTAGATATTGAGGGGAATGAAGGAGGGTGAGTAGTTGTGGATCACGGAGGTAACTGGAAATTCAAAGAATGGTACTTTGTTTAACAGAAATGGGGGAAGTTTAAAGAAGGTTTAGATTTAGGGAAGGAAGGTGGATTTGGGGTAGGTTGCATAATTCTTTATATTTTTGAAAGTTCTTTCATATACATGAGATGTATGGTGGATAAAGAGCCTGCCTTAAAGTTAGGAAGGTCTAGGTTCAAAGACCTGCTTCCACATATAACTGAAGGTTACAACAACAGGCTTAAAACCATGTAATAGAATCTTTTCAGTTATGTCTACCATAACCCCATTTGGGGTTTTCTTGGCAAAGATACTGGAGTGGTTTGACATTACCTTTTCCAACTCCTTTTACATATGAGGAAACTGAGGCAAACAAGATTAAGTGACTTACCCAGGGTCACACAGCCAGTAAGTAACTTGAGTTCAGGTTTGAACTCAGGAAAGTACCCTATTTAATGATGCCTAAAACTAAATATAGTGGTGGCATTCCCACCAATACCACCTGAACGCAACAGCCTTTCTTAGGGCTATTGTAAGATAATATTTACTAAAAGACTTCAAATACATGCACATATAAACACACTCATATATACGTAAACATTTCCACATTTACATTATGTATATCTGTCTACAGAGAGAGCTACACATACATGCATGCATATGTGTGCACTCATAGGCAAAAGCATGTATTTATAGCAGCTCCTGTCCTGAAGCAGATTTCAAGGTTGAGGTTTGTTGACGCTGTCCTACGGAGGCCATATATGTCCATGGAATGTTAAAACAGGAAGAAAACCTTTGGGACTCTCTAGTGCTAACCTCTTCCCCTACTACCCCCACCCCCCCCGACTTTGTGTTATAGCTGAGGAAGTTCACACAGAGACATGAAGTGACTGGCCTGAGGGCCCAGCTAATTGGAGACCCAACTCTACTGCGTGGGGCTGCTGTGAATGGGTCCCAGTCCGGGCTCGCCTTGGCAGAATTTCCCTCAGCCCTTTGGTTAGCCTCCTCCAGTGCTGCAGTTCCTCCCTTCCTCTCTTCCCAACCTGAGGAAGTCCCTGATGGGGCAGGCAGCTGCTGCCTTGGGATAGGGAGGGGACAAAAGGGAACAGAAGCACGTGTGGTGATTCTACCAGGTGGCAGGGCTTGGACGGCTCTCATCCAAGTCATCGTGTATTCTCCTGTCCCTCCGTTCATTCATTCATCAAGAGTCTCTGATGAGATTGGATCCCTGCCTTTGTGGTTTTTTCTACATCTCTGGGACCATGAGGGTAAAGGGAGAAACCTTTGCTGCCAGAGTGCTTACCTGAGCCCCACACCTGTGTCCTGCCTATAGAAATCCTGCCTCTTCTTCCAGGCAGGGCTCACATGTCACCGTTTCCATGAAGCCTCCCCTGGTCAGCCCCTACAGAAATGATTTCTCCTTTGTCTGAACTCTGACAACGTGTTGCTTGAGGCACTTATATGACACTGGACTTTTGCTGCTGTATATTGCATACATATATGTCCTAAAGTCTTCCCTCTGCCTCATCCTGCCCCATAATCAATCACCAATCAGTTAATAAGCATTTATTAAGCATCGGACATTAGCTCCCTTTTGAAAGAATTCCTTTCAAACCCTTTAACCTAGCTACTATTAGGGTGATCATTGAACAACTACTACTTATCAGGAACTAGGGATACAAAGTCAAAAAAAAAATTTAACAGTTCCTGCCCTCAAGGAGCTTATATTCTGCCAGGGAAGAAAGTATGTGCATAGAAGTATATATACACATATATATATACACACATATATATATATATAAAACATATACAACATAAATGCAAGGTGTTTTGGAAGGGAAGGAGACGGGAAAGGCCTTATGTAAGAACTGACAGCTGAGTTGAGCCAAGGCCCAAGTAACTGGGGGTCATATGCATTTACATATACACACATGTACGTGTGTCCACACATGTGTTTGAGCATGTTTTTATTTCCCTCAATTCCTAATAAGCACCTAGAGGGCAAGGATAGTATCTTACTTTCTGTACAGTCAGTTCTGCTATAACTCCATATATTCTCCCAACACACCTTAATATGCAAAACTGCACAATAAAATCCCCAGGGCTTTGGGGGGAAATGGGCTTAGGGATAAAATACTTAAACACTTCATCAGAGACAGAGAAAAAAAAGATAAGGACCGAATAAAAACAGTAGCATAATTTTATGCAGGTTAAATTGTTAAGAAATATCTAAGTATTAAAGTAAATAGTAGTGGCATCCATGGCCTCCGGCTGTTGCTTAGTCTCTTTTGAATTCCTGCAGGGCCCAGGCTGGCAAAGTCTCTTGGAAGTTGGGCAAGTAGGCGAAGGTGGAGAGGGGGATGGTGCAGACCTGGCCTTCTCTGCCCACACCTCCTCCTGCACTAGGAGACACACAATAAATGGGACACTTTACCTTGACAAAGATCTAAAGTTTACCTGTGACACTGGGCATCAGAAGGGTTGCAGCTTGCAAATGGTGAGATTTTCTGCTTTCTCCAGGAAGAAACAGAGCATGAGCAACTGATGCTCAGATTATTCCTTAATATATCAGTTGTGCTGGAACACATTTCACCTTTTCAAAACAAGTGTATTTCCCTTCAGTACCTGACACACTGCTTTATGAACCATAGACACTTTTTTTTTTTGCTTTTTGGAGGGCAGTTGGGGTTAAGTGACTTGCCCAAGGTCACACGGCTAGTTTTTGTGTTAAGTGTCTGAGGCCGGATTTGAACTCAGGTACTCCTGACTCCAGGGCCGGTGCTCTATTCACTGCGCCACCTAGCCACCCCCCAACCATAGACATTTGACAAATGTTTGTTGATTGAATAGCCCTGGATTCTTGGAGGGACTCAGAAAGAGAAGAGGTTCAGGCATAAGGATCTAGAAGATTCTTTGCATTGATTCTAGAAGACTAGATGGAAGGTCAGTAACCGTATCAGGGCAAATGGAACTGACTTTAGCTGGGCTGAGCTATGGGAACTTTTTATCTCTCTCCCAACTTCTTCATCTCACCCACTTTCCCCTGCTCATCTAAAATGATCTTCCATTCTCAGGGACTATCTGTAATGTCAGTAAGGTTTGATGTTCTCAGAATCCTCTTTCTGTGACTTTCCCCCTTCCTCACTATCAAAATCTACTCTCTGGAAAGGGTCTTATATCAGCCACCTATGCCTTATTGTAAATGAGAATTTAGCCTTACTCCCAACCTCCCAACCATGGTATTTTTATGTTGAGCCTTTTTCCTCATTGTGGAATCAAAGGCTTTGCTCTCCACCTCTCCCTCTCTCCCTCCAGTTAAAAGAAGTTCGGGCATCAGGGAAGATGAAGGGAAGGATATGGAGAAAGGCAGCTAGAGTGACCTACTACTGGTCGTAATGATTATAATCATTGTGTATTGGTGGTGAGTGCATCTGCAGCCCACCTGTAAACACTGGGGACTGTGGAATCACCTTCTTTGATCATCTTCAAAAGTGAACCCTCATCTGGCTAGTGCAGTTTGGTGCTATCATTCATGGAGACAGGGGGGATGGACTGGATGGCCTTGGATCAGTCACTTCTGCCATAGATTTATGAGAACCCCGATTATCTTTAAAAGGTGAAGGCAGATGTACCTGTTCCTGTGCAGAGATGCTTGACTCCTTTCCATCTGCCGCTTCCCAGCTGTCCCCCTTTCCTTCCTCTCCCTGTTGCAGAGAATTTTACAAATTAATCACTATGGACAGATAATTCACGGAACTCACTTTCTGCATGATGTGAATAACAATAGCTGAGATGCTCAGAACAGCACCATAGAAACAAGTCTTGGTGATGATGACAGAAACGGCGGCCTGGTCCTGATCCCAGTTGGGAAGGCCCCTCTGGGGGGCCCTCCTCACCCTTTTCCCCTCCCCTCTTCACACATGGGTAGGTTTCATTCAGTCTCACCAAGCGCTGCATGCTCAGGGTGCCTGACGAGGGTGGAGATGCCCGGTGGTGTGTTGAATCAACAGAGCCAAGGGCCTGTGTTTCCAGAGCAGGTCACTGGAGCCAGTGCCACAGAAAGGGGACGTCCTAGGACTGGCCTCCTCCGTCAGGCAAGGACAGGGGATGAGAGGTGTGACAACGAGGCAGATGGGGACTCTGACTGGCCCACTGGTTAATGTTAGGGCACACCCCCAGTACCATTCCCTGAAGTTTCTTTCCAACCTCCTTCAGGCGCCACTTCCATAATAACTAATGTGTTTATAGCGCTTGAAGGTTTACAAAGCGCTTTACAGATGTGATCTCATTTGATCCACACAATAACCCTATAAGGTAGATGATATTATTATCCCCACTTCACAGATGAGGAAACTGAGACTGGGGTCAAGTGAATTGCTGAGAGTCACACAGCTAGTAGATGTCAGAGTCAGGATTCAAACTCAGGACTTCCTGATTCCCAGTCTAGGACTCTATCCATTACAACACTTAACATAACAGTAACCTGACTCTACAAATGGAACTCCTATGACTATCTTGTCCCAGGATCTGTTTTCTCCAAATCCATACTATAGAGCCATATTTCTCAACTTTTTCAGCCCAAGACACACCTGGGAAGTTCCCAGGACACAGTGCAAAGGCCTTTTCATTCAAAAGCCACCTTTTTTTCTCTTTATCCAGCCGTGGTTAGCCGGAGTGATTTCCTTCCTTATTTGGATGTATTTACCTCTGGCACTCGTTTGACTTCTGGCTCTGTTTTGGGAGCTGGTCTCAGCAACTATTAAAAGCTAAACATGAGGTTGATGGACAGCTAGTGGGGATGAAGGAACAGACAGTCTCATGATGGAGCTAAGTGCTACTGTGAGAAACTACTAAAGTTTCAGGACTAGACCAGGAAACAGTGGAATGAACAACTGGAGAGTGAGAGAATGAGATGAAGGAAGACTCTAGGCCATGAAGCTGAGGAGTTGGCAGACCAGTTGTTCTCATGGACTGTCACACCTGCAAAGAGACTGAAAGATCCTCTGGCCCAGATTTCTCATTTTATCTGTTGGGGAGCAGTGCTAGGGAGGTTGCACGTGTCATGTTGCAATGCAGGGGCAGAGCCAGGAGAGTTATGTCTTCCAGTTCCCAGTCCAGTGAGTATGTCTCTGTATCATGCCTCCTTCCTCTCTAAGCCTGCCACATCCAGCTACTAACAGCCCTGCCCAGAGGTTTCCCCGCAATAAAGTATCTGCTATAATAGGGGCCAGCTGGCCATCTAATACTCCCTTTGTTCTGCTCCCATCTCTGCTTGCCGTGCAGTAATCCTGAGTTTACCCCCAAACACAATTTGATTTTAATAATAATACTGCTTGTTTTTAACAGATAGCATTATTCTGGCAAGAATCTTACATACTTTGTTATAAACAGCCCATCTAAGGGCAACAGAAGTTGATTTATTGGCTTAAAATTATGCAGAACTCCAGGTGCTGACCAAAGAACAAAGCCGAGTAAGACCGAGGTACAAAATAGGCCTTCCCTACCTCTCACCCCCACTGCTTGATGCCTGAAATTCCAATTAGAAATCATTATATATAGCAAAGGATCACAGATCCATCTCTCAAATCTAACAAATAACCTAAGACCTTGGTTCCTGTTAATAAAGATTCTATCCTTTTAGAAGGAGTACAAGTCATTTTACAAGTCATTAATACCTCAGTATATGAACTTATCCAGATCCATTTCTGAAGGCAGATTTTGAGAGAGAAGAAAGAACTTGAGTGTTGTTGTTATTCAGTCATTCAGTACTCTGATTCTTTGTGACCCCACGGACCACAGCATACCAGGCCCTTCTCCACCATTGCAAAATTTGTCCAAACTTACGTTCATTGCTCCCCATGTCCATCTCATCCTTTGCCATCCCCTTCACTTTTTACCTTCAGTCATCCCAAAATCAATGAGTCCTTCCAATGAGTCCTTCTCACTATATGACCAAAGTATTTCAACTTCAGCTTCAGTATTTGACCTTCCAATGAATTAATTTCTTTAAGTATTAACTGATTTGATGATTGTACATATATCACCTATATCACACTGCTTGCCATCTTGGGAAGGGAAGGAAGAAGAAAAAAAATGGAACTCAAAATCTTATAAAAGTGAATGTTGAAAACTATCTTTATGTGTAATTAGAAAAAATAAAATACTATGAAGTGATTTGATTTCCTTGCTGTCCAAAGGACTTCCCATACCACTTTGAAAATGTTAATTCCACAGCACTCAGCTTTTCTTATAGTTTGTATTTCACAGCCATATATTACTACTGGCAAAAACCATAGCTTTCACTATATGGACCTTTGTAGGCAAAGTGATGTCTCTACTTTTTAGTATCCTTTCCAGATTTGCCATAGCTTTCCTTATAAGGAGCAAATGTCTTTTTATTTCTTTCTTTTAAGCATTTTTAAAATTCATAGCTACAGTCACTGTCCGCAGTGATCTTTGAGCCCAAGAATATAAAATCTAACAGTGCTTCCTTCTCCCCCTATTTGCCATAAAGTGAAGGGACCAGTTGCCACAATATTAGTTGGGTTTTTTTTTAATATTAAGCTTCAAGCCAGTTTTATACTCTCTTCTTTCATCTCTTCAAAAGGCTTCTTAATTCTTTTTTGCTTTCTGCCATCACAGTAGTATCATCTTCATCCCTGAGATTACTAATATTTCTCACAGTGGCCTTAATTCCAGCTTTTTATTCATCCAACCTGGCATTTCACATGATGTGCTCTGAATATAAGTTAAATAAATAAGGTGACAGGACTTGTCATACTTCTTCCCCAGTCTTCAACCAATCAGTTGATCCATGTTTGGTTATAACTGTTGCTTCATGACCTCACATAGGTTCCTCATGAGACAAGATGACATGGCACACCCATCTCTTTGAGGACTTGCCACATTTTGTTGTGAACTACAAAGTCAAAAGCTTTACTGGAGTCAATGAAGCAGAAATTGATGTTTTTTCTGAAACTTTCTTTCTCCATAATCCCAAGGATGTTGGCAATTTGGTCTCTAGTTCCTCATCCTCTTCAAAAATCAGCCTGCATTCCTGGTAATTCTTAGTTCACATGTTGCAGAAGCCTAGCTTGCAGAATCTTAAGCATAATCTTGCTGGTGTATAAAATGAGCACAATTGTTTGGTAATTTGAATATTCTTTAGCATTGCCCTTCTTTAAGATTGAGATGTAAACTGATCTTTTCCAATCCAGTGGCCACTACTGAGTTTTTCAAATTAGCTGGCATATGCTACACATCTTAAGTGTAGCACTTTAACAGGATTATCTTTTAGGATTTTAAATAGCTCAGCTGGAATTCTGGCACCTCCACTAGTCCACTTGACTCCATTCTCCAGAATGTATGGCTCTAGATCAGTAACCCACACCATAGTGGTTATCAGTAATGTGAAGTTTTTTCTTGCATAGTTCTCTATATTGTTGCCACCTGTTCTCGATCTCTTCTACTTCTGTTAAGTCCCTACCACTTCTGTCTTTGATCATGCCCATTTTTTTTGCATCATGCCCATTTTTTCATGATTTTGCATGAAACATTCCCTTGATATCTCGAATTTTCTTGAACAGATCTCTGTCTTTCCCATTCTATTGTTTTCTTCTATTTCTTTGCATTGCTCATTTAAGAAAACCTTATCTCCTGCTTTTCTTTTTTTTTTTTTTGGAGGGGGGAAAGGCAGGGCAATTGAGGTTAAGTAATTTGCCCATGGTCACGTGGCTAGTAAGTGTTAAGTGTATGATGTAGGATTTGAATTCAGGTCCTCCTGACTGCAGGGCTGGTGCTGTATTCACTGAGCCACCTAGCTGCCCCAAGAAAACCTTATCTCACCCTGTTGGTCTCTGGAATTCCACATGTAGTTGAGTATATCTTTATTGGTGTCTTTTGGTGACTTCACTTCTTGATCCTATCTGTCATTCTTCAGTGGCATTACCTTTGGCTTTCCTTTCTGCAGCTATTTGTGAAGCCTCATCAGACAGCCCTATTGCTTTCTTACTCTTCTTTCTCATTGGGGCATTTTTTGTTGCTGCCTCTGTAGCTGATAATTTCATTGAGCAAGTTTCATTGGCAAGCCCTCTGCCGTGACAAGGCAGCGGCTGAGGAGGGGGATACTAAACGAGATGGTAGAGGTGGTATGGTAAAGAAGAGAGGTCACGAGGCTTGTGCAAAGTCCTGTGTTGAAATTCTGCCTCTGACATCTACAACCTGTGTGTTGAGCGGGTCCTTTAAACTTCTCTGTGCTTCAGTTCTCTCGTCTGAAAAATGTGGAGGATTGAATTTGGTAATCCCTAAGGTGTCTTCCAGCCCTAAATCTGTGAGCATATGAGCCTTCACAATCTGCCCCTTACCTATTGCAACATTATCTCCCATTACCCTTGTTAATGAAATAACCACCAGTCCTTTGCTTATATCATAGAAAAAATATTTTTCTTTTACTGATTAGCATGAAGCTGGATGGAACAGATTCAGACTGACAGAACAGTTCTAGCCAGTAGGAATCTTTCAACAGAATGAATAAAGCAAGTATACATACACATATGCATATATACATACATACAACATTTAAACACAACATATGTATGTTTATATACGCACACACATACACACACACACACATATATATATATATACATGTATATGCACACACACACACATAACCTTAAGGATACAGAATGAAAAGAAGGGTGATACAGTACAGAGATATGGACAACACATATAGGGAAGACAAAGCACTGAAACTGAATATGTTGATATGACTATAGAACTGTTCATATAATTAACTCATACAATCGAAAGCAGAATACTGACACTTAGCAAGTTCAGTGGGAGCCTCCTGAGTATTCAAAGAAAGGTAAAATATTAATGGATAATGGATTATAAAAATCTCACAGGTAAGTAGGCATGCCTTTCACTATTCTGCCTAGGGGCAAGTGGGCTTTCCCCATGTCTCTCTGGGCTGCAATATGTAAGATGCTTATAACTATTTACACCAATACTGCATTTCTAGACTCAAAACAGAACAATAGGCCTAAAATCTAGTAGAACTAGTATCCTGAGTCCATATCCCTTACTCCAAACAAATTGGTCAATTACTATTCCTTAAACATACCCACGCACATTTCCTGCCTTGCTTTTGTCCATCTGTTTCCCATAGTTCCTCCTATCCAGCCATGTTAAATTCTACCCCTTCTGTCACATCCCACCTAGTCCTAGAAACCTTCCCCTAATCAATTAACTTTCTATAGCACTGTCTTTAATTAATCAATCAACAAGCATTTATTAAAGACTGAGCCAGTCATTGGGGGTAAAAAGACAGAATCAAGATTCTCCTTCTCAGGAAGCTAACATTCTTTTTGGAGGTGGGGAGTGACGGGATGATGGTCAGACTTTATACATATAGAAGTACATCTAAATAATTGGCACCTTAAATTGTTATTTAACTTTTGGTTTTTCTGGTTTTTCTAACTAAATGATAAGCTCTCTGAGGGCAGGGTCTGTATCCTGCTTATCTTTGTTTCCTCTGACATATGGAGTCTAACACCTTGTGCAATGAGGCCTCTAGGTGGAAGAGTGGATTAAGTGCTGGATTTAGAATCAGGAAATCCTGGCTTCAAATCCTGTCTTGGATATAAACCGACAATATTATGTAACAGTAGCACTACCTCGCAGGGTTGTTGTAAGGATTAAATGTGTTAATATATGTAAAGCGTTTTACTAATCTTAAAGCAATATGTAAATGCAAGCTATTATTAACTGGTACTTTGCAAATGTTGAATGTGATGATGAAAATATGCCCAAAGGGGAGACTAGGATTATAAAGATAAACTCAGCTGACTAATGGGGCATCGAGGGCTAGTATCAAACCTACTATCTCTTAATGGCACCCCTCACTATACCACACTGTCTTCTTAGGGTACTTGAAGGAGGCAGCATAGTTGGATTTGGGATCAAATGATATGGTTTCCAGTACCAGTTTAACCATTTAACTACCGTGTGACCTTCAGCAAGTCACTTTAATTTGTATAGAATTAATTTCTCATATATAAAAATGAAAGAGTTGTTCCAGATCCCTTTAAGATCCCTCCAAGTTTAAAGTTCTGATCATCTTGCTTTCTGGGGTTTAGTCTGTGAATCCAAAATCAGTCAGTGCTGTTGAGTATGGATATCTGATTTATTTCTGTTAACCTGGATCACCCATGTCACCGATTTGCCTTGGTTACTTACTGCCAAAATACAAAACAAACAACAGAGATAAACCAGGGCAAACACCATATCACCCAGGGTAGGGGAGACATAAAAGGAGGGAAATGACAACATTAAAATCTATCAAAACTGCCTCATTCATAAAATGGGATATTAATAACAGTAACAACAACAAGCAACACCACCTTGTATCTCCCAGGGTGTTTGTGAGGAACTGCGTATATTAATATGTATAGTGCTTTGCAAAACTATTTATTTATATTATAAATAATACAACTATTATTATTTTCTCTAAGGCCCCTCCAGCTTTAAATCTTATGATCCTATAATAGCCTAACATTCTGTGGCTCTAGGGTCCTGTGAATGAATGGATTGTGCTGGATAACATAGGAGAAGGGTGGCCAGGATGGACCCAAGGAGAAGAGTTTTGGAAGAGAACACCCCTTATACAGGAGGGTGAGAAGTCAGTCAGGAATGGAAACAGCTAGGGAAGCCATCTAATGGGCTGCTGTTCTGAAATGTATTTTTTCAGCAAACATCCCAACAAACTGAATTCACACTTTCTTGATGTTCCACCTCAACCTCAAGCTCTTTGGAATGGAATTGATTAGGAATTTCACTGGGGCCCATCTAGTAGGCCACAGTGCTAATAGACATCCTTAGTATATATATGGACATATGCAGGCTGTCCCAGCGTTGAACCATATGCTTTAAAAGCTGATACTTTTCCAATAATGGAAATGGGTTTTCACTGAACTGTCTACTCTTCCTTGCCCAACTCTTTGTGACTAAATCCAGGAACAGGCCAAGCCCTAAGTTTGTATACAGTATTATGAGTGAATCAGCATTTGATTTTATGAGTGGACATGCAACCTTGGCCTTATTCAATTGAATATTTATTAAGCATCTACCAAGTACATGTTACTGTCCTAGGTACTGGGGATTCAAAGTTTAAAGAAACAACAATAGCAACAATAAAAAAATAACCCTCGTTCTAGATAAGCATACAAATTCATACCAGATAGATTAGTACCAACATACTGAGGCAACACGTCCCAGCAGAGGTGAAAGGAAACTACATCAGCCTATGCAGATTAGTTCCAAGGTTCATCTTGATATCATTGCTAAGAAGTAAGAACAATGATCACTGCTCCTACCGGTTATTAAAGTTTGGGCAACAAGTTGCCTTGAGGGATCAGAATTCTCCATTCAGGCTATTCCATGAACACTTTCCCGGTTGAATCCAATTCTACTAACAATTTTTAAAGCAGCTCCTAGGTTCAGAGCATCCTGCTAGGTACTGGGTATTCAAAGCCAAAGCCAAATATATGCCCTGCCCTCAAGGAGTTTATATTCTCCTGGGAGAATATAACAAATAAAGAGATAAGCCTAGATGATGATTTAAGGGAGGGAATTTTAAGGAGGGAAATGACACAAACAATTCACTTGTACATAAGGGTATGTATAGGAAAGGCTTCCTAGGAGGTGCTGTCTGTCCTGAGATTTGAAGGAACCTAGGGATTTTAGGAGGTGAGGAAGGGGAATAAATTCCAAACATGGGGAACAGCCAAGGCAAAGATATGCAAGCAGGAGCTGGAATGGCAAGTTTAGGTAAGTAAGTCAACCAATTGGGCTGGAACAGAAAATCCAAGAAGCAGCAAAATAAGTTGAAGCTCTCCATTCATTTTTAGGTTTGGGTCCTCCCAATTGGGACTGACTTTAAGCCAAGTAGAAGTAGGTAATCACCTCTATTGTGAGATCTAAAGTGCTCCTCCAGCCAAAAAGATGTCCTTCATTACATTTCTGTTAAGGCCTTTCCCTCTATGAAAATGCAGATGCTGCCAGGAAGGAGGAATTACTTAATCAGGTCTTAATTGAGCGCCTTCTGTATGCTTAGCACTGTGTTAAGCACTGTAGAGTACAGAAAAAGTCTAAGAAGGCATGGGCTCTACCTTCAAGTATATAAGCCACTGGAGAAGACAAACCAGACACTCATGAAATTATTAGAGAACACTGTAAGACAGTGAGTGTGTAATTAAATCGTATGATACCAACAGTAAGGCTATGGGCATAAAGAGAAGGAAATTAGAGGCTAGTTTTCTCTCAGACACAAAGAGATTACTTGGACTGAGTCACAGAGAGGTTATTGACAGAGTTAGGCAATAAGCAGCCAGAGAGGAAGACTTTGCAGAGGAGATGGGGCTTGAGTTGGACCTTAAAGGAATGGCTCTGTCAGTGCTCACGTTGTAGGAAAGATGAAGGGCTTCATGAAATGTGTGATGGGAGGACTAAAGGCAAACCTCACCTGGCTCACAAACCTGAGGGAATCCTAGAGATACAGAGAGAGATAGGCTCATGGAATGTCAGATGTGGAAATGATCTTGGGAATCATCTTCTCCGACCTCCTCATTTTACAGAGAAAAACGCTCAGGCTCTGAGGATGGATTCATTTTTCTGGCAGTAGCCATGAGTCATTGACATTGAAATTCGGTGAATAAGGTGAAATGTTCAAGCTGGAAGATACCATTTCAAGTCAGAGAGCACCATGTGACTAGAAAGTAATAAGAGACTCATTTTCATCTGTTGACTGATGGATGAGAACAAGGGCATGAGGTTTAATCCTTTCCGGTATGGAC
The DNA here is from genome assembly GCA_028646575.1 of Pseudocheirus occidentalis. Lineage (NCBI taxonomy): Eukaryota > Metazoa > Chordata > Mammalia > Diprotodontia > Pseudocheiridae > Pseudocheirus > Pseudocheirus occidentalis. The sequence goes on from CM053597.1 coordinate 73,243,360, forward strand.
TAGTTATATTTCCATAGCACAAACTATAGCCTTCACTCTAGCCAAACACTTTGCAGACTGTGTGCCTTTGGTCCCAAGGGAGACTGAGCAAGAGTGTGGATGACTCAGTGCTAATTCATCCCACTCCTAGAAAAATAGCTCAAAGGACACATTCTGCTGACTGTGAGTCAGGAATCAGGCTGTATAGGAAGGAGAGCACATAATGGACAATAGGAGATATATATATAGATATATAGATATGTAGATATATATATATATATACACATACACGCACATACACACATATACACATCCTGGCTCTGCTACTGTCTGTATGACCTTGGGAAAAATCACTTCTTTCTATGTCTCAGTATCCTCATGTGTAAAATTAGGAGGTTGGACTAGATAACTGATCCAGATTCAGGTTGTTGAGAGTGTTGAAGTCTCTTCCAAAAAAGAAATACTCCTCATCCTCCTGGCCAAATGAGGAATAGGGTGAGGGACTTTTTTGGTGAGAGAAGGATGGCAAGGGCAGAAATTAGTTCTAGGACCATCCTTCATCCCAGTCCAAGCATCTCAGTTTGGCAAGGTGAGTGAGGAAGAAGAAAGGTACTAGGGAGAGGATTGCTTAAAAATAAAGAAGAGAAAGGAAGGTCATTGAAACATGTTTTTGAAAAAGGCAGGAGAGAACAGAAGGGAGGCCAGAAGGAATCACAGATAGGCAGGACAGCTTTGAACACAATACACTGAACTTATTATATACTTAAAAAGAAAAACAAGATGTACACAACAGAGATTCATGAGGGAACTTCTCTTATGTTTTATTGTATATATAGAGATTCTCATTTTAGTTCAGAATTCTTTTAAGTGGGGGGGAGGGAATGCATAAAGGGAAGGAATGAAGCATGCTACTCACTTAACAGAGAAGTGATAGACCCAAGGTGCTGAATAAGACATGTATTTTGGGCCATAGCAAATATGTGGGATTTTTTTGCTCGGTGATATTTCTTTGTTAAAAGAATTTTATGTTTCCTATTTTATTTGGGGTGGGCAAGGGGAAGCCAATGAGTCTTCACAAAGTTAAAAAAAAGAAATAAAAGAGAGTTATTGACATATCTTTAAATGCTTGGAAGGAAACAGAAAGAAATTTAGATAAACCAAGGCAAACCGGGCAGCTCTGAAAGTAGCATTCTGTGGTTATGATATATATATATTTTTTTTTAAATCCGAGCTCTGTGTAATAGAAAGTGGTGATCATGCTATTCTACTCTGCAAAATATCTTCTCTTTTTTGAGGTGTTGATTAAATTTAGGAGAATTTTTCTAATAGCACCTATCTATCTGAATTCCCCTTTAAGTACCAGACTCACAAAGAAACACATTCATATCCTGTTTAGGGTCAAAAAGATTTAGTGCCAGATGAGCTCCATATTCTCCTGCAGCCCTAGAATCCTATAAAAGAATGACATTAAGAGAATTTGTCTAGTTTAACCTCCGTGGGCAGGAAAACAGGTCTTCATCAGGAGCTAAAGAACATGAAACCAGATATCATTTAGTTTTGCTCCAAATGCCTTTCTTCTTCCAAGAAGTAATCCTAAGCTTCCCATTCCCTTCTCTTCACCTCAACCAGGTTTCTCTGGGCCTTTTCAGTCTTCTTCCTCCATCCCTTGAGAGCAAGGCCTGCTGCCCCTAGACTAAGACCATATTGTCACACACACACACAAACACACACACGACTGATAAAATTTTGGGGTTGTATCGGTGAGTTTAGAGAAATACTGAAAAGGAAAAATGATTGTTAAAAGAGCCTCTGTTTAGATCTAGGATCAGAGTCAAGCAGTCTTCCCTTTGCTCTGCTCTCCTCTCTTGTTTCTCTCTCCTGTCTTCCACCCTCTGTTCTTTTTTTCTTCTTTCTCTCCCATCTCACCTTATCTGCCCTTCTTTTTATTCCTTCCTCCTGCTTTTGCAGACAAAGCACAATTTGGTCCCATTTTGGTCTCCGGCTTATGACTCCCTAGTGTCTGGAACCATTCATTTGGCACCCTCTGAAGCAGCCAGGAACAGTTTCTGTTGACTCACTGAACCTATTAACTTGGCCATAGGATTTTGAGAATCAAAAGGCATTGTTCACCCTCAAAGACTTTACAGCCCTGTTCCTAAAATGAACCATTAAAAGAAAAAAGAAAAAGCATTCTCTGCAGAAAAAAAATAGGCCTCCCTTAGTACAGCGCCTTCTTGGGGTACTGTTGACATAGTATACTTTGTCCTATATGGATAGGGCTTTAGAAAGGTAGGCACATACCTTGTGGTATATGAATGTAATGGGATATTATTGTGCTACAAGAAAGGATAAATACGAAAAATACAGAGACCCTTGAGAAGACTTGTATAAATAAAGGCAGAGCCAAGAAAAACAGAACCAAGGGAATTGTTTGTACAATGATTATAGTGGCATAAAAGAAGACAGCATTGAAAGACTTCAGAACCCTGATCAATAATCAATTTGCCATCTTTGACTAATGGTAAAGTGGGCTTCACACTTCTTGATAGGGAGGTGGTATAAACTAGGTACAAAACGAGGCATACATTCATTGTAGGCATGACCAATACGTTGATTTGGTTTTGATTGTTCTTTTTTTTCTATAAGAAACGTTTCTATTGAACAAAGAGATGGATAGTCATTGGCTGTTTTTTAAGAGCATAAATAAAACATTTTTAAAAAGAATTGGCAGATCTGTATTTAAGGGAATCAGGGCTGCAACTCAAATGCCTCTTCCTTCAGACCTTCCTGGACTTCTCCCACTCATCTCTGTCTTCTCTCTCTTCTTCAAACTCCTGTATAACTATGACCTCATATCACATACTACCTTATATATTTTATTTTGCTTTTTTTGTATTTCTTGTCTTGTCTCCATAACTAAGCTGTAGGCTTCTTGAAGACTTGGTTTTACTTTCCTTCTGACTCTAAATTCAGGGTCTCCCATATAGGTGCTCAGTATCTACTGAATGGATTGAGACCAGGGTCATAAGGTGGAAAGGAGGGGAGGGAGGGAAAGAAGCTGATAATTTACCTCAAGTTTTATTGAGAAAAAAAGTTTTATTTTAAAGAGTTAAAGTGGATTGAATGTGCCAGGATTGTTTCTTTCCATCTATGTTATGCAATCCCAAACACAGTAAAAAAAAAATTACCCTAAAAGGTTCACAAGCACCAGTCCAACCTTCTTTCCCATTCAGTCACTGGTGTTTCCTAAGGCAGCATTTCTGTTGTTAGCAACAACATTTCAGAAAAGTCCAGTTATCTTGGCTCAAGGACTGAACATCTGACCAGGCCTCTGAGAGTTGATTTCACACACACCCACACACTCATGCATGCATGCACACAGGCACGCACACCTTGACTCTTGTGTGTGTTTGCGTGTATTATAGATAGAAAGAAAGAAAGAAAGAAAGAAAGAAAGAAAGAAAGAAAGAAAGAAAGAAAGAAAGAAAGAAAGAAAGAAAGAAAAAGAAAGAAAGAAAGAGAAAGAAAGATGTACATGTGTATGTTTTCAGTTTGCTTTTAGAAACTGGTCTAATATTCAGGAGGGGCACATGTCTAAGATGGAGAATCAAGAAACCTGAGTTCTAGTCCTGACTTTTCCACCAACTCACTTTGTGACCTTGGACAATTTACTTCCATTCTCTGGGCCTCAACTTCCCATCTATAAAATAAAGGGGCTTAGACTACATTGATGTCTGACATCCCTTTCGGCTCTAACATTCTACCATAAAGTTCAGGGATTGATCTAAGTAGGAATGCCCTTACTTATAGGTAGAGTAGGTGACTTCTTACATGTTATGATTTGAGAGGTGTAAGGAAAGGTTCCTTGCCCCCAAATACATCCCCTATATTTATCTCAGATTCCTCTATTTCCACCATTACAATATTATTCCTTTGGGGTACCAAAACATCAACCAGTGCTAAAATTCAAATTTCTTTTGAAAGGATATCTTTGTTACCAACTATTAAGACCTTAGAGAGAATGAGTTTCTCAGACATTTTTCCCAGACCTACCAAGTAGAGAAGAGCTTTCGGAGAGGTAGCTTGGAGGTTCAAAGTAGGAGTCCTATCCTAAGAAAAGAGGTGCAGTGAGCTCAGCCAGTATAATCAGAAACAAAGAAATAGGCATAACAACCTTCTTTCCCTTCCACCTCCACTCCCTGCCATGCTTCCTTCCTGTACTGACAATAGTACCAATTTTAGGGGAGTGAATTTCAAAGAATCCAGAGGTAGAATAGGTATGATCCTATGACCTGAGACTCTAAGGGTGAAGTTAGCTCAAGAAGAACAACATTCTCGTGAGGCAGAATTTCTTCTGATTAATTAATAAGGGGGAGAGCTCCCAAAGACACTGATGTGGATGAACAGGAAATGCATGGGAAGAACTCCTGCTTAAAAAGGACACATAGAAGAGATCCAGCTTAACTGAGCATGAATAGATGAGAGTGGCAGAGATGGAAGTTAAATGAGAATAGCATAGTCATTTAAGAGGAGTTTCAGAAAAGCAAAGGCCCAGGTTTGAACTGAGAGGCTTATGGTAAATGTTAAAGGGACAATTAAAAGGGCACTTTTCGTTAGGTCTATTGTTTGGACCCAAAGAGTATTGATTAATGGAGGTCAGGAGTTAACTATTTAACAATTAAAGCGGTCAGATGTTAACCATTCTGCCTCATCTTCCTCAACTCTAAACATATCATACTCTCTAACAAGTATCCGAGTTAGGATCCAGGAGACCTAGGTTTTGGTCCTGGCTTTGTCATCTAACTGAACTCAAGCAAGGCACTTTTGTTGGTTCCTTTGCCTATAAGAAGAGAGTAATCTTGGCTACAGTACTTTACCAATGGAAAATTTTGAGAAGACCTGAATTCTACCCATCCTTGAAGGCCCAGCACAAGTCACACCTCCCACATGAAGCCATCCTTAGTCACTCCGGTCCACAAGATTCTCTCTCTCCCCTGAACTGTATAGCATATATTGCCTGTACCACTCACTTAGTACTAACACATTTAGCACCTAAAATAACTCTTCACTTATTGTCTAGTATTGCCATCAAACTCATCATTATTTAGCTTTCATTGTGTATATGGGGTCTCCTCAGATAAGCACCATGCACATAGAGTATCATGATACTTCTTTGAATGCCCTATAACATCCTGCAAAGGAAAGAGGTTAAAATATATCTGTTGAATAGGTGTGAGAGAAAAATGACTTGTTGAGGATGCTGCAGGTGGAATCTTTGTGGATGACATGGGGGAAGGGGATCCAGAAAGAGATTATCAGTCCTGTGCAGAATGTTTTTCCTGGAAGCAAAGACTGATATAGGCCACGAGCCCTTAGGAAGGAAGCACAGATTTTGCCATCTGCCTGACTCAGTCAAGGCCAGATTTCTAATAGCACCTCCTTGTTTCTCCTCCACAGCCTCCGGCCTTTCGTCTTCGCCATCAACTCCTACCCAAGTGATCAAACAGCACACTTTTCCTCTTGAATCCTATAAGAATGAACCTGAGAGATTAGAAACTCGAATTTATGCTTCCTCTTCTCCCCCGGACACAGGCCAGAGGTTCTGCCTGCCCTCCTTCCAGAGTTCAGCCAAGCCTCCGTCTGCAGCCTCGGCTCCCTATGCTACTTCCACAACAGTAAGTTACACATTCTTTCTTGGGATTCCACGTGGGGAATACTATGGGTGGAGGCCAAGCTGAGAAGTACACAGATAAAAGCCAGTTCCTTTTTCCAGACTGTTCGGACTTGGCCTGACCCTGCAGGGGCTGTGGTAAAAGGCCAAAGGCAGAGTGGATTCTTAATGGATCAGATCCTGAATGATGGTAAAGAAAATCCCTTGCAAATAAGCACCTCTCATTTAAAGCCTCATTGGTTAAGACCTTTTGGGGGTAATGCTTAGGAAACACTGTTTTGTTTTCTTTTTTTTTTTTTTTAGCATAGTTGAAAGCAGGACAGGTAGAATTCAACATGTGTCATTTGCACCTGTTAAGTGTTCTATCCTGTATATACAGGAAGACATGGGATCATGGAATTTGATAGTTGGAATGAAACTCTCTTGTTCCACCCATATACAAAAGAATTCTATATTATGATATACTCAACAAATGGCCACCTACCTCTGCTTGAAGACCTACAAGGAGGGGGACCCCAGCATAGCTGGTGACAGGCCATTCTATTTTGGGACAGTTTCAACTCTCAGAAAGGGTTTTTATGTGTCAAATTAGACTCTTTTCAACTTCCCCTCATTGCTTTGACTTCTGCCCTCTGGTACCAAACAAAACAAATCCTCCACATAAAAAACCAGCCCTTCTTAAAGAGCAGTATCATGCTCCCCACCCCATATCTCTTCTTCAAGCTAATCATGCCCAGTTCCTTTGTGTAATATTCCTATGACATGGCCCCAAGGCCCTTCACCATGCTAGGGGCCCTTCTCTGAACATACCCCAGCTTAGCAATGTCCTTCTTAAACCTCGGTGCCCAGAACTGGACACAACACTTCAGATGAGTTCAGAGGGTAGTGGAACACAGGGCTTACAGTACTGTTGGGTCACCAAGACTGATGCACACATGAAACAGAATGGTGCCATAGTTTGAGAGAACATGCTTAATTGCTCAAGTGACAGTACATAGTGGGGAGTAGTGGGGCAGGGAATAAGTATTCATTAAGTGCCTGCTATGTGATAAGCACTGTTCTAAGTGCTTTACAGTCATCTCATTTGATCCTTACAACCATCCAATGAGTTCAGGAGCGTCATTTTACAGTTGAGGAAACTGAGGCAGGCAGAGGTTGAGTTGCCTCACCAGTAAGTATCTGGGGCCAGATCTGAGCTCAGGGGGTTCCTGACTCCATGCCCACTGTGCCAGCTAGTGGCTCTTAATCACAGGATAACAACAGCAACGGCTCTTCTTTATGGGGCACCTAATACGTGCCAGGAGCCCTGCTAAGCCCTGTACAACTGTTATTTCATTTAATCCTTCCCACAACAGCAGAGGCTGCTATTACCCCCATTTTACAGGTAAGGAGACCGAGGCAAGCAAGGGTTAAGAGACTTGCCTGGATCACATGACTGGTAAGTGTTTCAGGTCTTGTGAGTGCTGAGTGTTTCTGATTCTAGGCCCGGCGTTCCTGACTAGTTCAGGCCATAGTGACCCAACTTTTTCCCTTTGAGTTCCTGTGATATTTCTCCATGGTACTTGTTTGGCACCACCATCCATATAGTACTCTGCATTGTGACTTAATTGTCTCGTGTGCCCACATCTTCTCTCTCTTCTTCTCTTGTCATGTCATCATCCCCCTCTCCGCCAGTCCAGCTGTGGGGTTTTGAGGGGTTTTTTTGCTTTTTGGAGGGGGAAAGGCAGGGCAGTTGAAGTTAAGTAACTTGCCCAAGGTCACACAGCTAGTAAGTGTTAAGTGTCTGAGGCAGCATTTGAACTCAGGTCCTCCTGACTTCAGGGCTAGTGCTCTATTCACTGTGCCACCTAGCGGCCCCCAGGTGTGGTTCTTTAGGAAAGGTATAGGTTAAAAAGGACTTCAGAGGCCATTTAGTTCAAAATTAAGCTGAGTCTCATTTTATAGACGAGGAAATTGAGTCCCATAGAGGTTAAGTGACCCACCCAAGTTGGTAAGTGGCAAAGCTTGGGATCTGAACCCAGATCCACTGACTCCAAATCCAGTGTTCTTTCCACATTGTCACTTTTGCCATTACCTGTTGCTGAGAGCTGAGTTCACATTCAATAGAACACTAGCACACTCACATAACTTTATTCTTGAGGCTAGTAGCACTTTAAAAAAAAAATTCCCCATGTCCATCTGGATTGGCTTGACTTAATTCAGCTGCACGATTCTGGTGCAAATGAAGGTTCATTTGCTATGCAAAGAGATAATAGAACAGCCATTCATTCAGTGAGTAATAATTGCACACCTACTTTTCTTAAAGTACCACACCTGGGCTGGTAGAGAGGGAAGTGATGAAATAATATGAGAAGAAAACAAGATCCTTCCCCTTGAGGAAGCTTACCGTGTGGTTGGGGAGACGAGATGTAGACTCGTGAAACAATTAAGTCAAAATGCAAAGTACCATATGGTTGTGACAAGCAAGTAATATGGAGAAATGTGTAGTATAGGTGCTCAAAGGAAGAGAATGAGGTCACTGTGGACTGGACTGGTCCTGGAAAGGTTTATGAAGGAAAAGAAATCTGAGCAGAATCTTGAAGGATCACACGAATCCAGGAAGAGCACTGCCATCTCTAATACGAGCAGCAGTAAAGACTTTTAAGAGTGAGGAATGAGCCTGACATGTTCAGGTAGCGAGAAGAATGAAGTGACTGTAGTAGAGGGTTCATTTGGGGAAACAGTGGGGGATAAGGTGATAAAGATAGAGTAGAGCCAGCTTTGAAGCAATAAGTCCCACGGCAGTGTTTGAAGAAGATTAATCTGATAACAGTGTGAAGGATAGATTGGATGGGGGAGCATCCAAGGAGACTGTTGAGAATGTTGTGGTAATTTGGGCATGAAATGATGGAGACTTGAAGTAAGGGTGATGGCATTGAGAGCAGAAAGGTAAGAGAACTTGTAAAGGGAGGATGAACAAGACTGAATGAATAGCTTGATGCAGGAGATAAAGGAGAAGGAGTCAAATATGCCTACCATTTTGAGACTGGGAACAAACCATTGATGCAAATAAGGAAGTTGGGCAGGAGAACCAGTCTTAGGGATAAGAAGATGAGTTCAATCTTGGTCAAACTGAAATGGAGAGCATGGTAGCGAGGATCTCCATTGTTAGTGGAAATGAAAAGTCCCATGAACCAAGAACACCAGATGGAAATTGCAGAGATGAAGATTTGGGATCAGTACAAAAACCAACTAACTCCCTAATAACAAGAGTTACCCAACAATGAAACGGATTGCCTTAGGACTAAATGAGCTCCCTGACACTAGACAAAATTTTGAGGATGTTAGATGATGACCATTTGGATGATGTTGTAAATTGTATCACTGTTGTGGTAAGGACTGAAGAAGATGATCTTAAAAATTTTTTATAATTTTTAAATTACATTTTCTACTTGATAGGAAGCTTAGTACAATAGGACTGTTTGGTACCTTCCAATTTCAGTAGAAAAGATAAAACAGGTGCTCTCAGCTCCATTTCTTTCCATGTTTGTGCCTAAGTAGTGGTATTTTAAGGTAGCTATAGATATGAAACCCTTGCCTAGGGGCTGATTAAGATGATGACCCAGGGTCCCAGGACTCCTTCAGGAACTGTGCATATAGGCAGTGACTTAAGAAGGATATGACTCCATTGAAGAATTAAGACTTATATGCATAAAATCATTCTCTAACTGACCTATTCATCTCCACCACTCTTCACCCTCACTTAACTAATAGGAATGCTTCTCTCACTTTCAGTTCATGCCTGTCAGACTTAGAGGCTTCCTTTTTGAGATTTCTTCCAACCCATCAAGGTGGCCCTTATGTTCATTTTAACCAGATTTTCACCTACATAAAAACATCTATGGTATGCAGCACTTTATGTGATCTGCTTTGGGCCCTGTCTTCCTCTAGGGATAACCCAACTAAGGAATTAACTTGGATCATTTTAGCTCAGCAGACCCCAAAGGATAGATACTTGTCCCTTTTGTCATTAGGAATCTATAGGGGAGAAAATGAATCATTCAGTCAATGTACATTTATTAAACACAGACTGTGTGTGTGCCAGTTCCCCCAGCACTGGGGATGTAAAGAAAGGCAAAAGAAAAATTCCTTCCCTCAAGAAGTTCACTGTCTAATGGGGAAGATGATTTATAAACAGCCACATACAAACAAGCCATATACAGAATGAACTGGAAATAATCAAGGAAGGGAGGGCACTGCAATTAAAGGGCCTTGTGAAAGGCTTCCTGTAGAAGTTAGGATTTCAGCCAGGAGGCAGAGATGTGGAGGGAGGAGCATTCCAGGCATGGGGACAGCCAGAGAAAATGCCAGAGTCAGGAGATGAAATGTCATGTTTAAGGAGGCTAGTGTCATTAATCACAGACTGTGTGGGGGAGTGGGGTGAACGGTGGAGGGGAGAGGAAGGTTATGAAAGACTTCGAAAGCCAAACAGAGGATTTTATATGTGACCCTGTAGTTGATAGGGAGTCATTGGATTCTATTGAGTGGGAGCTTTGGGGTGATAGAGTCACACCTGTGCTTTAAGAAAATAATTCTGACAACTGAACGGAGGATGGACTGGAATGAGGAAAGACTTGTGGCAGGTAGACCAATCAGCAGGCTATTCAAGCCTAAGTTAATGAGGGCCTGCACCAGGGTATCGGCAGTGTGAGAGGAGAAAAGGGGGCAAATAGGAGAGATGTTACAAAAGTCAAATGGACAGATTTGGCAACAGCCTGGATAAGGGGGTGAGAAAGACCCAGTTTTCAAGCCTGGGTCACTGGGAGCATAGCTCAACAGTAATAAGGAAGGTAGGAAGAAAGAAGGGCTTGGGAGGAACATAATGAGTCCAGTTTGGGACACGTTGAGATTAAGATACCTTCAGTCCATCCAGTTCAAGATGTAAAATAGGAAGTTGGGAATGAAAGCCTGGAGGTCAGCAGAGAAGTTAGAGCTAGGTAAGTCATTTTGAGAATCATCAGCACTGAGATGATAATTGAATCCATGGGAGCTGATGAGATTGCCAAGTGAAATAATATAGAGGGAGAAGAGGATGAATGAATGAATGAACAAATTTATTAAGTGTTTACTGTGTGCAAAGGCAATAATTTGGTTTTTTCACATTATCTGTAGGGGCCATTGCCAAGCTACATCCTCACAAAGGTTGCTTACTAGGATGATGGCTTCAAGCACTTAACAGGAAGCATTACCATTCCTAAGGCTTCTGGGTTCAGGGTCATAGGCCATCTCCATTGGAATCTATAAGGAGATGGTGGTTGGGAAGGAGATGCTGGTGTTGGTGGATTTGCTTGGCACATGCTGCCTTCTTTCTCTCCTCCAGGGTACACTCATACTGTCTTAGCAAAGATGGTGCCTTGTGAGTGGCTGTTGGTTTGCAGTTGGTGGGTATGGCCATTATCTTCTCCACAGAAGTTGCTTACCTAGATGATGTCATAGTCTTGTTCATTTCTATATTTATCGGCATCCAAGTCAGGCACTGGTTAAAGTAGAGGATTTAGACTCAGAAGGATCAGATACTTACTAGCCTTATGACCCTCAACAGGTCACTTAACTTCTCTGTGTCTCAGTTTCTCTATCTATAAAATGGGAATGATAATTGCATCTACTTCACAGGGTTGTTGTGAGGATCACATGAGTTAACATTTTGCAAACTTTAAAGCGTTACATAAATGTGCTTTATCATCATTATTCCACCAGTCTCTGCTGCCCAGACATCTTAGGTACAACCAAAAATCTTTCCTTCTTCCTTTATCTCCCCTCCTTGTTCCTTCTTTTAGCTAATCTCATTCACAAATACTTAGCAAAGGGTGAACATGAAAATCTTGCATTCGTTGGAGCAAGTTGTGTGTATGTATTCACAGAAGACATATATTTTCAACCTAATCTATAAACCCAGAGGACATTGAGATCACATGGTGGAATGCTCAGTAAATACAGTAACAGGTGGTAGCATTTGGGGGGACAGAGGTGGGGGCAGCAGAGGATAGTGAGGAAAGACTGCTAGGACCTGATATTGTGGCTCTCTCAAGCTCATATGAATTATGTCTGGACAAAAGTACATCAAGTCTCACAGTCGTATTCTCACTACTGTTGAAGACTTTTTCAGGTCTAGTAAAGTTATGTAGGGTCATGACCCTTCTGTTAAGGAGCTGAATCCTTAATTCCTGTTCAGGGAAAGAGTCATCAGAGCTTACAGAGCCCAAAATATATTCAGGTTGAACTTCCCATTATAAACAAAAGGAAGGAAAGGCAAGGTTCCATGAGCAATCATTGCCCATGTTATGTGACTAGAAGTCAGTCAGATGCCTTGGGCTAGCCTGCCTCTACCTAGTCATGAGCTAATGAGTAAGTGAATAATTGAGGAAGTCACTAACGTCCCTGTCTGATTCACAGTCTTTAAAATGAAGCTCAACTAAATCTCTGAGATCTTCAATTCTAAATCCCATGAAACTATGATAATTATTTTCTGTTGTTGCTTATCATGTATCCTAGAATGCGTTGTTGAATCCTAGGCAATTTTAGAATGAGATTACACCACTTGCTCACACGGAGCTTACTGTCTGATTTAGATGAAGCAATCAATAATTTAAGAATATATATAGATATGATATGGGAACCTATATCTATCTATAACTATACATGTGTAGATATCTATACACATATACATATCTGAGTAAAAGGCACTCATCTAATTTTCCAGCATGAGACATTTGTGATGGCTAATTTGAAAAGGCATTATTGATTTTATTTTTTTTAATAGGGGAATGTGGCCTTTCTGAACAATTGTCAGACATATACTAGGGGCACAGATTACCTCCCTCCTCTCCCTTACCCACTTTTTAGAATAGCTATATTCTAGCAAAGTTGGCTGTTAATTAATTTCTACAAAGGAACTCATGTAGGCTTGTGGATTTGCATTCTGAAATAAGAGATCTGTAAATTCTCATGGAGTAAAAACAAATCTACCGACAGTTTGAGTTGAAGTCATCTGGTGGCTACTAGAAAAATGGTCAGACCTTTCCTGACTTCTCACATGCTGTCAGCTGTGCCTACCCTGCCCCACTCCTCAGACCCAAAGGAATTTATTTTGTGTCTGAAGAGCCCCAATGTCTAAAAGAGCAAGGTCGTACATTTGCCAATAGGAATTTTATTCTGACGTAACATGTACTTATCATGAGTTTCTTAAATTCTAGGCTTCCATTCATGTGAAACCCATTTCCTATGTTATCATTATCTATAAGCTTGAAATTCTGTACATTGAATTAAAATGAGAGACATTGACACTATACTTACAAGGCTGATGTGTGCTATACAGTGTATTCAGTAGTGAGCCTTATAAGAAAGCAAGCTGGACATTTGGGACTGATGGCAAATGTTTTGTCTTTCATGTGCCAAGGTAGCATGCGTCAGTGAGCAATGAACTAGAATCTCCAGGGCTAGTACTTTTCATAGCTTGGTTATCTTGACCCTGATTGAGTTACCAGCACCTTTTTGGTTCAGATCTCGACTCTGATGCTTACTACCTTTGTGACCTTGACCAAGTCACTTAGCCTGTCTGGGCCTCAATTTATCCATCTGTAAAATGAGGAGGTTGGACTGTAAGGGCCCTGAGTTCCCTTCCAGCTCTACATTGGATCCCATGATCCCTTGGTTTCCACAGCTGAACTGGGAGAAAACCACCAAACTGCCTCCATGGTTGTATTTGGAATCAGGTGATAAAACATTTTTAAAAAAATACAGCTGTTTCATGATTACTCAGTGTGTTGGGGCATTTTAGTATATACTATTTTAATATTATTCTATTCAGATGCATTGCTTTTTAAGTAAAGCAAAAGCCTCATGCCCAGAAATGGCCTCAAACCAGCTAACTTGCCATTTGTTCACAACAGATTAGACATTTTAAAAACATATTTTTGTGTCCAGTTGTGGATGGAAAAGATTTGCAGTAAGTCAAGGAGCTAGAGATGGGAAATCAACTGTGGTAAAAGTGATTCATATTGGAATTAGTTATAATTACTGGTGGTGCTTAAAAAAGTGTTATCTTTGTTTGAAGCACCAAGTAAAGGATATCCATTCTCTTAGCTGTCAAAGGGGGTATGATAATTGGCATTCTTTTCCTTTGCCTGCTCTGCTGATGTCATTAGAGGAGGTGCAGAAAAGAACTGTGTAGATAGACCAGGAATAAGTAGGCTTTTTGCACAATTGAGAGATATAGCATGGTCTCTGGGTATGAACAGTGAATGAGGCCTCAGGAAACCTATTTCCCAGAATAACTGAGCTCTAGGAGAAGCTACTGAACCTCTCTGCCTCAGGCGCCTGACTTGTAAAATGAGCTGCTTCTATTGGATGTCCAAAGACCCAGAAGAAAACAATAGAAATGAAGGCTTTGAGTTTCCTATAGAGTATGTGGTTCTCAAACTTTCTGATTTCAGGACCCCTTTACACTCGTAAAAATTGAGGATCTCCCAAAGAACTTATATAGATTATATCAATCATAATTTACTGTGTTAGAAATTAAAATGCCTTAGTATCATAATACTATCCCTGACGGACTCTTGGTGACTCCCACTGTGAGGACTGCTGCCATAGTTTTCTTTATACAAATTACTGGAGAAAAAGCTTAAAATCTTTCCCTTCTCTACAGACTGGCTGCTTATCAAATAGTTGAGTTCCATTGATTTTTAAGTACTCATAAGGCACATAGCTCTGTTTTATGCATAGTAGTTGAGGAGGATTCAAAATCAAGCTAAGGAATTTAGATTTCCAAACCATGGTGGCTTTACTTACCTACCACCAGCAACCACCATGGATCCAGTTAAACTGGCTTCCCTTGACTATATTATGGTCACTTTGGGGTTCATTATAAACTTCTACATCCCAAAGAAATAGCCCAGAGCTTCTGGTGGCCCTGTGCCACTGTCAGAGAGAAGGATTAGTCAGCTTCTCAGGGTTACATACTAGTTGGTAGGTCACTATGGTTATTATGTTTAAGCTCTTTCATAACAAGGTGAACACGTCTTCTCCCCATGTCTCTTGCACTGACAATCCTCAGGGAAATGTATAGTGAACACTAAAAACTTTTCTCGTTTGTTGAGACATCATATCAATCAGAATGCCACCAATTACTCATTCTTAGTAAAATAGGATATGATTGAGTACAGCAGCTCAATATTTTAAATGAGGGCCAAAAAGATGCCGCTAGCATAGGCTTAGTATAGTACTCTGGCCATAGAACACTTGCCAGACTGTGTTGTCATTGGAACTACTCATCTTTGAAAATATTTGGTATTCTGTTTAGCTTCCTAATCTTAAGCTGCATTAGCCAGTTTGGGGGTTCTGTGTCTCCTATTATGTCAGCACAGTATATTAAAAGGCAAGGGTTCTTGACCCTTTTGTGTGCATGTCATGGAACCTTGAGCAGCCTGGCTTTGGAACCTTTACGAGGATAATATTTTAAATATACAAAATCAGAATAATTTTTAAATAATTAAATGAGAATAGTATTTGTAAATGGACTGTAATAGGAATGTAAAGGAAATCAATTATATTGAAATAGTTACCAAAATATTTTTAAAAACCAAGTCCATAAGACCTCAGGTTAATAACCACTGTTGTAGAGGGAAGAACCTAGGAATTAGAAGACCTGGGTTCTGGTCCAAACTCTTCCATTAACTATCTGTGTAACCTGTTCTCTGTTTAACACCAATTTTATGCTAGTTTCTTTTTCTATAAAATGTAAATGGTAACTTCCAGACCTATCTCACAAGATCAGTAGAAGACTGATAGGCTCATAGATTTGAGCCAGAAGGACCCTTGGACATCATTTAGTCCCAACCACATTTTGCAAATGAAGAAACTGAGGCCCAGAGATGTTAAGTGACTTGCCTAGGGTCACACAGATAGTAAGTAGCAAAGCCAGGATGAAAAGAGATAAAGCACTTGAAAAAGTTAGACATTATCTACAAATATAAGGTATTATGTAGTGTTAAGAGCAGAAAAGAAGAGAGAAGGAACATAGTGTCTCTCAGATCTTGCTTTTCTAAAACAGACTGTATGTGGAGACTTTAATGAGCCAGACAGCATCTGACTGAATACCAAAACCAATGCAGATTTCCTCTACACTGTGCATTAATTCAGTGCTGAGCTGGTAAATCTGAGCTGTGGGGAGCCTGCAGCTTCTGGAGAAGTCAGTGCCATCCCATTAGCAGAACTTACATCCTGTACAGAGGGAGAGAATGAGCTAGCTGCCCCCTCAGGGAATTGGGGGACATATGGAGATGGGTAGAGAACCAAGAAGAGGAGAGGGATAGGAGATCAAAGGCTGAATACCTGGGGGGACAGAGCCTTCGGGAGAATGACTCACCCTGCCAAGGGGCATGGATCAGCTTGAAAGTACAAGTCAGTTGCTCGCACTGTTGTGTCATAAGTTGTCCACAAGGGACCCTCTTCCATTTCTTCTGGGCCTCCTCCAGAATGTCAGGGATACCAGTGGAACATATGGGAATCCATTGGGGGAACTAGTTTTGCCACTATTTAAAACAGAGGTTCTTCACCTGAGGTTTGTGAGCTTGCTTTAAAAAAATGTTAACTGCATTTCAACATAATTGGCATTCAGTATAAATGACCTATGAATTTTATACATTTAATAGCATTCTTCTGAGGAGTCTATAGACATCACCAAACAGGTCCATAACCCATAAAAAAAAAAAGCAGCCTTGCTTTAAAGTCACCAAACATAGCCCTTAACATTTTACAATTTTTCTTCCAAGGCATTAATTTGTTAGTTTATCCACTTAAAATTTACACTATTCATTCATTCCAAGTCAGAGGTGCCTTAATTAACTATTTCTGTCAATTCTTTTTCAAAGTTTACTGACAAATTCCAATTGGTTCTGAATGACCTTAATGTCTCATCTGGTGAAAGCTCTGGAAACACAGAAATCGCACAGGTTTTAACAAATGAATCAACAATTAAAATAGTTTCTTCAGAGTCTCTGAAAGCAGTCAGTCAGAAAATATTTATAGCACTTGTTGCTATAAATTTGTTGGGTGTGGCAGCTAGGTGGTACAGTGGATAGATAGCCTGGAGTGCCAAGTACCAAGCCTGGAGTCAGGAAGACTCAAGTTCAAATCTGAACTCAGATACTTACTACCTGTGTGACCCTGGGCAAGTCACTTAGCCCTGTTTGCCTTAGTTTTTTCATCTGTCAAATGAGCTAGAGAAGGAAATAGCAAACCACTCCATTATCTTTGCCAAGAAAACTCCAAATGGGGACATAAAGAGTAGGACCCCATTGGGCAACAACTTGTTGGGCACTGTGTGGATGCTTATCCACATATATGTAGTTTCTAAGAATCTTCATTATTTGTTACCTTTTATAGATAGACCTCCACCTTTCCAAGATGATTGAATTCACTTCAACTCATCAATCAAGTATTACTTGTGCTATGGGAAATATACAAGCATGAACAAGGCATAGTTTCTGCTCTCATGAGGCACAGTCTAGCAAACTTTTCTAGATTTCCTCAGTTTTCTCTGTAGCCAAAGGATACTTGAGAGAAGGAACATAAATACTGCTTGTTTATGCCATTAATGTTTCCTTCAGCCAGATGAAACATTACAATAACGCTGATGTATCTTGGATAAACTAATAAACATTTTTGTTGGCTTGATTTCTTTTTTATTCCACTGACACTGCTACCGTGGCTATTATAAAATTACTCCACCAGGTTAACACATATCACGTCTAGCAGAGGGAGGAAAAATTCTAAGAGTACTAAGGGACTTCAGAAATCACTTGATCCCAGCTCTTCACTTTACAGATGAGTAAACTGAAGCCAAGACAGTCATGACAAATCAATAATCTCAAGTAACTTAATTCTCTTCATTTGTATGCAGTTTCCCCAAAGTCTTTTGTATTTATGTTCTGTGTAGACGAAACAAGCAGCAGGTTTGGAGTCAGTTCTTTTTAGCTAGTCTTGGCAACTCAAATTATGAAAAAATAAATGTTATGAATAGTCCAGGGGCAAGGGCCAGACAGTTTTAAAATGTTCCCAAGGATTCATGATTTTCAGGGTGGCTTTGTCTGGACATTATATATACAAACATATATATCCTACCCACTCTGTAGATTATAATGAATCATCATTTCCCTGCAAACATATTTGTCACAAAGAAAATTAAACGAGACTAGTTTAACAACAAGCTAGAGCTCTTTTGCTAATTAAGCAGTAGGTTCTGATATAAAAGTAATATTCACAGTATGTTAATTATAAATTAATATTAATCAGTCATTAAAGATACACTGGTCAAAACAATTTGTAAACTTCATTAGCCCTTCTAAGGAGATCATGAGCAGCAAAGGGAGAATTATTGATAAATAAATCTTTCAGTGATTTGAATGAATAATCAATAATCTAGGAGTCAAAACCCTTCCATGTATAAGATGCAACATAACATCAGATGGGACAGAATTGTGACTATGAATTTCATTCATAAACCTGCCTTGAAGTATTTCCTATTTGATGCATACATACTTAAAACATCTTTAAGGGATCTCTAGGAAAATTACACCAGAACTATCAGGTATTCATCTTCTCTGAAGAGACAAACTCATTTCTTAACTCTTGCTACAGTGAAGTTGCTAAATTTAAGTTTCAAAGAAGAATTTTAAGATCTACTTTAAATTTCGACCGACCAAGAAAGGTTATAGGAGCCACAATGACTAGGACAGGTATGAATAGGCATGGGCTGAATCTGGCCCTAAAGCAAGAACCAGTAAGTCCCATTTATCCTGGCAGTTAGAAAAATGCAGCTCAGCTATCAAATACCAGCAGTACTTTTAAAGGTCACAAGATGCAGAGTACTCCATGAAGGTAGACCTTCCCCTCCCTATATATGCAAATTTTGGATAGGACTGTAAGAGGAGCTATTTTTCCCCAAAGAACAAGAACAAGGTTCGTTAGATCTTTGCTTCTTAGAGCAAGAGCATTTGTTGTTAACATTAAAGCTATTTTTATATTTTCTTTTCCTTTTTCCAAACAGAGGAAATACTAATGATTTATCTATTTCTGCCTGTGGCTTTCCTATTTGTGAACTTAGGAACCCAGAATTCAATCTGCTTCTGATACCATACCTTCTTGCCCCAGGCTACAATTTATTTATTACTACTTATTGAATAGAGCACCAGGCCTGGAGTCAGGAAGACCTAAGTTCAAATCCAGTCTTAAGACACTTACTAGCTGTGTGACCCTGGGCAAGTCACTTAACCCTGTTTGCCTCAGTTTCCTAATCTATAAAATGAGCTGAAGGAAATGGCGAACCACTCCATTATCTTTGCCAAGAAGACTCCAAATGGGTCATGAAATTGGATACGACTAAATAACAACACTGAACATAGCTGTGCTCTCTATTCTTAATTTTTAAAGAAAATTAGGTGACATAGTTTATATATTCAATTAAAAAAACAATCTAAGTTGCTTTTAACTTATGGAATTATAAGGAGGCTAGTCCATCATTCATGGATCAGTGGCTCTCAACAAATAAAAGGTTTCTGAGCCCTGTGTAATAGGTATAATTTCATAATGTATTCCATTAAGTAATCTCTCCTTTGTCCATTTCATTTTTTATAACTTTTTTAGGTCAAGAAAAATAAAGTTCCTAAAGGGTCAATAATATTTAAACCTGCAGTGGTTTTCCATCCAATATAATGTTTTCAGGAAAAAATTACATTGGCAAATTCTGATTAAGGGTGTTCCACTAACACTACAGTTATATGAAAATGTATTTTTAGTGCTGAACATTAAACAGTGGAGAAATTACCACATATGAACTACTCATGCATTCAAGATGGAGTTTCCTTGATTTGCATTTAGATGGGAATTCCTTTAGCTCAGATCCAGGATTTTCCCTCACTCAGTATACTTACTTAGGAAAGCATTAATTTTTACTGGTGAAATACCAATATATGGTTGTACAACTGGGACACATCATAACACTGGTGTTAATAGTGTTGCCTTTATGAGCAAAAGTTAGCTACTGAAATGTTGGAAAGGTTTAGAACAAGCCTCCTTTGATATCTCTCCAAGAAGGCAATAAACCCCTATTAACACAGGATTTTTCCAATATTTCTTGTAATGGTAATCCACTTTCAGGAAAGCAGGTGTGTTACAATGGGGTGGTTGGTTTGGGTTTGTTTTTCTTTTTTTTTTTTTTGCTTGTTTCTTCAATATTTGCAGCTTAGTACACAATCCAAACAGTACTGTACATTTATATTTTGATAACAAGTGACAGCTGCTCATCTTTAGTTATATTTATTTGTAGACATGAAAGTTAAAGTATATAATGCAGTAAAGGTTATCTTGGGATCCATAAAGAGAAAAAAACTAATATGATTTATGCATGTCAGCCAATGACTGTTCTGTGAATTAACACAGGGATCAAGTTTCCTCCCATGTTTTTGACTCCATCGGGGCTGATGCATTATAATGAATAAATACAGGCTGTGTCTCATCAAATATCTCTAAACCAACACTTAGCACAGTGTCTGACACATAGTAGGCACTTAATAAATGTTTATTGATTAATCTATTTTGTTTGCTTCATTTCCTTTGCATTTAATTTTAAAAAACCACATCATATGCATCTGAAAAGGTCTTCAGTTACTTTTTTATTTACAAATTTGTTCACTGGGATAGAGTCACGAAGTCAGTCTCATTTTCACAGAGGTCTCAGGACTGAGTAGTCATACAGCATTTAATTATCACTTCATACCACTCAAATGATAGAATCAGAATGCTCAGTCTAACACAATAAACTGGAAAAATGATACAAGACTTTGCCACTAAGATACTAATAGATTAGAGTCAATTTCTAATGTACCAAATGTGAAAAAAAAAAGCAGTGAATAAAGACGGGAGTGCTTATTAATGAGTTAGCATTTTAACTGAAGTATATGGGACACTCCTATGAAACTAGCACCCCCAGAAGCCACACCTTTCTGAGCTTTTTTAGCTCTTCAAACACCACCAATGAGTTTGTGTTTTGGCTAATGAAACGAAGAAAGTCAAAGGAGCTTTTTCATCTCCCTGACACTGTTCTTCCTCCATCCCTTCCATGCGCCATGCTGCTGATTTATGGCTCACAGAAGGTTGTTTTGGGGAGTAGCTAGATATCAACATATTCAGCCACCCATATTTGAGAGCACTGGGATTCTGGTGAGCTATCAGGGTGATTATTTATTCCCTTGTTCCCATTATAGGAACCTCCCTACTAGCCCCTTCTGACATGGCTAAGAAAAAATAAAATGTATCCATTTATAAAATCCTAATATATGACAAAGCCCACATACTACTCTCTGTAGTGAGCAACAGAAGGAAATAACCAAAATAAAGATTTCTTAATGCAATGAAATCCTCAAAATGGAAAGCAGGCCTTCCCAGCTAGAGTCCCTGCTACCTCCATTGCTTCCAGAATGTACTCATAAAATGGACTTGTTAACAGTGCCCACCCATTGGTCAGGTGTGGCACAATCCATTTCACTCTTCTACCCACTCTTCTACCCTGACAATTAAAAAAAACCCAAAGTTTTCTTTACCACTCCCCAGGCACAAATTGTCAGACTTGGAAGCGTATGGCTGTTGTTAAGCACTTACTGTATGCATTAATGTTACATGCTACTGTGTTTGCCATGCTGGGATATTTATTATTAAGTGCAATGAGGTCTGCACACTAGCAAAGATCAACTCTAGCATATGAGGAACAACTTACAACCAATGTGAATAACTGTCATCTTTATTATGAGCTGGATGGAAGCAAACAAAGGGATTTAAGAGCTGCCTGTGAGCCAGCATCTTCAAGGGCTGACTGATGGCTCATCTTGCCACCCACCATTTCCAGGACTTAGACTGAACTGGAATTTATATGTCATAGAACTTTAATATAAGAAAACTAAGTTAGATCTTGATTATCCTGAGAAACGTAGGGCAGAGGCAAAAGGGGTGGCAGAGAGTGCTTGGATAAAGTAAAAACACAAATAATGAAAGGAGACCCAATTAAAAATAATATTAAATAGTCTATTTAAAAGTAGGCCACCTTGCACAAAATATAAGTATTCTGAGCTACAAATACATACATATTTAGTATATTTACCTTCAATAAACAAGCACAGAACAAGGTCCCAAATCAATTTCAGCTCCAACAGCACTGCAACAGCTCCTAAAGGTCACAGAACTGAGCAGGAAGGGACCCGTGAGACCATTTAGTCCAAACCCCTCATTTTACAGATAAGAAAATCGAGTCCTGGACTTACTTGTTGGTCAAAAAATCACTGACCGTTACTCGTCCCATTGACTCGTTTTCTTTCTTCCTTATTGTTGTGCGTAGTCGGTGGAGGACTAGTTTGTCAGTCATCAGTGAGTCCTCTTGCTGTTCCAAATAGTCAAGCAGGATTTCCACATAGTTCAATGCAGCACTGTGGCTAATATGACCCTCTGGAATGAGTTCTTGCTCCTCTCCTTCACTTTCATTCAGTTCGACTTTGATTTCTTCGGCTCTCCTTATCATCTCATTGTCAGCCAATAACTGGTTGCCCACTTGATGGTAACTGATTCCCTGCCTTTGTTCCACATGTGCAGTACGGCTCTTTTTGTGACCTCTGGGTGGCTGCTGTCCATCCACTATTAAGCTGGCTGATGGAATCCCTTCTTCATCTGGGTCAGAAATGATTTTTCGCCACGATCGTATAATTGTAACTGGCTTCACTAAGTTCCACGCTCTAATGGCTTGAGTGATAGCATCCTGAGCCGTGAGGTTAGTCCCAAAGGATTTTATGTCATGTCCCTCTTGCACGTGCTTTCTTAATAGTCCCGTCCGGTAGTGCCGCTTCATACATGCTATCACCCCCTGGTCCATAGGCTGAATCAGAGCAGCCACGTTTGGTGGCAAGTATTTCACAAAAATATTGCCATCTTCAGACTTTAGAAGACCTTCATTGGGTTTGGAGGGTGCATAATCTAGAAGCAGGACAGCTCTTTCTGGAAGACCTTTAGAGCGTAAGTGCTCCCGGACCTGGGGAACAAATTTCTTATCAAACCATTCTTTGAAAATCGTGCAGTCCATCCATGCTTCTTTATGGTTAAAACAGTCAACTGGCATATTTAATGGATTGGCTTCTCGAAGCAAATGCAGATGTTCTGCTTTCCCAACAACACACAGTTTCAGTTTGTGAGAACCAGTTGCATTTACACAACACAACACAGTTAGTCTCTCTCTACTGAGTTTATGGCTTGGAATAGGATGTTCATTCTCAAAAGCCAATGTCCTTGCTGGTAAAGATTTCCAGTAAAGCCCGGTTTCATCAGCATTGTAGATCTGCTCTGGCTGCAATCTTTCACTTTCCATAAATTCCTCAAAATCTTCACGAAAATCAGCAGCAGCTGACTGATCACCACTTGATTTCTCGCCTTGGTAATTTAGCTCTCTAATCCCATGCCTCTGCTTAAACCTAGTAAGCCAACCAGTAGAGGCATTGAAGTCTCCTTCCATTCCTAATGCATTAAAAAAAGCCTTTGCTTGTTTTGCACAAATGATCCCAGACACTGGAGTCCCTTCAGCTCTCTGCTGATTAAACCATTCCAACATTGCTCTATCCAGCTCCTTGTAAGTAGACTGCTTCATAGACTTGCGTCTAGCCAGAAGTGTTGCAGAGCCTGAGCTGCTTGCATACGAAAGTAGCTGTGCCTTTCTCTTTTTTAAGTCACGAACAGTCTGTTCACCAATTCCATACATGATGGAGAGTTGCCTTGTGTTACCACCTTTTTCCAGTTTTTCAATGATTTCCAGCTTTTCCTGGATGGTAAGCACAACTCGTTTACGCTTCATCACTGCCATGGTCAAAGACAGTCTATATACAGCACTGGAAAAGAAAAAGAGAATCACCATTATCCTTTGGCTGGCAGCAGCAAACAACAGACACAGCTGTGGCACTGTGGGCAGATTTTCTTTTTTAATGGTAAAGTCAGCAACCTCGACAGTCTGTCCAAAGATAATTTTTTATTTTATATGGTGGTCCATCAAATTTTAACGATCTTAAGAAGGAAAAAGACAAGAACCAGAATTGGTTTATGGTTTGTTTGCCTGCACTGGACCCTCTTCTTCTACCCAGATGATGGTGCAAAGGCTGGTGGGAGTTAAGACTGCCTCCCCATGTATCTTCTTTCACAGCTCTTCAAGGGTATAAACTAATACATCTGTCTTCTTCTCTAAAGGAGGATGCTCAAGGAAATATCAAATCCTAGTCACTCCATGTTACAAGTAGACAATAAAGTTGCAATTCTCTGTCTACTTATTTCCTGAGCAACACCCAAATGACTGGAATCAGTCTTTTCCTCACTAAGCAGTAGTGTTGAGATGCAGGGCCATTTTTTTGTCATTAAAATAGTAGTATCCTATTACAATACAATTTGCTTTTATACTGATTTGCATGTACAGTGGACAGATGCTGGACTGGAGTCATGAAGCAGACCTGACTTGTGATCATGGCAAGTCACTTACCTAAGCCTCAGTTTCCTTATCTGTAAAATGGGAATAATAACACAAGCAACAAACCTCCAAGGTTTTGTTGTGAAATTCACATAATAGCACTTTGAAAACCTTAAAGCACTACATAAAATGTCAGATACTGCTTTTAATATGCCCCAAAAGGTAACCATATAGCATAAAAGACTATACCATCAATTCCTATAACCCATGCCTTAAATCAGTGTCCCAACATGAGAATAAGAAAAAGGCTCCCATGGGATACTAGCTTAACATAGCCCCTGGGCACATGTGATTTGATATGATGGACAAAATGTTTAACCAATTTTTCAATAAAATGAATATAAGATGGAGGATTTTAAGGGATTTGTTTTTAATCAAGATTCTAGTATGAGACTCAGTTTCTTGATTTCAATAGCAAGAATTTTCCACTATAAAGAATATTATTTTATGATCTAAAATCAAGGATATTTACTTTTATGTGGTGATTACAATTAACTTACATTTTTATAGTCATTTAAGCATTAGAAAGCACTTGGCTCACAACAGTCCTGTGAGAGAGGTAGCACTTTATAAATGAGGAAACTGAAGCTTTGAGAAGACAAGGGACTTAATAAGGATCACCCAAGAAGTTGTGCAGTGATAACTATTGGGCCATGTAAAATATATTATTATTTTGATACACTAAGTCTAATTCTCTGACTTAAGAAGTCAGAAACTAGGAAAAATCTTTCTTCATTAGCACTGTTTATGCATATAACCTAGGCCAACTTGGAAACTGAGCCTCAATTTGGGCTCTAGAACAAAATGGGCATAATTCTACTTTGGATTAAATTGAGGTTCTCTGATTACCTATATATTTGTGTGCCCTCCACTCCAGACTCACCCCTCCTTTCTATAGATAACAATTATAATAAGAACTAGCACTTACATAGCACTCTAAAGTCTGACAAGCATTTCCTATGTTATCTTGTTTGACAACTCATAATTATCATTAGTTTAGTAATGATTATTATTTTTCTTTTAAAGCCTAAAAAGACTTAGGATTGTCAGGCTGTATTTTAGTTAGCTAGGATTTTTTTAAAACAACTTTTGCTGAAAAGTTCCTTTACAGTATCTCAGAGTGGAAAGGAGGCCAATTATTCCACATTTTTGCTAGGTAAGGATCCCTTTAACAGCATCCAACAAACGGTCACCCAGTCTGCACTCGAAGATCTTCAGAAGCCCCCTACCTCCCAAGGAAGCCATTCTACTCTTCACTTTTATATTTCTCTCATATAGGAAATATGGATTACCCTGCCTAGATTCTCAATTAATTAACTTTGAAAATCATTAAATACTGTTAATATTAAGCAACATGAAATTGCTGTTGTGGACACCATGGTAACTCACTGTTCTGAAACAAAGTTAGTAAGGGGTTAAATAGAACAACAATCTTTGATTCTGGACAAGAGTATTTAAATAGCTTTTTAATTGGCTATAAAAAAGTCACAAACTGGTTAAGGCCATTAAAAATAAGTAACACAATCAAAAGAAATCTGATTGTTACACTGCATTCTTTTCAGCAAAGTTATAAAGTAGAACTGTGTAACAGTTTAAAAAGTCTTGTTTTTTTTATAAGAAAAAAACTAGAGTAAAAAAGAGCAGGTGGCAAAGGGCATAGATAACAAGGTTCCTTGAAAAAGCTTTTGAATCTTATTTACATTCACATTTTTACTGCTTTTGTTATCCTGTCAACCTCCATTTGCTGGCTTTCCTTTCCTTCCATAAAGACTTCACTGGCTATATTTAAGGGCTTCCTCACATCAGTAATTTGGTCGTATGCATCTATTTTTAACTGGCTATTACTCACATTAAAAAAAATTACTTTCAACTGAAATCCTTATGCAGAAAGACTACCATTTCAAAATAATATGGAAACTTCAGAAGGGTTTCTATTGCCCAAAACTACCATTAGGTACTTTTAAGGGGCATCTCCATGGTATTCAACTTACATTAAAAACTAAGATATGTATAATTAATTAGTCTTTAAAATTAAAATTAAATTTAATTCGCACCGTAGTACTCCCCTCATTTCTGTTACTTTAGGAAATCACTACCCTATTAAAAGAACACAGTCCTTAAACTGATAAATATTTTATGGTATACAGAAGCATTAGGTTTCAATTAGTCCTTCTGTTCTTCCTCAAGTAATTTTCAGAGCTTCAATGTATGAAAATGTTCTTTAAAAAAAAAGTTTTAATGGATAGAGAGAGGTCAGGAAAACTTGCTTTCAAGTCCTGCCACTGATACATACTAATTATGTGACCCTGGGCAAATCATTTAACCTCTCGATGCTCTGAGTAACTCTTTGAGACTCTATAGTGAAGAAAGAACAGTTACAGATCTGTATTGGTAGAGGGAGTTTTCTCTCCAGTAGCTCCTGACACTAATGAAAACACAAGTCTAATGACTTGTATGTGTTTATGTACATGTGTGTGTGTGTATATAAATATATATACACACACACACACACACACAAAATCATTCTCATATTAGACACACTGAAAAGTTATGTATCACTATATGAAGTCTAGCCAAAGTGTTCTGAAAGCCCAGTAGCAACTGAAAATTATTAGTAATATACAGAACTATTTAACGGATTTCTAAATTATTCTAACTGGAGATTAGATCATCAAACTTGTTTGGGGTGGAAATCTTTTAATCTTAGAGTAATTTTATTCTTTAGAAGTAGTAATTTTGAAGCAAAATTCTACTTTTAAAATTGTGTAAAAAGCTTAGCCTGGTCTGACTCTACATAACAGGAATGTAAAGAGCTCTGGACCCCTATGAGTCAAGAGACCACAATTTTATTCACAGATCTACCCCTAACAGGGTTTATTTATAAAATGTGTTGTCACCTTGGATGTTCTTTAAAGCTTTTTTCAGCTCTAAAATTGTATAAATGGTCAGATTAGCCCCGCTGCCTTCACTTCACTACTATGTAACATATGAAGCATAGGTCTTAAGACCTGAAAGAGCATTCATTTTATGAGAAGGGTTCTACAGCCCATAGAAAGGAAGTAACTTGCCCAATGTCATACATGAAGGAGAGGCCTGAAAGGTCATTTAGTACAACTGGCACTGAATAGGAA
Organism: Pseudocheirus occidentalis; assembly: GCA_028646575.1. Lineage (NCBI taxonomy): Eukaryota > Metazoa > Chordata > Mammalia > Diprotodontia > Pseudocheiridae > Pseudocheirus > Pseudocheirus occidentalis. The sequence continues at coordinate 73,270,721 of CM053597.1, forward strand.
GCCCTTCTATATTTCTTACCAAATGGTTATCCATCTTCCATTCAAAGACTGCCAAAACCAAGAAATCCTAGGGACAAAATCTGAACCATCTTCTGCACTGCCCATTCAGTGTTCTTTCCTTAAATCTTCATCATTCTACTGAAACTATTCTGAGGTCTTTTCTGGCTCTGCCTTCCCCTTCCCCCACCCCCAATTCTCACCCTCACAAGACTTCTCTCTGGCATATCCCATCAATGTTTTGGGTTTTTTGTTGTTGTTTTTTTAAAAAACCAGCACTACCATTTCATCAATGTAGAAAACTCCCCCAGTGAGAAACTTCCTCTACTAATGAAGATTAGAAACTTACTTGAACAAGAATTGCTTGGGCATGTCCCATTAAACTATTAAACACCTTGCCCAGAGTCACCCAGACAGCATGTACATGTCACAGGCAGAGCTGGAACTTCAGTCTTCCTGACTCCAACTATCCAGCCACTACAAGACTAGTCTCCCCATCAACATAGGAGTACTGAAATGTCACACACTGAGCTCTCCCATCACCTCAGACACACACACTTCAGTAATTTCCCTCATTACCAGAATTATCCAGGTCCTGGTCCTTGGGGTTCACAAGTCAACTTCAACTCCTTTTTTCTCCTCTTTCTCTATTGAATCTATCACCAAATCTCCTGCCTCTTTTATTCTGACAAAATCCTTCGGATTTACTCATTTTTATTTCCACAGGCACCACTCACAACAGTTTAAATGGTCTCTCAAAGGTCCCCAAACTCTTCAGAATAACCAAAAAGAACTCTTTCTTAACGTCTTTACCTCTATCAGATGCCTATTTCTCTCCACATAAAACTGATCTACAGATTCCTTAGTTGGGCTTCCTAGACCTTATACCAATTAAAGCATGTCCTGAACCTCACTTTTCAGTTATCAACTACAATACTTCCTTCTCCTCATCAAGCTCATCAGCTTCCTCTGAGCATATAATTTACAAAAACACATTTTCTTGCCTCTGCATATACCTTACTCTTTATATAAAATGCTCCCCTCCATCTCTACCAGTTTACATCCAGCCCTCACTTTCAAACCCATCTTCTTATACCTATTCCAGAAAGTATTCTCCAAATGACTACAGCTGACTGTTCAAGCCTCTACTCAGTGCACTGTTAACACATACCTAGTACGAAGTTCATACTGTATTCATTTCCACTTAAACTGTTCTGTAAATGTATCTGTAGGCTGTTTCATGGGCAGAGATCTGGTCTCCCTGAAACTACAAATTCCTTGAGGGCAGCAATCATGCCTGATATGTTATATCCCCCAGAATATCTGTATAGTAGTATGTTTGGCACAGAGAACATCTTAATTTATCTTGCTAACAAGAAAGCCACAACTTCTTTTAAGCCAAATAGTATCATCCTGAGAACAAGATAAAGTTAGTCATAGAAAGTGAAGAGTTTCTCAAGCCTAGAAAGGGAATTTAGAACTATTGGTTGAATGACAAGGTCATGCTTGCTGATCTCTGTCCTCTTACTACCAATAATAAACATCTACCATTCCCTTGCTAATTATATTGTGTTCTTAATAACGTAAAGGTTTTAACTTTCAAGATTGTTAAGATATTAACTGGAACACAACTAAGCCAGGAAAAAAAATGGACTCATCTAGTTTAACGCATTTTCCCCACCTTTTTTCTTATTTACCCGTCACCTCTTCAGAAATAGGTTTTCAGGAACTTGCTGAACTGTAGGAACAGGTTGCCACTCTGTCTGAAAACGTACTGCAGGATAATTGCCTATTATAAAGAGATTACAACAAATTTTAAAAGAAAGGCTGTTCTTTTGTGGCATTTAAAATGTTAACTTGGAAGGGAAGCAAAATGAAGCCCATGTCATTTTCCCCAATTATTATGGGAAAAGATAAAAAGCAGTCATTAGCACAATACATTTTTAATTTTGCAAGGTTTGGGAATCTGACAAGGGAGCATTTTCCATAATATCATCAATAAGAATCACTGACTTTTTTCCACAGCGGTAGAAGCTGAGGTCTTTGGGTGGTGATGTGAAGAGGCAGTGTGGTTTGGTGGAAAGAATAATTGCACATCAGAGGAGCCTGGGTTTAAATATCACCTTGGTCATTTACTGCTTATGGGATCCTTAAGCAAGTCCCCTTCAGCTATCAGGTTTCATCATCTACAAAAAAGATGAAAGTAGCTTAGGGTGATGTCTAAGGACCGTTCCAGTTCTCTCTTTGATCCAGTGGTGGGACTTTTGACAATTTTTACCACAAACTAACCCACCACTCTTAAGTTCTTGCTTGGATCAAGGCACTGCTTTACTCTTACTGCTATAACAGAAGAGCTCGGGCACAGTCTGAATGCTCTGAAAATGTTTCTCCCAGAGTTTCCCCCAAAGTTTAGGATGAGGCTAAACTTTTTACAATCTTTTGAGAAGATTCAGAAGAGGGTGGTACAAATGCAGGAGATAAATGAAACTATAAAAAGTGAGGGGGTTCATGAAGACATTCAAAACAGAGTTCAGGGAGGCTCAACCAGATGGGTAAGGGAGAGGGGTTGGGATAATTTGAGATAGATTTCCATACTGATTGATTATAGCAAGTGGAGCAAGTGTTTTCCATTGCTGTACCTAAAGACTGCACCAAAGATTTCCTACATGGAAGCACTTTTTTATATAGTCTTTTGAGATGGCAACACCTATAATCTACTTCTACAGTAAAGCTCTCTAGAAGTCAAGTTCTCTATAAGTATATACACTAAAATAAGCCAGGCCTAGAATCCTACTTCCATACTAGTATCAATGCCAGACTAAGAATTCATGAGTTAGTAACTTTGCCACAGCCTACTAAAACTGGACTGCTTGCTTCCAGTCATTTGTTAAGGCAGTTACAGTCACATTATGCAAAGCTCTCAGTGCTTTATGGATAAGTAGCAAGTTTTATTTTGAATATTAGTGGTAATGGTGGAAAGGGGGGGCATAAATGAAATGTGATATTCATCAAACCTCATTTAAATTACTAAACTTCAACTTCTTACCCAATGAGAATCTAAATTAAGTGTTTATTTAAGTAAGACTTCTTAACCTTGGGGAAGAGTTCGTAACCTTGGGGAAGAGTTCGTAACCTTGGGGCTCATGGATTTAAAAAAAAAATTGTTAACTGGCTTTCTTTGTAATCTTATGCATTTTTAATCATTTCAAAACATTTTGAGGAGTCCATAGGCTTCAACAGACTGTTAAAGGGGTCCAGGAACAAACAAAAACAACAACAAAAAGAACCCCATCTAAAGGGATTTGTTAATAATGAGCACAATGCACATAGACCTTTCCCTTGTGAACTGGCTTGATTTCACCTCCTTCCTTTTTACATTTCACCACCTGGAAGATGTCTAACTAAGCCAATGAAATAGTCCAAGGGAAGGCAGCAGCAAGGAGAAGCGCCTTGATATTCTATACACTGGATAAGTAACCTCTAAATAATTTAGAGATGATTGTACTTCCTTGCATCAGCTATTTTAAGAAGTTAAAAGAACTTTTACTCTTCTGTCTTCATAAAATCTTAAAATGATTTTTGACTAAATTTGCTGCCTCTTAACTTTCAAACTCCTTCCCATACTTTATAATACCACATTTTGCTATATTAGAATTCAGTTGATTCTCCAGCTTTTAACAACCAAAAAAAAATCATCACACATCTAGCTTCCATGGCTAATAATGCCTTAAAGTTCCTTGATGTAATAATAACCTCATTATCATTTTTAGTCATTACCAGCCATGCCTTAGTCTCCAGTTTATTTGACCCTACTCTCACCTTTTCCCCAAAATCCAGTAAAACCAGATTTTTGCTATAGAAGCTACTGGAGAGACACAATGAATCTGGAGTCACAATATCTGAGCTCTGATACTACCTATATGACCCTGGGCAAATCACAACCTCTCTAAGCCTCAGTTTCCTTTGGAAAAAGAGAGGAAAAATGATCTCTGAGGTCCCTTCTGGTCCTAGATATGGCCTATCATTATTTGAACAAGGATTCTTCATCCCTTCCATCAGAGCACAGCAGCTTCTCTTGAAATTGACTATAAATTGGACAAGTTCTGTTGTTTCCCCATAGAGCTTGGTATCTCCCCATTGCATTGCTTCTTTCCAGTTCTCCTGAGCGGAATTCTGTCTGATATATCCGGGAGGTGGGTTTCGGTTGTATTGCAACACCAAGCCTATCCTTTAGCAAATAAGACACTGCCTTTAGTCACTTCTGTGGCTACACTTCAAATGTTACTGCTCTAGATGAACTTTTACAAGCAGAAAAATAGGTTTGAGATGCATCTCTTCTTTTGTGTATATAAAACTTTAAAGAGATATCCTATAAAAATTTTAACTGTTTTCATTCTTTTCACCCTACTTCCTCTCTGAAAGGTGGGCATAAAAAGCCAAGAAATGGGCAGAGGAAAGTGCCCCATATTCATTCAAGTCCAGTGGTTCCCTTCCAGGATCAAGTATCACACCTTCTTTGGCTCTTAAAGCCCTTCATAAACGACCCCTTCCCACCTTTCCAATCTCCTTATACCTTACTTACAACTCACTCTACAGCTCTGATGCAGTGACAGTGGCATCCTGGCTGTTTCTTCAACAAAACAATTCTACCACCCCTTCCCCCGACTCCAAACATTTTCTCAGTCTGTCCTCCATTTTCTCTCCTCAGCTCCAACCTCTTTTAGTTTCTCTGACTTCTCTCAGATCTCAACTAGAATGCCATCCTCTCCAAGAAAGAAGCCTCTCCCACTTTTCTTTAACCTTAGTGCCTTCCCCCTGAGACTACTCCAATATATCTTGTTTGTATACAGTTGTTGGGTGCTGTTTCCCCTTTAGGTTGGTGAACTCCTTGAAAGCACACACCCTACTTGGCACATAGGAGGCACTTAATAACAAATTGACTTACTGACTCAAAAAGAGACAAGAAAAAAAAAGTTGCTCTTAATGTCTGAAGGAACCGTAAAGACCTGGTACTTTACCCTCCAGTTACTCTTCACTTCTCTCACCCTCCCCAGCAAGGATGCCCACAGTGATTACATGTAACTGGTTCTGAGGGCTGGAGAGAGGCCAGGAACAGTAACAGCTCCTCCAATCAGGGTGACAAGGTCCCTGAATTCAGCAAAGCAGACAAGCCACATTGCCTACGGGCGTGAAATGGGCAGGTCACACACACGGGGTTTCCACTGGGGTAGCCTACCTCCCTCTTTCCTAGCCCACCCCGGCTTTTCCACCTCCTCAGATGCAGCAGCATCGATGCCTGCCAACTTCACTTGGCCTCAAATCCTGCAGATGCAGGGTAGCAGGCGTGGCCTGGCCAGATTTAGATTTGTAGGCGATACCAAGGTTTGGGCCCACTTTTAAACTCCCAGGTCCCAAGAGGCCTCGCCACTATGAAACTGGTCCCCGTAGGACCTGGTTGGGGCCCAGGGGAGGAATTGGAAGGCTACAGGCAGAGTGAAAAGGGGAGCGGGACGAGGTGCGGGACAACCAGGGGCGGTGGAGGGGGACGGGGAGGAAGCTCAGTTCAGATCTCTCAGCGTGGTCAGTTCTTGGAGGAAGTATAGGGTTGACGGGGATGGAAATTTGGGGAGGTGAGGGCAGTGGAAAGTTTGGGGTGTCCCTTCCAAAGAAATAGTAGAAAATGCCGTAGCCTTCCCTCCCCCAGCTCTGACAGCAGCAACCCTCCCAAACCCTTTAGAGACTACCCCTCCTCCCCTTTCTAAGGCCTCCCTACTACCCCACCACTGTAACCTCCTGCCCCCCCCCCCGCAAATGGTTTGGGCCGATATCAGAGGAGATTAAACCTACCGGACCGTACCACCCGCGGGCGACAGGGAAGAAAAGGGTGAGTAGTGGTAAGAAAGGGGCTCGGGCTCGCTCGCTCTCCCTCCTACGGCAGCACCAGCTCCTGCCTGGCCAAGGAGGAGGGGCTGCGGAAGGACCGGCCGAACGGAAGAGGCCGGCGCGGGGACGCGGGCTGACCAAGTCAGCACTGCCCCGTGCCACGGCCCTCCCTCCGCCTTCTTCACCTCCGCTCCCCCAAAACACTCACCCCAACACAGTCCCTCCCACGCCCCCACTTTCACTCTCACCGTCTCCCTCCTTTCCCTCCCCCCCATGGGTAGATACCAAGATGGGGGGGAGACTAAGACCACTGCAGCAAAACGGACCGTTCCACCAGGGGGAGGGCGGGGGGAACGGAGGACGGAGGGGAGCTGGAGAGGGCAGAAGCCCGGGGCTGGAGAGGTTGGGAGGCTGGGGAGGAAGGGGTTGTGAAGTCTCCGTTGGTGGCCCCGGGTACCTGCGGCGGCGGGGAGCGACCCTCAGGGCTCCGGGGAGGGGGGCGGGTTCCCCGCGGTGAGGAAACCCGGCTGCGACACCCGGAGGAGGCTCGCGGAGGGGAGGGGAGGGGAGAAGGAAGGTGGGCTGTCCGGATAGGGGGCGGGTCCCCAGAACCCCGCTCCCGCAGCGGCGGCGGGGGAAGCAGCAGACCAGCAGCAGCGCCGCGCCGCACAGCGCCTGAGAGCCTGGCGGGGAGGTGCTGCCGGTCCCCCAGCTCCGCCCTCACGGGGCGGGGGCGCGGCCAGGGGGCGGGGCTCGGGGGAGGTCCTGAGCACCGGAGCTCCTCCCCTGACCCGGCCCCGGCGGGTGAGACCGGAGAAATCGAGCCCTGTCAGGCCGAGCCCCGGCCGCGGCCCTCCCCCGCCGCCCCCTCCCCGCCGCCCAGCCCACCTCGAGTCCGAGCCGGGCGGCCGCGGCAGGTCCCCGGGACTTCCTCCAGCCTGAGTCTGAATGCTGATCCTTCTTCTCCTCTCTCCCCTCCTCCTCCTCCTCAGGCGGCTGTAGCAGCGGCCGCGGCGGCAGCAGCAGTTGCAGCAGCAGCAGCCCCAGGAACCGCTGAAGCCGGCATGCTGGAGAAATTAGAGTTAGAAGAGGAAGGTGAGTGAGTGAGCGAGTGAGTGTGTGCGGCTCCCCAACAACTCCCGCCCTTTCCCAGCCGTGCTACGGGTGCCTTTCACTCCTCGGGGGGATTGCGATTTTCTCGGACATCCGCGGACGCTGGGCGAGCCGCCCGGGTTGAGGTTGCAACTTCACCCCCGGGGTCCCCCCCAACCCCCACCCCGCCTTCCTTCCTCCCTCCGTCCCTCCCTCCCTCCCGGGGATGGCTGAGAAGGCGAGGCGAAGAAGGGGACTGCTGCCGGGCTTCGAACCACCGGCGTCGCGGGTGTGAAAAGAGAGAGGGGATAGGGTGGGGGCGGGGGCGAGGGGAGCCTCCCCACCCCGCCCTTCACCCTCGGTGAGCCGAGCGCTGGCTGGTCCAGGGATGCACACGAGCTTATCACCTTGAAGCCCTCGCTGGGCAACTCTGCCGCTGATGGGCGATGGTGCCTCGTCCGCGGGGTGGCCCGAAATCCAGGGATGGAGAGGGCAGAACTGTGGCAGCGAATGATGCCAGCAGTGGCAAATAGCTCTTGTCTTTCTAACCAGGGAAATAGATACCAGCCGGGTTTCAGGAGCTGGGAGGAGGAGTGGTGGTGATGGTGAGGGATCCAGCTACCTTAAGCCAATAGCTTTCGGTAGGTCCTTTTGTCCTTTACTGGCTGAACAACTCAAATTATGACTAGATACAGTGCAGTTCGTTTTTGTACATGTCGTTATTTAATACTTAGGTGTCCTCGCCCTAGGTTTTTAAAGCCCATACCTATAAATACAACGAGATGTTAGGTTACTTTATTTGTAATAATACAACCCGTGGGTGATTCCCCCTTCCCCTTTTAAAGATGAAAATTCTATAGAAAAACAAATAGTGTCTTCTTACTAAATTGTTTTCTAGTTTACTTGACTTAACCAGTGCCCTACATCATTTCTATTACCTCTCCACATATTATTCTTTTTTCCTTTATTTTGACCTAGCCTTCTCTAAAACAGTTCCTTGGATCTTTTGCTGAAGCTGTTAGGATTCAAAAAGAATGAGCTTTTATTCTGTTAAGAACTAGCACTTAATACTGAGTGTGAAGGGATCAGAGTTGGACAGCATTTTTTTAAGTCTAGGCATCTTTTTTAATATTATGGCTTCATACAAAAAATCTTGACAGCTTGGGAAATTAAAACTAATAATATTCTTCCATTATAAATATATTATAAATGGGGTTCATATTTTCTCCCCAAAAGCTGATAGACTGAAGCCCTGAAACAAAGAATGTGCCATGTGGATGCTGTCTCAGTGCCAACTTTACTTTGATCCTGTTCATTCACTGTCAGATGATTAAGTAAACCACACATTTTATTAGCCTTATGATATTAAGCAGATCCCTGCTTTTGTTTTTTTCTCCTGGTTTTAACCACATTGCAGCAATTCCACTGACGTATCTCACTGAGGATTGTTTTATAATAAATGATCATAAAATTTGTATTTCTTTATTCAGTGTCTTCAATGGGCTGAAATAGCGTAGTGGAAATTTTTACTATAATTGGTTATTTCATCCCATTGAAAAATAACCTGGCATTTTAAATATAAACACAGTATGAATTGTCTTTATATAGCATATCACTATGGCATAGGTTTAATCATACTTCAAGTCAAATTGTGACCCCTGTGTGTAGAATGATGTATAGCCTAGGGCTCTAAAACCCTGCAACAGGAGTTACCTTTGTTCCATGATTGTCATAATCTTCATCTAATATATTTTTGGTTTCCAGACTATTGAAGGGAGAGGAGTAAAAAAAAAATGAGAAACATTTTAGTTAAGAACACTGACAATTAATACAAGTACATAGGCCTCTTGAGATTGTTGTTTGTTTGCTTTTTACTGAAGGATGTGCAACCTATTTAACCTGTCAGAATCCTCCTAAACTCTAGTTAGAATTTTCTCTTTCATATATATATGGCATTTCCAAAAACCAAGTTTGTATGCTATGTTTAATTGTTTCAATTCAGTTTATGGAGCATCTATTGCCTACCTTCAAAGAGTATATATTCTACCTTTCATTATACTGCTATTAAGTTCATTCTGTACTCATTAAGTAGCTGGTCTGAATTCACTTTAGGGATTGAGGATTTCCCATCTAGACAGTCTTCTACCTTACTCTTATAACTTTCCCCTGCTGTAGCTCTGTCCAACTTTTCTAAATTTTCAAGGAGAATTAAACAATGATTTGTAACAGAGCTGAGCAAAAAAGGGGCAGTGTGTTGCTTTCTACTTGAATTCCCTTTGCAGTGGTAGAGTGATTGAGTCTTTATAGCACTGCTTTGTTTCCATTGAACTTTTAAATTGCTTATTCATCCAAAATGGGGGGGGGGGGCTGGAGGAATGAACATCAAACAGAATTTTACATTTGTTTAGACAAAAAACAAGCTTACAGAAGAAGCTGGACATTATACTTTTAAAATATCCTGAGAACTGAAGTTGCCAATGTGGATAATAGTTTCACTTCTGTCCAGGAGGTCTCCTTTTAACCTTTAAACTTCTTTTTGTATCACGTATTAATATCTTTTTTGTACCAAAAACATCAGGTACAAAAATACATGTATAACCAAACATCAGATACCTATTACACGAAATAGTATTTTCTCCCTCTTAATTGTTTATGAATGTTCCCAGGGAATTGAAGGTGAGGAAAAGTAGAGAGAAAAGAATAGGAGGGATAGGGAAAATGTTGTTTAAAAATCTTTTTTAATAATAAGAAGAAAAATAAGAAAGCTTTACTGTGAAACAACTAAGGATATATTTAATTCAAAAAGGGAGTTTTTTTGAGTCCCTATTATGTTCCCAGTACTGTGCCATTTATTTCAGAGGATTTCATAGGATCATGGCTTTAGAGCTGGAGGGGACCTCAGAGCTCTAGCTGAGTCCTATCCTTGTATAGACAAGGAAGCTAAAGCCCATAACTTGCCCAGAGTCATACTGGCAGTAAGTAACTGTGTTTCAACTTCCAGTATATTTGGAAATAAATCTCTCTTTTAGGTATCAGAGAGGAATCGAGCTTTTGCTACTTTTGGAGAAACCACAAACATAAGCTTCTTGAAAGTAGGGACTTGCTGAATATTTTTGTATCTTCAGTGCCTAGCACAATGTCTTGTAAGCAGTAGGTTCTTAATAAACATTTGCTAAACTGATTTTTAAGCAAATACCTGTTACTCCATATATGGGTTTAAATTTTTTCTATTCTGTTAACTTACCAGTCTTAGGTTACAGATTCATTCCAGGGCATGGGTCTAACTCTGTACTCTTTGTACATTACCTAACCACAGCATTATTCATTGTCGCATCACAGATTTAGAGCTAGAAGTAACTTTAGAGGTCATATAATCCAGCCCCTTCATTTTCTAGGTGAGGAAACTGAGGAGCAAAATGCTTAAGTAAACTTAGTCACTCAGTAGTGAGTAAGATTCAGACTCAGGTCCTCTGAACCCACAGCCAGTATTGTTTTCATTGTACCATTTTGCCACCCTTAGATAAACAACCAACTCTTTGAGGCTGATAGTGGTTATGGAAGCGTGGTCCAACCATGTAGTAGAGAGAATACTAGGTTTGGAGGCAGGAAGACCCCAGTGCAAATCACTTCTTTGACACAATAATTGTTTGATCTTGGGCAAGTTTATGAGTCTGTTTCCTCATCTGTAAGATGGAAATGATAATAGTATCCCAAGTACCTATCTTACAAAATTGTTATGAGGCTCTACTGAGCTAACGTAGGTAGGTAATATGCTTTCCAAGCCTCAGAGCAGTACTGAAAGTCAGCTGTTCTCATTAAAAACTATTTGTTCCTTTTTCCTGTCTTTTCTTTATCAAGAGTCTTGAAACATTATCCTAGTCATTTTTATTGCCATCTTAGCCACCCATAATCGAAGTTTTCTTTTTTTAATCTGTTCTTGTTTATGAGTTTGTCATCCTGCCTTAACTTCAGTTTGGAAGCTGCTTTTCCACACTCAGAAAAGAGCTAAAATAATGGTGTCAATAATTCAAGTAATTTTTTAAGCTGTCCATTGTAGCTCCCTGCTAACCAAATGCTGTCTCAACGGTATACCCTACACTAACTAGTCTTCCTCATTAGTAATTAATCTCTTCCCCTCCTACCTTACTATCTTCATCCATCATACTGTCTCCCATCAGAAAAAAAAGAATATTGATCCACTCAGCTCCATCCACCTTGAACAGCTTTCTTACCTTGCTTTTCCTATCCACGTTCAAGATTATTTAGATCATGGTCTAGATCTGGCAGGTAGTTTAAGAAAAGGTTTGGATTAATCTACTATGGGTCCAAAAGTTTAATGGAAACTAGAAGACTTTAAAATTTGACTTTAGGGAAGACAGCTACGGTGAGCCACAAAGCATCACGTAAAACATGACTGATAAGAACAAAATTTTCTTATTTGGCCTAACATCAATTATACTAATATTTAAGGCTGAGTCTCTTCTTATACTACCTGACCTTTTTACTACAACTGATACATTTATCTTCTGATCTTCAATTTTCCTTTAACTTGAAACCTCCCTTTCTTCTCCATGATCCTAAATTCTCTCCAGTCTTCTCCTAGCGATCACATGGTTCGGTGGCAAGAACACAAGAATCAGGGGACCTGGACTCTATAGTCTCAAATGTGCCACTAAGTAAGTAGTGGCATTAGTATGAGCCTGGGTAGTTTCCTCATCTTTAAAATGAGCTTGGGCTAAATTGCCAAGGTGCATTCGAATTCTGAATCTATGAACCTTCTAGCTAAGATATATTCCAGTGATTTTAGCTATGCTTTCTTTACAGTAAGTCCTCAGTTTACTTGTCTTTCCTTGATTTCCTTTCCCCAGTTTTGTATCTCTTCTAGTCTTGCTACCTTCTTGGATGCTTTGCCACAGTAACAATACAGAATATCATAAAATCACATTGAAAGCCTTTTTCCTTTTCCTGTTTCCATGTTACCTTTTCCTTTACTTGGTATTCTGGTCATCTCCTATTTGAATAATTATAAATTATCGTATGCTTTATTCTACTTTTACACTATCCTAAAATTGTATGTCTAGGTTGTTTTTTTTAACTACATCATTCTTGGATCAAGTAGATAGGAAAATGCTTTGAAAGAGTAAAATCCTATTTTTTACAATCAGTTTAATGTTACAGAAAGTCAGTCATAAGAATGCCACTGACAAGGGATTGCAATGTAATGGTTGAGATTGAGTTTGATTCCAGAAGCATTTGTCCATTGCCTCCTGTGTGCAGTCAGTATGCTAGGTGCTGCCATTTGGCAGTTCCTGCCTTCAGGAGCTTTCGTTCTACTGGGGAAAACAACATATACCCAAATCAGTCATTTTAGAGGCTGTGAGGGGAGAACTCAAAAAGATGGGAGATGATCACAAAGGCCTTGTAAAGGAAATGGCTCTTAAGCTAAGCCTTGAAAGGAGCTGGGGATTTGATTTATCTCACCTTCACACCAATGTGTTCTTTATCATTAATGCATTTATTGTAGTCTTCTCATTTGCCTCTGCCCCTCTCATCTACCCCTGACTTAGGTGCATGGGATGTAAAGCTGGAAGGGACTTTATAGTCCAGCCTCCTTTACTCCAGGTGAACAAACCTCCTCCAGATGTTCCATTCATCTTCTGCAGACTGTTTTGGTGGTCTCTTGCCTAACATGTCCCAATCTTTCACCTTCTGTTCAATTAGAATTCCTTTACTTTTAAACATATTTTTTTCCAGCAAGCTAGTCCAATTCATTGTATCCTGATCAGTGGGTGAGAAATCAAAACTGTGGGACAGTGGACTTAGGTTCTAGTCCCACTCAGCCACTAACCCACTATGTCCCCTAAAGCCTCTGGGCCTCAGTTTCCTCATCCATAGAATAAGAGAATTAAATGAGACTATCATTAGAATGTTTTTGGACTCTAAAAATTCTATGATTCTGTAGAGAAAACTTGGGAAAGATATTCCCCATCCAAAACATAATACAGTAGTAACTCCTCTAATAGATTAAGGAACACACAAAAAGACCTTAACATTTTTCATGTTTCCATTAGGGCAGGATTACCTCATTATGTATTAGGCATAACCTATTTAATTTCCCCTTCTTACTTCTACAAACTCAAGATCATGAATTGTGATTGGTTACTTGGGTATAATGTGAGGGTTAGTAACCTCTGCTGGGCAGAGGTGTTCTGAGGACAGAAGTCATCGCATCTTTATAGAATTTGTGAGTAGCACAACTTTGGACTCTTACTGAAAAGGGTAGGCCATGCTGGTAGTCCACATTCACACCTTCCTAGACTGCTTATAGATATTCACTACTATCATTTTGGCCAAAACACTGAACTCACTGCTCCCGCCTCCATGGTAGTTTGATTTTCTCCTATAGCTAGCCCAAATTTCTTTTTGTCATTAAGGTCTCAGTAACCATAGGTGGGGAAAAATGTATACATGGGATGTTATAGGCACTCTGCTACTCCTGCTAGCGTCAGTGAGACTTTAAATTCCATGAGCGCAGAGATGAGTCCAATGCGACATGGCAGAATGCTGAACTAAGAGTCACGCATGGGTTTGAGTACCAGCTTTGTCCCATCCTAGCTGTACTCTCAGTGAGTTATTTCATCTGTCTTGAGCTATAGTTTTCTTCTCTATACAGTGGCAAGTCTTCTCCATTCTCCCTGTCTAGTGTCTCATGTATCCTTCCCCTTCTTTCTCCTTACAGAGACTCTACCGTGCTTTGTCTCTGTCTTCTTTCTCTAGAACAGTTGCTGTGATCTCCTGATTGATCTTCTTGCTTCTCATTTCTTCATTCTACAATTCAGCCTTCTCTACGGCACTGCCACACTGATAATAGGGATGGTACAAGTATAGATCGAGAGCTAGAAGGGACCTTGGAGATCATTAAATCCAACCACTTCATTTTACAGATAAGGAAATGGAGACAGAGAGGTTAAGGGACATCCCCACAGTCACAAACAGGTAATAATATAGGATTTAAACCAAGGCCTTTTAGCACCCTCTCATCTCTGCCCAACCTGCCCTTGCCCCCTTCTCAAGACTCCGCAGTGGCTCCCTATTGCCTCTAGGATAAAAAACAAAATCTGTAGCCTGGCATCAAAAGCCCTCCACAGGATGGGCTGTTTACCTTTCTAGAATTAATTAATATTACTCCCTTCACATGCCATCCAGGTCAGATGAGCTTGCTGGTCGTTACCTACACATAACATTCCATTACCTTCCTCTACAACTTTGCATGGATTGTGCTTCACATCTGAAAATCCCGGCATCCCTCCTCAACTCTACCTGTCATAATCCTTCACTTTCTTCAAAGCAGGACGCAGATGCCACTTCCTTGGCAGCTAGATGGTGAAGTGGTTAGAGCACTGGGCCTGGAAGCAGGAAGACTTGAGTTCACATCCAGCCTCAGACACTTACTGGCTGTTTGACCCTGGGCAAGTCACTTAATCTCTGTTTGCCTCAGTTTCCTCATCTGAAAAATGGGGATATTAATAGCATTTACTTTCCAGAGTTGTGGTAGGGGTCAAATGAGATAATAATTGTAAAATGCTTAGCTGGGCGCATATAAGTGCTATGTAAATGTTAACTATGGTTATAATCACCCCATTTGTTAGTACTGTCTTCCTCTTAAAATTATTTTGCATAACTTTAGATCTACTTTGTAGATATAAGCTCTTCAAAGACAAGAACTGTTTTATTTCACTCCCTGTATCCCTGGCATATAACATAGAGTGGGTACTTAATGACTATTGAATCGAATTCTAAGTTCTGAAGTACCATATAGATGTGAGCTATTATTATCTAGCCTTTAAAAATTATTTCTTTTTAACATGCATTTGAAAATTTTTTAAAGTTTCAACTTTCTCTCTCCCCTGCCTCTCCCCCTACCCATTAAGAAGGCAAACAGTATCTAACCTTTGTATCTCCTCCAGTGCCTATCAGGGTACTTCAAACATATTAGGTCCTTAATAAATGTTGAAATGACTTCTTCCATGTGATACATATGCATGTAGTCATAGTAATGACATACTAATGATCATAATGCCTCCTTGTCTCTGAATGGCATTTCATACTTTTTCAAAGTATATTCATGTTCATTTTAATTGCACTTAGTAGATTTTAGGCACTTAATCTTTCATAAGGAGTACGTAAAGCATTATATTCATCTGCTAAATGGATTATGTCCTTACAAACAAAACTGGCAGTGTAAATAAAGTTGGAAGAATAGACCATATCCCCAGAGTGATGAGAAACCCTTCTCAACTAAAAATGCAATTCACTCTAACATCGGAAGACTAAAAATACATCCAGTTAGTAATTGAAGAACTGGAAGGCAGTTCTTCATGCAGAGGAAATGTGATGGCTTACTTATAAAGTACGTTATCTGAGTGCAAAAGCTTTAAGATTTCTCCTTTGTTGCTGTGATTGCATTTGTGCTAATGTTGGGGAAAAGGCGAACTGATTGAGCTCTAATTATAGAGGGTGAGAGTCATGTTGGGGGGAGGGGACAGGTTGACGATCCAGTTTAATCTCGGGCTGCATTTTTATAGCTTTCATTTATTGCCTTCCAGTATATCTCTCTTCAGGCCCACTCTCTCAAATGTCCTTGTTGGGAACGTGAATCCCATGACTTACCACTAGTCATCAGTCTGGTGCTGCTCAGCTCCTTGTTGGTCAAGTCTCCTCAGTCTCTTTGCTTGGATCAGGAGTTTGTTACTTTCCTCTTAATCCTAGTCTTCCTTTTCCTTGAAATGAAATGTTTAGAAATTGTCAAGAACACGAGCTCATCATGTCCAGCTATTGTTTGTTTTGTCTCTGATTTCTGATAGCCTCCAGATTGGCTCCAAAAAGCAATTTTGTAAGTGTAATAAAAATAACAGTAATAGCTGTTTAATGTGGCAATTTTAGGTATGCCGAGCATTTGACATATATTCTCTCCTTTGATCCTCACAACATTGGTCTTGTAGGTGCCTTCCATGCCCTCAACTTGAACTTGAAGTTTTTGTTGTCTCATGGGAATCTAGCCTACGCTTTAAAAATATGTTTGTTGCTGACTCAGTTGGGCTGGCTTGTGCTTTTGCTTAAAAGGAAAGGATTGTAGTTACAATAAGAGCTGATATATAGTTTTAAAGGTTCCCAGAGCAATTCGTGTGTATTTCCCTGACAAGTCCCTGAACTAAACGCTTCCATTATCTTCATTTTACAGATGAGGGACTGAGAATCAGAGAGGTAAAGTAACTTGCTCCCACAGCCGTCCAGGTCATGGGTGTTAGAGGGAGGAGTTGACCCCAGGTGTTTCCTCACTCACTCTTTAACCCTCTTTTCCCTGTGCCCAGCAGCATGGACTGCTTCTGTACTGTCACCCACCCAGGCAGCCTGACAGTCCGGGGCCTATAACTTAGAAGCCCTTTTTTAACCGCTGGCCTTTGAATATTTTTTAATTCCCTTCTTTTGGAGCCCTCAGTCGTTTCTTTGCTAATGTTCTACTTGGTCATCAGAACCTGTTGATTCTTCCAACATGATGTTGTTTACATCTATCCCTGTCCATTCTGACTGCCACTGTGCTAGATCGGCCTCATATGTTTGCCTAGACTATTACAAAAACTTTCCTAAATTGTCTGAACCTCCAGCTCCCCAGCCCTTCCTCCTTTCCCCCTCCCATTTAGACTGTCTCTCTGCCACATAAGTTTAACATTCAGGCGTTTCACCACTTCATCCCTGCTTGATTTCTACTATACTTCCCATGTGTGTTAGCCAAACTTGATACTCACCATGATGTGAACACCATTTATATTTTCCTCTTTTGTGCTTTTGTTCATTCCTTCCATCTAAGCATGGACCCCATCTCTCCTTTGCACCCCTCCCCATTCTCCACATTTTAAAATCCTATCCATCCTTCAAAGTTCCACTCTGATCATTCCAGCAGGAAGTAGTCATTCCTTCTCCAGTTCCTGTAGCACTTTATGCCTATTTTATGGCAATATTATGCATTGCTTTGTGTCATTTATTTGTTGCCTCTGTCTTTCTTCCCATTTGAAATGTTATATAGGTCATATGTAGATGAGTAGGTAAATAGTACGTACTTGTTGAGCGTCCATGCCTTGCATCTCTGCCTCACAAAAATCATCTCAGCCCAAATTAACCCCTCTTCTCTACTTCAATCCTGGATCCATCCCCACTTTTGCCATTTGACTACTAACACCAGCTGCTCTTCTTCAGTGTAAATACTCTAGCACTTATTAACGGCTGGGGCTACAAAGGCGAATACAAAATAGCCTCTACTCTCAAGGAGCTAACAGTTTCCCAGCTATCTGGAGAGGTGTTGCCTTTTAACCAAATGAGTAAATACAAAATATAGACAGAGTTGTGCAATGTAAATATAAGAGGGAAAGAGTACTAACCTCTTGGATGTGGAGTGTTCAGAAACAACCTTGTGTAGGAGGTGGCATCTGAGGCCTCCTTGGAAGGAAGCTAGAGATGATTAGAGCTGGAGGTGTGGAGAGCACATTCCAGACTTTGGGGACCGTCTGTGCAGTCACAGAGGAAAAGGGTCACAACTCTTAAGCTTGTCTGTCTGGTCTGAATGGCGTATAAATAGGAGTAATATTAACTAATACTAGAAAGGTAGATGAGAGCCATGTTGTAGAGGTCTTTTTGTTTTATCCTAGAGGGAATAGGGCCACTGAAGAGTTGTGAGTAGGGAAGGAGTATGATCAGATCTACGTTTTAGGAATTTCAGTTTATCAATCAAATGGTCAGTTGAAAGAGTGAAGAGACTAAAAGCAAAATGACTGACAAGTAGGCTATTTAGTCTGTTGCCGTGGCATGGGAGAGATTCAATCAATGAAGACTTCCAGTAGGGTAGAGCCTGTGTAATTAGAGAGAAAGAGGTGATACAAAAGATACTGTATAAGTGAATCTTCTAACATACTTAGTAACTGAATAAATATGGGAATTGAGGAAGAAGTCAAGGATGACCCCCAGATTAATGAACCTGGGCATATGGAAGGATAATATTGTCCCTAATAGAAGTTTGGGGAAAATAATTGGTTTAAGGTATAACACAATACATTCTGTTTTAAACAAATTGAGTTTCAAATACTTGTGATACATGTAGGTGGGGAAATAAATTAATGAAAAGAATTTATTCAGCACTTAGTATGTGCAAAGAACTATGCTAGGCCCTGAAATTACCAAGAGAAATGCCTTTGCTCTTAAGGAGCTGATGTAATAGGGGAAACAGCACACGTAAAGTGCAGTTCAGGAGAGAGATGAGGTCGCATGAGCCTGACTGGCAGCGTCTTAGAGCATTGGAGCATCTCGTATGAAACTTTGGGTAGCGATGGCCTAAATATTCCCAGATTCAAGCACTTCCATACTGAGAGCACTCAGAAATACACACGGAGAATTGTTTTGTACATGTAGATATGTAGGTTGCCAGGCTCTGGGGCCGTGTAAAAGTGTTCAGAGTTGTGGTCTAGTATCATGTTAGTATCAGAAAACATGCTACGTTTCCAAATTTGAGGGGTTTCAGTTCTCACTTAAACTGTATGATCAAATAAACTAACGTGGAAAATGTTCTGAAAACTGTAAGACACTGTACAGATATAGGGTATGGTTATAATGAGATACAGAACGAAGAAGAAAGGAAGTTTCAAGAGAGGGCCTTTCCCACCCAGTGTTTAATGAGTCATATTACTAGGACAGAGTCAGGAACCCAATGCTAATTAGAGATAATAATACAGAAATCAAAATCAGATTATCAGACGAGGAACACAGAAATGAAAGGAGTTAAATGGCTCAAAAAAAGTGCACTAGGTTGTCCCACAGGAATAACAACAAAAGCATTTTGTGCTTATAAGCAAGAAGACACACCTGGCCAGTTTGATGCTGTTGTGGCTTGATGCTCAACCCCTTCTCACATGCCAGTTTATTTTCTTTCTGAGACCTGACAAAGAAGAAGCAAGACTTGTGGTGAAAGTTTGGGGTACAATTCCAATCCATGTAAAGCAAACCCAAACCTGAGGGGAACCATTCAGGGTTCTTAAGGCACTGATAATTTTATTTGTGTGTAACTTAAACCAGGAAGAGAAGTAAGGGAATAAGCATCTGTTAAGTGCCAGTTGTATGCCAAGCCCTGTCCGAAGTGCTTACAGATATTATCTCATTTGATTGTTTGAACTAGTTTTTGTGGTCTTATTTGGTTCTAGATGCTACCTCTTTTTTATATTTCCTTTCTAATAATCCTCTCCTATTGTTTTCTTTATTTCTAAGATAAGAAAACATAAGCTTTTCCCTGTGGCATGCCTACCCAGAATTTACCAATAAGCATAGATTTCCATGAAAATCAAGCACAATGAAAACAGAAAGAAATATATTAAAACTATTGCTCTAATATAAATTTTATTTGAAGTTTGAACTTATGCTTATTTATGCCTATTAAGTATGTTAAACTCATTGCTTCTTTTATTATTACTTTTAAAACTTTATTCTTTAGGGTGGCTAGGTGGCCAGTGAATAAAGCACCAGCCCTAGAGTCAGGAGAACCCGAGTTCAAATTTGACTGCAGACACAACGCACACACACACACACACGCACACACACACACACACACACACACACACACACAAAACTATCCATGTGACCTTGGGCAAGTCACTTAACCCCAATTGCCCTACCTTCCCCTCTCAAAAAAAAAAAAAAGAAAAAAGTTCACACTTGTCATTATATACTTTCAACATGCATCATATTTCTTTTTTTACCCTAAACTTCAAAAAAGACGCAAACTTTTTTTAAAATATATAATACAGATAAATAGTTTATCAGTGACATACAAATTACATAGTTGAAAACCATGAAAGTGTATTCTGAGTAGTATTTTCTACATAGAGTTGTGATGAAGTTTCAGTCAATTAAATTAGAGAATCACTTGTATTGTGGTGGTGTTAGTTTTGTGTTTTTGAGCAGATGTTTTTAATATATGAAACCTTTAACATACAAAACCTTTCCTATTTGATGTATTTTAGGAGAGGGGGGAAATATGAAATACGTAGACTTTTTAAAAACAGGAATTTGCTCTAGTAAGGGACCTTGGAGATTATTTCATTTAACTTCATTTTTACAGATAAACAAATTGAGACCTGGAGAGGTAGATGAATTGCCTGCACAGTTTTTCTAGGGAAAATTGAATAATTTCATCTACCTTATAGTTTAAAAAGTTTTTTGAACTAATGCTTTTCATAACCTTTCAGCTTTAAATAACTTTTTACCAGTGCGGTAAAATATTTTTGCTCCCAAAAGTTATATTCAAAGCCCTTGGTTCACTCAAACACAACAAAATCAAATGCTTTTCTACATTGTAGAAAAGATTCGGTCATTTTCATTTGTCCAAAAGTATAATCTCATAACATATTGATATTTTAAAATCCTCTCCAAAATTCATTACTGTCCGCAAGGAAAAATATAGAAAGATTGAAACTTCTTTATTCTGCCCGCCAATGTAATCTTAGAGTCTAAATTTGATTATTTTTCAAGTGCACTAGAATAATTGTAAAACAGTTGTCTTCTCTCATTATTATATTAACTAAGGAAAGAATGACATAGTTTTAGAAGTAGCAAGATTTCTCAGATTGTCTCTTCATTGTTATCTGGTTTTCCTTGATCTGACTAGGGGCCTTTCTCTATAAGACTAAATCAGCTTAAATTCAATTTAGCTAACTTCAGTATGCAAATGACTCCTAAATTTAATTTTCTACTCCTAATCATTATCCATTTCATTTCACTGTCTCTAAATGTTTCTTTAGTATCTCTGTCCAACTCCTAGTGCACTACATCAAAATGGGGGTGGGGAAGAAATTCTTCAAAATGGTTTTATTTCCTTCATTCAGTATCATTATTTCTTTCATCTCCCGTGCATTCCTTTGGCATGTCTTCTCTTAAATCTAGGTTATTAACAATCCAGTTTCTTCATATTATTTCTTAAAAACAAAGCTAAACAACATTTGCTATTTTTTCTTTTTTTTTCTTTTCCATTTTGGAGGGCAATTGGGGTTAAGTGACTTGCCCAAAGTCACACGGCTAGTGTGTCAGGTGTCTGAGGCTGGATTTGAACTCACGTCATCCTGACTTTAGGGCCAGTGCTATATTCACTGCACCACCTAGCCGCCCCCATTTGCTATTTTTTCATCCACATCTGACATCCTCCTGCACCTAGCCAGTATTCAGAGGCTATATGTATACAGCCAAAGTTAGTTCATGGTAATAAATATTCCACCCCTCTTATGTCTAGCTATCTCAAAAAATCAGAAGAGTATGGAAAGTTTAATTCAAACCTAGCATCACTGGTATGAAAACAACTCGAACTATATGTGCTTCCTGAAAGTGGATCACTGCTCCTTTCTTCTTTGTAGGATATGATTCTGTTTTTAGATTATTTAAGTTGCCACTACAGTCACATTACTCCTGACCACTACACCATATTCATAATTCCAGACTTAGAAGTAGAAGCAACCTTCACAGCTATGTAGTACAACCCCATCATTTTATAGACTAAGGAAACTGAAGTTTATAGAGGTTAATATCTATCTATAGGCAGAGAACCTATAGATAGTAAATGGCAAACCCAAGTCCTCTCAGTGCTCTTCTCCTTCTTATAATTCTTTGTAATAAAGAGCAGGACCTATGGTGAGCACAAATACCATTTCCTCTGCCAGTTGTATTTGTGCCAGTTATAACCTTCATGCCCCACCTCCCATTCTGTAATTCTGAAAATCTTAAATATGTGTGGATTTGGGATGACCAACTTTGACGTGAGCCAAGATATGACTAGAGATATGATAGGAGAAAGAACAATGGTGGGACCATTAAGTTGGTTACTGATTGAGGAAGATGGAAAGGAATATTAACTGAATAATGCAGGATACTTTACTGTTTTGATAGGAAGAAGAGATAGTGGATCATTTTTTTTTTGTGGAATTTGCCCTAGCATGGAAACCATGCTAGCTATTGAGCAGGAAGAGCTTTTGGACCTAGGACAAATGAGAAAGGACTTTTATTTCTTTACTGGCTAGGAAAATGGAAGGTAGATCCTAAATGGCCCTGAAAGTGAAATAGAGGAAACTAATCAGAAAAGTCAAGAAGAGTGAGAAAAGCCCACTGAATTTGACACAGTGTCAGGTAGCTAGTAAATTGGCATCAAATAGACTGATATTAATTTTACTCTTTGGGGCACTGAAACTAATATGGATGAAGCTGACTTGTAAGTTTGACATTGACTGATAGGCTAATAATCTGTGGCTAACGTTCTTTTTTTAATAAATTGATCTTTTTAATCTATATTTTAAAATGTTTTTGAAAGGAGTATTAGAATTCATTTTATAGAACACTGAAATATTTAACAGATATTGCATGTGCATTTTAATATTATATATTATTGCCTTGCATTTTCAACTGTTAATAAACATCTGTTTAAAGCATTTATTTGTGTGACATCTCCTTAACTAGACTATAAGCTTCATGAAGGCAGAGATTTCACTTAATTTTGTATCTCTTCAGCAGCTAGAACAATTTATCATACATAGGTCATACTTAATAAATGCTTGAGATTTGAATGTGAAAAACAAAATACATTTTTTAAAATTTCATCTCGGTAACATGGTAATGTTATGTTGATTTCCCTCAATGCTAGTTTACTTAATGCATTGATTTTGTTTGAGAAATTATATGTAATGAAGTTTACTATGAAAAATAAATATTTTCATAGAGCGGGAGAAATAGCACAAATTTATGTCATTCAATTCAACATTCAGTGAATACCTTCTTTGTTCAAGGAACTGAGATACACGCTGGGGATCTAAAGATGAAAACTGAGATAAACTTTGTCTGTAAGGAGCTTAGATGCTAGTAGGGTCATCCTGAATTGTACAGGAATAATAATAATAATAGAAGGTAGAATGGGGGTGAAAGCAAAAATTTTGATACAGTGCTACAAGAAAATTTGAGAAAGGACAGATAAAGGGTGCAAGAAATATTGGGGACAAGACTTGGTTAACTGGCTCGACTTTTCTGTCTTTCTCACCTATTGTATTAAAAAAAAATAACCCTAATGTCATAAACTTGGGAGGCCATGTGAATGTTAATAAGCCTTTGTGGAGATGGAGAAGAAGGAGCAAGTTTGGCAGGAAAGATAATAAGCTTGGTTTAGGCTATATTGTGTTTTAGGTACTTGGTGGAGATGTCTTATAGGCAGTTGGAAATGTAGGTTTGAATTTCAAAAAAAAAACAAAGGTCAGAAATACAGATTTAGATTTAGGAGTAATCTATATAGAATGATAGTCGAAGCCATGGATATGAATGAGATTTCTAATGGAAAGAATTTGGAGAGATAAAATAGAGGATGACAAAAAAGCCCCAAACAAACAATTTAGAACATCTACTTTAAGGAGTTGGGAAGAGGTTGAGAAGTCAAGTAAAGGAGACTTTAGAAGGACTGGTTAGGTAGCAAAAGATCCAGCGGAGTTTAGTATTGGAAAGGTCAAGGGAAAAGTAAGTTACTAGTAGGAAAAAAGGGTAGTCAGTAGTGTTGAAAACTACAGAAAGATTAATACAGATGAGACAACTAAAAAACTCATTTAAGTTGTTAAATTAGAAACTTACTGATACTTGTGAGAGTAATTTCAGTAATGTGTTTATATTTTACTCTGTAGGCAATAGTGTTTTGGAGAAGGCTTTTGGTAGGTGAGCGGCAGTCAGATTTGTATATTAGGAAGTTTAGTATGGCTACTGTGTAAAGAATGGAAAGGGGAAAGACTAGGGGCAGGAAAGACCAGTTAGTTAATCTGTAGTAGTCCAGGTGAAAGGTGAAAGGGGCCTGAACCAGAGTGGTGGCAGTGTGAACGGAGAGGAGGAGACTATGAAAATATATTGTGGATCTAGTACTCATTGGATTTGCCTAATGAAGTGGAGGAGGGTGTGGATGTTTTATATCCAGTGAAAGAGAAATAACAATCAGAAATTACTTTGAAGTTTTGAATCTGGGTGGATCCATAGTTAAGGAAGTTGGGAGGAAGGGCAGATTTTAGAGAAAAGATAATATGTTCAGTTCTGGACATGTCAGTTGAGTTTGATGTGTCAGCAAAACATCCAGGTGGAGCTATCCAGCAGGCAATTGAACATGTGGGACTGGAGCTCAGAAGAGAGATCAGATTTTTATTATAGTGGATAGACTGCTGGCGCTGGAGTCAGGAGGATCTGAGTTCAAATCCTGCCTCAGACTTACTAGTTGTATATGACCAGAGCAGGTCACTTCACATTATTTGTCTCATCTGTAAAATTCCCCATCTGTAAAATGAGCTAGAGGAGGAAATGGCAAACCCTCCAGTATCTTTGCTAAGAAAACCCCAAATGGGATCAGGAAGAGTCGGACACAACTTATCAACAAAATAACAGCAACTACAGACCTACAGGCCCAAGGTGTTTCAGAGTTAGGTTTGACTCATGTCTAGGGTCTTCCCAAAAATAAGAGAGTTTCTTCTACGAAGGTATTTTGTAGAAAGTAAGAGGTCCTCCACAACCACTACAAAGTTCTTAAAACACAAAAGATCTATGAATAAGGGTGGAGAAACCTCCATTTAATTAGTTTAATTAAGAGCTCATCAGTGACCTTGGAGAGAGCAATTTCAGTGGAGTGGTAGAGATGGAAGCCGGATTGAAGGCACTGAAGAGTGGGACAGTGAGGAAATTGAAGCAGTGAATGTAAGCTGCTCTTTCTAGAAATGAGGTGAAAGAAGAACAAGAAGAAAGAATAAGTAAGGTTAGATTTTTCTTAGGACAGAGAGACGTCTACATATTAGTAAACAAAGGGGAAGGAGCCAATAGAAAGGGAAAGACTATCATCCTCTCCCTCTCTCTCTCTCTCTCTCTCTCACACACACACACACACACACACACACACACACCTTCTCTCTTTCCATTCTTTCCCTTCTGCATACAAACACTCCAAAGACTCCCTCATCCTGAAAAAAATCCTTCACTATGTTCTACTGTCCCCCTCTATTATTATCTTCCCTTCCCAGCTAAACTCCCTTAAAAAGCTGACATCCAATGGCTCAATGTCCTCTTCTCTCACATGCTTCTAAATCCTCTCTGCAATCTGGATTTCAGCTTCACCATCCGACTGAAACTGCCCTCTCCAGAATGACCAGTGATCTCTTAATTACCAAATTTGATGGTCTTTGCTCAGTCCTTATGCTTATTTGACTCTGCAGTATTTGACAGAAATGGCCATTTGTCCATCTGGATGCATTTGCTTTTCTGGATTTTTGTGACACTGCTCTCTCTTGGTTTTCCTGTCTGATTGGTCCTTCTCAGTCTCTTTGCTGGGTCTTTACCCATGTCATACCCTCCCAAGGTGCTATCTTGAGCTCTCTTCTTTTTGTTCTTTTTATGCTCAGCTCCAATGAGTTCAAATATCATCACTATTCAGTTGATTCTCAAATCTAACTTTAGTGTTTCTCTTGAGTTCCAGACAGTCACTGAATAAACATTTATGAAGTACCTACTATGTTCCAGGCACTGTGCTAAGTACTGGGAATTAAAAAAAAAAAGGTAAAAGACAATCCCTCTTGAGGATCCCACAGTCTAGTCGGGGAGACAACATGCAAATACTGTGTACCAGCAACCCCTATAAAGGATTAATTTGAAAAGAACAAACAGAAAGAAGGCACCGAAATTAAGAAGGACCAGGAAAGTCTTCCTAGAGAAGGTGAGGTTTTAGTTGAGACTTGAAGAAAGCCAAGGCAACCAGGAGGCAGGGGATAACAAAGGAGAGCATTCCATGCATGGGGTCATGGAATCAGGAGAGAGAATGCCTTGTTTGAAGAAGAACAAGGAAGTTAGTGTCAATGGATCACTGAGTGGTGGTGTATACGGTATAAGAAGACTAGAAAGGTATTGGGGCAGAAGCACATTTTGAAAGGCTTCACATGCCAAACAGAGGATTTTATATTTTATCCCAGAGGTGACAGGGAGCCACTGGGGTTTCCTGAGTAGGAGAAACAATATGATTAGACTTGTGCTTTAGGGAAGTCACTTGGCAGCTGAGTGGAGGTTGGATTTGAATGGAGAGAGGCTTGTGACAGGCAAACTGTTGAAGTAGTTCAGATATGAGATGACAAGAACCTACATCTGGGTGGTTGGTATCAATGTCAGAAGAGAGGATGGGACATTTGTAAGAGATGATACGAAAGTCAAATTGAGACTTTGGCAACTGATTGGATTGGGAGAGTGTGAGTAAGGAGTGGAGGATGACACCTGAGTTTCAGACCTGAGCAACTGGGAGGATGGGCAGTGGGTTCCCTCAGCAGTAACAGGGAAGTTTAGATACAATTCGAGAAGACTCTTAGGCAGTCAGAAATGAAAGACTGGTGGTTACCAGAGAGGTCGGGGCTGAATATGTAGATTTGAGAACCATCTACATAAAGATGATAATTAAATCCATGGGAGCTGTTGATATCATCAAGCAAAGTAATATAGAG
Organism: Pseudocheirus occidentalis; assembly: GCA_028646575.1. Taxonomy (NCBI): domain Eukaryota; kingdom Metazoa; phylum Chordata; class Mammalia; order Diprotodontia; family Pseudocheiridae; genus Pseudocheirus; species Pseudocheirus occidentalis. Next base: position 73,297,261 of record CM053597.1, read on the forward strand.
GGAGAAGAGAAAAGCCTTGTGGAACACTCACTTGTAGTAGATATGACCTGAATGAGGACCCAGTGCAGCAGACTAGAGAACTGAGAAGGAGCAGTTGGATAGATACCAGGAGAGCAGTGTTCCAAAAACCTGGGGTGAAGAGATTCAAGAGGTCAAGAAGGGTAAGATTGAGAAAAGGTCATTGATTTTGGCACTTAAGAGATCATTAATGACTTTGAAGAGAATAGTTCAGTTGAATGATGAAGTTGGAGGCCAGACTGCAGTAAGAAGAAAGTGAAAGCAGAGGATGTTATGGATATCCTTCTCAAGTAGTTTAGCCACAAAAGGTAGGAGTGATGTGGGATGGTAGCAGGGATGGATGGGTCAGGTTGGGGTGGTGATGTTGAAGATGGGTTGGAGACATGGGCATGTTTATAGGCAATAGAGGAAGTACCTTTAGCTTGGAAGAGTTTGAAGATGTGAGAGTAGCATTGATAGAGAAGACAGTAAATTGGCGAAGACTGGGATAGAATGGGATTGACTGTACACATGGAAGGGTTAACCTTGGCAAGGAGAAGGGCCACCTCTTCATGAGACAGCTGCTTGTTTAACATGTCATAGTAGATGACCTGTAGGCATGTCCAAAACAGTTCATACATTTCCCCAAACCTCCCCCTTGCCCAAACTTTCCTTTTACCATCATGGCACCTCCATCCTTCCTGTCACCTAGATTCAAAACTGGGATGTCATCCTTAATTCCTCACTCTCATTCATCCCACATGTCTATACAGTTGACAAATCCTGTTGTTTCTACCTCTCCAGTCTCTCTTGTGTATATCCCTTTCTTTTCACCCACACAGTCGTGACTCACAGATTGTGGCTTCTGTCTCCATACTGTGTCACACACATCCCCTTCTCTCCACTCAGTCACCATCCTGGTTCAGACCATCTCTCCTAGGCTGATGAATGGAACTTCTAATTGACCTGTTTGTCTTGCCTTTCTCTTCTCCAAATTATCCTCCACACAACTGCTAAAGAGATTTTCCTAAAGTTCGAGTTTGGTCATGTTGCTCGCTCTCCCCTAACACACACACTTAATTCCACTGGCTCCTCGTTACCGTTAGGCAGAAATATAAACTCCTGTTTGGCAGTTAAAGCCCTTACTTAACTTGCTTCCTTTTTATCTTTGCAGTCTTACTGAGTACTCCTCTCCATGATCCTGTGGTGCGGGCATTCGGGCCTACTTGTGATTTCTCATATTGTCTCCTTTCTCCATGCTTTTTCCACTGAGTAGTCTACATGCTTTAGAGACTGTCCTACTGAACCTCTTAGAATCCCCAGTTTCCTTCAAGGCTCAACTAAAATAACTACTTACCTTAGGCCATATATTGCCCTTCTTCACACTCATACTATAGCTCAGGTCCACTTATTCTCTTCCTGTTGCCAGACTCTGAAAGGTACCAGGTTGATATTTTTGTGATGAAAAATTAGGTCATCTTTTTTCTCAATTCTTATCTAACTCTTAGTCATTGAATAGATGTTGCCTCGGAATAACAAATCTGGGAAAGACCTTAATTTAGAAAGGACAGGGTCATCTACTGCATCCTGAGCCATTGCCAGTTGTTTTAACTTTTGTCCTGCCACTGGACTTCAGTGACTCTGGAGCAGAGAGTGACGCTGATGACATCTCAAAGCTCTGCCTGCCTCACTTAAATCCACGGCACTCACAAGTCAAGACGTCACTCTGGTGAGGCCATTGGTCCTCTTCGAGAATGAAGGACAAACAGCAGCAACAATGAGGCTTGTACGTGCTTTTTATTCCCATGTTTTTCTCCTCTATTGGAATGTAAGCTTCTTGAGCACTGGAACGGTGCCCAGTACGTAGAAAGCATTGAATAAATGCTTGTTGATTGATTAGAGTAGCAAGTTCAGTGGCAGTGTTTCTGCTAGATACCTGAAAATGTAGCTGTGTAAGACCAGAAAACCAATGTCAATCATTTCTATTTGTCTGCATACAGTAAAAGAGAAACAGGGGCTAGCCCTAGACAAGGCAGTTATCCATTAGTGTTCCCATTTTTCCCCTTTCTTTGCCTTTTGCCATCTCCATGTCCAGTCTTCCCATATCAGATACTTATTAGCTGTGTGACACTGGGCAAATCACCTGATCTCCTAACCTAATTTAATCACCTCATTCTCCTAACCCACTGAGATATTGTTAATAATGTGCTTTATAAATTATGAAACACAGATATAAAAGTATATTATTTCTTAGGCACGTAGTATCATTCTTTTTTAAAGTTTGAGTATCTTTTATTTTTAATCTCAATATATGCTACCCCCTCCATCAAATCCTCTTTTGTTAGGAAGATAGGTAAGCAAAATCAACCAACTCAGCAACCTTCTCACAAAGATAAACAGTTACTGTTTACTTCTTTCCTCCTCAATTTATACTTTTCCCACATTTCCCTGATTCATTGTTTCTGACAGCACAGTAATATTTACTTACAATTTGTTCAGCCATTCTCCATTCATTAGACATCCACTTGCATCCCCCTTTTTGCTATACCCTACTATCTTCTATAAAACAAGAAAGAATCACATAACGGTAATTTTCAGTGAATAATACAAATGCTAGTTATAGTATAATTAAAAGTCATCCATCTCACATTTGCATAGCACTTTATAGTTTTTAAAGAACTTTCATATATTTTTTCATTTGGACCTTACATAAATTCTGTGAGGGCAGATGTTATGGTAACATGTTTCATTTGAGGTAACTGGGCCTCATGAGGTTAAATGACTTACCTAAGGTCACATAGCAGATGAATACCAGGACCAGAACCTATATTTTTTTACTCTAACCTAATGTTCTGTCCACTATAGTGGGATACTAGCATTTCAGTGTCACTTTAATCACATTTTGTTTTAAGCCTAAGTATTACTGTAAGATCTTATTAATTGTGAGGTGACTTTATTACCTACCCTCTTCCGCATGAAAGGAATTTCAGGCAGCAGTAAACAAATCCATAGAGGTTTTTGTTGAATGTTTTATTTTTATGGGTTAGGAATCCCTGAAATAGAGCAAACAACCCTAGTGGAAAAACTTGGAGGGTTTTTATTCCTTGTCCATCAACAAATATTGATTCATCATCTACTTTGTATAACATGCTATGCTGGGCTACGTGAAGTGTACAAAAATAAATGTTATTGACCTTGCCCTCAGGGAGCTTACACTCTAACAAGTGTTATAAGACAGTCCATAATAATACAGTTCAAGAGTATAAACTAATTGCTGTATGTATTGCAAACAAATTGCTTTGGGAGTTCCAAGTAAATGAAGCTTCTGGTTTCAACTTCCTGGAAATGTACTTCTCTTTGTCACCTGTCCCATAGAGTTGACCATAGTAGGGGTTTTATTAATGTTTGTTGATTTGAAATTAGGTCTTAAAGGATGTGGAAGTGGTGAGGAGGATTTTACTTGTTAAAGAAACGGCTCCAGCTAGTATGCCTTGTGTGAGATATTTGTGGTATAATGGAAAGAACCCTAGACTTGACCCAAGATCTTACTCAAGTCTGAAGATTGAAACTTTTGAAATGTCCCCCAGGCTCTGCCCTCAGGCCTAGCATGCCCTCCTACCTCACCTCCATCAGCCTCTGGGTCATTTCCTGTGGGAGGCTTTGCCTGACTGCCCCTAGCTCAGGGTGCTTTTTGCCTCCATAAGTAATTATTCACATGTTGTAATCCCTTCAGTAGAATCCAAGCTCTTTGAGGACAAAGATTATTTTTGCTGTTTTGTCTTTGTATTCCTAGAATTTAGCACAGCGCCTTGCATATAGTAGATGCTTATTGAATGCTCATTGAAGAGGACTGAGTAATAACCCTGTCAAAAAAAGAAAATGAGGTTAGTCTGGTATGACCTGGACTTGATGAAGGCATTCTCTGCCCCTTGGTGATCACTGCTTCCTTTCCTAACTTCCTTTCCATATTCTCTAACTTTCCCTTTAATGCTATATCTTAAGCTGTCAGTCATGCCAGCTGATAAGTTTAATTATACTATCTTCCTTTTTTTGAAAATCAGAACAATATCACTATTCTCAAATTCTCTCTAGAAAATCATTGGGATGATTAAGAGATCATTGATACTGTATATACTTGATAATTGATCCTAGGAAAAAGTAATTTTAAAGTGAATCCATTTAAAACAGAAACTAACATTTCTACATAAGTAATTAAAAAAAAGATTTGATTGGGTGTCTATCTTGAAAGTTAAACTAAAAATTATGAAAATGAGATTATTTTATATTTATTTTTTTGGTTTATTTTATATTTAATAAAATTGAAGCTAAAATTATAATTGTGATCATCCTTAGAAAGAACAATGAATAAACGACTGATTTTAGATGTAATTTTTAAAAAGGAAATTGTATGATAGCCATCAGAGAAGGAGGAAGAGGACTAACACTTATATAGCACCGGCTGTGTGCCAGCTACTGTGCTAAGCACTTTACAAATATTATCTCATGTGATCCTCACCACCACGGTGGAAGGCAGGTGCTATTATTACCCTTGTTTTCCATTTGAAGAAAGAGAAACAGAGGTTGTGACTTGCCCAGAGTCACAGAGCTAGTAAGTGTCTGAGACTAGATTTGAATTTAGAATTTCTTGACTCCAAACCTCTCACTGTGTCTGCTATGCTACCTAGCTGCCCCATTTCGCTTTTGACAACTTTTGTTCCTTATTTGATTTTTATGGCACAATCTTGAAAAGAGGAATTGCTGCAAAAGTATTCAAGGGATTTTTCTTGTTTCCCCTCTCTTCTTTAATATTCAAATCACTTTTAAAGAACTTACCTAGGCTTTAAACTCGAATGGAATATACAATCAAGTGAAAGAAAAAAGAATGAAAGAGTAGATAAGAAAACAAAACCTCACAATCCATTGATTACATGAAACACATTTTAAAAACAAAGACATATACAGAATAGAAATGAGAGATTGAGAAAAAATTTATTATGCGTTAGGTGAATTTAAAAAACCAAGAGTTGTAATTATGCTATCGGAGAAAGCAAAAACAAACATTAAAAACATAAAAAGGGATAAAGAAACCGATTACACTGAAAGGAACCATAGACAGTAAACCAAACCTATATACTCCAACTTACTTATTATCTACATTTATAAAGGAACTATTAACTGAAGTAAAAGAAGTCATGGATAGCAATATAATAGTGGCAGGTGATTTCAATGTACCTCTCTTAGTTCTGGAAAAGTCTTAACGGAAAGGTAGGCAAAAAGGAAAAAATAGGTGTTAACAAATTGTGAGAAAGACTAGAACTAAAAGGCGTCTTCTAAATGGGTAGCTAAAGAATATACATATTTCTCAGTGCCACTTGCAACTTTAACAAAACTTGATCATGTATGAGAATATATTTTACAAATGTAAAAAAGCAGAAATAATAAGTACATGCCATATAGACCATAACACAATAAAAACAGTATTAGTCCAGAAATCACAAACAAGAGACATAGATCCAAATGGAGACTTAACAGTGAAATTTTAAATAATGACCAGGCCAATAATAATTCACATAATAATTATGTGAAAGAAAATTATAATAGTGAAACAGCATATATCAGAATGTCTGCGATTGGGCTGAAGAACCTACCGAGGGTCCAGGAGATAACCAGTGAAAGACTGGATAACACAGACAGAGGAATTGATTTAGTGGGCTTGATAGTCACTAATGTTAACAGGAAAGGATGTTTGAGTTGGCACCAACTTTATAAGTGGTCAGTTAATGAACTAATTAGTTATGTCACAATGATTTTACTTCCTGACACAATTGCAGTCTCTGTCATAGATAGATAGAAAGCTGATCTCACAGTCTTGAAGATCTGGCTTCAAAATCTGTCTGTGGAACATATGAGTCAAATCACTAAATCTTTCAGGATCTCAGGCAATTCTTTTAAGACAAATTTGCTGAGCACAAATTAAATCAATGGCCAAAATCAGAAGGAAAGGTGGACACTGGAGGAAAAAAATTACAGCAAGTTTCTCAGATAAAAACCTTATTTTCTAAAATATGTGGAGAACTGAGCCAAATTTATAAAAAAGAACTATTCCACAGTTGGTAAATAGTCAAAGGATATGAACAGGCAGTTTTCAGAAGAAGAAATCAAAATCATCAATGATCATAAGAAAAAAATGCTCTAAATCACTAACAATTATAGATACATAAATTAAAACAGCTCCAAGGTACTACTTCACACCTATCAGATTGGCTTACATGACAGAAAAGGAAAATGACCTGCTGGAAGGGATACTGAAAAATAGATAAACTAATGCACTGTTGGAGTTGTAAATTGGTCCAGCCATTCTGGAGAACAATTTGGAACTATCCCCAAAAGAGATTAAAGAAAAAGGGCCTGCATGTATGAAAATACTTTTTGTGGTGTCAAAGAATTAGACATTAAAGGGATGCCCATCGATTGGGGAATGGCTGAATAAGTTGTGGTATATGATTGTGATGAAATACTATTGTGCTGTAAGAAATGATGTAAAGGATAGTTTTGGGGGAAAAAACTGGGAAGACATACGAATTGATGGAAAGTCAAGTGAGCAAAACCAGGAGAACATAGTACACAAGAACAGCAATATGATAATGATAATCAGCTGTGAAAGATTTAGCTCTTTTAATCAATATAATGATCTATGACAGTTCCAACGGACTTGTGATGAAAAATGATGTTCGTCTCCAGAGTAAGAACTGATGAATTCTGAGTGCAAATTGAAGTATGTGTTTTTTTGCTTCCCTTATTTTTCTTGGGTTTTTTTCTACAACATGGTTAATATAGAAATATGACTTCATACGTATGAGTATCATGTTTTTAAGTTTATTTATTTTTAGTTTTCAACATTAACTTCCATAAGTTTTAAATTTTCTTCTCCTTCCTCCCCAAGATAGCACACAATCTGATATACTCTACATATGCCTTCCCATTAAACATTTTCACATTAGTCATGTCGTGTAGAAGAATTATAATGAATGGGAGAAACCATGAGAAAGAAAACAAAAACAAAAAGGAGAATAGTCTGTTTAACTCTGCGTGCAGGCTCCATAGTCCTTTCTCTGGATGTGTATTTTCCATCATGAGTCTTTTGGAAGTGTCTTAGATCATTATATTGCTGAGAAAAGTTAACTCTATCAAAGCTTGTCATCATGTAGAGTCACTGTTACTGTGTACAGCATTCTGGTTCTGCTCACTTCACTCAACATCACTTCATGTAAGTCTTTCCAGGTTTTTCTGAAATCCACCTGCTCATCATTTTTAAAAATTTGTTTTTTGCTTTTTGGGGGGAGGGCAATTGGGAGTTAAGTGACTTTCCCAAGGTCACACGGCTAGGTTTTGTGTTAAGTGTCTGAGGCCAAATTTGAACTCAGGTCCTCCTGACTGCAGGGCTGGTGCTCTGTTCACTGCATCACTAGCCACCCCTTCTTCATTTCTCATAGACCAATAGTATTCCATTATATTCATATGCCACAGCTTGTTCAGCCATTCCCTAATTGATGGACATCCCCTCAGTTTTCAGTTCTTGGTTACCACAAAAAGAGTGGCTATAAATATTTTTCTATATATGGGTCCTTTTCCCATTTTTATGATCTCTTTGGGTACAACCCTAGAAGCGCTGTTGCTGGATCAAAGGATGTGCACATTTTTAGAGCCCTTTAGGCATAGTTCCAAATTCTTCTCCAAAATGGTTGGATCAGCTCACAGCTCCACCAGCAAAGAATGAGTGTTTCAACTTTCCCGTATCTTCTCCAACATTTATCATTTTCCTGTTTCATCGTATTAGTCAATCTGATAGGTATAATGTGGTACCTCAAATTTGTTTTGATTTGCATCTCTCTATTCAATAGTGATTTAGAGCATTTTCTTATATGACTATAGATAGCTTTAATTTCTTCCTCTGAAAACTGCCTATGCATATCCTTTGACCATTTATCAATTGGGGAATGATTTGTATTCTTTTAAATTTGACTCAGTTTTCTATATACTTTAGAAATGAGACCTCTGTCAGAGACACTAGTTGTAAAAATTCTTTCCCAGTTTTCTGCTTCCCTCATGATCTTGGTTACATTGGCTTTGTTTGTGTAAAAACTTTTCAATTTAATGTAATCAAAATTATTCATTTTGTATTTCATAATGTTCTCTACCTCTTGTTTGGTCATAAATTCCTCCATTCTCCATATCTGACAGATAAGCTATTCCTTGCTCCCCTAATTTGTTTATAGTATCAGCTGTTAAATCTAACTCTTATACTAATAGATATCCTATTGCTTTAC
>CM053597.1:73306084-73419266 GCA_028646575.1 Pseudocheirus occidentalis
TCTCTCTGTCTCTCTCTGTGTCTCACTCTGTCTCTGTCTCTGTCTCACTCTGTCTCTCTGTCTCTGTCTCTCTCTGTGTCTCACTCTGTCTCTGTCTCTCTGTCTCTCTGTCTCTCTGTCTCTCTCTCTCTCTCTCTCTCTCTGTCTCTCTCTGTGTCTCACTCTGTCTCTGTCTCTGTCTCACTCTGTCTCTCTCTGGGAGGTGCCAAAGCCAAGCATAGGTTTCAGAGCTGCCTCTGTTGTGTGCCTTCTCTTTCAACAACAACGAGCTGTATAACTACCTGGAGTCTTGGATACAGGAATGATGAGGCTGTTTTCTCATATTGAGTAGCTGGAAGACGGCTTTTACTGCCTGAGACTGGGATAAATTCTGTATCTTCAAATGCCAGGCAGTGTCAAGAAAAGGCATAGGGGTCCACCGTATCTTCTCTGTATTTAGCAACAGCGATCCTCTTATATGGAACCATGGTGAAACATCAGAAATAAACAGTAACATACTACTTTAATTCTTTCTTGCTTCCTCTAAAACATGGAAAATATAGCAGTTGAACCCTCCATTTGACCCTATTAATCACTTGACAACCGTTAATTAAGTTGTTTGTACTGGGCATTATGCTAAGCCATAGTGATACCAAGACAACAGTTAAATAATCCTTACCTTCAAGGATCTTACTTTCCCTCTAAGGGTGGAGACAATATTTGCAGACAGAGTTATCTATAAAAAAGCAGACACAAGATAACCTTAAATGGAAAGCCATTGACAGCAGTGGGATGGGAAAACAGGAAAGGCCTCCTGCAGAAGGTAGCGCTGGAGTTGGCTCTTAAAGAAAACTGGAATCCCAAAAGACAAGTGTAGAAGGAGTACCTTCCAGGTTGGAGGGCAAGCCAATCCAAAGGCTTTAAGATAGGAGATGGAATACCCAGAGTAAAGTAAAATTGGCCAATCTGACTGTAGACCTTAAAGTTCATGGAGAGGAGTAGTGTGTAAAAAGTTTGGCAAGATAGAAAAGAGTCAAGTTCCGAGTTTCCTTACCCTGGGGGCCTCTCCCTCCCTCTTAACCGGAGGGTCTCTTCCAGAACCTCCATTTAAAGAGCACAGCCACACCAGCGGTCTCTTCATATCCTAACCCAGTGCACCCCTCTGGACTTCCCCATCAGTCTCCTTTTAGCTTGTTACCTTCCTTGTGTGTATTCTCTTCCTGCATTACACGGTAAGCTCCTTGGGGGCAGGAACGGTCTTTTGCCTTTCTTTTTATCCCCAGCCCTTAGCACTGTGCCTGGCACCTAGAAGATGTCTAATCTTTATTGACTGGCTTGACCAAAATGCCAAAGAGAAGAGTCTATAGAATTTGATTCTAAAGGAAATAGGGAAGCGCTGCAGTTTATTGAGTAGGAGGTGATTTAGTAACCCAGTGCCGGGGGAAATCTCTTTGGCAGCTGTGTGGAAGAGTTGGACTAGGGAAAGCTTAAAGGTTATTGTAGCAATCCAGGAGAGCGACAGTGAGGGCCTGAGCCAGAGAGGTGGAGAGAAGGGCATGCGTGTGAGAGATACTTTGGACATAGAAACTACAATATTTGGCAACTTATTAGAATATCAAGTTGAGTGACAATGAGGTTCATGGGACAAACTAAAGAGGGTAAAGATAGAAGCAAAGAAAATAAAGTAGAGGCTGTTTTAATAGTGTGATACTAGCGATAACAAGGACTCGTGAGTGGAAAAAAGGGACCGTATACCAGAGGTGTTAGAGAAGTGGAATAACTAAACCTGACCTCTCTACCTCTGGAATGAGGAGGGAGACGTAGTTTGTGGGACCAGCCTTGTTATAGTTAGACAGCATTTAGTTTGGGGGGTTGTGCTTTCTGTTGATTTCGTTGTGGTTTGTGTGCATGTTGTCCTAATCGCTGTTACTTGTACACAACGGTCCTTGCCCTGCCCCAGTCTCCCTGCACAGGTTGCCTCCCTCTCTCCTTGGCCTTACCTCAGGTGTCATCTCCTACACTAGGCCTTTGCTAATCCCCCTCCTCTAGTGGTCAGCGCTACTCTACACAAGTTTACTTCTTTTTAATGTCTTAGACGTCTTGTAGTTACTTATTTGGATATATGTCGGATCTCTTGAGTAGAATGGGAGCTCTTCAAGGGCAGAAACTGCTTTACACTTGTCTTCCCATCATCTTTTCCTAGCAAAGTGTGTTACATAGTGGGCACTTAATGATTACTGAATAGAGTTGAATACTAATTCATTTATATTATGTCTGAAAGGACCAGTATCATGTACTTTTTATAATTCTCTTACATCACTCTCATTTCTTTTCCCAGTTTTTCTTCTACCTCTCTTATATGATTTTTAAGCTCCTTTTTGAACTCTTCCATGACTTCTTTCTAGGTTTGAGACCACTTCCCATTTTCCTATGGAGTTTTGCCCATAGGTGTTTTGACACTGGTGTCCTTTTCTGAGTTTGTGTTTTGGTCTTACCTGTCACTGTAATAACTTTCTGTGGTCAGATTTTTGTTTTTGTTGTTTTTTGCTTATCTTTTTGGGAGCCTTTTCCCTTTTAAATTTGACCTCCACTCCCAGATAGAATGGACTCTGTCTCAGGCTTCTCAGAGCAGTGGATGCAGGCACTGACTGTTTACCTGGTGCTGCACTGATGTTTCCTTGAGGCCCACAGGATAACCTTGTATCTGGTGTTGTGTTGAGGGGGTGGGCTAGAGGGTGGCTGGCACTGCTGGAGGCCATAGGGGTCTGGTAGCTTACCTGGTACTGAGCTGGGGTCCTAGTGGTGGTATCTGGTGTGTGATGAGGCTGGGTGGGATTTTTTTCACATTTCCCTGGGGCTACACTGAAGCCCACTGGAGCGTATGAAGTACTTTTTATAGCAAAGTACTAGAAACACAGATGCTTGATATTACTTGCTCCCATTTTCATAGTAAATGAGTTTTCTGTTCTTTCTACAATCTCTTCCTCAGGTTTATTAATACTCTCCCTTCACTGAATTAATGAAATACATAAACATTAATATGGAGAAAATATGTTCGTATTGAAGGTAGTTAGTTAAGTGAGAGACAGTATGGTAGTGTGGACAGAGTAATGGGGCTAGAAGTTAGATTTCTGTTCTAGTGCCATCCTTTCTTTTAACTGGATATGTGATCTTGTAGAAGGCACTTATCTCCTCTCCCCCTCAGTATTCTCATATGTCAAATAAAAGGATTAAGCCAGAAAATAAAAAGGGTTCCAGTTCTAAAGGATTTGCAATTATATGAAATTGGTAAAACATGCTTCTTTCGATTGGGCAAATGTAACAATTTATAAGTCAAACCAGAACATAAATGAATCTGTAACAAAAGTTGGGCTCCCCAACTTATAGTAGAAGCCTAGCATCTACTTATATCCTATAGCAGCTAATTAGACAGGTTCTAAATTTAGACCCTAATGTTGGAGGAGAGTAGTTCATCTTTGACACCAGGAAATATGGGACAAGGAGAGTACAGTGAAGAATTAGCCATTCTTATTCAAATCAATATAATTCAACAAACAAGTTTCTTCTGGGTATAAAGTACTGTACCAGAGACTGAGGACAGATACAACACAGACCCTGTTCCTGAATAGAACATAACGTTTGTGAAGGGAGCAATATAAGGTTAAGGCTGAAAAGCTAGATTAGAGCCAGATGAGAAAGGGCCTTAAAGACCACTCAGAGATTTGCAAATTAACTATTACCAGCCACTTACACTCCCCAGACTAATTTTCTTATCTGTAAAATAAAGAGTGAGTAGATGACCTCTAAGGATCGTTTCAGTTTTAATCACAAAAAAGAGTTTATTACATGGACAGTGGGAATTTTCTGAAGGCTTTGAGCTCTGCTCCTATGAGTAGGTGTGATCTAATTAGGTACAGGTAGACTTTGAGCTCTTTGAGAACAAGAACTATCTTTTTAATCTTTTTTTTAATCAACAGTGTTTAGTATAATGCCTGGCACTATACTAGTAGGTGCTTAATAAATGTTTACTGATTGATTGTAAGAAGAATGGATTGAAGAGAGAATATGCTAGAGGCAATGAGACCCATTAAGGGGGTTATTATGATAGTCTGGGCAAAAAAAACAAAACAAAAAACAACGGAGATGTGAAGTGAGGAAGGTGGAATGGGAGAAGGAAAAGCAACAGCCTTCCAGACTGTTGTAGAAGAAAACCAAGAGAACTTGGCAATGGTTTGGTTGTTGAGGATGAGAAAACAGAAGAATTGAAAGATAATGCCAAGCTTTACAGAGTCTGGGTGATTGGGAAGATGGTACCCCATCAGCAGAAGTAGAGGAGTTTGGGTGAAGAATATGTCTGGGAAGGTAATGAAGGTCAATTATTTGCACAGAGGTAATAATTGAAGCTGCAGGAGTGGATGCATTCACCAACAGGGACAGTACAGAGAGAAGGGGAAAATGGGCAAAATGATTGTAAAATATTGAGTTACATATTTCTCATAGTAAACTCCAATGTTCAAGGGTCAGGAGGAGCAGCCAGCAAAGGCCCATAAGAGGACTTATCAAAGAAATAACAGAGTAATCAAGGACTTGCAATGTCAGAGAAGCCAGAAGGTGGTTAAGAGTAGAGGGTGGTTGGCAATGTCAGATGTACACTGGGTAAGGAAGATGAGAACCCTAATAGAATCTTAGATCATAGGATTTGGGGACCTGGAAGTCAACTTGAAGAACATTTGATTTTATCCCTTGGTCTGACAGAGAAGCAAAATGAGGCACAAAGAGATCAGGTGACTTCTAATGTCATGCAGGTAGTGAGCTAAGTGCAGAGACAGGACCAGACCCAACTCTTCACACTCCAGATCCAGCGCCACACCGAATTTGGCAGTAGGTCTGGAAGGAAGAGGAGAAGACAGAATTGCTCAGCCTAGGGCAATTTCACACAAAACATCTTTAATCCCTCCTCCTCAAGCTATATGTCATGAGATTACTGGGAAATGACTTTCATTGTAGATATGGGGACACTTCAGGGATAGAAAATGTGATTTTTAGAGTCAAAAATTATTTTTAAAAATCCATATTTGGATTATAATTATAAATCTGATAAGTGTCAGATAAAACTATCAAAATGCTACTCTCAAATTCCAAAAGTAAAAATCCTTACAACAGTATTTTTCCCCAAAAGAGTCATTAAATTTAGTGATAAAAGAGGTAAGGACAAAAACTAGCCTGCATCAGGTTGAGGAGTGATTGGAAAATGATGTATGTGTAGGCAGTGAATTTAAAGTCTTTTTTCCCAGAAGCTTGTCAGTAGAAAGGAGAGAAGATATATATAGGAAGATGCTCTGAGGGAGTACAAGAGTCCAAGAAAAAAATGTTGTAAGCTCGGAGCTCCTCTGTGAGAATCGTTGCTAGTTCATGGGAAGGAGAAAGTAGAGAGGATGACAATAAAGTTTCAGGCAATGGAGAAGCCTTGATTGATGAGGCAAGGTCCTGGAGGAGATAGGAGGAGGGTGAGGTTGCTCCCTCTCCCTCTGAGCCTAGTGTAGCATATAAAGTCCTGGCTGGTAATGATCTGCTTACCTTAGCAGTTAGTTTCTCCATTTTCATGATATATAGGCCTTTCCCAGGTGTCTCCACCCTCAGTTATCTCTCAGATTAGAGCTAGCCTTTTTTTTTTTTAAGAGCACTAAGGAGCCCACAGGTAGTGTGACTTCCCCACCTTTGAGTGTGCAGTTGAAATTACCTTGCAGGAAGTCCTTCAGGCCAAAGAGGCAGCCTTCTGAAGGAGACTGTGTGTCAGAAGCCAGTCATATTGCAGTCCCTGCCTATTAGTAAGACAGTGTGGCTTCTCTTCACAGAAGCAGCAGCCAGAAATAGCTGACAACCCATATAAGTATACTGCTTGTTGGTCTTTTTTATCTTGACTGAGATATGTGGGTCATGCCATAAGAAGGTCACAGATCTACAGGACCGCAGTGTAATAGGCTTTTTGTACAGTGTATGAGAACGTATTATTCATAAACATTTTAGTAGTATCTATATAAAATTTTTGTCTGTCACTAAACATTTATTTAGTGACTACTACATGCCAGGCACTATGCTAAAATACCTCTCTTGGACCATTTTATTATGCTTCTAATTTCTGTGCTCTTACTATGAAGTTAGAATTAACCATTCCCTTCTAATTCCAGAGAGTTTCATTAGGATTTTTCTAAAACAAAACTGAAATAGTATGGCCACAAGTTTGCTGTGCTAAATTTGCAGAAAAGATTTTGTGCTGGACTCCAGAAATTGTCAATTCTTAGGTTATTTAAAAAACAACAACCAACAACAACATTCTGAAGTGTTCTTTTTTACTCTTGTATTTGAATGAATTTAGATGTCATGGGCTGCTGGAAGTTCTTAGTAGAAAAGCAAAAGATTCAAAGAACCAAGGAAAAGCTAGGAGCTTCTTCTTTTTCAGTCATTTCAGACATGTCTGACTCTTCATGACCCCCAGCAGCTTGGTAAAGCTATTGGAGTGATTTGCCGTTTTCCTCTCCCAGCTCATTTTACAGATGAGAAAATGGAGGTAAAGAGAGTTGTGACTTGCTCAGGTTCACACAGCAAGTATGGGCCTGAGGCCAGATTTGAACTCATATCTTCCTGATTCCAGACCCTTCACTCTTTCTACTGTGTAACCCAGCTGCCCAAAGTAAGGGAAATTTAGAATTAAATGATTACTCTCCTGGGCTACAAATGGCCTTCAGAAACTACAAGAATATAGACTGCTCCAAGAAATATACTCAATTAGTACCCTTTAGCGTATTGTGTATATATGTTAAAATACTTGTGTGTGTGTGTATATATGTATAGATGTATATATGCATGTAAATCTGATTTCAGGTGTCTTTAAAGCAAATCATTTGATGTTCTGTTCTTCCTACAGCAATAGAAGAATCCGAAAGTGATATTTACATGCGATTCATGAAGTCACACAAGTGTTATGACATTGTTCCAACCAGCTCAAAGCTTGTTGTCTTTGACACTACATTACAAGTGAGTATATTCATTTTTCATCAACTTTTGTGTAATTTGAGTTATTATATGAAATAAGTATCCTGAGAGTCTTTTTTGGATACTTAAGTAACATCCAAAATAAATTAATTAGGAATAATATTGATGGAGGGGGAATTCCTGTAATTTTTTCTGGAAATTATGAGTAATAAAATGATGGATCATTATCACTACATTAAAATGTGCATAAAGTATCTGTTCACAACTATTAACCATTCTCCTTATACCTATCAGATGACTTATGTTGATTGCTTTAATAATAAAATTTGAACATGATCCTTGGATTGCTTCAATAAAATTTATTACAACCTAGCCAAGCTTTTTACCAGGAAGCCAATGTTGTTATGGAATAAAAACATGAAAGAAATAATAGTGACACATGAGACAAACAGAAAATCTTCAGGAACATTGTTTTTAACTTAGTGGTTCTATGTACAGAAACAAGGACCAAAAATAAGATTGGGGGAGAATATCTAAACAAGCCACACATTATTGACTAACTGAGAGTGAGGCTCAGCTATAAATGATAAACTAAGGTACATGGTCAACAAGCATTTATTAAATGCTCGCTATGTGCCAGACACTGTGCTTTGTGCTGGAAATTTAAAGAAAAACAGCCCCTTATTTCAAGGAGTTCACAGTCTTACAGGACAGACATCATGTTCAGATAAAATACAGCAACATACAGACAAAATATATACAGGATAAATAGAGGACAATCTCAAAGTGAAGGCGCTAAGATTAAGAAGACTAAGGAAAGGTCTCTTGCAGAAGATGGGACTTGAAAAAAGCTGTGAGGCAGAGATGAAGAGGGAGAAGATTCTAGGCATTGGGGCCAGCCAGAGAAAGTATTCAGAGTCAGAAAAGGGAATGTTGTGTTAAAAGAAGAACAAAGAAATGCATTCTCTTCCTGCTGGGAACCTAAAATATAAGAAAAATGAATATGTGGTGTGTAATGAAGGTACAATGCATAGCTCAGTGATAAAATGAAAAATACTTGTCACTTGATTAGCCTAGGAAGACTTCCTAATGGAGCTGAAATTTTAAGAGTTTCAGTAGTTCAAGAGAGGTAGCTTAGGAGTTGGTAGTCTCACCAAGAGCAACATTCTAGGACAGGTTATTAAATAGTTTGAGTACTTAGAAAAGAAATAGAAGATGAAGTAGGAGCCAGCAAGGGTTCCTAATTCAAACCAAACAGTCCTCTTTCTTTTTTTTCTAAGGCTCATGGATCAGGAGAGACTATTATAGACAACAGCATATCTTGGTTTCAGAAAAGTATGTTATGTGATAGACTTATGGAGACGAATGAGCTGTACATATAGGAAGAGTCTCAGCTAAGTGAGCAACTCTTGCTACAGAACATTGGTTAATGGATCAGTTTTAACCAAGGTTGCCAAACTCCAGCCTTGGATTATTCTCTCTGTCTGCCTCCTTCATACCTACTCGTGTGGTTCTGAGTGAATGGAGCTGGAAGAAGTCACAAATCCATGTTGACTGAGTTCACTACACATCCATATTATCTAATCACTGCAGTAAGACAGTCCTTCTACTCCTTCCTAATCAATTCTCTTTCTCACTCACCACCACAACTTTTCTATACCTTCTCTTCTTTTCCCAAGCCTCCTGTACTTGTCTCCTTTCCCCACTGTCTCAACTAAAGACTTCACTCATCCCTCCCTAATAGAATGAAGAACATTTGCCATAAGTTTGGTCTCTTTTCCTCATCTCACCTGCCCCTGATATGATCCCCTACTATTTCTTCCTTCACTCTAGTCTCTGATGAAGAAGTGGCAGTTCTTGTCAAGGCCAACCTCTACACGGACCTTCAGTCCCATCCTTTTCCCCCTCCCTCTAATTGTCATTCTCTCCATATCTACTGATTGATCCTTACTGGCCTACAAATAAACCCTAGCCTCCCCCAGCCTTAAGAAACCTTCACTAGTCATCATCCTATGTCTTCCTCGCCTCCTCAGATAAACTGCTTTAAAAAGTCATCTCTATTTGCTGTTTCTCTCTCCTCTAACCCTCTGCAGTCTGCCTGCCAACCTCATTTTTCAATTGAAACTGCTTTCTCAGAAGTTATTAATTATCTCTCCCTGAACAGATCTCATGGCCCATTTTTGTTCCTCATCCTTCTTGACTTCTCTGCAGAATTTGAGACTTGCCCATTACCTTTTACTTAATACATTTTCTTCTTTGGGTTGTTATGATGCTGTGCTCCCTGGGTTCTCCTCAGTTTCTTTTGGTGGTTCTTTGTCCATGTTATGCCCACTCCTATAGGTAATGTTCCCAAACACGTTCTCCTGGTCTCTTCTGTCTTTTCTTTCTCCCTTAATGATCTCATTTTCTCCCATGGCTTCAATTATCATTACTCTGCAGAAGATTATTAGAGCTATCTATCCAGCTCTGGCCTCTTTCCCTGAGCTCTCTGGTCATTCATACTGGATGTTTTATTAGTGTCTCAAACTCAAAATGTTCAAAATGGAACTTACTATCTTTCCTCCCCCTTTTTCATATTTCTCCATCACTATCGAGTATACCATCCTTCTAGTAACTCAGGTTTGCTACCTGGGCATTGTCCTCAACTCCTCGTTCTCATTTACTACACATATCCAGGCTATCATTTTTTTCTCCACAACATCATCAACCTTCTGTCCACTCATACAGCCATTTCCCTAGTTCAGATCCTCATCACCTCTCCTGAACTATTACAGTAATCAGAATTGATTTCCCTCAGCCAGCAGGTGTCTGCCGTTCTAATCCATTCTTTGTGCACCTACCAAAGTGATTGTCACAAAATGTAGGTTTGGCCGTGTTGCTTCTTTACTCAGTAAACTCCAGTACTTCCTGTGACCTCTGGGATCAAATTTAAACCCTTTTTGGGGGCAAGCTTTCTTTCCTGGCTCCTTACACATTACTTCTGTCCATGTACTATGCGGTCTATCTCTACTAGCATTTTGGATGTTGTTACATATTGTTGGGGCTCTTGTTGTTAATGGGTTGAATTGGTCCTCAGCTAAAAGGAGGCCCGTGATCACCTGGGGACAGAATGCGAAGGTTGCACCTGTTTGCCATAAGCAGAATTATCTCTCTGCCTTCAGGGTGATGCACGATTGGCTCGCTGTGGTGAGGGCAAGGCCAGGGGAGGGGCCCTAAGGGGCCCTGGAGAAAGGACTTAAATACAGGCTACTCGGAGGCAGAAGGAAGTCCAGCCACGCCAAGTTTAGAGAATTCTAAAGAAGAGAAAGTCCAGCCACACCAAGCTTAGAGAAATGAGAGGGAATTCCAGCCACGCCAAGCCTAAGAGAAAGTAACAAGAAGCAAGCCCTGTGTCTTAAGTTTTCTGTGGAGCTGTTTCTCCCAGAGAAAGAGGAAGCCAGGAGCCGGGGACGCCCGAAGCCTGTTGAGGAAGGGTATAGGTGAAACCTATACAGCCTGACCCCCCAAAACTGTAACAACATATGACTGTTCATCTTTATTTAATTTCTTAGAATTCCTGTCTTCCTTCAAGGCTGCAGAAGTGCCACCCTCTGCAACAGAGGGTTTTCCTGGTTTCCTATTACCTCCTGTTCAAAAGTTACTGTTTTTCTACTCTGTATGTATCTGGTATATACGGTATCTATTTTTACATTTGTCTCCTTGGTTAAAATATAAGATTCTCGAGGGTAGGGACCGTTTTTCCTTTTTCTTTGTATCCCTAGGATTTAGCCAGGCACCATAGTGCCTGGCCTACAGTTAAGTGTTTGATAAATTCTGGTTGACTGATTGATTTATTGAGATACCATTTATTGACTGAGGCATGGGATCTTGATCAAGTTTAATCTCTTTGGACCGCAATCTCTTCATACTTAAAATGTGGATAATAATACTTGTCCTACTTGCATCATGGGATTGTTGTGAAGGTCACAGCATGTATGTAAAAGCTCTTTGTAAAATATATGAAAATCCCAAAATTACAGGATTGAAGCAGTTAGTACAGTTCTGCAATTTAAGCAAGCAGTTACCTTGCCAAGCTACTGATTCCATTTGTGAAATTTGAATCTCTGAATAATCGCTACGAAGTACATGTTAAGTAACCCCATAAATCCTTGTGTTTTAGTTTGGGACAAAGTTGGGAGATAGTAAGAGATCTTTTGCCAAACGTTAAGGCACCACAGACTCCCAGGAGCATGGGATGTGCCTGGTCTTTGTCGTTTGTTTGCTTCAAGAGAGACAGAAAGACTTTCTATCTGTGAGTCCCAGAAAGCAGACTGACTGAGGTCAAGCTCTGGTAGAACCCGGTGTAGCGGAGGCTCTGCCCCAGGTTCCAGGGTGGAGGCTCTATTCACTCACTCACCAAGAATACTTGAGAGTAGATTGGCACCCCTGCAGCTGCCCGGCTTTAACAAGATTCTTCTCTTGTCACTATAAAGTATATTGTTTTACCTGTCAGAAAAATAGTCAAGGAATAATGAGCAATTCTTCAACACAACAGTATTTTCATTGGTATAAGGGTACTCTGAACAAACCACAACCTGGAATCGTTGCACCAAAAACTATGGGAGCTCAAAGGAATAAAAATGCTAAAACTGCTCCCTGGCATATGCTAAATGTAAGTTTTTTCATCAATTTCAACTTGAATATGTCACAATTGATTTAATTACTTCAATTTAAAATAAAAATGTACTGGAAGTCGTGAGTCATCAGATTCTAGTTTCCTGAAACACAGATGTCCTACTTCACATACATTGCCACAACCTCTTCTGTAGAAGCTAGGTCCTTATTAGGTTTTCATCCAATTAAAGAATGTTTCTAGATTAAAACTTTGTTGTCTGTTTTTACTCATCAAATCAACATATTAACATCTGGATGCTTTATAAGTCTTTTTAAATTTTTAATTTAAATTGGAAATGGTTTGGGCAAATTGCCTGTCACTTGAGAAGAAAGGAACTCTTACAGGCACCCAGTCACTAACCAGGAATTTTCCCAGCTCCCTAAGTGCCAATTAGAACTAGGCCAGACCAGTCTTTTTCTCTGTTTCTTGGTTAATTGGTAACAGCACCAACCCCTTTGCTGTTGTAAATTTTCTGAGTGGTTTCTAATTCTCCCCTACAGCAGGTTGTATGTGTGTATGGGTATAGCAATCTATAAAACAGTCATCAGAGTGTACACTTAATTTTGTTTCCCCTGTAGTTGCTCTGCTCTTAATTATATAAGTTTGTCAGTTGTTTTTCCACTCATTCTTTTTAATCACAAAAATAGCTTCTCCATAATGTTATCAGTACAGTCTACAGACATATGTTCTAAAATGGTCATGTAATTTTTGGCAAAAGCTACAAAGTTTTATTATCAGTAAAAGTCCTTTGTATCAAACGTTTAGCTTTTTTTTATCTAAGGAAAGGACAACTGAGAGTGGTATCATGTGGTGCTCTGGCTATTGCTGTAAAGGTGGTTTAGGTCAGATTTGTATTTAGCTTCTCATTTAATTTAAATTTCTGCCCTTTAGTAAGGTGAAATAAATAAACTAGAATAGAATATCATTTAGTAAAGACTGGAACAAACACTAGAATTTTTGAGGTTATTGAAATTATTAAATATTAAACTAAAAAAATTAGCTAGAAATAATATTGTGAAGCCAGCCTGAAACCACTTGGCAGGAATGAGATCTGGAAATTATTTTTTAAATAAATTTTCATTGATATCTTTTGTTTTTACATCACTTATATTTCCTATTCCCTCTCCCCTTACCACCTCTCAAGAGCCAACCCTTATCTAATATATTTTCAAAAGATGAAGAAAAGAAAAAATAATATATAAAACTACCTAATAGATCTAAGGAAGCCGGGAATTCTATGCAGTATTCCCCACCCATGGTTCCCCAGTTTGCAAAGAAGTGGGGGGAGGTGTCTCCTCCTTTCTTCTTTGGGGCCAGGCTTAGTCAATATGAAAATTCAGAAATCCTTAGTTTGTTTCCGGTTCTAACAGTGACCAAATACCTTAAGAAAATTGCTGTCTCAGAGTTCCTGTACTTTTTAAAGTAGAGATGGCCCTTCTGGCCTGCTTTACTTGTGCATTAGGAAAAAATCATTTCAAACAAGTAAACAATGCTGCTTCTTAAAATATAAGTAATAGATATTGAGTATATCCAGGTTTTTAAGTCACCTTCCAGACAATATATGTGTAAACTCAATGTGGATTTTTTTCAGGGAGGAGGGCATGCTTAATTTTTGGCCTAGTACAATGCTAACATATACTGTGTACTTTGTAAGTTTTGAAATGAACTTTATTTTGATTCATTATTTTTTAAGTTCAGTTTTTTAAAAGTCATAAAAGGCTTTCTCAGGAATGTAAAACTTACATATTTTTTCATAAATTAGGAAATTATATCCCAAGACAAGTTTCAGAACCATAAAGGATACTTTGGGGTTTTGTGAAAATCTTTATGTGGCTTGCCACATAAATTAGGATGTATTATTCCATGTCACTCTATATTTTGTGAAGTGAGTGGGATGTTCCTAAAAGTTTAACCTTAATTTAATTAACCTAAATAAAAAATAAGTTCTCAGACATGTTGTTTTCTGTCAGCATTGTGTGTGTGCAAGTTTTTTTGAAATGACCACAAGAATCCCAAGTGTCTGATACTTAAAGGTGTGGTCTCACAGACTTTTTCTCCTCAGGGTTTAGGAAGGATCACTGCTCAACCAGAGGGGTGGGTGTTTCAGAACACCCATACTGAATTCTATGAAATATTTGAAATGGAGAGAATCCAGTGCTATCTAAAACCATTCAGATATTCCATGTTTTCATATACATAAAGCTTCTATGTTTTAAAGTGAAGCAGGTTTCTTTTTTATATTATTTCAGGTAGAGAAATGAAGCAGTTAGTGGAATGGGTGGATAGTGGAAGATACACTAGACCTTTGTTTTGTTGTTTAGTTGTTTCAGTCATGCCTGACCCTCCATGACTCCTTTTGGGGTTTTCTTCACAAAGATATTGGAATAATTTGCCGTTTCCTTCTCCAGATCATTTTACATATGGGGAAACTGAGGCAAACAGGGTTAAGTGACTTGTCATGGGTCACACAGCTAGAAAAGTGTCTGGGTACAGATTTGAACTTGAGTCTTCCTGACTTCAGCCCTGGTCCTCTGTCCAACGCACAGCCTAGCTGCCCCAGTAGCCGCTTGACCAGTGGCTCTTGAGCTTGCATGATATTATTTGCCATAAGGAATGACAGCATACTGAACATTTGTTTAAGCTGGGAGCAAGGAAGCATTTCTGGATAGTTAGCCTCCTTGTCTAATTACCATAGCCTTAGGGTTCCTCTGCTTCTCTTTTCCTTCCCCTACCCTTTCACTCTCTTCTTTCTCTTCTTCCCCTGCTCTCACTGCAGAAAAAGGTGGCTTTTTGCCTTTGTGAATAGAGCTGCTATTGTGATCTTCCTGAAACAAGCCAGGAGGAGCAGGCAGCAAATGCTGGGGTCAGGGGCTGGGGAATGTGAAAAATCTCACCTCATGAAACTCATGGTGCTCGGGCACACTCTGAGAACCCCTGCACTAGGCAGTTCAAAAAGGGCACAGGTCTGCTTTCCTAAGGATCAACCTCAGGGAGCCATTATTTTTCATCTTCGGTTGCTTCCTTTTTTTTTTTTTTTTTTTTCAGTTTTCAGCAGTGATATCACCACAAAACACACTGACAATAAAGTCTCTATACTGTCTTTTGTTAATTCTGAACTCTAGTTGTGTTGATTTTATCTCTCATGAATATATATGTGTGCATATATTACCACTGACCCATTTATGTTTACTTCATTTCAGCAGTATATTTCATGTCACAATTAAGCAGATGTTATCCATTTCTGAAGATTTATATATAGCACTTTTGCATAATTATGATACACCCAGATGAAAGTGGATCTCTGCATCCAATAATATGCTTTTTATTTTTGTTATGGCAACTTTGAAAAATGGTTTAGTAACATTTTAGATTGCTTTTTTGAACAGTTTTTGAGGAATCCATTAATTGGATGGAGATGTGCTGGGGGAAGCGGAATTAGTCTGTCTTCAGATAAAATACCCCTGCCATAAAAATAAAAATAATGATGTTTCTTTAAAATTAATATTAACTTAATATTAATATTAAATATTAATGGCTCAGAGTAGTTTAAAATAAAAGTTTAAAAAGATTACTTTCTAAACAGAAATACAAAATTTCTCTGTGCCATAACCACATGAGATCACTTTATTCCAGGTACAAATATTCAAAAAGTATAAGATCTCCCCACCAACTTCATCTCCATTATGAAGAAAGCTTACTCTCTACTTTCCTAATGTTCCTGAAGCTAGCTAAAAATCTTTCTAGATAAAACCATCTCTGTAGCTCTGAGCATTGGACAAAATTAACTGAGGGATATTTCCAAAAGTGCTTCTTCCTCTTTTGTCTTTTAACTCAACCTCTTCTTTCAGAAATCATCTTATCTCACCATCAGTTTCCTGTTCCTAAAAAGAACCAAAAAGAACCAAGCTCCAAGGAACATGACTTTCTTCATTAACATCAAGATTTAATTATTATAAGTACTTGTCTTTTGTGAGAGAGCATAAAATATTCAGTTATTCAGATCATTATGAGTAGAACAGTGTACATGCTATACATAAAATCACTCGGATTTGCTTTCCTTATGGATCAGCATTTGTGGTAGTGATTATTTTACAAGAGAAAAGGCACATTTATGACTTTGCAAATGATGTGTTATTGAATTAAATGTTTCATTTGTATCTATGTATATTTGTATCTGACTTCCCTTTTCATCCGCTCTTACCATTTTACCCAAATCCAGCCCCATTGCATTCATTTGCAATGGCTTCCAGGTTAGGGATTGACTGTTCTGAGCACATAAACAAGTAACATGTTGAACTGTTTAGTATAGCAAATGATTAGCTTCAGGATGCCATTTGGCTTTTCTTTCCACTATTCTGTCAGTAGGATGACCTGGCTGCTTTTGTTTTCCCAGAAGTTTCATTCTTTTTTACCTTTCTGTGCATCATTTTCCTCATCCAAAAAACGGGGATAATAGTAACTATAGCATTCGTTCACTGAGTTTTTTTAAATCATTGATGTCTTGCTTTTACACAACATTTACTAATAAATCCCATAACCGTTAAATTTCCCCCCCCTTTTTTAAACAAACATTTATTTATTTATTTTTCAAAGAGATTGAGGGGTTTTTTTTATTCAAGGTCACAAAATTAAGTATATGTCAGAAACGGGGTTTAAACCACATTTTCTTGAGCCCAAGTTCAGCATGCTATCCAGTCTGCCAAGATGTCTCTCTCCCTGTCTTATCAGGATTCCCCATTGCACCCTAGCCTTACATCTTTACCCTTCCTCTCATGGACTTTATTATTTTTTTTATAAATCCCCCCTTGTAGCAAAGAAAAATAGTTAAATAAAGTCAGCCAATTATCAAAAGGAAGGAAACGTGTTTTATCATTTATTTGCCAAAATGGAGATAGATCATTACAGTTGATTTGAATTTGGCTGCTTTTTAGTGTTATTTTTGTTAATATTCTTGTAGCCATTATTTATATTGTTCTCCTGGTTCTGCATACTTAACTTTGTATCAGTTCATTCAAGTTGTCCCGTGTTTCTCTGAAGTCTTTATAGTTGTCGTTTCTTACAGTCATACTATACTGCCTTACCCCACAGTTTGTTCAAACCATTCACCACTTTATTTCCAATTTTTGCTGCCACAAAAAAGTGCTGCTGTGAATGTATATATAAATATATATAGTATATATGTATGCATTTATGTACAAATATACATGTGTATATATATATATATACACGTGTGTGTACATGTACACACATATACACACCCATTCTTTCTATCTCTGACCTCCTTGGAGTACTGAGATTGGTGGCTCAAAGGGCATGAACATTTTGGTGACTTTTCTTAAATAATCCCCAATTGTTTTATAGAACAATTGGATCAATTTGCAGTGCCACCAACACTTCACAGAGTTATTATGAGATACCAAGATAATGTATATAAAAATCTTTACAGAGCTTAAAATGTTATGTGAATCTAAACTAGAATCTTTGAAATCATATCTTCTCTTTTCCACTTTCAGAGAGAACATATTTCTCAGCGCAGGAAAAGCTTACATTTCTTCGTATAACCAGCCTAAACCTGCTCCATTAGCAACTGAATTTCCTATGAGCCAGTTAGCACTTAGCTTTTCATGGGCTAGAATCATCTTTGTAGGGCTATTTTCTGATGAGTGTGCCATGTATGGTTCTATTCCTCACCTCTTTTTGAAAATGGAGATATCTTAAGTTACCTTAAGTCTACATGACTGAAATCTGGGCAGACAAAAGCACAGACTCAACTAAAGTATGCGATTAGAACAGGTGAAGAAAAGGGGAAAAAAACAATTACACCTATTCTGTACCATCATTCCTTAAGTGAGCGAAGTCTCACCCTCATTGTTTCCAGCATAGTCCAAAGAAGGCAGTCCTGCCTTAGTAACTTAGGGACAGAGAGCAGCCCCAGACAGCCATGGCTCTGCCTCCGACTGCAAGCTTTTCTTACCTCAACAAGTTCTTTACTTCTAGTGACTCATTTTCTCTTGAGTTTATCTGATGGCCGGGTCATCCTGCGTATCCACAGATTTGCAAATAAAATTAAACCTTTATCTTATAGATTTGACATAATATGTTTGTTATTTGTAACAAGTAAATTAGTGGCTGCATATTAATATGTAAAATTAAGAAATGTTAATGCCTAAAATTTAGTTATTTTATTATTTCTAGTATTAAAATATGTATCCATGTAGTGTCTTACTATAGAAAAAATAAGTCATTATTCAAGCTATTTGTTTTTAGAAGACTTAGCAAATAATATATATTTTTTAAAAATTTACTTTAAAATCATACATGCCAAGTGGATAAGATAATGTGATTCTCTGAATTCTGTTAAATTTTTGGTATACCACACTTTTCCAATTTCAAGTTGGGAAGGTAGATTAGACAGAATGTATTTAGATAGAGTTACATTTTTTTCCTCCTAATGTGTAAAGCTTTAAACTATATGTACTATGTCTTTATTTTTCTTCAGGTTAAAAAGGCCTTTTTTGCCTTGGTAGCGAATGGTGTTCGAGCAGCGCCACTGTGGGAGAGTAAGAAACAGAGTTTTGTAGGTAAGGAATTTAGGATGGAAAAAAGAATAAAAAGAGAAGAAACAGAAAGCCAGGAAATGTTCTGCTTTCGTTATTGATTTAAATGGTGCTAATTGGAGAGTTCAGATGATCTTCCAAAATAGTAAAAATACTGATGAATCTAATTTATGTTTTGATTTCATTTTCTGAATAATCTGTATTGCCAGGAAATTGAAAACACTTTTTTTTACTTCTCTCAAATTGCAAAAAGTTCCCAATTTTTTCATGGTTTCTGTTTTCCTAATAATAATTTCCACCTTCCTTCTGCCGGTTCACATGGACCCAGGGGCCAGATCACCACTTGTGTACTTAGTGTCTGCCTAAAATTGAGTACTTAAGTTTTATTTATTTTTAATATAGGTAGTTGGTAGGTTAGTAATTATCATAACTGGGTTTTGTTTCTATATCATAAAAGTAATCCCAACATGTAATCCTCTCCCATCCCCCCAAAAAACAAAAAAGTAAATCCCTCTTAATAAATAAGCAGTCAAGTAAAACAGATTCCCATACTGGCCATGTCCAAAAGTACATGTGTCTTCTACATAGTACTCTGTAACCTTTCTGTCATGAGGTAGGTATATATATAGTTGATAAGTCTTTCAACTGGTTTGCTTTTACATTGTTGATGTTATACTGTAAATTCTCCTGGTTCTGCTCACTTCACTCTGTATTAGTTTGTGCGTCTTCCCAGGCTTCTCTAAAACCATCTCTTTCTCATTTCTGATAACACAGGATTCCCCAATTGATAGGCAGCCTCTTAGTTTTCAGTGCTTTGTGCTTACAAAAAAAAAAGATGTTAGAAAATATTTTTGTACCTGTGTTCCTTCCTTTGAATCTCTTGGTCTCTGTAGGCCTAGTAGTGACATTGTTGGGTTAAAGAGGATGTATAGCTTAGAACCAATTCACAGCTGCACCAACAATGCCTGTTTTCCCAAAGCCCCTCCATCATTTATCATTTTCCATTTTTGTCAGTACTACCAGTTTGGTGGGTGTGCGGTAAAACCTCAGACTTACTTTCATTTATATTTCCCTAGTTATTAGGGATTTGGAGCATTTTTATATGGCTATAGATAGATTGAATTTTTTCCCTTGAGGGACTACCTGTGCATATCCATTTCTACCATTTATCATTTGGCAAATGGATTTTATTCTTGCAAATTTGAATCATTTCCCTTAGGAACATTTTTAGAAAACTCCTTTAAAAAATTTTAGGAAATCTCAGACTATAATAACTTTACATCCAATTTCTTGTCTAGTAAATTTATAAATGAAATAATTTTCCCTTTGAAGCAGTTGTTTTAGTGTACTTCACCAAAAATAAAAAGTCTCCACTGAAGAATCACATTTCTAAAACTGATCAAAATTGTTATTATAAAGTGATAAAAATAATTTTTTACCTACAGAGTATACTTTGTGGCCAATTATAAAGATATCAGGAACAGTTTTTCTTTCATTTATTTGCAAAATATTTCCACTGCTTTGACTTATTTAACAGTAACTTGGATTTCAATTGAGTTAATGTTCATTTGGGTATAAGCCTAATTAACTAACAAATGAATTAAATGCAAAATAGTATATTCTATGTTGTTAATAACATTTAAAACTAATTTTAAAAGAACTTTTTTATACGTTTATTAAGTTCTCATTTATCATTTGAGAATTTTTTTTCTTGTAGATATATGTTGTTTTATTTTAACATGTGATTCTTTGTTCCAGGAATGCTAACAATTACAGATTTCATAAATATACTACATAGATATTATAAATCTCCAATGGTAAGTGACACCATCTGTATGTCAGCAATTGAATAAGTATAAATAAAATCTATTCTAATTATTAAGACTGAGCTTTTAAAGTAAAATATAATTTGTTAATTACATAAGTATATCAGGATAAACTCCAGTTGTAGGAGTTACCTTTTTTTTAAAGCTTGAAGGAAGTAGTTTTAGGAAAAAATGAAAGAAAGTACTTCCTCACATAGCAGGCAGTAAACCTTTGGAATTAATCATTCTAAGAAATGATGTAGGTTGAAAATATAAATAACTTCCCAGTCATAGCAGGTATTAAAGGAGAGTTAATGATTGTAAGAATATACTTCAGACCTTTGAGGATGATGCCATGAAGAACAGCTATCAGTACCCTATAAAAAAACATTCCTTAAAGGTAGAATAAAGGACTGACTAGACCATGAGTGTGACTCAATAAAGGACTTCTGTTTTTAAAATATTTCTGATCATTCAAGATAACAAATAAGATAAACCTCTCTGTATCTTATTTCTTAATTCCTAGATTTATCTTATTTCTTAAAAGAATTACAAAGCACTTTAAAGAGGAAGAGTCTTTAACAGTCATCTGGTACAACCCTTGAGTGTTATAAATAAGGAAACTAATGCCAAGATAGGCTAGTTTATAGGCTTCTAGAATTAGAGCAGGAAAGGTCCTCACAGGTCATCTAGACCATCTTACTAAAGAAGGAACTGAGGCCCAGAGAAGTTAAGTGACTTGCCCCTGGTCACTCAGGTGGTAAATGGCAAAAATGCATTTTTGACCCCAAATCCTTTCCTTCCAAGTCCAGTGTTCTTCCCACTAGGTTATGCTGCCTCTCACACTAATAAAAGTGGAAAAGGAGGAAATAACAGACAGTTGTTAGAGTAATAAGACATTTCTTTGTGGGTTTTTTAAATTAAAAAAATAAGTTTTAAAAAAATTTTAAAGCAGAAGTTGGGGAAATGGTGTTTGCAGGTCAGTTATAAAATGAGCAAATACTATATTTACTCTTCAATTCAAACTGTAAGTAAGGATAAGGTTATAATAATTACAACTGCTAGATTCCTAGAAAGAGGAATGCACATTCAGTGCATTCGCTGCCTCACCACCCCCTCCTTAGTCCCTTATAATTGGGTTTCTGTGGGGTAATGGATTTAGCATTAGATTGGAATCAAGAAGAACTGAGTTCAAATCTTGCCCAGGATACCTCCTAGCTGTATGTATGATCCTGGATAATCATAATCATATTCATTATAACAGTAACCAACATTTATACAGGTAGGTCCCTGGGAGTGTGAATAACGAGTCCTCTAAAGTGGTGGCGTTACTGGAATTCCCACTGCATATTTCCATTAGGCCAGAACCAATGACTGTATTTTAACATAATGATAACTTCAGATAGAGTCAGAATCTATTGCTTTAAGATTGACAAAGCATTTTACGTATATCTTATTTAATCATTACAACAGTCTCTTTTTTATCACCATTTTCCAGATGACTGAAACTGAGGCAGAGAAGGCTTGCCAAGGTTCATAGAGCTTGTCAATGTCTGAAGCTGTCAAGCTCCAGTCTCCCTGACCGGAGGCTGGCACTCTGCATTTCGCCACCTACTGGCCCAAGTCATTTAACAACCTTTCTGAACTTTTAGGCTTCCTATTACATAAAAATGAAGGTGATAATTGATAATAACCCTTCCCAGGACTGTTGTCAGAAGAGATGATATATGTGAACATTTAAGAAAAGTTTCAACTCTAGATGAATATCAGAGGAGGCATAAGGCGTGGCGTGTAGAAAGCCCAGGCATGGAAACAAGAGGCCCAGGTTTCCCATTCTGCCTCTGGCACATCCTGACTGCGTGACCACAGGATGTGTGATCCCTTTACATAAGTGCCCTTACTGTCTCTAAGATCAGAAGTTTGAGAAGAGCTGTCAGGGCCAATGGAGCTCCACATCAAGAGGTCACTGCACTGATGAAACATAGGTACAAACAGACAGACACACACACACACACACACAGACTTTACTACTATCATTATTACCTCACTACCAAAACTTGTATTTTAAAAGTTGCTAGTGATCTTTTTATTGACGAAATGTTAATGGCCTCATCTTCCTTGTCCTTTCTTCAGCTTGTAAAACCCTCGTATATCCCTCCTCCTGGATACTTTCTCCTGCCTTGATTTCTATGACATTTTCACTTGGTTCTCCTTCTACCTAATTGTTCCTTAGTCTCCTTTGTTGGATCATATCAGAATCACACATTCTCAAAGTTGGAAGAGGCCACAGAATTCATTCATCCTAAGCCATGCCTGAACAAGAATCTCCCCTATAATATAATCATCAGGTGACCATCAAAACGTTGTTTAAAGACCTCTAGTGAGAGCAGAATCTCCTAGGTTCCTGAGGCAAAATCCATTCCACTTTTAAATACCTCATATTCTTAGAAAGTGTTTTCTTATGTCAGATTTAAATCTGTGTCTTTGTAGCTTCTCCTCATTGCTGCCAGAGGGTCCCTAGAGTCAGCAGAATAAGTCTAATAATTCCCATAAAACTCCTTAAAATACTTGAAGATAGCTGCTGGGTTTCACCTGAGTCTTCTCCGGGTTAAACCTTCCCTTTTCCTTAAACCAGTCCTCCCCTACATGATCTTGAGGCCCTTCACCACTTTCTAATTTATCAGTGCCCTCCCTACACTGTGGTACCCAGCACAGAATTCCAGTATACTCTGGATGAGGGAAGGAGAAGAGGGAAAGGCTAGAGGGGAAGGGAGGAAAGAGAGAGAGAGAGAGAGAGAGAGAGAGAGAGAGAGAGAGAGAGAAGGAGGGAGAGAGAAAAGGAGAGAGAGAAAGAGAGAGATTGACAAGTGACAAGGGAAGAGGACAGTTTGGCCATCCTCTCCCTAATCCTAGACATGATGGAACCTAAGATTAAATTAAATTTTTTGGATAGTCTAGGACATCCCCAGTCTCTAAATTTGGGGAACTCCTACAGCTCATCTTGGACCTTCTCCTTTCTACATTTCCTTACTCCCCAAGTCAAATTAGCCACCAGTTCAATTCACCTCAATAGTTAAGTCCCCACTATGTGCCTGGCACTGTGCTAACTACTGGGGCATACAAATAAGCAAAAGACACTCCCTGCCCTTGAGGAGCTTACAAGCTACTGGGAGAAGGAAATCTACAGAAGGAAGATGGAGAGTGTGCCTAGCGGTGAGGGGAGAGAACCGCACCGGGGGTGTTTTGTGTCTTATTCCGTGGAGTTCAGGCCAAGCAAAGCTGCAGGTGCATCATGGAGCAAGCTGCAGCAATCAGGCTCTGCCCTCCCTAAAGGATGGCTTTGGGAGGAGTTGAGTGTGCCACTTTCCAGCCCTCCAGTCAGAAGGAAGAAGAGGCTGAGGGAAGGAGAATGGTGCTGAATGTCCCAGGCTGAGTTAGGAGAAATCAGAAGTGATGGCCTTATCCTGGGAGGGGCATCTTGTTCCATGGAGTTGAAATGAGGCAGAGCTGTAGATACAAAGTAGAATCCTGTCACTTTTGCCTCCACATTTCTCACACTCATCCCTTTTCTTCATTTACAGGGCTTCCAACCCACTCAGGTTTAGCTTTTAACTAGCACTCAGCTAGATTACCATCATAGTTTCTTAATTGGTTGTCTTCTCTCCACTAGTCCCTACCTATGCCAATCTTCATATAATTTTCAAAATAGTTTTTAAAAGATTCTTTAAGAAATCAACGGTTTACTGATTGTTTTTCCATTACTGTCCCTTCCCAATGCACTGCATTCCCCTCATGAATCCTTTGTAAAAACAAAAAAGAAGTTAGCCATAAAACCCTAACAGCTGGCCATCTTGTCCTTTATTCTGTACCTTAGGCCACATCTGTGGAGGTACTGGAGGGATGATCAGTCCTCTGGGGAAGTCAAAATTTGTTATTACATTGTTAAGAGTTAAAAAGGTTTTCCGTACTTTTTCTTTTATATTATTGGGGTCAGTACACCTTGTTCTCTTGATTCTGCTTAATTTTACTATTCATTAGTTCATATAATATCTTTCCAAGTTTCTCTGAATTCATTTTTTTAAGCACAGTGATAGTCTGTTTCATTTACGTACCACAGTTTACTCTGCCATTACCCAATTAGTGGGTTACTAATTTTGTTTCCAGATTTTTGTTTTTGCTACCACACAAAAAAATGCTGCTATAACTATTTTTGCATTTGTGGGATCTTTCCTTCTGTCTCTGATTTCCTTAGAATATAAACACAATAGTGAAATGAAAAGGTATATACACTTTAGTGACCTTTCTACTTTAGATCCAAATTGTTTTCCAGATGGGATGAATTCACAACTCCATCAACAGTGCACCAATGTACCTGTCTTCCCCAAACCCTAACAGCATTTATCATTTTGGTTTGTTTTTTTGTTTTTGTTTTTTTAGCATTTTGCCATTGTAATGGGTATAAGCCTCAAGAGTTATTTTTCATTTTAACTTCTCTCTGGTGACTACAGCATGATATAAATGAGGATGCATAGGAATAGGAATTAAGAAATAGGGTTTCTAGTCTGAATTTTTATACTTATTAAGCTGCGTGATCTGGACAAGTTACTTTATCTCTTTGGGACTCCAATTTTTTTTCTCTGTAAATTGATGTGATTGGGCAAGATGACCTCTTAAAACCCCTATCAGTCATAAAATTTTAATTATTTTATTAATTATTTCTAGTGTTAAGAATATCTATACATGTAGTAGCTTTAGGTCATTTACACAAGCTACCTCTTTTCCCTTCTCATACCACAAACACTTCATACCCTTTCCTACAATTTCATCCTTTAATCCAGTCTCTTATGAATAGGTAGCCAGTCTCCTCAAGGACAACCCTTCTAATGTACCCTTGATCCCATCTCCCTCTTCTCATGTTTTTGGGGGTGGGTGGGAAGGCAAGGCAGTTGGAATTCAGTGACTCGCCCAAGGTCACACAGCTAGTAAGTCTGTCGAGTGTCTGAGGTCAGATTTGACTGAGGTCCTCCTGACTCTGGGGCTGGTGCTCTATTCACTGCCCCACCTGGCTGCCCCATCCCCCTCTTCTTTATCAGATTGCCCTCTCACTCTCAAATCTTCAATCTGTCTATGTCTATTAACTCTACCTCCTGTTAACAAATATGTACAAATCTCCTCTATCCTCATCTCCCATCTCTGAGAGTATCATCCTATATTCACAGCCAGTGTCTTTTGAAAAACTTGTCCATTTTTATTGCTTCCATTTCCACTGTTCCTCCTGCTTTCCAGACACTCCAAAATATAACTTTGGATCTCAGCCCTCGACTGAAATTGTTCTCTCCAAACATACCAGTGTTCTCTTAATTGCAAAATCTAATGACTTTTTCTCAGTCACTATCACATCCCTGCAGTGTTTGCCACGATGACCGCCCTTTTCACCCAGGTACTCTCTCCTCTCTGGGTTTCATGACCCTGCTCTCTCTTTGTTCGCCTTTGACATTGCCCATTCTAGTCTCTTTTGCTGGATCTTCATTTGTGTCACACCTACAAATGTGGTTGTCCTCCAGGGCTCTGCCATAGGCCCTCTTCTGTTTATTCTCTTTCCTCTTTCTCTTGATGATTCCCATAGTTTCAGTAGCACCTGTTTATAGATGACTTCCAGATATGTGTGTGTGTGTGTGTGTGTG
This sequence comes from Pseudocheirus occidentalis, assembly GCA_028646575.1. NCBI lineage: Eukaryota > Metazoa > Chordata > Mammalia > Diprotodontia > Pseudocheiridae > Pseudocheirus > Pseudocheirus occidentalis. The sequence continues at coordinate 73,331,757 of CM053597.1, forward strand.
TGTGTGTGTGTGTGTGTCCGTCCGTCCAGCCCTAATCTTCTCCCTCTGAGTTCCATCCCCACATCGGTAATTGTCTATAGAACATTTCCAACTGATTATATTGTAGACATTTCAAACTCACCATATCCAAAAAGAGGACACAGTATCTTCTCCTTTCTTTTAACCCTTTTTTCAAACTACCCAATAATTGTCAGAGACTTCACTGGCCTTTCAGTCACTCTGGTACTCAAACTCATTGTCACCCTTGACTCGTCACTATCATTGTACTACAATATATCTAACCAGTTGCCGTATCGTGTCTTTTCTCTATCTACAATACCTTCACTCAATGGTGTCCATCCTAATTCAGGTCCTGGGCTACATACCATAAAAGGATTTGTTCTGTATTTTGGATTCAGTCAAAGAACTGCCCTTGAGGACCTAGAGGGCCCCGTGTGGCCTCGAGGCTGCAGGTTCCCCACCTCTGGTAGTTAAATTGGCCTTCTTTTCCTCACACATGGCATCCCATCTTCTATGTCATGGTCTTTTTCCTGGCTGTTTTCCATACCTAGAATACACTCCCTCCTCATCCCTGCATTTTGGAATCCCTGGTTTCCTTCAAGACTCAGTTCAAGCACCCAATACCTTTTTCATGAGATCTTTCCTACCCCTTCCAGTCAGTGGTTAATTCCTTTCCTGCAAAAGGTCACCTTCCCTGAATATGCTTTGTACATATCAATATATGTGTAGATTGTTTCCCTGTTAGGATTTGAGGGCAGGGATTGTTTTGTTTTTGTTCCCTCAGCAGCTAGAATAGTATCTTAATAAATGCTTGATTGCTGATCCAAGTGGGACAGTCCATCAAAAGCCTTTTTTTCTTCTGTTAAAGTTTTATCTCTGTTGCATTTAGCAGCAATAGGAGAAAGATTCTTGTCTAGGCAGCAGATTCTCTACTTCAGCGCTATAACCCATAGAGAGTCCTCTTCTAGGTGAGGTATTTATTTATAACTAATCTTGAGCATGCTGAAGTAGATCAGTCGCTACTGTGCATGCAGGATATTAACCATTGGCTTCTGAAGCATTTCCTCCCTCTTCCAGCTCCTCTGACTTCTCCTTTGTCTCCTTGACTTATTCTTCTTCCTTCTTTGCTCAAAATGAAATTACTGAAGTGTCAGCCCTCTGCTGTCTTTTCTCTATATAGTCTCCCTTGGAAATCTTAATCTACTCTCATTATTTCATTTGATTAAATGTAACATGACTAAAAATGTGGCATCAAAAATTATGCCCTCTCAGTCAGGATCTAGCACTGCATTCAGATTCACCTCTCAGGCTTTTCAAGACCTCCATAATCATATTTCCTCTTTTACCCCTTCTTTCTCCATCACAGATGTTGACACATTCAGGGTGACATCCTCTCTGTCTGACAAACATTCCTTTCTTGTCTTTGTGCTGTCAACTACATTGCTCCTCCTTTCCCCTCCCAGGTGGCCTGTCCTTTAAAGTTCAGTGTCGGTCGACACTTCCTTACAGAACTGTTTAGTCACCATAACTCACATTTTATCTACTCTTCTTTGAGTTTCTAGTGTACTCGGAGTATATATCACATATTTTAAAGCATAACCATATTGTTCCCAGTACTTAAGACTAAAACACTAAAATGGATCAGTGATCTCATCAGTTTACAACCCCCCCCAAGGTGAGGCTCACAGCCCATCACTGCCTGCCTATCCTGTGTGACTCTTGTGTCTGCCCTCCCACGAGTTTACAGGCTACCTACCATGCTGGGAGGGCTCCCCCAAGCTCTTCTGGCGGCACTGATTATTTCGTGTGTGTATAGCTTGTTCCCCTGACTCAATTTCCACCTTCTTAATAGTGGAGAACATGTCTTACTTCTGTTAGCCTCCTTAGCAACAAGAATGGTGCTCAGCACATAGCAGATACTCAAGAAAAATTTGTGTGGCTGAGAGAGGCCACGTAGTAAATAAAGGTTTGTCACTAAACTCACTTTCAGCCTATGACTTTACTAGCTGCTTTTTCTTCATTTTCAAAGATATTATCTTCCACATGCTTAGAAAAAAGCACTATCAAGACTATAATTCAAATTTAATATGCTGGAATATTTTGTCATCTAAAGTTTATATATCAAGGTACTGATTTAGTATGTATGCTTTAAATTTATACAGCATCTTCTTAAGCAACTCAAAACACTTTCTATATTTCTCACTTCATCTCACAACATTCCAGAATTTTTATCTTGACTAATTCCATCTACTGAATTGTTAGTTTCTAACGAGGTTGTTGCATCCATCAGAATATCCTTTTTTTCTTGTCCAGTATTTCCCGTGTATAAATACACATTTGCAAAAGACCATTTTCCTTCCCTTGTTTCAGGTACAGATTTATGAATTAGAAGAACATAAGATTGAAACATGGAGGGGTAAGCATCGTTTTTAATTGCTAAGAATCTAATATTGAGTAAGAAATCTTGACTTACGTTTTGTATATAAATAGACTTTTCCTCCATCAGTTCTTTTTCTCTCTATTCAAGAATAAAAACATGTTAATGAAAACAGTATTTTTTCCCCCTTCAGAATAGAGGTTTGGTTGGTGTATAGCAGAAGGCAGCAAAGTCTGCTAAGCAACAGATTCAAATTCAGCAATGGTTTCCTTTGTTATATAACCATAAGCAAGTTACTTGAATTCTCTTGGCCTCTGCCATCCTGTGCAAAATGGTCCCAGCTCATTCAGCTGTTTTCACAGAGTGCCTGCAGAAGGCTTTATGAATTATGTTGGACATGAATTTTCTTGTAATTGGTAGGCAGTAAGATAGGTACTTTAAGAGGTTCACTTTGGATTCTCAAATGTAAAATGAGTAAGAGGTCACCTATTCACAGGGTTGTTTCAAGGATCAATTGAGACAGATAACAGGTAAGAATATTTCAAACCTTAAAGTGTCATATAGAAGTTGTCATAGTTTTCTTCTTCATCATCATCATCATTATTAATCAGTAACTACTTTTAGTACATAGTCTTTTATTCCAGGCAATTCTTATACTAAATCTACATTCTCAGATTATAGTAATAATAGCTCACATTTGTATAATACCAATTTATAAAGCACCTTCCTTGCAACAACTCTGTTTAGTATAGAGTACAAACAAATATTATCCCCATCTTTCAAATGAGAAAACCAAAGATACAGAAGAAGATAAGTGACTTGTCCTTGGTCCAGCATGCTCTCCACAATACTGTACTGCTGCTACCATTAAATATTTATCTTTGTGCTAAAAGTATAGAAAGAATAGTTACTTTAGAAGAAACACATATTTATTTTTATTTAAAAGTTAATAATTATCTTTTAGGGGCATCTAGGTGGCATAGTGGACAGAGTGCTGGACCTGGAGTCAGGAAGACTCATCTTTCTGAGTTCAAATCTGGCCTGACATTTACTAGCTCTGTGACCCTGGGCAAGTCACTTCACTCTGTTTGCCTCAGTTTCCTCATCTGTAAAATCAGCTGGAGAAGAAGGAAATGGCAAACCCTCCAGTATCTTTGCCAAGAAAACCCCAAATGGGGTCATGAAGAGTCGGACATGACTGAACAACAACAATTATCTTTTAATTTAATACAAAAGTTTTCTAAAGAAAGCTAGATAAATGAACTCTGAACTAGGTTGAGTCATGTTACATGTTTAGTCATTTCACCTTTAATAGAACTTTCCTCAAGAAGAGCTTGTACTTGAAGTCTGTTTGTTTTGCCATGTCATCCCTTACTAGGGTACCCTTATCTGATATAAACCATTTGTAAGCAAGTTAATTCCATAACTGTGAAACTGCTGTCTATTAAAACCTTATCCTAATGATATTACTTTGTTTGATTCAATAGGCATTTATTGGGTGTCTCCTACTGTAGGAATATAGATGGGGCTATGTGGAATACAAATGAGGTGGCCCCAGGGATGTTCCGGAGCCAGTTGATGTGGTCTCTCGAGAGCTGAGTGTTCCATTTTCAGAGTGAACATTTACACCTTGGTATTAGCAAAGGGACAAATCAGGGCTTGGTTTATTTTGTTGATTTTCTAGGCTTAAGAAAGTGATGGATGAAATGTTAATAATGCAGATTAAACTTTAAAATGGCATACAGTTTTTTTTTCCTAGAAAGCTAGTTGTGAAGCATTTACCAGACCACCTTGCCTTGGACCCCTGTCCCTTAGTTAAAGTTGAGTAAGGGAAGCAAGACACACATACTGAATATACCTAGATGTTACACGTGAACGAAAGCCAAATAGGAGGTAATGTGATTCGGGTTGTATAAATATGTAGTTGGATCGGAATGGGTAAGACAGGGCAAGTTATCCAGGGCTTCTGGGAGATGAATCATGAAACCAGTTTCCAAATAAGTTAGGATTTAGAACAGGGAAGAAGGGAAAGTAAATTCCAGCAAAAGCAAATAGCATGAGGGTCTCGTAGTGGAAATTAATGTGGCATGTTAAGCAGATGATGAGGAAACCAACTTTGTTGTAGAAAGATACTGGGTTAGTGAGAGAAACTGATTAGAGAAACAGCATGTGTCACCTTCATAGATGGTCAGCAGAGTTTCACTTGGCACTCTGCATACACTGAGCATTCTTTGGATCCCGTATCGCTGTGCGTAACTACCGAAATGTAAATTCTAAAGTACTAATTGTCATTCAAACATGGTATTCAAATGACTTATTTGGAAGTTTCATTTAGTGGTAAAAGTATTTTCATAAATGATGATACTCAAAATGATCTGTAGAAAAGTCAGGCTAAAGAAATTAATCACACCAGCTACTATAATGCTGTCCTGGGAGTCTGTGAACTAGAAAAGAGGTTCTTGGGGCGGCTAGGTGGCGCAGTGAATAGAGCACCGGCCCTGGAGTCAGGAGTACCTGAGTTCAAATCCGGCCTCAGACACTTAACACAAAAAACTAGCCGTGTGACCTTGGGCAAGTCACTTAACCCCAACTGCCCTCCAAAAAGCAAAAAAGAAAAAAAAAAGAGGTTCTTGCCCTTTTTTATGTTATGGGTCCCTTCAGCAAACTGGTGAAGCCTATGGACCTCTTTTCAGAATAAGATTCTTTTTTTTAAAACTTCAGTTGAGAGAAATCCTAAATTTCATTTAGAAGTTAGAGAAAATAAAAGTGTAATTTTCCCATCAAAGTTCATGAACCCCCTGAAATTTATTTTAGGACTCCAAGTTAAAACCCATATCCTGGAACCATCATAACAGCAAAAGTCAAGTCAAATAAACATTTATTAAAGATTTACTATGTGCTAAGCCCTGTTCTGAGTCCTGGGAACACAAACAAAGACAAAAACACATCCTGCCTTCAGGGAGCTCACCTTTTTAATAGGGGAGACAACATGCAAACAAACACGTACATGTCAGATATATACAGGTAGATGGATGGTAATTTCAGAAGAATTTGGGTTAGAAACTTACTGGAAGCTAGGAAAGCTGGGGAGGATGGGTAACAGATGAAGAGGGAGAGATTTCCAGGCATGGGGGACAGCCATTGAAAAGTCAGGGAATTGGGAGGTGGTGTATCCTATTAAAGGTACAGCAAGTAGGCCAGTATTGCTGGATTATTGAGTCGAAAGGGGTAAAGTATAAGAAGACTAGGAAGGTAGGAATGGGCCAGGTTAGCAGTTAGGTGGTACAGTGAATAGAATGCTGTACTTGCAGTCAAGATGACCTGAAGTCAAATCGGGCATCAGATACTTAGTAGCTGTGTGACCCTGGGCAAGTCACTTAACCACTATTTGCTTCTATTTCCTCTTATGTAAAATGGCACCTTCTTCCCAGTATTGTTATAAAGATTAAATAAGAAAATATTTTTAAAGCACTTAGCACAGTGCTTTACAGTATATAGTAGGTGCTTAATAAATACGTGTTTATTTCCTTTCTTGGAAACAACAGAGCATTTTATGTTTGATCCTGTTCATCCAGGCCTGCAGTCTAGGGAGGTCATTTTGGTAGCTGAGAAGAGAATGGACCAGACTGGAGAGAGACTTGAGGCAGATGAGGGCTTGAACCAGCGTGGCAGCTATGACAGAGGAGAAAAGAAGGGGTATTTAACAGGAGATGCTGTTAAGGTATCTTAACCTTAGGTAGAAATGACCAGGTGTGGCAATAGATTGGATATGGCAGGGGTGAGGAAGAGTGAAGAGTTGAAGCTGACACCTCGATGGAGGAGCCTGGCTGACTGGTAGCATGGTGGTGCCCCAGACAATAATAGGGAGGTTTGGAAGATAGCAGAGTTAGGAGAGAGAAAAGGAAATGAGTTCACTTTTGGCTATGAGGTCAAGTTGTCTGATCGGTAAGACTAAAGTTCAGGATAAATGGATCTGAAAATCATCTGCATAAAAGGCGATGATTGAATCTTGGAAAGCTGATGAGTCTGCCAGTGAAATAGCATAGAGAGAGAAGAAGAGGTGCCAGGACAAAGCTTTAAGGGACACCTACACTTAGTGGTCATGCCCTGGATGAACATCTAGCAGAGGAGACTTAGAAACAAAGAGGTGGGAGAGCAAGAACCAGGAAAGAGCAGCCTCGCAGAAACCTCAACACAGCACAATCAGCAGCATCCCAGGTTTCAGAGAGGTCAAGGAGGAGAACTGAGAAAAAAGATATTAAGGAACCATTCGTAACTTTGGAGAAATATTTCACCTGGATCGTTTTGATGCTTTTATAATTTAAGCCCTAAGACAGAATCTCTTATACTAAGTTACAGTGAGTTTCTAGATGAGCATTAATATCTTGGATTAAAGGGGAAAACATTAAAAATATGATAGTGAAAACTTGTGTTAGAAAAAAATTCTTAGAGATCCAACTGATGGCCACTTATTTTAAATAATATTCAATAAAACAAAATTCTAGTGCAGCAAAATAATATAGTTGCCACTTTGATGTTGTCTGTTACTGAATTTGGTCTACAATTTGACTTGGCTTAGAAATTTTAGTGCAGTATTTTTTTTTAATGTATTACATTATGGAGTTCTAGTGACCTCTGCTGGTATGATTCTATCATATTATTTGATCTTAGTTCCAGATTTTTAGTGTCTTTTGTGGTATTGTTGTGTTTTTTTTTTAAATATTTAATTTTCCTTTAAGGATAGCTCACCAAAGCAGAATCTAACAGGTTGGGTTTTTTTTAACAGTATGTAAATATAATTAACACACAAACTTTGAGTTGCATTTGTTTGATTGGAGCTATTCATCCTTTTAATTTTAATCCATGAATTTATAGAGGTACTTAATTTATGTGCTAATAATTGTAGATCATCTTTCTAACTACAGATTTTCTTTTCTTAAATACAGAACTTTATTTACAAGAAACATTTAAGCCTCTAGTTAATATATCCCCAGATGCAAGGTAAGCTTATTTTTCAACTTAAAACAAATAGTCATTCAGTTTTATCAGTTTTTATTAGTATGCAACTGAGTACAGATTGAAGTATAATTTTTCACTCTTTTTTCCTTGGAGTTTTGTTTGTTTTTGCAACATGGGTAATATGGAAATATGTTTTGTATGAATTCACATGTATAATCAATAACGTATTGCTTGTGGGGGAGGGGTAAGAGAGTGAAGGAACTAAGAATGTAAAAAATTTTTTAATGGATGTTAAATTTTAAATGTAACTTGGAAATATAAATATATCAGAGAAAAAACTTATTAGTATGATAGATTTATAGTCATATAAAACCTATCATTGAATTCTAAAGGAATGTCACTAGCCAAATTAAAATGATAAAAGTGAATAAATTAAAGGTTGATATCTGGTTTGTCAAAGAAGAAATACCATAACATAGATAGTTCTTTCCGTGTTCTAAGGACATTAGCTTTTGATGGCCCAAAAGGTTAATGATGGTCTAGGAAGCTTTAATTCAGAAACGAACAAAAGAACAAACTGTCCTTCATGTAACATTCTCTGGAATGATTCTGTATATAAACCCTAGTAAAAAAAAAAAAAGTACACTCATTGGCTTTCTTATAGGCAGTCTTAAGAAAGGCAGAGTTGAATAGGAGACCTAGACATACAGGGTATGCCTGGTTTTCCACAAGGTCAGAGTTGAAACCATTAACTCATTAATGCCAAACACCTGTTCTTTTACTAGATTTGATTAGTGTCTAACGGTCATGTGTGCAAGTATACCTCTTATTCATTTTCAGACAAAATTATGCATTAACTTTAGGAATTCCTTGTCCTGGCTTCTCTGGAGATATTTAAATTCCCATCATTCCTCTTTCTTTGCTTGCATCTGAGATTTATTAACATACCCTATGAAAAATCAAGTACTATCCACACTTGGGTTCCATTGCATAGATATATACAAGTGAATTTGCTGTGATCTTCTCCTTCAGTATAAAAGTTTTTCAAAACACATTTAAACGTGATTGATGTTTAAGTAGTTAGAATGTTTCTCATTCAGTGACTCTCCAACAGTCTAGTGATTTCTCCACCATCAGAATCTGCTAATAGCTTTGATGATTTTTCCACAGCCTCTTCGACGCTGTATACTCATTGATCAAAAATAAAATCCACAGATTGCCGGTTATCGACCCTGTCAGTGGGAACGCACTTTATATACTTACCCACAAAAGAATACTCAAGTTTCTTCAGCTATTTGTAAGTAGCAAATACTTCTGCAAGACATAATTAGTTGCATTTGCTTCAGCTACCGCTTCAAATAAATAAAACCACTCACTATTAATAAGGTAAACTGTTAGTTTTGAAATCTTTACTTCTAAACTTCAGTTTCTCACCTCCCTGTACTCACTGCATACATTCAGACTTCTTGCCAATGAACAGTGAACCCCTCCTCTTGCAAATATGGTCTCATGTACAGTTCTACATCTAATTTGAAATATTTTTCTCTCCCTCATACAAAATATGTAGAGAAACAGAGGGGATCAGGAAAAATCCATTTGTTTAAGGGTGTGGGAATGTTTACATATGAGAAAAGGAAGCTAATTTTGCAGTGTCTTCTAGAGCTTTATGGGGCTGTGTTTTCAGTACAGAAAGACATTATATAGTCAAAGTTACTTTTTAAAGTGGAGTGGAAACAGAGAAACCCAAAGAGAGCAAAACTTTTAGGAAAACGAATGTTATTGTGTTGGTCCAAATTTAGCATTGTAAATTTTACATTCAGTGGCCTTTGAAATGAGATGATCTCAGTTCTAGATACATGCCCGGTACTTAAATTCCCTCACAGTTATCACTAACTGGTATTTGGTTGGTAGTCACAAGAAAAGCACAGAAATAAATCAGGATCTTGATTAGTTATAAGTGATTTTCTGGAAAGCCTTCTATCATTAAATTTGAAAATTATAAACAATATGGTAAGCAAAAATAGTGGGAGTCTTAGTAGTGGTTCAGAAAAGCTAATATAAATCATGAGATTAAAAAAAACTTTAAAACTTCTTTTCTCATCTTTTTCACCTGAACTCCATTTTAGGGGGGAAAAAAAGTCCATTAGGCCAGTGTGAGGGGAAGCAGCCAAGCTCTCCCTCCCACCCCACCCCACCCCACTCCAGGACCTTTCTGGTTATCAGTTACCTTCAAGATGGGAGGCTTAGTGCTGGAAGAGAACCACTGAAAAAGGCATTTTGTTTTTGTTCCAAATGACAGTCACTCTCACTTAAGCAGCACTTGTCTGTTCACAAAACTCTTTCCTCACATCTCTGTGAGAAGAGAAGGTCAAGCACATCCCCTTTTTACATGTGAGGATGCTCAAGGTCAGAGAACTTAAATGACTTGCCCAAATTCACACTGGTATCAAGGGACTGCTCTGTGATTTGACCTCATCTTCTGATTCCAAGACCAGGGCTTTTTCACACAGAACCTTTTTGATTTGCTTGTGTTTCAAACCAAGCTTATGACCAACACCTGCCTTGACTTTTGCTCTGACTTGACTAAGAGCTCAATATGCAAATTCTACTTTTCATATTTAAATGGGTGCTAAGGAGGAAAGTGGGAGGGATTAGAGAGATTTGTTGAACATTAGGCTTAATAAAGAAATGTGATATTAAAAAATTATGCAAGGAAACTAGACTCAATATTCGTAAAAGAGAGTGTCTCTCTCCTGATAAGCAAACTCTTTTTTCTAAGTCAGGTTCTGAGAAACACAGTAGAACTTAGGAGTTGAGGTTTAATAGCCAAGTTATAAGGTGCTTTGGGTGCTGTGAAATGAGCTAATCAAAGTTTAAAAGTCATTTTATATGAAATACTTATATCACCTTGTATTTTAGGTAATTTGGTAAAACATTTTTTGCTTTTGGGGGGGGGTAAGGCTGGACAATTTGGGGTTAAGTGACTTGCCCAAGGTCACAAGGCTAGGCAGTGTTAAGTGAGGTTGGATTTGAACTCAGGTCCTCCTGACTCCAGGGCCAGTGCTCCATTCACTGCACCACCTAGCCACCCCAGTAATTTGGTGATTAGGTAATTGTGATTTTAGAATTAAAGTTAGGAGTTAGATGAAATGCAAAGAAAAAATAAAATAAAAATCTAATGAAACATTTTGAGCCTAATCTTTACCAAATTATAAGATCATTTTCTTTAGGTGATATTACCCCTCTATATATTTACCCAAAAAAGCCTAAGATATATAGTGTAGGGAACAATTCCTATACTAAGATGGACTAGATGACCTAATAGGTCTTTCTTTTTTCTCTAAATTTCTAGGATTCTCATGCTTTGACTTGAACATTTTGTTTCTTCTAATTGTTCATCTTTTCCTGATAATTATAAGGTACACCAGGAGGATGGAATCAGCTGTACCCTTTCTAAAAGGTGGATTTTTGAAACAGTAGACCTTATTTTGTTATAGTCAAAAATGCCCCTAGGCCTTTGTCTTCTGATTTCTCCCTCCCAATATCCCTCTTAAAGTAGCCCACCTTGAAAGAAAAGTTATTTTTTAAGTCCTGTTTTATTCTTTAAGGCAGATAGCTCATCCATGTTTTGTAATGGAAAAGCTGATAGCATTCAGAAGAGAATTCAGAGTATAGAGGTGGAGTGGTATGAAGATTAATTGAGTTTATGCCTAGAATAGCCACCAACAGATGCTTTGAGTAGTAGATATGTAGGTCCATACTAAATAATATTTGATGCTGACAGTTAGGACCAAAATAGAATTCTTAGCAGCAAAGGAAAATTGGTGGCCTACAGGTCTTAGTTTCCTAAGTAAACCTGTTGCTTCCTTCTTCCACCCACTTTTTTTAACCAACTAAGAGAGAGGGGAGAAAACAATTATTAAACATCTTATTTTATTCAATATTTTATAAAAATGTAATGGTATCAAGTATCAGTACTTACTATCCTAACATAAATTTGTTTGGACAAAGGAGATAATATTTGTGTGTAACTTTTTTCATGTTAATTCAGACATCCAGTTAGATTATTAGAAAAAACTAACTGCAGTTTGCTTGTACCTACTTTTTCACTCAAATCTGGGTATTTGAATACAAAGGCATATTTTGGTTTGCTAGAGCATCTCCCTTTATCTTCCTGTCTAGGTGTCTGAGATGCCAAAGCCTGCCTTCATGAAACAGAACCTAGAGGAACTTGGAATAGGAACATACCACAACATTGCCTTTATACATCCAGACACTCCTATCATTAAAGCCTTGAATATATTTGTAGAGAGACGGATATCAGCTTTGCCTGTTGTGGATGAGTCAGGTTTGTACATTTAACTGTAGCAATGTGAATAGGAAAAACTTTATTATCTATAAGTGGAAAACAAATGTTTAATTATTGGCCACCTAATACTAAGTATTCTTACATGCTTAGTATATCAAAGAAAGATTTATTAAATATATGTGAATAAATATATGTGAGATCTGTCAAGTATCAAATGAAAGGTGTTAACTCCCTTCTCATATTATGTTGTATTTATGTGCACATTGCATTCCTCACAGTGGAATGTAAGCTCTTTGAGAGCAGTGTCTGATTTTTTTTCTTTGTATACCCAGAGCTCAGCATAGTGTTTTATACATAAAGAGTTTGGGGGGGGGGGGTTCTTTTGGTCTAGATACATGCAACATCATTGGCACAGGGAACCTCCAATGAAGAAATTCCCTCCACCAAAGCAGATTGGCAGCTGCTTTTTAACTTATCTTAAAATGTTGTCCAAGGTCCTGAGGGGTTAAATTGACTTACCTGGCTAAGGCCTTACAACTCATATGTGTCAGAAGAGAACCTTGAACCTGGGTATAAATGATTCCAAGATAGTTTTCTATCTACTACCCTGTGACTTTCCTGCCTTTAAAAAAATGTTTAAGTAAATTGAATTAAACTGAAGATCAAAATTTATTGTGTGCAAAGTAAATCCTGAATCCAAATAAGATGACCAGGAAAATGATCATATTAGCTCCATATTTCCATACAAAGATTTGTAATTTCATGACCATTTAAATATATTTAATTTTTTACTCCTAGTGATTCTATTTTAACGTATCATATTATGACTATTAAGAAAATGAACTTCTGATTTGTTTCTAATGCATTTTTCTAATGTACACTTTCATTTCTAGGAAAAGTTGTAGATATTTATTCCAAATTTGATGTAATAGTAAGTATTTTTTATTTTCTTACAACTCATCTAGAATGCATTTTAAAACCTAATCTAGCCACTAACTTATGCTTTTTGCTGCTATTTACTTCTTTTCTGAATGAAAACAGTCACTTTTATTAAAATTTATTTAAAACTCCTGTGTCTACATTTGATAATCAGTTCTCTATACATTATTTCTTTATATTCTTTATGAGAAAGGGGTAGTAGCATATAGGTATTCCATAAGATGCTATAATGGCACGCTGTTCTTAGTTACATTGTTGGCTCTGGTTAGCCAGTAGAAGGTTGTGGAATGTACCTTAGCAGTGTGCTAACTGTAGGCCTTTAACTCTGCGACAAGCCTTCATTGGCATGGGTTTGAACCAGAGTGTGTCTTAAAGACCACAGGAAACTGCTTCCATGTTCTACATTAGTCTAGGAAACCGCAGGGTGCTTATATGCAAGTTTGTCCCCATTCCATTGTATTCCCACCACTAAAGCTTTGTCCATTTCTGTGCTAGGAGCTCTCTGGATTTCATTAGAAGCCGCCAAGATCATTCAGATCTTTGGAAATTTCCTCTTGTCCTTAGTATTATTGTTGGCTGCATATGGTTCCCCAAGCCCTCCACAATAATAATCAGTATCTTTAGAACAATTAAAATTACTCTTAAGCAAGTGAACGATCCTTTGGCCCTTTGAGCCTGTGATAGCCTTCTGGCTAATTAAATTAATCCTGTGTATACATACTGGTTCACTAGTCCATATTCCATCAGAGTATGAAACTTTACCAGCAGCCAAAAAAGGAAACAATAATTTGGGGGTAAGGGCCACAGAGTTGCATTAGGATTAGATAGAAAATAATATATGTTTTCTAGTTATTATTGATCACAGCTATGCAGTGACAATAATTTGGGCTGTATTATAAATTGGTAGAAACATTTTATTCTACTTTGGTACTTATTCATCAAAAAGTAGTTGCGTGTATAGTTTAGATTGTTCAGGTTACTAATTTTTTATCATTAGAGTGATTTGAAATCATAGGATTTAACTCTTAAATACTTTATCATAGAACCTTGCTGCTGAAAAAACATATAATAACCTAGATATCACAGTGACGCAAGCCCTTCAGCACCGTTCCCAATATTTTGAAGGTGTTGTAAAGTGCAGCAAGCTGGAAACACTGGAGACCATCGTGGATAGAATAGTAAAAGCAGAGGTGAGATCACTTTGTCTCTTTCTATAAAACTTTTTTTAGGTCAGCATGCAGGAGTCTGTGCTAAATATTCAGTTCCTTCTGAAACACTACAGACTATGGAAGGTAACGGTCAAAGTCAGTTTAAGACAAGTCTCTTTTCTTCTCATAGCAGAGTTGAATCCACAATATTTAAAAGATTCTTTTCACAGTTCAAAAAAAAGTCTTTGAGGAAAATAATTACAGCACATAGACACTGCATCAGGATATTTAAAAAATTAAAAGAGACCTCTGAATCTGGCTCCCAACTAAAACATAAATGCTGAACAAGTATTCATTCTACTCAGAAACCTCCAGTAGTAAGGAGATATAATGTATATGAAATTAACTAAGGAAAGAAAGACCCAGTCATCTTCTATGTTCCCACCAGTATCTTCACCTCTAAATCTGGTGCAACTTAAAAATTCCATGACAGCAGCTGCCTATGAATCTAGGGAACCTCTCAAATTTGCTTTCACTTAGGGAATTTTCAAAACAGCACTCTTTTCATGTCAAACCTGAGAAGAAATTATTTTTTCAATATATCATAATTCTATAATTATAAAATTTTTTAAAGTATAAATAAGACCTTGTTATCAGCCTTTGGGGGGAGTAAGAAAAGCATGTCTCGCAGGAGGAAGAAAAGCATGTCTCATCTGCGACAGTCCATTAATTAGACAAAACAAATAATAATACATGATGTAGTACATTGTTTAGTCTGCTTTGATATCTCACTGTAAACGCCTTCCCATCACCACAATAGAATGAGACTGAATTCTCAATGGAAAAGTAACTATTTTTCATGCCAGTGACTTTACATGGAGTTAACTTTGAAAATCTGTCTCTAAAAGTGAAACACAGAACACATGCTTCAGACAAAGTTCAGGCACACCTTTTAGGAGTCTTCTGTAACCCATCTAAAACCCTTGCAGCACATTTACGAATTTTCATGAATTAACAAATGAATGAAAAGATATTTTTATGAGCGTACTGTTTGCCAAGCACCTGCATGTCTTCAAGAAACTCAATCCAGATTTTCTTAGTTTGGAATAATTTCCATAGTCTTAAGTTCATCTTCCTTAATGTATTTAATGATAAATGGTCCGTGATTTTTTTTGCCTTTACAACTTGAATCTGGTATCCAGAGCTACTTGTTTTCCATTAATTTTCATCTGACTCAGGTTGTTTTACTTTTCATTCATGTCCTCAGAGATCATTGCATTAAACTGAAGAGAATAAGGCATCTCTCTTACTGTAAAAGCAGTAGCTCATTCACAGATTCCCAGAATTGGAAGGGACCTCAGGAAACATCTAGGCCAGCCTCTCCCAGAGCAATAACCCACATCTGCAAAACACTCAACAAGTGGTCATCCATCTCTGCTTGAGGCTCTCCAATTCAAGGTAGCCCATCTCTGCTCAAGGCAGCCCAGCCCACATTTGGACACCTCCAGTCATTTGGAAGTTTTTCTTGACGTCCAGCCTCCATTTGTCTCATTAGAACTTCTGTGTGTTGCTCTGAGTTCTATTCCTCTAGTGCCTGGCAAAACAGATCCATCCCCTCATCCATGTGGCAGCCCTTCAGATTCCTAAAGACAGTTGATAACTCCCTACCTCTGCCTCCTACCCTTCTAAGTCTTCTCCTTATTAATGGTAAGTATCCTCTGTTCCTTCAAACTCCTCCTGGGCATGAACTGAAGATTTTCTACTACTCTGATCACACTCTTCTCCAACTTAATGTTGCCCTTCCTAAACTGTAGTGTCTAGAACTGAACACAGTATTGTAGAGGTGAGATTTCCAAGGTGCAGGTCACCTCCCTAGGCATTGAAAATACATTGCACTCACTTTCTTGGCTGCCAGATGAAACCATTGACTCATATGGAGCTTGCAGTCCACTAAAACCCCAGGATCTTTTTCAGACCAACTGTCTATGCACACCTCCCCCATATCATACTTCTGAAGTTATTTTCTGAGCTCCAGTATAAAACTTTGTATTTTTCATATTTAATTTAGTCCTGCTAGATTTATCCCAATATTCTATCCCATCAAGATCTTTTTGAATCTTGATTCAGTAATATATTAGTAGGTTACATTAATATCATACTTTAAGGATTGCACATTTTTTTCTGTATTGTTTGATCTTCACAGCTCTTTGAGATAGGAGCTGTTATCCTTATCTGGTAGCTGAGGAAATAGAGAAGTTAGACAGCCTGCTTTACTTCCGTAGCTAATAAGCATCTGAGACAAGATTTGAACCTATGTCTGAGACTCCAAGTTGAGTGCCTTGGCAACTAGACCGCGCTATCTGTCCTCCAGCGTATTAGCTGTCCCTCTCAGCCTTCGGTCAGTCGTAGATTTGATATATATGCCGTCTATACCTTTCTCTAAGTCACTGATAAAATCTTCCACAGCACAGAGCCCTGGAGCTCTCCTTGCAAACAGATAATAAACTATTCATGACTATTCTTTGGGTCAGGCCATTCAACCTAAATGTACCTAAGCGTGTTATCATTACTCTATATATCTTTAGCTTGTCCACAAAAAGAGCATAAAAAACTTTTTAAAGTGGTTTGCTAAGATCTAGGTAAACTGTATCTGCAACATTCCCCTGATCTACAAGTTGAGTAGCCCTGCAATAGAGGACATGATTAGTTTGGTACAGCTTGTTCCTGTCGGGGCCACAATAGCACTTTGTAATCCCTGCTTCCTTTTCTAGATGTTCCTGTTGTTATATTACAAAAATTTGCCAACAATCAAAGTCAAGCCCTTTGGCCTTGACTTTGCAGATTCTATCGTCTTCCTTTTTTTTTTTTTAATTAAGTTATAATTTACCTTTCTGCAGTTCTGTGGAACCTATACATTTCTCCAGGGGTTTTCAAAGGTCACCGTACTCAAGAATCAACTTCTACCAGTACTTTCAGGGCCCTGGAATGTAGTTCATCTGGGTCACGTGACTTTAGCTCATCAAGGGCAGCTAGGAGGTCTTTTTTATCTCCCTCCTTCTCTTGGGTATGAATTCTGTTTGGCTGAGAAAACAAGCATTTGCTCAGTCTCTTCTTCCTTGTCCATTATCACTCCATCCACCCTGAGCAATAGCAGCTCCTTTCTGAATGCCCTTTGTGTTCTTTGCCAGCTTCACCTGAAACACTGAGTTTTGCCACTCCTGTCAGGCCATGTTTTTGTCTGCATCCTTAGTTATCTTGTTTCCATCTTCTGTACAGCTTTAAGATCTAAGTTGGTGAGAAAAGAGAAATACTTGATAATTGGGAAAATTTTAATTTTTAAGAAAATCTAATTTGGTAGTTGAATTTCCCTTGTATGTATATTGTTCTCTTCAGACTTTTTTTCCTCAAGAGAGTTGTTGCTCTTTGTGTCTTCAGAATTGAATTCTTGAGAGCTTCCCACCCCTTCTGGGCCTGCTTTCCTTACAGAATTTTTATCTATGGAATTGTACTTTTCCTTTCTTTGAATATTTTGAAAATCTCTCCCAAAATAGCAGAGTAGAGATAACTGTTCTCTATTACAAATTCTAAGATGGAATAATCAGTTTTCCACAAGTTTGCCATCATTATCCCTGCACCAATCAGTTTCTCCTTATTGGTGAAGACTAGAGTTGGATTTCTCCTCTTGGTTCCTTTACCTTTTGAAATATGAAATGATCATCAAAGCAAGTTAAAGAATTGCTGCTCCGTTTTGGTTAAAAGCTCTCTCAGCGGGGCAGCTAGGTGGAGCAGTGAATAGAGCACCGGCCCTGGAGTCAGGAGGACCTGAGTTCAAATGCAGCCTCAGACACTTGACACAAATACCAGCCGTGTGACTTTGGGCACGTCACTTCACCCCAACTGCCCTCCAAAAAGCAAAAAAATAAAAGTAAAAGTTCTCTCAGCTGTCCAGAGAATTAAAGATGCCTCTGTGTCTGGCTTGTGATCTATTTCTTGAACTCGTGTATTTCCTCTTTCTGCCCAGGTAGTCTGTAGTATACACTGATGATAATATCACTTTGATTTTTCCTTCTTGATCTTCCCCAAAATGCTCTCTAGTGTACTTTTCCAGCACTGACTGTTGGATTTTCTCACACGTATATCTCTTTAACATACAATATTCATTTTGCTCTTCCCCCTCACCTACCCACTCTTCTGTTTCTTTTGAATGAGGTATGCCTTTCCAGAACTGTATTCCAGTTACGAGCCTCATCCCACCAAGTCTCCGTGACACCTGCTGGATCAAATTTGCTTCCCTGCATTAAGATCTTTAGCTCACATTGTTAATGTACATCTGGATTTCTAGGCTCCTCTTCTTGACTCTTACCTACTGTGAATTTCTGGGCATCTCTGACATTCTTTGTCTTCCTCCATTGTTGCTAATCTCTATGGTATCTAGCTTGGGAGACATATTTGTAGACATTTTTCTCCATTTTCCTTTTCTTTTCAGTTTAAAGTCTTTCTTGATAAGATTTGCAAGACTAGGAAAATGCATTTTTACTAGCCTTTGTTCCCTGGCCAGGAACCTATATTAAACATATAAAGTTCTTCAGTCGATGATTTTTGTTTTATTCTGTTTTATGGACTTCGAGACTTTCCACAAAAATAAAATTGGCCAGGAATAAGGTATCTTAATAAACTTAATAAGAAAGAATTGATTTTTTTCCTAAAATTATCAACAGCTTGTCTGCTTTAGAATCTTCACTCTTTTGATAAGCTAGAAAAAGTAACTTTGCAACAGTAATTTAATTTCTAAGTGGTTGCTTGATTTTCACAATTTGAAATACTGCATTTTAACTGAGTAATTTACATTCTTGGATGTCTGTATTGAGATTGAATATTTGGCCATCCTGTGAATATTGAATACACGTGAATCTGATAGTAGGAACAGGGAAAATTCCTAGCCTGGGTCAAAATAGGAAATATATTTTGAAGTTAGTTTTAATTAGTGACATAATAACTTTTCTAACTGGGAGGACCCTTAAACTCCACTAAGTGAAAGGATAGTTACTTTAAATAATTATTATGGAATCTTCAAATATTCTCCTACGGGGAGACAATTTAAAGTCTTCTTAGAGTTCTGTCCTATTTTATGGTTACTGAAGAGCTTTAGTTTAACCTGACTTCTTCCTTTTGAGACAAATTTGAGAGAGATTTTGTGGTATTTGGCATGAGAAAGATAACCAAGTGATTAAGTATATTTTACCACCACCCCCCAAAAAACATTATATCAAAAGCATCACCGACATCATATTATTAGAGAAAAATATGTAAAAAAAAAAGAATTTCCCCCTTTTTTTCTTTCTATCTCTTTCCTGTGTTCCCCATTTTGCATCGGGTTGGTATGACTGTTCAAATACAAGAGAAGAGGATCTCTAAGGTACCCTGACTGGTATGTAGTTACCTCAGTCCTAAAGTCTTAACGGTTCTTTGAGTCAGAACAGAGTTAGTGTTTTGTACTCCTGTCCTCATTGGTAAGGATTTCTTTATTTTGAGTAGTGCTTTCAAAATATCATCCAAAACCAGAAAAAATTTTTGTAAATAGTTTTTTGTTGTTGTTTGTTTTCTTAAGGCATAAAAATGGAGGTCAGTGAAAACTATTTCACTTCATAATGGTTAATCAAACATTTAAACAGTAAATATCAAAGAACTTATTCTCAGTAAGTGAGTTTCTTGACTGGAAGGCAATGTAAAATCAAGTAATCTAAGATATTTGATTTTATTATTTACTATTTGCATAATCATTTGGACATCTTTCCCATGTAAAGGAGTATATTGTTGAAGCAAGATACCATTTCTTGGAAAATTTTTTTTTGCTTTTTTTTTTTTTGCTTTTTGGAGGGCAGTTGGGGTTAAGTGACTTGCCCAAGGTCACACGGCTAGTTTGTTTGTGTGTGTGTGTGTTAAGTGTCTGAAGCCGTATTTGAACTCAGGTACTCCTGACTCCAGGGCCAGTGCTCTATTCACTGCACCATCTAGCCGCCCCCCATTTCTTGGAAATTAATAGAGGAACACATGCATTTCAAAGGAAGATAACTCTATCTTCTTTGTTCTGTGTATTAAATTATAATGTTTATCTCCTTTGGAGTTGTAAGGTATCTCAAATAAAAATGTCAACTACATACTCCTGGCTAATTCTCTTACAAATAATTCAAGTAATCAGTCAACATTACTGTTAGATCTGAAGAACTTTCTTGTTCTGAATTATTATGTTTCTGTGAGTTGGTGAGAATGTGTTCACCAGACTGCACTGAACTAATGAATTTCTTTTCATTATTACACATTTTAAAATAAAAAAATAAAGCACCAACATCCATGAACTTTTTTTTCCCCTTGTTTACAGGTTCATCGGCTGGTTGTAGTAAATGAAGCAGATAGCATTGTGGGTATCATCTCACTGTCAGACATTCTACAAGCCCTGGTACTCACACCAGCAGGTATACATGCTGACTTTTGCCTATTGTCATAAATTTACAGGTGTTACTGGATGTATCATACTACAGTAATCTCATATTGGTGTAGCAAATAACTTTCCCATAAATTTCACTACCTATTAGTTGTTGCTCTACTTTAACAAGACCCCAAGTTTTATCAGTCTCTCTCATTTCTTTTGAGTTCCTTGCTTTATGAAGATGTAAAGCAAAGAATTATACAAAAATTGTAATTTTCAAGTATTGTGTTGATAGCCAGGAATTCCTAGGTGGCCTAAAGTATTTTTAAGATTTCTATTAATAATAACTCACTTTCATATAACAAATTAAGATTTACAAAACACTTTCCTTACAACAGTGACAGGCATGGTGTAAGCATCGTCCCCATTTTATAGATGAAATTAAGGTGAAATGATTTGTCCAAAGTCACATACTTGTCATATAATAGAGCCAGAATCAGAGTGCATGTCTTTACCTGCACCCTAACTTTCACTATGCCATGGAGTCTTAGACCTCTTCAGTTTTATTTCACTTAGGAATAAATACTAGTCAGAAAACATGAAAACCAACCCTATTTTTACAAGAAAAAAAAATGACTTGATATATACTTAGAATGTCTAAATACTAATTTTCCCCCATAATAAAATTTAAGGTACTTAACAGACCAGAGATAATTATTACTTATCTCAGGAATCCATCTTGTTTTCTGGAGTAGCAAATAAGTAGAAGGGAAGTGTTAGAAGAGAGTTGGTTTTGTCTTGTTCCATAAATTTAAAAGCAGGATTATGATTTTAGAGGTCAAAAGACCACCAGATCTTTCTGTCTCCCACTTTCTCCTCTCCTGTATCCAATAGTCTAAGACCATACTATGTCCACATTAGTCGGAATTGTAAACAAAACATAAATACACATGACAAAAATTCCAAAGAAGCCAAGGATTTCTGTATATTTTTATAGCATGGGTTACCATTTGTTAGGAAGTCAATAGTAAACTCATTCAAGAAAAATTGATTCCTACTTATGAACAACTTTCACATGCAAATGGATGGCAAGGGAGCCCCAAATCTAAAGCCCTATTCCTAGTGGAGGCAGCTATCTTTTTGCTACCTAGTTCTGGAGAGTGAATGATCCAGAAAGGTAGAAAATTAACTAGTTAGTGACTTTCACCTGGAATTATTTACTATCCCTCCCATTTAATAGCACTCAAAACCAAAAGGAGTCATGTGCCCATAGGTGGACTTTGAATGTATTTTTCCCTAAGAAACAGTGTTATGAAAAGTGTGTTTAAGTAAAAGTAAAATAGCATTATTTATATTATTACTTCAGGTACATTGTGGATTAACTAGACTTTTGTGGGCTTAATTGGAAACCATCATGTATAACATTTCTATAGGAAAATGGGTTCTATGTTCCAAAAATGTACTTAGAAAGGAACTTACAGAGTGAAGAACCACTTTTAAGCTGTGCATTGCCCATGATGAACCAGCAGTGACTAACATGTTTTTGACTAACATGTTTTTGCATATCCTTTGGTAATAATCATAGTTATAAATTTTTTTTAAGAATATCAGGTACTCCACTCATGTAAGGTGGTATGTGGTGTGGCAAAGGTATAACACCCTGACACATAGTAAGCACTTAATTAAGGTCTGTCAAATTGAAAGGAGAAGTATAAAATTGATAAGTGTATGTAAATGACTTGCTTTTCACTAGACAAAATATACAACAGTCCAACCTACTCCTCCGCCATAGGACTGCTTGTATAGTGTAGCCAGTTTTTCTTTTCAGTTCTAAACAGAATGCTCAACAATAGGATAGGGAAGAGAAATTATTTGTCAAGTTCCTTTTAAGAAGTCATCTTTTTGCCAGAAGATGTTGTACATTGTAATAGCACCTTTATAGCATCACCAAAAATATCCATTTCAGTGATAAGAAACATCCTAACTCCTGAGGCTATCCATTCTGCTTTTGAACAACTCTACTTGTTTGGAAGTTGTTGTTTTTTTCCTTTCATCCAATCAAAATATATCCCGATGCTGCTCCCCGCTGTTCCTAGTTCTTCTCTGTGGGACCAAAGCAAATAGGTTTAAACCCCATTCCACATAACAGTTTTTCAAATACTTTATCAGCCATCACATTCCCCCAATTCACATCTCCATTTCTTTCCCTGGTTCTTGTATGATTCAGTCTTAAGTTCTCTAAATTCCTTCATCATCATCCTCTGGATTTATTCCAGTTTTTCATTGCCCTTTCTTCCTACAGTGTGGAGCCTCTCACTTATCACCACATTACAGCTGTGGTTTGATTAGGGAAAAGTACAACAGGACTATTACAAACTACCTCACTACCTTCCAATTCTGCATGCTATTTTTCTATTTATGCAGTAAAGGTTACATTAGCTTTTTTTAAACTGCTGTGGTTGCACTGGCATCTCATATTGAACTTGCACTTACTAAAAACCTCAGGTCTTTTCCATATGATCTATTGACTAGCTGTGCCTGCTCTGTCTTATATCTGAAATTGATTTTTTTAACCTAGCTGAAGAATTTTATCTCTTAAACTTAGTCATTATTTCATTAAGGATTTGCTCTTGGCTCTGGGATAGTCAACATTTTTTTTTATCAGTGACTTGATAAAGGCACAAATAACATTTGCCAAATTTTTAGGTGACACAAAGCTAGGAAAAACGCCTAGCACATTGCATGACAGAATCAGAATCCGAAAAGATCTTCACAGGCTAGAATATTTCAGTGCAAAGGACAGATCCTTGGGGCATTCTACTAGAGACCTCCCAACAGAATGACAATAAACTATTATTAACTAATCACTGGATCCAATCATGTAAGCAATTTTTATCTACCAACCTATAATATTATCTGTATCACATGTCTGCATTTTGTTCACAAAGATGTCAGATATTTTGCCTAAATACAGGTATACTATGTCTATAGCATTCTTATCTGCTAGCTAGACTGGACTAATGTCTTCTTTTAACAGAGTTATTAGATGTAATTTGTTCATGAAGAATCTATATTTATACTTACATAGAACTGCTTACCTTTCTAAATGGTCAGAAAGCATCCTTTTATAATATGTTCTTTAATTTTTCTAGGAACCAAAGTCAATGAGTTCACTGGTCTATAGTTTAAAGATACCACTCTTTCCTTTTCTGAAAATCAGGACTACATTTTAAACATATATGTGATGCATATATTATATAAACAATTTAAATACATAATTATAATACCAAGTAGGATGTGAAAGTACAGTGAGAGAATAGAGAGTCCTACGGTCATTCAAAAGAGAGAAACATTACTTTCAGCTGGAGCAATCAAAAAAGTTTCAGGGAGAAGAAAATTTTGAACTGGTCTTAAAAAAGAGAATTAGATCGATGGAACTGAAGTTAGGGAGGGCACGAGGGGGACATCATTCCAAATAAAGAGAACCATGTAAGCAAAATTATAAACATAAGAAAACAGAGTTTTATTTTGCAAAAATGGATGGAGAATGAGTTGGAAAGGGAGTCCAGGCCCAAATCATGGAAGGCCTTGACTGTCAGGTTTAGAAGTTAGTACAGTAGGGGTGGCTAAGTGGTGCAGTGAATAGAGCACCGGTCCTGGAGTCAGGAGGACCTGAGTTCAGATCTGACCTCAGACACTTGACACAAAAACTAGCTGTGTGACTTTGGGCAGGTCACTTAACCCCAATTGCCCTCTAAAAAAAGAAGTTAGTACAGTATTTGGTGGTAGTAAGGAACCATTGAAAGTTTTTGAGCATGGATTGATGTGACTAGAGCCATGTTTTTAGGAAGCTAAATCTTGCAGAGAGAAAATTTTGGAGGCTAGTTGAAATACCCCGGGTGAAAGGTAATGGCGTCTTAAACTCATATATTGTCAGTGGGGAATCCATACAAAGGGATGAATGTGAAAGCTATTGTAAAAACATGAACAGGACTTACAGGACCATTGAATATAGGGGTTGAGAGAGAGGAAGGAGAGAGAAAGAGAGAGAGAACGCTCCAAGGTTTGAGCCTGGGTGCCTAAGAGGCTAGAAGTGACATAAATATGTGTGTGTTCATATTACTTAAGAAAGTCAAGGCATCAGAGATGTTCACACTATACCATAAAACTCATTTTCCCTGTATAATAATAGGTGCCAAACAAAAGGAAAGTGAAGCAGAATGACCACGGTGAACATAGAAGCCTTCAGTGAATGTAGGAGAACGTGAACAAAGTTTCTGGGTCAAGTTTTTGCCTCATGAACACTGACTGCAATAGAAGAGAGTAATGGTTATAAGAATGTTGATCGCGGTAGAGTGATGGGTAATGAATCTTTATTTTCCCCAGTGATGTCTAAACTAAGCATGACAGAGAGCTTGATAGGCTTAAAGATTGTCTTGTATTAAAAAAATATATGCATATTATATATATATATTTCCAGGCCTCTTCTGAAAGATTTAATATGCTGTCATCCTCTAAATTGTTATTATGTCCTGAAATTCTATCATTTTTTGCAATTGAAAGAGCTGGTTGATAGCTAAGAATATGTAAATGTGACATAAGGTGAGTGTATGGCATATTCCTAACCTAGTGCCTTATGTCAGAACACAGCAATATGTCATCACTGTTGCCCATCACTGTTGGAGAAAGTATTTGTGTGAAGAGAAAACTTTGAATGTGAAAGTCTTTGAACCTATTACCAAATCAGTTTAAGTTTTCATTAGATTTGTCATAAAAGCTGTACTTTGAATATAAATAGATTTACTTTAAAACTTTAATGAGTTCTGTGTTTAAATGTTGCATTCTGGACTAAGATGTAAAACAAGACTGATTTTAAAAACAGCTTTATTTATTTTTACTTTCATGGCAATTTTTTACACATCTTTTGGTGGATAGTTAAAACTTCACCATATCCATTAAATAAACTGTTGATTGTTATACAAAAAAAATGGCAGATTTCTCGTTATTTGTTTGGACCGGAAGAGGATATGGCTTCCTGAATAGCCTTTATTAGACTTAAAAAGTTAAAAGATTCTAAAAGCATGCATTGAAACCTGTTACTCTGTACTGTATTGTAAATAGTCAGCAGTTATTGAGGAAATGAAGTGCCAGAGAAATGTCTATTTTTTTTTCTTGTGTATTGCAATGTAAAATCATGATGTTTGTATGGCTGCTGATACAACTTTTTTTTTTTTGTAAATTCTATTGTGGCATATACAGTATTGTCATACAGTTGCAAGGAGAGGAACATTTCCTAATGTAAATGCTCTGAAAATGTTGAGACTCTATAATTGTAGATTTTCCTTTGCAGATTGAAGAAATTAAAACAAGTCCTACTATATCATTTTGTTAGAGAAGTTCTTAAAAAATCATCACTTATTTCTGCATGTATTGAATAAAATTTTACATGCCTTTTTTCACTCAAATATTTATCTCCATTTAAAATACAATTAGTCATTTTGCCCTCACTCCCTCCATTAAAAGAACCTTTTATTGATTCCTTAATTCAGAGTTTACCTTCCCATTATAAAACATTATATTTAATTTAAAATTGCCAAGAAACTCTCTTGTAATAAGGTGCCAGTTTTTTTTCATAGTAGAGCAAATCTATTTGTGTCTCTGTTCTTGGTGTTTGTGTTTGTTTGTGTGCATGTTTGCTCTCACCTACACATTAATGCTTTGGAAAAATAATCATAGCTGTTCAGACTGAACAGCAGTCGCATTACTTACTCAACCCATGCTGCGTTTTGTGAAGAGTAACTTTTTTGTTTACAATCTGGCAGAGGCTGTATGGTCCATAGTTTAAATGTGGACTTTCCTTCTGTGAGAAATGGTAGAACTATGGGGGTTTTTTTAATTAGGTTTTCTTTGAGAGGAGGAGGCAAGAAAGCTAGGAAGTTGACATTGAACAACATAGTCTTGAAGCCTGGACAGTGCCTTAATCCAGATTTACTTCTGTGACAGCATTACAGTGCCCCTCTCCCCGACCTCATGCCCCTAAACTGATATCACTCAAAGCCGAGAGTTCTTGTTTTCTAGGAAAGAATGAAGATGATTTTGCACTGTGCTAAAATAGGGAAGAGTTTCCACATCAGAAAACAGAAGTTTGAGCCATCTAAAAAAAAATCTATTAGCACTGACACTTTCCTTACCTTCCACATGGACATCACAGGCAGCAGAGGGCTCTTAAGTTTCTCTGTTTAAAATCATTATTAGGTCTAGTAAACAGAATGTCGGGTTCATGTAAAAGTATAATGAAGATTTGCGGAAGTTATTGAGAATTGTTTTTAAAGTAAAGCATTTTTTTAAATTACCATTAAGGTCCATATTACAAATGGCTACTACTTTCTTTCTCCAGGAGAAGTAATAAGGTGTGCCACATAAATGGTAAGGACAAGGAATTGTATTTATCTTGTTTACCTGTGCATCTCTGGAAGTCAAATGGGTGAGCTTGTAAATATTTGTGCTGCCTTCCCCAGATTGTTTTGAGTTATTTGGGTTTATGTACAGGCCTATATCCTTAGCATGGCTAAAATTATGTTTGTGTGTCACAAACAATAGGTACCTCCAGGTTTTAATTTTTTATTCTGTCATCATCACCTTTCTTGACTAGGACAGGGGTTCATAACCCTTTTTTGTGTCATAGTTCTTTTAGGCAATCTCATGAAGCTTATGGATCCCTTCTTAGAACCATGCTTTTAAATGCATAAAATAATATGTTTACAAAGGGAACCAATTACATTGAAATTCAGTTTTGTTTTTTTTAAACAAGTTCATGGATCCCAGAGTAAAAGCCGCTGGTCTTAAAGTGCTTATTTTTGAAGACTTGTACAAAACAAGTTACATGTGTATCAAATACATTCTTAACAACTCCACAAAGCCAGGCCTAGAAAGAGCAGTTGAAAGCCAAGTGGTGCAGTTCCCCAGTGAAGCAGGGCTCTATAGAGGGTCATCCAAGTTCTTGTTACCTACCCACAAAGATGAAATGCTGAGTCAAAAACAAAAGTTCTTGCCATCTCCTTTAACAGAGCAGAAAGAAACAGGCATGGAATCTGTGCTAAACAAAGATCGGTTTATTCATGTGTCTTCTTGCACCCTGTCCAACCTCTAAAAATTATTTTTCCTCTTCACCTCTCTGGGCCTCAGTTTTCCCATCTTTAAAATGAGGAAGTTGTACTAGATAACCTCTTATGTTCCTTCCTTCTATAGAAATCTGTGAATTAATGTTGTATTCAGCTTCATTGAACTAGTAATACTTTTGATAATGCACAGCAAATCAAATGTTGTGAAAATAACATTATAGGGACACATACAAACCATGGCTTTCAATACAAAAATCACTAGGCAGTCTCTGGGGAATGACGTTGCCCCCTAACTACTCAACTAAAAAAATTCACTTCCCTTTGGAGGGAGAAAGCTGTCAGAGAGAGGAAATGGAATCGTTGTGGGAACAGGCCAGAGATGAACTCTGTGTCCACAGGGCCCTAACCCCTTGTGTGCTTTCCTGTTCTCTAAGCACTTTCACAGGATTTCTACCCTATGCATTTCTATATAGAGACAAATCTTTCCCTGTAGTATGGACACACTCTTAAGAGGAAATTTCCATCTGCAGCTAAATCCTTTGGGAAATATCTGGAAAATAGCAAATTCCGCTCTACAATATTTTTACCTCCTTGGAATACTATAAAACAGACACAAAGATTGTTCTCCTTCACACAAGATTACATTGCAAGAGTTCAGTTTGCTGATTTTTAAACAAAGTAGACTTGTACTTACACAGTACACTTTTTTAAAATTCCCTTAAAGTTTTTTCCTTTGCATAGTAAAGTGATAAGTATAGTTCCCTTTAATAAAGGATGTTCATACTTTCTTCTTGGTTATGTCATTTTTTTCTTGCACAAAACAGTACATTAAAATTTTTTATCTTTTGATGGCCCCATTATTGTGATAATTGCTTCAAAATTATGTTGTACAAATATTCACTAATAAAGTGGAATGAGTTAAAATTATGGTAAAGTTTGTTTGGATTAATAAGTGTGAACAAATTATTGAATTGAACCAAAGAGGGTATCTAGGTTCCTAGAAAGAAGATCTCAGCAAACAGGAGGGGACTTCAGAAGGCTTTTAAAAGATCTGACATAAAGAGTAAAAGGGTTCTCCTTAAGTCCTACTGAGAAAAAGGAAGTATGGAAGAGTATCAGTCTTGGTTACCTGTACCCTCCACTTAGAACATTTTGTAGGTAAAAATCATACGCCAGTCACCTATTAAATGAAGTGTATACTTCTGCTAGGCATCATCTGGTTACAGCCAAATGATGTTTTATAGTCTAGGTCCATTTCCTATCCAAAATAATTTTCACTTTCTCTCAAAAGGTATTATGTTTCAAAGATCTCTCAGGTTTGTCCTTAGGCTCCCACTGTAAATGCTATATATTGCCCCAAAAAGGAATATTTGAGATAATATGACCATGATGGACGTCAGGACTTCCTAGTGAATTGGTACCAGCTACACGGGAAGCTTTTCATCTGAAATTAGAGATTCAAAACAGAAAACCACAGAAAGCTTATCAGAACCAAAACCAGTTACAGACATACTTCCTGCCCCAGCACTAGCCAACACACCCATCCCAGGGTCATCTCCCTTCACCCCTAGTTACTATCAGGACTACACCACCCCTTTTACATTCAGAGATCACCAAGAGGCTATATGCTGGCTATACCAGATGTTGCCACCTTGTACACATGGCCCTAATAGTAAACTCTTCACTACACTGCCCTAGTTTTACTGTTTCCTTAGCACTCCCTGTATTGGTGCAATGGAAAGATTACCGGATTTAGGGTCAGAGAATCTGAATTCACCTTCTATCTTAGGCAGAAAACCTTTTAGGGACTTGCTTTCTTCATTTATATAGCAAGAGGATGACTAGATAACCTCTATAATCCCTTCAACCTTGAATCTATGACCCTAGAATAGATGATCCTTCATTCCTTCCATATTCCGGTGCTTAATGAAGCTTAGCTTTCTCCTAAAGATACCACATTTTATAGCGCTGCCCCTTTGTCCATTCTGCCTCCACAACACCTCACATCTGTCCCTTTGTCTCCACTTTCACCACAACCCCCATAGTCCAGACCCTTGTCCCCTCTCCCCCGAGCTACTAATAACTTCTGGTCTCCATGCCTTAGTTTCTCATCTATCCTCCATGCAGCACAGGCTATACATACTACATTACCCCTCAGCTCAGAAAGTTCTAGGTACTCTTCTGTTGGGTTACTTCTCTTTGGTTTAATTTTCCAAGACATTATATATTGACACAGTCTATGCCATCATCCACTATCCACTATCCATCTTGGTACTTTTGCACAGATTTTCTACTGTGGCTAGAATATGTTCTTTCCTCACTCCCATCCACTTAGAATCCCTACCCTTTTTCAAAATTCAGCTTAAGTTCTTCTCACCTTCCCATATTACCTTGTAATTGACTTCATATTTATTTTGTGTTTACTAATATGTGTACATGTTGTCTTTTCCTGTATAATGTAAAGTCCTTGAAGACAGGGACTATTTCATTTTATGCCTTTTATCCCCAGCAAGAAGTATAGGACTTAGCTATGTGCTTGAAACACGTAATAGCTGGTTTTGAAATTTCGATTTATTGATCTGATACTAATTGCTCCTTTTCCTCACACACTCTTGATAGCCTGGGGCAAGAGGAAAAGCTGATATATTCCTTACTTCTCCCCTATGACATTTTCAGACCCTCTGGCACCATCACCCAGCAAACACCCCTTTTCCTTTAATATTTGTTCTTTCTAATCCACATCTTGGTGCTGTTATTTGTGGACTTCTAGATCATGGTTTTGCCAATCTACCTCAACCCAGGGGTATGCTGGAACCAGTTCGAACCAACTCTAGTGAGTCGATTGTTAAATTTTCAGTATAAACATTTACACCTTGGTAATTGGTAAATGCTACAAATCAGGATTTGATGTACTGTTTTATTGATCTCTAGGTTTAAAGTGATGGAAAATATGTTAATAATGCAAATTAAACTTAAAAGTATGCCATGTGTACTTTTTTTGATAGCCAGTAGTTAAACATTTACCAACATACCCTTGTCCCAACCACACACAGTAGTTAGTCATACTTTAGACACTACCACCTCCACCTCTTCCAACCCTCTTACCTGAATTTGACCCAACTACCAGAATTCCTAATTACAACCTTGAACCCCTAACATAAGAAATTGGAGACATGTCATTTACACAGATTAACTGTGTATAGTTAAGATAAGAAAGAAAATCATAGACTCAGGAATCATAACACATTGTGTAAATAACCTTTTTGTGTGGAGGAAGAAGGCCTTTGCAATTAAGATCAAGGAGATTTAAGGTCTGTTAAGTTCCTGAGAGTTCCTTATCAAAGTCTAGGGTCAGTACAGTGGGATGGGATGCATTTCTACAATTCTGATCCACCTTCCTGAGGGGAGGGGCAATGAAAATACTGCCCCACCCCCAACCCCCTTGCCAAGTGAAAAAAAAAATTAAATGGGCTTGGGTTTGGAAGCTACAGAGACATGAAGGCAGAAAAAGAGCCCCAAAGCTCCAACAAGGAGTGGAAGATTCCAAATGGCATAATTCATTTATGATCCTCTAGGCCTTCCAGGAATATATGAGTGTATGTGCACTTCCCTCAGGTCTTATTCCCCATTCTGTCTTGCTTCTTTTCTTCCTAGCCCTCCTAGATCTCGGCTTTAAGGACAGCATCATAAGAAACACATTGGCTATGGAGATACATTCTCATCAGAAGCATGAAGTGGGGAGCCAAAGGTAGAAAGGGGAAAGTCTCTGAAGTGCTCAAGGAGAGTGTCTTCATGGGCTGTCCAAAAGTGTTAAGAATTTCACTGGCTGGGGTCCACAGCACTACTTCCCTGTTAGTCTTTATCATTCACCACCAGTTTGGGCCAAATAGAGATGAATACTCCAGTCAATCAATAAGCATTTATTAACTTCCAACTACATGCCAGATGGATGGACAGCCTCAGAATCAGGAACACACACACACACAAGCACAAATTATGTTTTCCTAAATAAGTCCTTTAATTGTCCCCAGGCAATTCTCTAAAATGGAACAATTGCTATGGCACTGGGGAAACAAAGATGAAAATAAAATATTCTTGCCCTCAAAAAGCTTACTTTCTATCAAGGATGTACATATCAAAGAATATACCAAATATATACAATGTAAATACAAGGTAATTTGGGAGGGAGGACATGGACAGCTGAGGGGATCAGGAAGGTCCTCATGTGGAAGGGGTCACCTGATCCCACCAGATTCTCCTCAAAAACGTACTTATTCTCTGAGCAGGTTTAAGAAGGAGCAAATATGAACTATTGCATTAATCCAAATTATGCCTCACCAATCTTTTCTTCCAACAAATTCAATAGAAATATAAATTCTGACAATAAAGATCAAGAAAAAAAAAACAAAAGAAGCATGCTTGTGTCTGAATGTGGTATTTGGAGAGCAGGATAACACAAGTTTCCCAATCAACCTAACCTCACCTTCAAAAAAATGTTCATAAAGTAGGCCTGAGATAGTAATTAATAACTGACTAAAGGAGAGTTAGGACTTGAGACTTTCATGTGGTAGTGATCATTCTTCCTTTTCTAGAACCACACAATACTAACTTTTAAAGGCTTAAAAGGTGCTTCCTTAACAACAACTCCTTTGAGTGAAGGGGTGTTCATAATTCCTGTTTTGCAGATGGGGAAACAGCCTCAGAAGTGGCCCCATCATTTAGCCAGGGTCACACAGCTAGTAGGTTTCAGAACTAAAACTCAAGCCCAGGTCTTATGTTTGACCAGAAGATAAAATTATTACTTTTTAATGCCATGAAAGAAAAGTTGTTCAGTTCACTATTTTTAAAATTCTTATTCTCCTGATGCATTATACCAAGTCAGGGACAAACCCCTGTCCTTAAGAATCAACATAGTTTAGATTCATTCAAAGTAAATACATCACACATTGAAACTTTTTTAATGAGGGATAATGTGGGTACATTATAAGACAGTAAACCTGGAAATTCTATTTATTGTCCTATAAATTAGCTGTCCA
Source organism: Pseudocheirus occidentalis (assembly GCA_028646575.1). Taxonomy (NCBI): domain Eukaryota; kingdom Metazoa; phylum Chordata; class Mammalia; order Diprotodontia; family Pseudocheiridae; genus Pseudocheirus; species Pseudocheirus occidentalis. The sequence goes on from CM053597.1 coordinate 73,364,073, forward strand.
GTCTGTTTTTTAGAAGAAGGGTGTGTAAGGCCTTCCAAGTATTATTTTTGAAATGGGTGCAAGATGTACTTTCTCCTAGTATTTGTAATAGATCTGGGAAAAGGGACATTGCTTTCTTCCAACTGTGGTAATGAAATTATAGTCTTAGTAACTAGGGAACAGACTTTGGATAAGATAATGAGATGCTGTTCTAGACAATTGTTCCCTCAATAACTGTTTCCTCCTGCTACTGAGATTGCTGCCAAAGCTGCAGCTTGCTTTCAATTGAGTAATTATTTTAAAATGTGAGCTCTACTGATCTTCTTGGGTATAATTCATTCAACAATAGAGAAACGTTTAATATTATCACCATCACTTTGTGTGACCTTGGACAAGTCGCTTCATTTCTCTAGACCCGTTTCCTCATCTGTAAAATAAGGAGGATGGACAAGATAAATACTAAGGTTCTCTTTAACTCGTATATTTAGAATTGAAAGGGGCCTCTACCTAACTCCTATGTACAAGGCAAAAAGCATCGGGCACAGTGGACAGAGTGATAGCCTCAGAATCAGGAAGTCCATTGACTGTGTTCCTGGAAAAGTCCTTTAATTGTCCCAAGGCATTTCTCTGAAATGGAACAAACACTAATCTATATGGGTAGAAGATTCTCTCACCAGGAATTCTATACCATGAAATCACAAGGTTGAACCAAAGTAAAAAGTGTGTAAGGCTAGATATGTGGAGGGAAGGTGAACAGGCAAACCAGGCATGGCCCCTGTTCTCAAGAAGTCTGGGAAATAGGTCAGGTGCACAAATGATTATAATACAAAATAAAACTTGGTACTTGTGCATGAGAGAGAAACAAACAAGGGATACTAATATGCTGAGGAGGAGGAAAGCATTTCTAGCTAATGAGATCAGAGAAGGCTTCAAAGATGATGTGATTTTTGAGCTAGGATTGGAAGGATGGGTGAGATTTCAACAGGCAGAAATAGGAGTAAGGACAACATACAAGGATAGGTAAGGGCACGAGTAAAGGTAAGTAGGTAGGAAAGCATAGGATGTGTTCTGTGTGTGGCAAATAGTCTAGCTTTGCCGAGACAGAGCCCATGTGTAGGGAAGTCAGGGGAGAGACTAAAAAAGTCAGTTGGAGTCAAATTATGGACGACTTCAAAAGTCAGCCTATTAGCATTTGGACCTTATTCAGTAAACAAATGGAAGATATCAAATGCTTTTAAATACAAGGGCAATAGGATAAAATTATACATTAGGAAAATTAATCTGGGCAGTACTGCCATAGAGCTACAAAGATTTGTTAGGAGGTATTGTAATAGTCTAGGCAAACTAGTTGGCATAGATAGAGCACTGGGCCTAGAGTCAGGAAGACTTGAGTTCAAATCTGGACTCACATACTTACTAGCTGTGTGACTCTGGACAAGTCCCTTAACCCTGTCTGTCTCAGTTTCCCATCTGTAAAATAAGAAAGAAATGGCAAAGGGGAGAGATTTAAGAAACATTTCAGGCACAGAACTGACAAGGTTTAATGGCTGGATGTAAGGGATGAAGTCAAAAATGATTCCAAAGTTTTGAGCTTGGGCTACTGGGGAAATGAGACAATGCACAGAAATAAGGAAGTCAAGAAGAGGCACAGGCTTCGGTGGAAAGATAAAGAGCTTTGTCTCATGATACACTGAGAACGAGATGCCAGTGGGACTCTCGGGTAGAAATGTCCAGGAGACAGCTGGAAGTGAAGGCCTGGAGCTTTGGGAGAAGATTAGAACTAGAGATATCAGTTTAGGAATCATCCACATAAAGGAATTAACTGAAGCCATAAGAGTAGATGAGATCACGAAGGAGGATGAGAAAAGACAAGTTGGGAGGCTAAGATCATAACCCTGGGGAGTATATACAGTAAGGGGATAGGAGGAGGAAGGGGTATAGGGGGAGGGGTGGGAAAGCAGTCAAGGAGGTCAAAGGTGAACCAGGAGATTACAGTGTCACAGAAGCCAAAAGAGCAGATGATATTCAGGTGGTACTGATCCATAATGTCAAATACTATGACAGGTGAAAGGGAACAAAGAATGAAAAAGGGCTGTTGGATATGGTTGGTGCCTAAGAAGTCTTTTCTTTTTTTTTAGTTTACTTACTTTTATTTTACAACATTCAATTCCACAGTGCCTTGAGTTCCAAATTTTCTAGGAAGTCATTTTTGACCTTTAAGAAGGCAGATTCAGTAAAATGGTGGTAAAAGAAGCCAGACAGGTTGAGAAATGAGTGAAGAGTGAGGAGGTGGAAGCAGAGCAGCCATCTCAGTGTCTAGTACTCTCACAAGAAATTGGGGAGTGAAAGGAAGGAGTATTGGACAGTGGCTCAAGAGAGTAGCAGAGTCAAGGATGGACATTTTTAAAATGTTACAGTTTTGTGAACATTCCTATCATTGAAGGAAAAGAGATCATGAAGACAGAATGAAGCTACAAGGAGGAGGAGAGATATTGATCAGGCAAGGGCCTTAATGAAGACGGGTCTCAAAGGAGCTAAAAAGTAAAGAAGTCAGTCTTGAATAGAAAAGAAAGAAGATAGAGTGGGTGAAAACAAAAATAAAGTAACTTTGAAAAAGAGGATTGAGGGATGACTTTGATCTCAGTAAAGGAGGAGAAGATTCATAAAAATAAAAGCTAACATTTTACAGATGAGGAAACAGAGGCAGACAGAAGTTAAGTGACTTGTCCAGGATAAAATACCTGGTGACAGAGTCTGGATTTGACCTCAGGTTTCCCTAACTGTAGGTCTACGGTTCTATCCACCACACCACTCAAAACCCTGAAGTTTCAGCTCATCTGCTGAAATTATAGCGGACAGGTTTAGGATTGAGGATTTTAAGATAGAAGAAAAGGTTTGGAATGACACTGTGGGAAAGACTACGACCAGAGACTTAGGCTATAGCAAATTTCCTTTCAAACTACATGGCAAAAGCCACTACACCAAGTTAGATATTAACTCCACTTAAGTTTTATTCTGATGCCTTATCAAAGCAAGGAGATAACTTCAAATTATATGAACAAAACACAAATTCTGGTAGGTTCCCAGTAAAATGCTTAATAATATCTTATGGGCCTAGGAAGTCCTCCTCCCATCTCCAGCTCAGCTGATAAAATCACAGAGGAGAGTAGGTAAGAGAGAAAAGGTTTTACTGTGTTAAACAAAGCACAAAGATATGTCTGTACTGTTACCCGTTTCCCAAATTCTCCAGGAATTTTCCCTGATGGAATTAGAAGCAGTGGTTCTCAACCTTCCTAATTCCGTGACCCTTTAATACAGTTCCTTATGTTGTGGTGACCCCCAACCATAAAATTATTTTCATTGCTACTTAATAACCGTAATTTTGCTACTATTATGAATCGTAATGTAAATATCTGATATGCAGGGTGTATTTAAATTGAACATAACCCACAGATTGAGAACTGGCAAGAGGGTTAGCTTGCCATTGGCTAGCAAAAAGATTAGTCATTTCCCTGCTGACCTTATGTAATGTTAATGGGATAATAAGATCTTCCCCACCCATTAATAGGCCTCACATGGAACCCATTGGGAGAGGGGCTTGCCTAAGAAGGCTTCCACACCTTTTGGTACTAAATTGATTAGGTGCTGAGTCACGACGGTTGTGATGCCTTCTGGCTCTGAGAAGTGTACACACACACACACACACACACACACACACACACACACACACACACACACACACACACACACACACACACACACACACACACACAGATTCTGAGTAGCTATATGTTCTGCCCTTCAATTTGAAAGTCACTTTATCTTTTCAGCACTTTCCTTCACCATCCTCACTCCTAACAAGCTGGAAGGTGGGCAGTTCAGGGATTATCCCTGTTTTCCTGGTGAAGAAACTGAGACAACAAGTAAAGGGACTTATTCAATATCTCCTCCCTTGTTATGACCATGGTATAAGAGAGCCAGGATTAGAACCCAGGTTTCCTGATTCCAAGCCTACACTTCTTTGGAGGACACAATGATGCCTCCTCACTTCTACCCCTGCCCCAGGCTTTCTCTTCTTTTCACTATGCCATCCTCAGATCATTTAGACAACAGTTACATATTTTTAAATACTTTCAAAATACTATTTCTGATTTTATATAACCAATGTCTTTGACTATTTGGAAAGAACATACCTTTTTTGGACAGTCAACTAGCACGACAAGTTTTTGCTTTGTTCCATTTAAAGGTTTCCAAGCTTAATAAAACCTAAACAGAAGGCACTTATGACAGGAAATGTAGAGACAGTGGAACTACTGTGTATGTGCACGTGTGTTGGTGGAGGAGGGGAGGGCAAGGAGAGGCTATTCATGGACTTGAATGTTGTCTTATACAGGCTGACTTCACAACCAGTTATGCCATGTGGTTCTTCTACCAGTATGACTTCTTAACACAGCTGATGGCAGAAAAGAATGTCCAAGTTGGATATACGGCAAAGAGGGAGGGGAAATCTAACTGCTCATCAGAGAGAAACTAAGAATGGCAGAAGAATTTGCCTGGTAGTGAGTCATTTGAACTCTGTGTGCACTAAAGCTCTCCAACTTTGGTTCCATTGATGGGAGGCTAACTGTGGTATTTCAGTAAAATCCCAGAGGTAAGAATGTATCATAAGATTGACAGTCAAATAGCTTTTACCAGAACATTTGTAATAATTAGAACAAACTAGTGAGATTAAGGCCTTTCTCCTATTATCCCCGCTGACAAGCAGGTTTAAAAGCTGAGAAATAAAAAACTGGGGAATTTGGGGGGGGGGGGGGTGTTTGAATTCAGGCTATCAGATCGGGTGAATCTCTTTTTTGTTCATTTACTTTTTATTTATTGCAACTTTAAAAAATATTAACCACATTTGTTCCTTGAAAAGACTTCTTTCTGAAATTTTATCCAGAATCATTTAGGAAGAGTCTAAAACACCTTTCCCAGGTATCCAGAACCTACAGTTTCAGTTATACAGACCACTTTTATTTCCAATCTCATTCCATCCAATGTCATATTATATCGAACAGCCTATATTTAAGTGTACTCAATTTTTCCCTGACCTTAATTGTTCAGTCATTTTGGTCAAGTCTGAGTCTTCAAGACCCTATTTGGGGTTTCCTTGGCAAAGATACTAGAGTGGTTTGCCATTTCCTTCTCCAGTTGTAATGTTAATGGGATATAAGATCTTCCCTGCTCTCATGTGAAGCCCATTAAGGGAAGCTTGCTTAGGGGAGGCTTGCTTGTAGGAAGGTTTTCACACTTTTTGCTAATTTCTAATTAGGCATTGAGCCAGGAGGGTTGTGATGCCTTCTGGCTCTGAGAAACATATATAAACTCTGAGTTGGTCTTTTGCTTTGGGGGCTTGCTTATGAGAAGGATCTTGTGATTCCCTGGCTGAGATTCTAAGTGGCCCTATGTTCAGAGCTTTCTGACTGCTCAGATGTGCAGGCTCTCTTGACCCAGAGTTGTATGTAAAGCGTATAGCAATATTGCTTCAATTCAGGCTGCCAGAGCCCTGCCTCTTGGTCTTTATTTCTCTGCTTGTATTTTCTCTGAAGTTCTGTGTCTCCTAAACTAGGGAATGTACTTTTAAAAAAGACTGTTGACCTCTTAAATAGCTATTTTTCCTAGTAAAGCAGATCTGAGAACCTGTGCTAGCAGCCATCCTGGGTATGCCAATGTGGTTGCCACTGCACCAGCTCATTTTATAAATGAGAAACTGAGGCAAATGGGGTTAAGTGACTTGCCCAGAGTCACACAACTAGTAAGAGATCATATTTGAACTCAGGAAGATGAGTCGTCTTCATTCCAGGTGTGCCACTCTGTCCACTTTGCCACCTAGCTGCCTCACTCCTTGACCTTAAACCTCAGTCTCAGTTCTAAATTATTACCATCCCTGTCTCCCACCCTAGCACAGGCATGCTAAAAGAGTACACCATTTCTCCACTATCTAGGAAAGCATCATGTCATTCTACAAGAAGCATTGAATTGGTACCCAGGTTTCTAATTCTGGCTGTCACTAACAAGTCATGTGACCTTAGATAGATCACTTCAACCCTCTGGCCCCAGGTCTTTCATGTATAAAATAAAGAATGTTAATTTCCTTTTTCAAAAAGTAGAGAAAACATTGTGAAGAACTGCTATGCTTGACCTGATACTGATCATTAGGAAAAATGCTCTGCTTACTCACTTTTGTCTCTTATTTTTCTTCTTGGCTTCTGTAATAGTAATGGAATTTGAAGCTCCCTTTGTACTGCCAAGCTAACAGGTACTTAGCACTTAGTTTCAAGTTAATTATATCAAGCCCCTGTTAAGAAACAGAAGATATGAACCCCTGTTGCTGACACAACAGAAAGGGACTGGAACAGGGAGGAGTTAATACCTTATATAAGGAAAAACACAAACAGGAGAGTCACAATTTCTCTCAGGAGGCCGGGTTGCTACTGTTGGACTGAGGACTGAACCAAGAATTGAGAAGAACTGAGAAGAGAAATGAGAAATAAGAACTGAGACAGAACTTCTTGGAGTAAGCTGAGTGGAGGCTTAGGAGGAGAGGTCCAGGCTAGTGAAAGTGATTTTGATTTTGAGAATGGACCTGGAGAAAGTGATTTTGATTTTGAGAACAGAACTTATGGTGGCAGAGCTTCTTGTGAGAGCTAGCCAAACTCCTGTTGAGAGCTGCCAAAGACTTCTGAGGGCTAGCCAGAGCTGCCAGAGGAAGCATGACTGTGATGTTGGTACTTTGTCTATCTGTTTTGAGTCTATGTTGATTTCACAGGCAGAAAGTGAATTGAGATGATAGTGCCGACAATGTATGTGAATATTGTTGTATTTCTGCTAAGCTTGACATGTGTAGATATTGTTGTGGTTCTGTTAAGTTTTCTCTTCCCAGAACAGAAACTGTGAAGGAACTTCATGGAGAGCTGGACAAGGAATTGGGAGCTGTCTGCTTTTGAACTTAGGTGGCAGTTGGTTAGATTCAGGCAGTAGCTGGGACCATGGAAGAGGAACCATGGAAGCTGAGAGCCTACCTTGAGTCGAGATGAAAAGACTTCTCCTTGGGTATTTAATGCTGACTGATGAAATTGTAACTTACTTGTGACCTAGATCTTTGAACTTTTCACTACCCCTTAAGAGAGTACTGAGTAGTGACTGATGATATTGTAACTTAATTGCACCCTATGGGTGGAGGACTTTGACTTTTGTACTTTGTGATTGAATTAAGGACTTTGTGATTGACTAAATGGATGTACTTTGCTTAAAACTATGTGACCACTTTGGTGAAAACTATGTGGCTATTTTAGTGATAAGTAATAACATTGTGAATGCTGTGCCTTGATTTTCTTTGAATGTTTTGTCTTAGTTTGTTACTGAATAAAGAGAGCTTACTATTCTGTGAAATCAGAACCTTTAAAGCTGTTCACAGTAGCAGTCCTCTGGAAAATTGCTTGGGCTTAGCTTTACAGCTTCTTCAATACTTAGCTCAAATCCCTTCTTCTGTAGATCTTTCCCACTCTCCCCAACTGCTAATGCCATCTGCACTCAAACTTCCATCTACTCTGGATAAAGCTTGTATGATAGTTACTTCCATGTTGTTATTCCATGTTATTTCCCTTTAGAATGCAAGCTCTTTTAGGAGAAATGGTTTGGTGTTGTTGTTTGGTATCCTCGTTGCTTAGCACAGGGCCTCAGTAAGCTCTTAAATGATTACTCATTGCCCAAACAGGGGGAAAAATGGTAACTCTGGGAAGAATGTCATAGAATCACCATAGGATCATAGCTTTAGCATTAAAGGGACTTCAGAGATCATTTATTCCAATGCTTTCATTTTACAGATGAGAAAACTAAGGCCCAGATAGATGGAGTGACTTGTCTGAGATCCCACAAAGAGCAAGTAACAAGGCCAATGCTGAACTACTTTTATATTCATTCCTAATTGCTTTAATTGTCTGTCCATTACTTTTTGAAATCTAATTTGATCAGTGAATTCCCTTTAACAATGCATTAACTATCTTTAGACAGTTCTCTTCACTGGAATTCTTTGTGTTTATATTATCAGAATCTTGTTGAGAGCATCTCATCCTCTTTGGGATTACTTTCCCTATAGAATTTTAGGCCATAGGATCCAATCTACATTTCTTATAAACTCTTTGAGATTCTTTTTCCCAATATCTGAATGGGTTCCCAAAGTGGGCACCCCCTGGGGGACACTGCAATAATTCAGGTGGGGATAGGGGAAAGAAAGTAATAGTCTCCAGTGCAACTGGGGTGTGTTGAATAAAAATAAGAGGTCAGTGGAAGCATAAGGAAAGAAGAGAACATTTTGAAGAACCATTTATACATGTTTCATCTGTTGTGTAACAGAGTTAAAGTGGTAGTGATTACATTATTTTCCAAATAAATACACAAAATGCAAGTTATAACCAATTAGTGGCCAAGTCTGCTGATATATCTTTAACAAGCAAGTGTTGGCAGGCAAGCATATTGCCCACTGTTGGAAAGTCCACAGGCATTGGCAGGAATGTGTGTGTAATGACTTGTTTATAATATGATACTATGCAGCTACATGGTGCAATATTACATCATCAAAATTTCAATGCAGAAAAAACAGATTTACAATAAATTATCATTTTAAAAAATTTTTTATAGTTTTTTGAAATGACACAAAATTTTTAAAAGAGTTAAAGAAAGTGGATTTCCAGGGGGCACTGAGTATTTTTTAAAAGGGGTGGTAGACTAAGTTTGGGAACCTCTGATCTAGAGTATATGTCAGACTATGTCCACCACTCCTCTCCTTATCTTAAATTCTAAAATAGAGTGCCAGTGTAATATAGTAGAAAGAGTGCTAGATTTTGAATTGGAAAAAACTGGGTTCTAAATCTGACCCTGTCTCAAAAATCTGTGTAATAAGTATAAGTAAAAGATCCATTTATGTGTCATTTCTGGAAGACAGATATAAGTTCTATTTTTTACTGCCAGAGTCATGAAGTTCTAGTATAAATGAAGACTCAGTAATTCTGAACTGACATAATTGTTCCACTTTACAGATTTAGATTTCATAACAACCATATAATTTCAAAGAACCTCTCCTTTTAGGATCTCCTCCTTTGGTTCATCTTCCTCCTCCCAACCTCTAAATGTAGGTGAGTCCCAAGGAGAGATCTTCCTCTACATTCTCTCCCTCAGTGATCTTATCTACTCCCAAGGCTTCAATTAGTGTCTCTAAGGAGATGATTACAATAATCCAGTCCCACATTTCAAACCACTTACCAGATGGCTATACCTGGACTCTCTGCCCACATCTCTAATTCCATATGTCCCAAATTGAACTCATCATAAACCTGTTCCTAACTTGTCTATTTCTGTTGCTGGCATCTGCCACCATTCTTCTTAGTCACCCAGACTCAAAATCTTTGATTTTTTATTCTTTCCTCATTCTCACTTCACACACTCCTGATTATTGGTTGATATCAATGAGCAGGCTGATTCAATTAGCTTTTAGAAAGCACTAATGTATTTTGGTAAGAGTTGGTCTAAAACATTGCCCCAGAGGTCTATGACCCACTTTTCCAACGGGACATAGAGTCCAAGAGAAAGGGGCTCAAGCTTAGAGGGTATATGAAACAAAGGAGTAAACTCACAGCTCCTGATTTGCTGGAATATTAAAAAGTTCCCTTCAAGGATATATGGTGAGGCTTTTCTTCTGGGCTCTTGAGGGAGCTTGGATTCTGCTTTACTCATCTTAAGAGGTCTGTATTTGGTTCTCAGTGACGATACCAACACCAGCTGTTCTAAGGACACTGCTAAGGTGGAGAGATGGCAAGTTTAAAATCCCGTGGATCCTTCAGAGCTTACAAGATCTTCTTCTGACCAAGGAAGTATATAGGTGACCAGGCAAAGGTAATTCCTTTTCAGGGCAGCTCTCTTTCTCTGCCCACCACCAGACACTCAGATCTTAATTTTAACTGGTTTTTATGCAGGTTCCAGAAGGCACAAACTAGTCCCTCAGCAAATCTGAATAGCTTCATATCTAAGGAGATCAGGCTCTAGTTCATACCTAATGAACATATGAGCTATATTCTCACTACGTAAATATATCAGGGCTAAACAGGGTGACACGGTGGATAGAGACTGAACTTGAGGTCAGGAAGACTCCTCTTTCTGAGTTCAAATTGGACCTCAGACACTTATTGCTGTCACTTAACCCTGTTTGCCTCAGTTCCCTCACCTATAAAATAAGCTGGAGAAGGAAATGGCAAACCATACCAGTATCTTTGCCAAGAAAACCCCAAATGGAATCAATGGAGAGTTGGACATAACAGAAACAACTGAACAACAATTTCAATCCCACCCTTACAGAAGTACTGTGCAGAGATTCAAATTAGGCCTAGCCAGTGAGGCACAAGGGGACACCATTGTGCAGAGAGGGATGGGTCCAGTTCAATCTCCACTCAATCCAGCTGTGTGATCCTGGGCAAGTCACTTAATTGCTATTTGCCTCAGTTTCTTCATCTGTAAAATGGGGGAAATCATAGTACCTACATACCAGGGATGTTGTGAGGATAAAATGAGATATTTTTAAAGCTCTTTGCAAAACTTAAATCACTTTATAAATGCTAGCTATTAATATTACTTCAGGATATGCCCAGGGTAACAGTCAGGGCTGTTTCTTTTCTAAGTATGACAATGGTTCAGGCTGTGAAAGTAAATATTTGGTGGATGCTTCAGGTGACATTTGGGGCATTGCACTCATGAAACCAACTTAGACTGGCATGTAATCATTAACCATTAAGGGGGTGCAGTGTATAGTTTTACCTATTAGGTATTATGCCTCAATGTATATGCAAAAGATCCTTTCTATGCACACCCATAAGCAGTACTATTCCTCTAAGCCACTTGGTTTCAAAGAGTTGGGGGAAGAAGAAATCCTGGATGAGTCAAGTTCTGAATCAATCTACGGCATCATGTGAAATATAGTTCAGGATTATTAAAATACGGCATTCTCTAAAACTGTAGCCCCTATTCTGCCTCTGTGAATCTATTCTTTTGTCTGTTCTCTATACTGATGATTCACAAGCAATTCCTCTGTGGCCATGTGGTTTACTAAACATTGTAAAGTAAAATTGCGAATAAGATATTAACCACCTAGAAACCTCCTCCTGCTTACCCTCCCACTCCTTTGGTGTGCTTAGGGAACAATTTCATACCACCTCTTCATAGAAGTAATAAGTAAAATAAAGAAGGTATTGCACAGGACCACTCTTGCAGTAGGAACTGTGCTAGAAAGCAGGGAAAGCCAGGGGGCACGTGCCAGGGGTTGAAATTCTCTGAACCTTTGCCCCAGTCACTGAGGTTTCTGAGAACTATTCCTGCTCACTATCCAGACTTAGCACTCCACACTCTGGTTCCTTATTGGCTGCTCAGATTCCCGGTCTGATCCAGCTCTCTAGCCAAGGCTCTCAGCATGGAGCAGATAGTATATAGGAATAGGAACACAAGTCCTATAACCCATTGAGGAGGCAGAGAACGCCTAGCTGGACTTGGAAATCCTGGAGTCCTGATTCCCAGCATTAGTTACTGTTATCCCAGAGGGGCCATGCAATGGCTCACCTTCAACCTGCAGCAACTAAGTATATCCATACCACTATGACCACCCTCCACCCCAGCCAAACTCCACCCCAAGAAAAGAAAGTACCGTCCAGTCCCCAAGGGGTAACCAGAGGAAGGAAAGAGCATTGAAACTGAGAACACTCACATACAGACTTTAATAGGACTCTATGACCAGCGCTCAAATCTTTGCCCCTCCCCTGCACCATACTTTCTCAAGATTTTTGCCAGGGCCAATATTAATTCTAAGACTCTTGAGTAGTGGGGAAAAAATGACAGGAGTCAGAGACCAGACATCTGATGGGAGGGGGGTTGAGCGGGGGATGGGATGGGTGATCCAAGGATTCTGTCAGTTATGTTTCTCCAAAACTATTATCACCTCAGGCCCTGGAATAAATGATAATTAGAAAGAAGATAAGGAATCTTGTCAGGAGCACCAGTTAATGGGCATGGGCACCAGTTAATAAGTAAAGTAGAAAATTAATACCTTCTTGCTAGAAAAAAAGGAATGGGTATTATGCTATTCATAGAGATGCTCTGCATGGATTTTCTTTTTCTTCCATCTATGGCATATGGGGGGGAGGGAAGAATAAAAGGAGTAGGAAAGTAGACAGGAGAGACTGTGTCTGTCTCTTCTTATGACAGAGAAATGTACCTCTGGTGATTGACTGAAGGAAAGACTGGAGAAGAGCAGCAACTGCCACCACCTGAGGAGAGCAGATGCAAGTATTTTTAATTTAAGTTGGCCTGAAGTCTCAGGAAGATTTGACTATAAGATATCATTTAGACTAAGGAGTATTATAATAAAAATATAGAATTATATTGTGTTATAATGCAAGCCTGGAGTGAATTAAGTGGTGACTGATAATGATTAAGGATTAGTGAAAAAGATACTGAATTATATTTAAGTGTTTGTTTCTTTAAAACACTTTTGTTATACAAAATTACCTGTGGCTGCTTAATATTTATACGCTTGTTTCAAATAGTTTCATTTTTGTGTAGTACCCCTCCTTTAGACTACTCCCCCATTCTCCAGTTGGGTCACAGAGGATAGCTTCTAAACACCTTGAGTTCTAAGAGTAAACCTTTGGGTCTGCACTTCTAACAGCACGTAGTTCCTAAGCCACTACCAGTGTGTTTTCCATTCACAATAAGGCAGTAAACTTAACTGGCTCTTTGCCACGTATAAAAGTAATCACAAAATATTCTGCTCATCCATACATGCCACCCCTAAACCTGGGGTGCACTTCCACAAACGTAGGCATCATCCATGGAAAGAGTAAGTTAAAACTTTGAGTTCAACAGTAGTGAGACACACATATAGCTTACATGTGGCAAATGCAAATCACAACTCCTGATACTGCAGGACTTGGACATCCTTTCTCTCTTCAGAGACCTTGGGGGCAACATTTCTGGTGGGCTAGTTGCTCCTACAACTTCTCAGGAGCTGTTCCTTTCCATAGTCTCATTCTCTTCTCTGCCGCTAGCGGTCACATTCCTTGAAATTGGCACCTCCCATGGATGTCTGTCTCTCTGTATTCATGTTTGTCTGGAGTATATGTCTTTGCTCCCTGCTAGATGTGATGTCTGAAAATAGTCCAGCAGCTCCCCTTTCAAAGCTACATGGTGAAGATGCAGGGAGAGGGAGAGGAGAATTTCTTTCTTCCCCTCACAGGAGTCTCAAGACCCCCACAGGTAGCTCTGGCTTGCAGTCTCTCTCACTCTCAAACTTCTGAACTTAATCCAGAGTTTAAACAGTTAAAGCCTTTCAAGTTTCAGGTAATGTATTTCATCAGTCAATCACATCTCTCCTTTTTTGATTCAATCAGAGAGAATCAACTATCTCATAAAGGGATCATAGGGCATTATTTCTTGTTAAAATCTCAATAGTACAACTATATTCTATATCAACTAAGGCAGGGATTGCAGTTGGTGTTAGGGGTCAGAGAATAATCACCTCTTCCTTTCCTTACATTTACAAAAGAGAAACAATTTTTAAAAATCCAGTAGATTTCCAGTAAAACATGCACGTCGAAGTTCTGAGGGCCTGAAAGTAGTCACAAAAGCCACATTATGATAATCGACTCTAATTCCAGTAAATATGCCTGGAAGTTTGGGATGGGGAGGAAGCAGCCGCTCAGATGCTAAAACTGCAAATGTAAAATAAAGAAATGACAGCAAACATCAAAATAAACATCCCTTACTAAATGGAAATTTATTTTAATAGAATTCAAAACTTTAGAAACTAATAAGTTAAGGTACAAATTCTAAGAACTAATACTCCTGAAATTACAGAGTTTAACAGCCTAATAATGCTGCTACTAACTGCTAGCTAGATTGCCCAGTTCTCCATATTGGATATGTTATGGTTGTAATCTCTCAACGTCAATGAACAACACTTTGTCAGGCTTAACAAACAATACTAACAAGACCCTAATGAGGACATCAGCCATCTGTTAAATAAACAAGCTATTTGGTTGGGAACAAGTCCAACAATATGGGCACAACAGAGTAATTTCCAGTAATTTCTACTCTCTGACATTAGCCCTCCACAACATGGCTCCAACCTACCTCTCCATGCTTATTTCACATTAATTCCCTTTCACAGTCATTACAGTCCAGATAAACTGGCCTACTAGCTGTGCCCTGAACAAAGCATTCCACCGAGCATCCTGATAATTTTCTATAGGCTGTCTCCCAAGCTGGGTATGAACTCCCTTCTTCCTTCAAGGCTCAGGTTAGGCACTACCTCCTACACAAGGCCTCTCCTCACACTCCCCTTTGTTACTGTTCTCAGGTTTCTAGAATAACTTTGTGCTATGTACATCCAGTAGATTATGAACTGTTTGAGAGCCAGGACAATTTTTTTTTCTCCTTGTACATGTTAAGTCCTCAATAAATGTTTCTTGAGTGGATTTAATCCCAATATCCACAAAAGTTCTATTCTGAATGACAAATTGTGATGTGGAAGTAATGCTAGGATCTCAAGGACTGATACTGGAACAAGGGTCTGTCTAGCAAGTTCTACTAAACTGGCAATGTTCCTAGTATCAAATTTTCTGTTGTATAAGGTTCAAACCAAACTAAATAAATAGGTTGACCACTAGGTAAAAAATCTTTGCAACTCAAAAAACAAAGAAAAAATACATTCCTAATCCCTAAACCTCAAGGAGGCAGCATGAATCAGTGGAAAGAACCAGAGTCAGAAGACCTGGGTTCAAAGCCTGTTCTCCACTGACTATCTGTATGACCTAGGGCAAATGACTTAACCTTCCTGGTTAAACTCCAGTCTCCTCATTTGTCAGATTAAGGACCTGAACTAGATGGTCTCTGAAACAAGGTGGAGCAATGAATAAAATGCCAGTCCTGCATCAGGAAAACCTGAGTTCAGATGTGGTGTGTGACCATGGGCAAGTCATTTAACTGCTATTTACCAGTTTCCATCAATGAGTATGTCAGCCTCATCATCCCTAGAAAGTTTACTGCCAAAGTAACTGAACTTGTCCACAGTATTCAAAATGTCTCCATTTGCTGTAACTGATGGTTCCACTTATGGATGATATAATGATGGCTAGTGAAGAACTTGTGTTTTTTTTTGGTGCTCATTATTAGGCCAAAATTAGCATAAGCACCAGAGAATCAATTCATACTTTGTTGCATCTGAGCTTCAGTGGCTACACTGAATGCACAATCATCTGTGAACAAAAAATTCACACACCAACAATCCCTCCACTTTAGTCTTGGCTTGTAGCCTTTTCAAAGCTCCGAGCGATAGTGTGGGACAGAAGAGTTATTGGACTCACTACCAAACTGTAAGGGCTACAGAGCTGTTGTGCTGACCTCATTGTTGTATGCCTGTGAAACCTGGACAGTGCTACCAGTGCTATGCCAGGAAACTGAATTGCTTCCAGTTTGAATCGGAATTAGGAAGATTTTGAAGATCACCTGGCAAGATAAGATACCAGACCCTGAGGTCCTTTCTCAGGCTAAACTGCCAAGGATTCAAAATCGACTACAGAAAACACAGTTCTGATGGGCTGGTCATGTTGTTCAAATGCCAAATACATGATATCTAAAAGATTATT
This sequence comes from Pseudocheirus occidentalis, assembly GCA_028646575.1. Taxonomy (NCBI): domain Eukaryota; kingdom Metazoa; phylum Chordata; class Mammalia; order Diprotodontia; family Pseudocheiridae; genus Pseudocheirus; species Pseudocheirus occidentalis. The sequence continues at coordinate 73,379,777 of CM053597.1, forward strand.
TTATGGAGGACTCATGCAAGGCAGGCACTCACATGGCAGTCAGAAGAAGCAAGAGAAGGATACTTGCAAGGTTTCTCTGAAGAACTTTGGAATCAATTGTGAGACATGGGAGACTCTGACAAAGAATTATCCAGCATTGCATACCTGCACCACAGAAGGCTCTGTGCTCTATGAGCAAAGCAGAACTGAAGATCAAAAGCAACATGAGATGTGCAAATTTAGTGAGGATCAAATAAGAAAATAATTGTGAAGCACTTAGAACAGTGCCTGATACATAGTAAGCACTACATATATGTACACTATTAATGTATATATTGTTTCTTTTTCTTTTTTTGAGGGGGGAAGGCAAGGCAATTGGGGTTAAGTGACATGCCCAAGTCATGTGATTAATACATTTTTTTTAAGTGTCTGAGGTTGGAGCTGAACTCAGGTCCTCCTGATTCCAGGGCCAGTGCTCTATTCACTGCACCTCCTGTTGTTTATTTTTCCAAGCTCTAAATCTATAATCCTACAAAAAGAGTCAGAGTATGATAAGAATTCCAGTTTTAAAACCATCTAGACACATACATTTAACTGTTGTACCCTAAATGTGACATATCCTTGTCCAATGACCAACAAGTCACACACCTGATATATGTGAGAGGCAGGGCTTTCTGACTACAAGACTGACAAAACACTATACAGCACAACCTTGGAACTGTGGAGTCAAAAAGTTCAGTAACATCTTTATGAGAATGATCTATATATAAGTCAAAGATACTCTTAATGAAAATATAAGAAGGGAACAGGCAAGTTTTCAAAAACCATTTTCTTCAGCAAATCACTCAGTTGCATGAGAACTGAAAGGCAGAGAGAATGTACACAAGAACCTGCCGTCCTTATTATGTGCTAACAACTTGGTTTACTGAAATGCGGCCTAAAAAATCCTCCTCTAAAAGCAGCCTCCCACTTCCAAGCGTTCTTGATGAAAAAACCAGAGCTGAATAGAAAACTTGACACTCAAAAAAAATACAAGAAGCGTGAGAAGATAAACCGGGAAAAGAAAGATAAGGAACTTGTCAAAGATAAACTATTTACATGCCAACATGGAAAAACCATAATTGTAACTCATAAAATTTTTCTCAGTATGAGGACAATTAAAGGGAATATAAATGTATATATGTATATATATATACACACGTATACATGTATGTATATGTATATATATATATACATACCCATATGTCCGTATAGGAGGGTATATATGCATATGAATACATATGTGAGTGTGTATACCTGTGTGTACAAAGACAGAGGACACAGGATCAATTGACTAGGAAGAGATGATATTTTAAAAGGTGCATCTGAGAAGTGGGAGAGGAAAATAGTGAGAGGAGACAGGGAGAGACAGAATGGGGTTAATCCTCTCATAAAGAAAAGGCAATGGATAACTGCTACCATGGAAGGGAAGAACAGGAAGGCAAAAGGGAACGGATCAATCTTACTCTCATTGAATTTGGCTTAGGGAGGGAATGACATACGCTCTAAATTGGGTATCTTGCCCTTCAGGAGAGTAGGGGGGAAGGACACGAGAGGGGGGATGATGGAGGGGAGGGAAGGTTGGGGGGAGGGTTGTTAGAAGCACACACTTCTGTAAAGGGACAGGGACAAAGTAGAGAACAGAACAAGTGGGGAGTGGGATAGGATGGAGGGAAATATAGTCAGTCTTTCACAATATGTCTATTATGGAGATGTTCTGCGTTAACTACATATATATGGCCCATATTGAATTGCTTGTCTTTCCAGTGGGGGCGGGTGATAAGGGAGGAAGAGAAAGAATCTAGAATTTAAAGTTCTAAAATCGAATGTTTAAAAATATATATGTATATATTTATTATTATTATTATTATTTACACACAACTGGGAAATAAGATATACGGGCACTGGTGTAGGGAGATCCATCTGGCCCTACTGGAAAGTCAGAAGGGTGATGGGGGAGGATATAGGAGAGAGCAGATTGGGGGAGGGTGTATACAGTGGGATCGCTGTTTTGGGGTGGTGGATAGGGGAAAGACAGGGAGAAAATTTGCAACTCAAAATCTTGTGGAAATGAATGATGTAAATTAAAAATAAACAAAAATTAATTTAAAAAAAATTTTAAAATAAAAAAACAGTATTTTCATTGATCAGGACAATGTAAATGAAATCAACATGGAGAAACAACAAAAACCTAGTCAATTACAAGAGTTTGTTTTGTTTTGAAATCTCATACTATCATAGGCAAAGGACATATCCCTCCTTTTGGTTAATAAACTCAATTAACAGCTAAAAAAAAAGTGGCCTCCCATGCATACGTTTAAATAATAGAAGATCTTGGAGAGATAACTTGGTTATAGACAGATAAAAATAGATAATTTGGTTCAGTCATCTTCTGCTCATCAGTATCAGGCAAGGTATCAAATACAGAGATATATGCATGCTAAAGGTGTTCACCATTGACCTGAAGTATCCCATCACTGAAAGGTACTTCTCTTTCTGTTCTGGAAAGATATTATGTAAGTCCCAAAATACAACAGGGCTTCTTCAATTAGATTCACTCAGATGAGTTCAACACAGGAAAAACAAAATGTATGATGAATGTTTATTGTTTATAGACTACAAAATGCAGTTAGATGAGCAGCCCATTGAATTAGGCCATCATCTTGAGTAGTCACGACTAATGCACAGTGGGCTCAGAATTGAATAGAGTGAAGAAAGTCACTAGACTGCATTTAGTAAACTATATAGCAGTCTTAATAATACCAAGATTCTCCCTAACATATGCAAAAAAAATCTTTTCAACAGCACTTTTTTCCTGATAATGCTGTAAAGCTATGAATCATGGAATAGTCTCTGAAGAATCAACATTGCAGGTGATCCAAAGGGCCAGAAAAAAATGGTGGATATAAGCTGGTTTCAGTACATTACCAATATTGTCTTATATGGCAAAAGTGGCTTGGAAGATATTATTTAGGAAATATATGATTAGAAAAAGAGATGGACTGGTTATTTAATAACAGAACAACCCAAGTGCCACTTTGATATTCACAGAATATCAAAAAGTCAAAATTAAGATCTTTAGAAATTGGATAAATCCTTTACATAGGATTTCTGGGAAGATATGGACAAGAGATATATGGGATGACTTGCATGAAGCTGGTTCTAACCTCCATTGCTTCAAGAATTGCCCACCTGGAAAAGATCACAGATCCACTGAAATGCCAACCTGTTTGCTGATAACTTCCCAGTACATTTCTATGTCTAAGCAAACACTAATTTCATTACTGGCTTTAGCAGTGCCTATGATATCTAAAGTCTCCATTTCATTTGTTTATTTCTTTGCTTGATTCATTCAAAAGGATTTCGGGCAGAAAGTAGCGTCAAAACATACAAAATGGGTAAATTTCAAAACAAAAACACAACAGGACAAAAAGTAGTCCAAAAACGCCAAGATATATATGTTAGACACCTGGAATGAGTTAGTTACTGCAACTGAATACTGAATGTAGCTTTGAGCTTTTTGAAAGCTAAGGTAAGTTAGGTTACATAATTTTTATTGCCTGTTAAAAAGAAAACATACAAGGAAATACATCTGAGACAAAAGCTACACACACTATTACATTGTTCAATGGGGGAACAAAGTTTAGTAACAAAATTCCCTTGTTCAATTATTTTACAGCTCAATAACTTATAAAGGTATTTTAATGGTACACAACATGCCAAATCTTCTGTAATTATAGACAGTTGGCTTATATTTTACTTGTAATTAATTTTAAAAGTCTAATCCTTTTGGGAATTGACAGCCAAAATCTTTGTTTATACAACAATAACCAATCTATAACTTCTTATTTGAAGCACATACTTTAAATTGACTAATATTTCATCTCTCCCATTAGTGTATAAGGGTATATCACTACTTTCTATCCCAAACCTTTTCCTTGATTGACCTTAACATTGGTAATCCTGGCAATTGACTCAGTGAAGATTTACAAAGCCAACTTGGATATGCTGATTTCAATGGAAGGCTCTTTGTATAGTACACTGAAGTCACACTGCTTTCTTCCACTGACCTTGTACAGTCTCTAAGACATTTCTTTGGTTTCTCTCCAGTTGGCTGTACCCCTCTCCTCTCTATAGCTGGCTCTCTTTTCTTCTAGGCTGCCTCTTTTAAGGTCAAGGTAGTAGGAAAACTTCTATCTTTAGCAGTATAAGTTGGAACCTACAGTCTTTTCTCTGGAACCTGAGGAGTGATTGGTATCTGTTTAGTTTAGTTTAGTTTAAAAAAAAGATGTAGCCAACACTTCCTTTGTCAAAAGTCAAAAGCATAAGAAACTTACATGGGAATAAAGCACATGAAAACATATATTCACCTCTGTAGACAACCTGACAAGAAATAAGATACTACTGCAAAAGAGAACTAAGTTACATAGAATATTTTGAAAACCAAGTCTAGAAGAGATCTCAAAATCAAAATCATAAGATTTACTAAGTCTCATTGTTAGGGAGAATTCAAATATAGAAACCAAACCCTTCTAGCCTTTATTCTAATAATTTCTGGAAAATATCCAATTAAGAAATTATGACCTTCCTAATAAAGTGTTTTGTGAACTTAACTGACATAACTGTCAAACTTTTGCTCAGTGTTTAAAAACAAATACCTTTTGTTGGAGTTGAACCAACTTTATCTTATCCTTCCTTCAGACTTGGCAAGTAAGCGATAGGCTTTAATCCTACCCTGCAAAAGTGAGAGGTGATGCCTATCTACAGACTTTACAAAAATATTCTCTCTCAACAGTATTTAACAAAAAAAAACAATAAAAACTTGACAATTAAGTTGAGAATGAAAATGAATTCTTCCACTTGATGTTTTTCCCCCTAAAATCATATTATAACTGCTCTAACCTTGCTTTATAAATACACATTTGAAGACAATTTGCTCCACATTCTAATTATCCTGGAGTATCACTATACTAGGAATTTGTTAGCATTACTAGTTTTATGATCACAACTATACTGCTACTCCTAGGTCATGAAAAGGACTGGGTGAGAGCCTATAGAGAATCAGTGCAAATATGGTACTGCTATGAAGAAAGCAAATGACAGATAGCAGCTGACTCACAAACATCCTACTTGTATACAAAGCACAACGTACATTATTAGCTCAATTTCACTTGTTTTTAATGAATGTATTAGACATGTTAAAAGTCAAAGTATAGTAAATCTACTACTTCCCTCCTTATGGAGGGTCAGTTGCTTTCTAAAAGAAATTAAATTTGGCATTATTTCTTTTGTCCAACTTATATAGGCCATTAATTTAGCATCTTGCTATTCTTTAGTTCCTTACAAACTGATTTTCCCCCAAATTAATTGCTGCAGACACTTTCTAGTTATAAAAAAATCTTCCATCTCATTTCATATTGTCTTTTCCTTTAAAAAGTTATTTTTATTTACCACCTGAGATGTAGTTAGTCTTTCATAAATTGATTCAGGCCACACATTGTTATTTCCTCTGTATATAAAAGTGTGCTACGTGCTATGGGGGATGAAAGAAGTTATGTTTCCTGCTGTCAAGCAAATTATATCCTTATTAAAAAACAAAAAGTAAAAAGTGAAATAACAAAAAAAGAGTAAACAACAATTAAGGGCAACAATAGAACAGGGCTATAAAACAATACAAGATTAATTGCTAAATGGCAATATGGCTAATATAATATGGCTAATATAATAATATGGCACATAGTAGGGGCTTCGATAAATGCTTTATTTTTAAGAGGTTGGAGAAAGGAAAAGTCACTTCATCCTAGGAAAGGCTTTCCCTAAGAATAGGTATTTGAGGCATGCCTTTTCAGAAAAGGGTAGAATTTGGTTAAGGAGGAAAAATGGCATTTCAAGTGAGTGCAAGAGTTATAGACAAAAGCAAAGCAGCAGGAAAGTGGAAATCTTTCCAACAGAGAGCGTGGATCAGCTGGGCAAAGAGTCTAGGAAGGGAAGAGTTGGAAAGAAATATGACAAAATCTGGGTGGAAACAAGCTAGGCAGTACTTTGCTATGATTTAATGAACCCATTTTTAAAAAACCCACATTTTATTGATATCTTTTGTTTTTAAACCTTTTGTATTTTCCAATGTAGCTTACCCTCTTTCCCTCTTGCATCCTTTATAACAAAGAACAGAATGTAAGGGGGGGAAAGTTAATACAAACTAATATGTTAAAAAAAAAAGTCTAGCATTGTATATCAACGAACCACTGCATAAATTTCACCATGCCTCACTGAATTAAAAGAAATTGTTAAGCATACTTACCAGGAAAAATCAGAAGGGAAAAACCCCTAAACATTATTTCACAAAATAAAAGATTGAGATGAAAAAAAAAAGTAAAGCTTTTGAATTGAGAGGGGAGGGAAAGGGTCCTAAGAAAAGTATATTTAGGTCGAGGTTCCCTTCATAAGGATATCTTTTTAATATAGGGCTAAGAAGTATTCATCTATCAAGGGTCACAGATTCACCAGAAGAAAAAAACAACACCCAATTAGAGGACCATATATGTACAAAGCAACTTTTGCTTTACTTTCAGTAACCATTTTTAAAAGTAAGCTATGTTGTTTTTGAAGCACATAGTATTTGGAACATGTATTTTGAAACAACTTGAAGAATCCTGTACAGGAGATAAGAAAAAAAAAGTATTACCATAGGCAATATGAAACTTTGTTTAACAAATACAAAATTTAATATATGTATGTTTGCTCATGATTTATACAAGTCTTTAAGGGACAGATAAACAAAGATAGAGAAAGAAGGGTGTAGTAATTAACCCTGGTTAAGAATAGCTACCATAAATGTCTTAAGCAAGCAATTATTAAACACCTACTATATGTTCGGCACTATATTCAAGTTAGGGTTAGAAACACAATTAGGATTAAATTTTTTTTAAGAATCCACAGTAATTTTTCAATATTTTTTTCCATTCAATCTCTTCTCCCTTTCCCCTTTGAACTTTTTTGTAACAAATAAAATGAGCAACAAGTCTGACATTCTATATCTCCAATATTCTACTTCTTTATAAAGAGGAGAAAAGTATGTTACATCCTCTGTTCTTCAGAACAAGATTGTTGCAATTAATTTAAGTTTAGTTGTCTTGTAGTGATGTTTTAATTTATATTATTGTTGTAATTATTTGTTGTCTTCTTGATTCTACATTTTAAAATTTACTTTACTTCAAACAAGCCTTCCCATGTTTCTGTGAATTCCTCATATTTTGTAGTTACTTATGGTGCAATAATATTCAAATATATTCATTATACCACAATTTCACAGAATCACAAAATTTCAGAGTTGGAAGGTATCCCATGGCCATGTAGTCTAGCCTATGCCTGTCAAAGAAACTCTACTAAAAAATTAACAAGCAGTCATCCATCCTTTACTTAAAAACCTCCATTTAAGGGGGAATTCATTATCTCCTAAGGTATCCTGTTTTACTTTTGAACAGTCTTTAAAGTAAACTAGTACAGAATGCTAGTGGGACTCTACAATGTCCTCTTTCAATGTCTTGTTGTGACATGGAGATGATATCCAGGATAACCAAAGAAGTGGAGGCTCATCTCCAACAGGTCAGCCACTAGGTGATGAATTACTTGGCCACAATGACCCTTGAAACAAAGCAAAACAAAACATCTTTTTTTCACAAACTCCTCATAGTTCCACAGCAACAGCAGTAGACTCATGGAATATGAAGTGGTGAGTAAATAAGGAGAGCATAACTTTGACACTGTCTCTAAAAGTTAGTTTAACTGTTGCTACATCAAATGTGAGATTTTAGTGCAAAAGTGAACAGGTTGGCATACTGATGAAAGAATTTAAATACATCTGTATCAACATTCTTATTATAAATGAAACTAAAAGACAATAAAGAAGTTGAAACTAAGTGGAAGGTAGAATTTATTTCATTGAGCACTTAAAGGCAAAGAAAGATTCATGAAATGATACTTTTGGTCATCTCACTTTGATTATGAAAATAAGTGAAGAAGCCACTATGAAAACAATTGCAGCCTATGTGCCAACATCTATTGTAGAAGATAAAAGTTCTACAAAACACTCAATTTACAAGACCTTCTCTCTCTCTCTCTCTCTCTCTCTCTCTCTCTCTCTCTCTCCTCTCTCTCTCCTCGCTCTCTCTCTCTCTCTCTCTCTCTCTCTCTCTCTCTCTCTCACACATGTGCATGATTACTTCAAAACAAAGGTGGGCACAAGAGTGAAAAATAGGAATGTGTGTGTGTGTGTATACATATATGGTTAAGTGCAGAAGGGAAAGGCCAAAGATTTATAGACTAAGAAGCTTCATGCCTGCATATCCTGAATATTTTCTTCAAAAGGATAGTAAGAAAGTGCTGAACATGGCAAACATCTTATTATTGATGTAGGCATCATTTGCCTATTAACTGTCTAGGTGAAGTCGGATCATCAACTAGTAGAAACAAAGGTCAAATACGAACATCAAATTATAAGACTGGATAAAGGAACATGTTCAAGGTCCCATTGTTATCTCAGGTTCAATGTATAGTGTTTTGGCTAATCACATTTACTTAACAGTGAACCAGTCATCAAGGAGTTCACTGAACAATAGTCTGCCTCTATCTGTAAAAAAAAAAAAAAAATTAGGTAAGGGTAAAGAAGACAGAAAATGACTCATGTTAATTACTGATCAGATCTAGAACTAACTTCTGAGTCTAATGTAACAGAAAATGAATTTATTGGTCTCTTAAGTGAGAATTATGTAATGAAAAGACCCTCAGGAAGAAAGGTAATATCTAAAGCATCAGTTCTCAACCTGTAGGTTACATTCAATTTGTAACAATGAAAATACATCCTGCATATCAGATATTTACATTATGATTCATAATAGCAGCAAAATTACAGTTATGAAGTAGCAACGAAAATAATTTTATGGTTGGGGGTCACCACAACATGAGGAACTGTATTAAAGGGTCATGGCATTAGGAAGGTTGAAAACCACTGATCTAAAGAAAATATGGCGGCAGCTAGGTGTCACTATGAATAGAGCACCTGCCCTGGAGTCAGGAGGACCTGAGTTCAAATTTGACCTCAGACACTTAACACTTACTAGCTGTGTAACCTTGGGCAAGTTACTTAACCCTGATTGCCCTGCCTTCCTCCCCACAAAAAGCAAAAAATAAAAATAAATAAAATAAAAAGTCAAGAATTTAAGAAAAATTGATTCCAAAAATCTCCAGACTAATACATGAATCAAACTCCCTCGAAGGAAATTCATCAAAGTTGAGAAAAACTGTAGCTACTAGCAGTCAGGGGTCTGTAAATATGATAAAGACATAAGTGTGATTTTAGTGTGATGCTAATTTTCTGTTTCCTGCTTTCAACTTAATACTCAGGTGCTGATGTATCAAGTAATGAAGATTATTCTAATGATCTCCAGTGCCACCAATCTTTATTAATCATTCAACAAGCCTTTATTAAATATCTACACTGTGCCAGGCACTGTTATGAGCTGGTAGCTGGTGGAGGGAAAGCAAAATAGTCTCAAGAGAACAAATAGTTTAATATTGTACTCAAATTTAGGTCACTCTAACATTCAGGTCTGTATGAAATCTAGTGTAATTTCTGCACCAGCTTCCTTTCTCCCTACCCCAACACCCCTTTTCCTTTCCCAGCCCCAAAATACATTTCATTATCCAAAATAAAAACAAAACCCTACTTTTAAGTTAGAAAAAAAAAGTTAGCTGCTTCCTTCAAATGTTTCATTATTTAGATATACTGCAAGATTGATGGACTAAGGTCTTTTTCAGTTCTAAAAGTTTATAATTCTATATTCTCCAAAGAATGACTTTACTAAGCAGTTTTCCAAGTAAGAATGAGGATAGCAATGATTATAGATTCTTCTTTCTTATTTTAATCCAGTATAACAAAGTTCACAGAACTATCTCTTGGATTCAGGAGAACAATATGTTTGCATAGATTATAAGAAAATTTCAGAGCAAATTAACAAAATTTCTTTTTGCTGATGGCTCCTTCCCACCCCAAGGGTATATAATTACTCTGAATGTAGCCTCCTAAAGACTTTTAGTGCCCTAGACAATGAGAGGTTCAAGGAAATCAGCCAGGTGATAGGAGTGAAGTACTTCTTACATATTTCAAAGTTCTGTTGGTACATTTAAAGACTGGCATTATATGAGTAACTTCTAAGTCTTTATAAGATATTGAATTATATAATATGTATTTGCTGAAGATCAAATATTGACTTGTTGAGGGTACATTACTTGTTTTTTTTTTACATTACTTATTTTCAACTATAACAACAAAAATATTTATTGATCTTGTAACTCTGCTCTGCATGAAGAAAAAGCAAGAGTGGAAAATAAAAAATATCTAAGTAAACTAGGCAATTTCTTCTAGTTATGTGTTGGGTTTTTGTTTTTGTTTTTTTTGTCTCAGGGGTAAATATTGCCCAGCTAACCTCCGACCTGCATGGGTGGTATAGGATAAGATAGGGTAGTGGATAAATATGTGGATGTTGCATCTGACAACGGTTAACTTCTGAAAGTTTTAGTTTATGTGTGTGTGTTTATATAGACTTTCCACGACCCTGAAAATGTCTCTACAACTAAAGACACACTGCCTCTGATTTCTGACACTTATGAACCTATTCAATTAAACAAGTATTTATTAAGTATATACCATGTGCCAGGGACTCTTTTAGGCACTAGAAATACAAACATAAAACAGATGGTACCCTCAAGAAGATTATATTCTACTGGGGAGAAACAACATGTATACATAAAGTTAAATACAAAGTAAATTCCTGGGAGAAAGTCCTCATTTCCTAAGAAAATCTAACAAATGAAAATCAATAATCACAATGAGGAAACCAAATAGTCTAGAAACCATCTGACCCAGCAAACATTTTGATGTCCTTGCCAATTGATGAGATATTGCAGCCAAGGGTAATATTGGTATAATACCCTACCGAGGTAAGTCCTGTGAAAGACACCTTGTGATGCAATATCCTGCATATTTGGAGAAAGATTTAACTCCAGATTGGCTGAGACATACTGGAGAGGAGAAAAATGGAGTGAAGAGCTGGGAGAAACATTTTAAATGGCTAACAGGGGTCCCCAGAGCCATAGGTACTTGGAAAAAGCTGACATCTCCACTACTGCGTACCTGCCCAGATACTACTAATAACAGATTTCTTGGACGAGATTGTTCGCTCCTCAGTTGAGCTGAGCCTTCTTCTTGCTCTTGAGTCACAGAGCCCCTTCACACCTATGCATTTTATTATCTAATCTATATAATGATTTTCCCAGTTACTGTTTCACTGCCTTTTCATTTTCTTGCTAACAATGATTATCTTTTATGTAATTATGTATTTGGTGGGAGAGGGGGACCTAAATGGGCCAAAATTAAACCAACTATTGTTATCCTCCTGGCTTGGAGTGGGACTACTTCCCACCAGTGCGTAGCACAATGTCTGTGGATAGCACTTAAAAATATCTGATATATAATTATGTTGTTCAGTCATTTCAGTTGTGTCCAATTCTTTGTAACCCATGTGGAGTATTCTTGGCAAAGATACTAGAGTGGTTTGCCATTTCTTTCTTTAGCTCATTTAACAGAAGAGGAAACTGAGGCAAACAGGGTTAAGTGACTTGTCTGGGATCACACAGCTGGTAAGTTTCTGAGGTCAGAACTGAATTCAGGAAGATAAGTCTTCCTGATTCCAAGTTTGGCACTCTACTTTGTCACCTAGATGCCCTCTAATTTGTTAGAGACATAATTCTGGTCTTGAAATACCCCTCTTGAAAACAGAAGGGAAAAAGTGATAGTCATAACCATCTTACTACTCTGTATAAGGATGGAAATTGTTGTCTCTCTTGGGGAGATGGAGTGGGTCATTCCAGAACATATTTAACTAAGCATAGGTTTGTCTAATCTCTATAGTCTTGTTTAAACTTTTACACTGATTTAGAATATAAACTCATTGTAACAATCTTTGGGCTTCAGATAAAGTAGTCCTATGAGAAAAAAATGTTTTCTCTGAAAACACGTATTAACAAAATAGGAAAAAGAGGATTAAGTATTAGGAATACAATTTCGAAATAGAAAAACAACAAATTAACAAATCTAAAACAAGCACAAAAATAAGAGTATTTTAAAAATAATAAATATATAAAAATAAAAATCCAGAGAAATAGTGAATAAAACTAAGAGCTGATTTTTGAGATTAATAAAATTGATAAAATGTTAGCTAATAAAAAAGAGGAAAATCAAATTACATAAGGGAACAAAATAAATCCACAAAAGAGGAAATTAGTTACCAAATACTATTATACACAATTTATGCCAGTAAATTGAGAATTTAAAAGGAAATATATGATTATGTACAAAATATATAAAATGCTAAATTGATAAAACAAGAGAGATCTTAATTTAAGAAAGAAAAATCAATTAAATCATAGGGTAACTATTAAAGAAAGTTCCTCTGGACCATATTGACTTCATGAATGAATTCTATAGGTAAAGCCTTCAAAGAATAATGAATACTTGTGGTATACAAGTTATTCTCCATAAGTGAGAAAGAAGGCATTCTACTAAACCCCTTTTTATGGCACAAAAATAGTCCTGATACTCAAACTGAGGAAACAGCAAACCGATTTAAATATTGACTTTTTTATATATAATTTCACTTATTTCCCAAATATGTAGAGAATTAAGTCAAATTTATAAGAACACAAGCCATTCTCCAACTGATAAATAGTCAAAGGACATGAACAGGCAGTTTTCAGAAGAAGAAATCAAAGCTCTCTGGAGGGATAATAATAAATTCTCTAAATCACTTTTGATTAAAGAAATGCAAATTAAAACAACTCCAAGGTACCACCTCACACTTATCAGATTGGCTAGGAAAATGACTGGGGGGCGGCTACATGGTGCAGTGAATAGAGCACCAGCCCTGGAGTCAGGAGGATCTGTATTCAAATTCAGTCTCAGACACTTCACACACTTAATAGCTGTGTGACTTTGGGCAAGTCACTTAACCCCAATTGCCCTCCAAAAACCAAAAAAACCCCAAAAAAAGGAAAATGATAAATGCTGGAGAGGATGTGGGAAAATTGGGACTCTAATACACTGTTGGTAGACTTGTGAACTGATCCAATCATTCTGGAGAACAATTTGGAACTACTATGTCAAAATGGCTATAAAACTGTGCATGTCCTTTCATCCAGCAATACCACTGCTAGGTCTGTATTCCAAAGTGATCATAAAAAAGGGAAAAGGACCTGCATGTGCAAAATTATTGATAGCAGCCCTTTTTGTGATGGCAAAATACTAGAAATCAAAGAGATGCCCATCAATTGAGGAATGGCTGAACATGGTATATGAATGCAATGGAATATACTATGCAATACCAAAGGATGAAAAAAGATTTCAGAAAACCTAGGAAGACTTGTATGAACTGATGCAAAGTGAAATGAGCAGAACCAGAAAAAACATTGTACACAGTAATGGCAACCTTGTGTAATGGTGAACTATGTATGAACTCATTCTCAGCAACACAATGATTCAAAAGACAAGTACAAAGGATTCACAAATGAAAATGCTATCCATACCCAGAAAAAGAATTGATGGACTCAATGCAGATCAAAACATTTTTTTTCACTTATTTTATTTTTTTCTTGTGTTTTTTTTCTTTTTGATCTGTTTCTTCTTTCATGACCATGACTAATATGGAAATATTTTTACATGATAGCACATGTATAAAATATTACTAACTGCCTACCATTTTCAGAAAAGAGGAGAAGAGGGAAGGAGAAAAATTTGGGATTCAAAATCCTGTAAAAATAAATGCTAAAAATTTTCTTGACTGGGGAAAGAAAATACTATTTAAAAAGTACAATAGCATAAAGACTACGGAAATTTTTAAAAGCTCATGGAGGATAGTTGTTGAACATTATGAGGATGATACTCTTATAAAACATTGGAAAAAATGGAAAAACTGAATAAAGGAGAAAAAGTTCAAAGAAAGGGCAAGTGACCCAATTAAGCAAAATCATCTAGAGAGCATTTAACAATGAAACTAGGAAGACAAAAAGATTAAAAAGTAGAAATCATTCATCAAGATTACTATAACAAACTATTTTCTTTGTCAATTACAATGGATCACCACATGTGAACTATAACATCAGTGTCTGACATACTGCAAGAAGTAGAAGAAGAATAGCATTTATATGGTGCTTTAAGGTTTACAAAGTGATTTACAAACATTATCTAATTTTATTTTCAACAATAACTGGGAAGTAAGTGCTATTACTATCCTTGTTTTACAGAAGAAGGAACTGAGGCAAATAGAGGCTAACTTTTTTCCCCAGAGTCACACAGCTCTTAAGTATTTAAGGTTGGATTTGAACTTAGGTCTTCCTGACATAGACTTTTGCAAATGATATTTTATCAGTTCACAACTCTTGTATTCACTCAGCTGACTTAAAGGAGAAAAAAAAAACTTTCACTGTACTTGTTTGCTGACTTTAAAAAGCATTGTACTGAGTAAAGCAAAAAAAAAAAAACCCACAAGATTTCTGAAAGATGTGACAACAGAACACCTTCTAATTATTAATAGCAAGTAAGGCATAAAACAAAGACAGGCTTGCGACACAAGCATTTCCTACCTGTCCAGAAGGATGTCCAGCACAGACTCCAAATTGAAAAGGGATTCCCTATAGAAGGTGTGTTCCTTAAGATACTTCTATTCATGAATGATATTGTGCTGAGTGTATCAAACTCAAGAACATTAAAGAGCCATCTAAATGAGATCAATAAAAACTTAAAAGAGTTTGGCTTAACTAGTCACAAAAGAAAAACCAAGAGGATGAAGAATGTCCATTTTCTGAACTAGGACATACAGTTAGATGGACAAGCCATAGAAGTGGTCCCTCAGTGGACAATCCTGAGGATGAACAAGAACTGGACCTAGAAAAAAGCAGGCTGACTTTCATCTGGAAAACTAAACAATGCTTTTAGAAATGACCCCATGATCCTCCTCAAAACAAAAGCTAATCATTCTTAATAATATCTATATCATCCTTCAGGAATGCTGTGATTCATGGAATACCAGTTTCTGAAGATTTCAAGTCACTGACCATGCAAAGGACAATGGAAATATGCTCTGGTAGGCATAAGCAGGCTATGGCATACGACCAACAAAGATCTATGCGGGGGAAGTGGTATGAAGGTTTACTGTCAGATTGCTATATGACTAGATGGGAAGGATATAAAGAGAGAAGATAACTGATAGAAAAGGTATGTGGTTCACTGGTATCTATAACATCAAGAGATCTAGAGGAAACCATCTCTTTCATGAAGACATAAACAAAAATTGCACAGAATGAAAAAATGTGTCTGTATTTACAAACTATCATTGGAGGGGGTACCCATATCAATGAATCACAGATCCATCAAGGTATCAGAGTATTCATATTTTGTGAGTGACTCAAACTTTGTGGTCTTGAGACTCCTTTATACTTTTAAAAATTACTGAGAACCCCAAAGAGCTTTTGTTTATATGGGTTATATCTAGCAATAATAACCATATTAAATTTAAAACCAATAAAATTTTAAAATATTTATCTGTTAAATATATATTTATATAATATTATATCATATATAATATAAATACTTGTATTTTAATATAAATATTTTATGAATAATAAATATATTTTCAAAATTCCATGAGCTGAGTGGCATTGTTTACATATTTTTCAAAGTCTCTTTAATGTCTGGATTAATAGAAGACAGGTAGATTTTCAAATCTGTTTCTGCATTCATTCAATCCGTTGTGATAATGTTGCTTTGGTTGAAGTATATGAAAAAAAAATCTGGCCTTACAGAGATAGGTAGTTGGAAAAGAGAACAGTATATAGGTGAATATATCTTAATAGTATTGTGAAAATAGTTTTGAACTCAAGGATTCCCTGAAAGGTCTAGGGAACCCCAGATATCTATACTGTAAGAACCACTGTTTTAGGATAAAACTTTCTCTATTGCTCTTGAGGTGTCACATTTTTGGCTCCCTTTCTTTTATTCTTTTTTAAAATTATGTACTTCTAACTCATTTTCACCATATTCTCTCCTATACTACATGAGAAAATTCAGTTCAATCAATTTAATTCCACAACCCTTGAGTATATACATAATGCAAAATATTCTGGTAACCTCTAATGTGACACAACAACAACTAGCATCGAAATGACTCTTCACGGTTTGCAAAGGCACTTTATAATGTCCTAAAAAAAGATTATAATCTTGTTGGAATGGAAAGGTGTGATAGAGACGGCTGAGAAAAGAGAATTACATAAATGTTTACATGCAGAATATAACAGATGTCATGAGTAGAATGGAGTCTCATAGAAGAAAGAGATGATTTGTGACTGCAGCTGTCACGGAAGACTCATGGAGCAAGCAGCACTTGAACTGGACTCTGAAGAACAGAGGACCGTAAACACCTGAAACTTTTCCAGCAGTGTGGAGCATTCCAATCCAGGGGAGTAGGAGGAGGAAAGGTACCGAGACTGAAAAAGGGGTTGGGAACAGTGGCGATAAGTCCTATTTAGCTTTACAATTTCGGAATGCACTTGGCCCATAATGGTGCATATAGTATTAACTCTCTTGAGGACGAACGCAGAGGCCCATCTCAATTCCGTTCTTCTTCCAGGGCCCAAAAGGGAGGCTCATACAAAGCAGATGGCGAAATGGTTAGAGCGCTCAGCGCTGCTGGGCCCTGAAGTCCGGCAGACTCATTTTCCTCAATTCAACTCTGGCCTCAGTCACTTACTGGTTGTGTGACCGTGGGCAAGTCACTTCATCTTGTTTGCCTCAGTTTCCTCATCTGTAAAACGAGCTGAGAATAAAGTGGCAGCTCACTCCGGTATCTCGGCCAAGAAAACCTAGACTCGGCTGAACAAGGTGTCTAATGATTTTTCTTTAATTATACGTAGATGGGTGGGGGCAAATTTAACCGAGGGTTATTTCATAAAGGCTCTTGGACGGCAGGTAGAGGCTCCACTTCTAGTTTATTCGGTGAGGGGTTTACAAGAGGGAATTAACTGGAGTCGTTGCTTACGGAGGCTCGGTCCGGCAGGGGTTACTGGGGGGGGAGGGGCGGGTAAAGGGATCCAAGGCCCAGGAGCCTGGTGAGGAGGCCGCCGTTGCAGGCCAGGCTCGGGTTAATGAGGACTCTAGGTGCGGAGCTGCCCGGTCGCTTCTTACGTAGTCGCTGTTCAGTAGTATTTGACTGAAGGGATCAGACAGCAGGCCCCTGTCCTGGCGAAGCCACGTCTCGGAAGACGAGACTCTGGGGGACTTCCTGCTCAGAAAGAGGTGACTACATTTGAAGCTATTTCCAGGTTGGCGTCCTAATAAGCCTGAGGTGGCCTGAGCTAAGACCCACGTTTGTCGCAATGGGTATGCGTAAAATTATTAACCAGCGCCATCCCATCTCTTCCCACTCCCCTACAGCCAGGTCTGGCTCTCACGCTTCCACACGTAAACCAGCTATTTTTACAAGACACCAAACAAAATACAGCCCAATGATCGAAAGCGTCCTTATACTAGGAGCCGCGCGCCTGGAGCCTTTTAAGGACTCACCTGGCGCGCGCCGAACCAACCGCCCAACATTCCTCTCCAACCACCGTCGCGCTCGCTCCTCTCTGGCCCGCCCCCTCCGCTCTCCTTTCACCAATCCCAGAGGAGCTCTTTTTTGCCCCGCCCTACCCTCTCGCGTTTCAAAGCCTACTAACGCCACCGGCGCCCCACCGCGCGGCTGATGCCAGGAATTTATTTTTAGCTCGGAGGTGTCGAGACCAACTCACCGCCCAGTCCTCCGGAACCGCCTCCTTTCCGCTTGGCTTCCCCTTGCCCAATGGGAAAAGGAGTTTCCGTCGCGTCATTGCTCAAGTGGGCGGAAGGGCACCCAATCAGCGCTTGGAAAGAAGAAGCGTAATTAATAAGCGGCGGAGAGGAAGGGGGGGTTGATGACGCAGCGAGTTTTAGTCGTGACTTTTTCTAGAAAATCTTAAGCAGCTTTTTTTTCATTTTAAATCCAGCCCACCTTCCATTTGGTGGAAAAGGAGTGGGCAGGAGAACGATTGAGTTGGGGTGTGTGTGCATGCGTGGTGGTGGTGGGGGGAAGCCTGACACTCGGGTCACGTAGGGGAGGGGCCTAACCGGGAGGGAGAGGGTGGTGTCACGTGTGTGTGTTGTGGGGGGAGGGGGGTCGGTGTCTCGCGGTCGGTTCCGGGCGGTTGTGGGGGGGGAGTGAAGCGGGGAGAACTCAGGAGCGGGGGAGAGAGACCCAGCCCGAGCCCGCGCCAGCCCGCCCGCCGTCAACGCCGCCGCTTCTCCTCTGTATGTCGCTCTCCCCGGCCGCCGCTGCCACCGTCGTCTCCAGCACCGGCCGCCGCCGCTGCGGTTGATGTGGTTTGGGCCGGGGCTGTGGAGTGTGAGAAGATGCCGCAGTCCAAGTCCCGGAAGATCGCTATCCTGGGGTACCGATCCGTGGGTGAGTCAAGTCACCGATCTTGCCCCCTCCCGCCTCCCGTTATCTCCCCCTCCTCCGGCCCTGTGTGTGGGGTGTTGTTGGGGGGGGTCTTATACCGGCGCCCTCGTCCTGCCCCCGATCCCCCCCGAAGGCGGCATTGGCGGCCCCCGGGAAGTTTGCTGGCGCGGCGTGCCCATGTGCAGGGCGGGAGGGTGGGAGCTGAGGCCGCCTCCTGCCTCCACCCCCGGGCGGGGGCTGCAGCGCGTGTTTCATAACCAGGCGGCCCCGGCAACCACCATTTTGAGGGGAGAGTGGCTGCGGCGGCCCCGGCTCCGGGGAAAGGGGTGGATCTAGTCCGAGTTCCTCGGGTCCCCTGCACTTCCTCCACGTCCCAGGGCCCGGGAACCTGGGCAGCCCTGGGCTCCTTCCGCCTTTCCTCGCGTCTGGCCAGACAGGTGGCGGGGCCGGCTCGGGTCGGCCTCGGGAGGCGGGGTGGAAGGAGGAAGAGGATGTGTCCGAGGAAGGGGTGGGTGTGGAAGAGGAAACTGCGGGGGTGGGAGGAGGAGGGGGAGGGGAAGGGCGGCGCGTGGTTGGTCGGGGAGGGCCGGCTGAGGCACCCAGGCTGGAGCCGACTTACGGACGCTAGCCTTTCCCCCATCCCCCGGCTTCTGCTGAGTTTTGGTGTTTCCCAAAAGGAAGAAATTATTCTTATGTTCTACGGACTCCTTCTTCTGGACCCCACTCTAAAATCCTTTTATCCCTAGTGGCTGCTGATAACTTTTTAGTTAGAGAAACCCGCAGGATTTTAACAAAGATCTTTGTAAGATGTTGAAGAGACCTGCTCATTGTACATTTAACAAATTAAGGACCTAGGACTTCTCTTGTATTAAATGACCCGTGACCCGTTGTACTGGGTTATCCCATCTTTGCAGGTTCCCTCCTAACCTTGATACATTAAAAAGAAAAATTTTTTTAACCTGGGTACTACTTGGACGACACCAGATTTAAGACCTGTATAATATAGAAACACGTAAATAGAAAAAAAAATTCTGGTATCTAGAATAATTAAAAGGTAAACTCTTCAGTTCCTCGAATGAAACTAAAAATTAATTTTTTTTATTCTTAGGCATACCCTAATAAGGTCAGATGTTTGTAACCAGGTTGACTTGAAATATTTCAAAAGTTATTTTTAAAAAAGGTTGACACACATTTGAATCTAGTTCTGGAAGTTGCCATCTTCCTCAGTCAATGAAGCCACTTTGTGCTTAGGTTCTGAAGATCAGAAACCAAACATGTTTTCTATCGTCGTGAAACTGACATTTTAAAGTCAAAATTTTAGCATAGTTGTATAAAGAATATTCTCTGACTTAAACTTCCATTTACTTGAGCACAGAGTTTAAGTACTTTAGTTTTCAACAGTAAGGTTGTTAGAAGAAAGCATGTAACTGGTTCACTTTTTCATTGGATGAACTTACCTCTGTGAGACCATAACTGATTTCTCTCCCCCCCTTTTTTACTCCTTGTCCATAGCTGTATGGGTTCATTGGCTAAGTTATTCTTTTCATAGTTTATTCATTCTGCTGTCTTTCAGTGAAAGTGTCGTTTCTCCCCCCCCCCCCCCCCCATCTTGGTGATGTGGTATATCATAGGGATTTAAGAGGAGGAATTAATTCTACAAACCTGATTTTCTTTCACTCCAGAGTGTGACTTTGAAGCTGATGCATTTCGTAATCACAGAAAAGAGACTAAAGTTGCAGCCTTAATGAATCCCTAAGAAAATCTTTTAGTGCTTTTAATACAGTCCAGTCAAAGCACCTACCATGTGCAAGGTACCCTAAGTCCTGAAAATAAAAAAGGAGTTTAGAGTTATTGGGAGAGAATGTGCAGACAACTATGTACAAACAGTTCCCCCTGAATTATGTTGAGACCTAGGATTATAAATTTCAGCAACCTGAAACACTTAGATACCTAAAACATTCTTCTTTGAACTCTTTTATTTTCATCCTGCATTCTCTCCCATTCTCCTTTTCCTACCCCTTTCCATTTTAGCAGTGATTCTAGATTCTGTAAGTTGTGTTACTGTTACTTGGGAAGTGGCTTCTGGCTGACTCCTCCTGTTTCATTTAACAGTAATAGTCCTTAATCAGGTGTATGAAGTCTATCTTAGGAACCTCCTGAAAGTGACATCAGAGAATCATAAAGTTAGAAGAGAACTCAAGCTTTTCCGACCCAGCCAGCTCTTTGCCCCTAAAGCAAATCCATGTCTGAATGATTTGTTATTGATGCTTGCCTTCCCCCTCTTTGGAGCACAAAGTAATGGAGCTTCTACAATATCTTTCTGGAGGCCATTTCAGGGTTTTTAGCATGCTACTGGTTAAGAACTTTATATCCAAGGGTAGTATCTTCTATTTCAATTTATACTTTTTCCTCTTACTTAGTTTTTAGTGAATATGTAAAGCCAATCCCCATAAAAATCCAGATGGTTTTTCATTCCTTCTTCATGACATTTGAGAGCCTGCTGTTTTGTACAATGTAAGGCACTATGGAGAATACAATAGGAACTGTAAGACCTGTTTTCTGTCACTTTTCATTTTTGTCACGTCTGTTGGGACAATCTCCGGTTTCTCTGTATCTTTTTTCAGGTTTGATGACAAACTGGATTCATTGTTTTAAAAAGGTTCTGACTAATCCTAGTTCTTGCATTCAGCTAGTATGTTCACATCTGATATATATACTGCTATCCCACATAGGTATTCTTGACCATGACCAACAAAACATATGATCACAACAAATGTAATTTTCCTGTGGCAACTATACCAAAAATACTTAATAGGTATTGACTTTTGGGGATTCACTGACATTATTGGCTAATGACTCCATACTAGAGAATTAACAATAGTATTTATTACTATTTGTAACAGTAGTACTACTAGCAGTAATGTAACATTGATTAGGAATGCTGCTTTAGGAATATAGGTCTTCTTTTTAAAGGTTAGGTTTAACTGGGCAAGTTAATTTCCATATAGTTAGTAGTGACTTTCTGATATTTGATGTCTTTTTCTTAATCCTCATCCTTTTCTACTTAATTGTAGTGCTTGATTCTCTTGGCCACCCTCTCCTTCTAGGTACTCGGTTCTCTAGGTTTTTATGACACTGCTATCACTTGGTTCTCTTACCTGTCAAGACCACTCTTCAATGCTGAATCATTAGCCAGATGACATCACCTGACTTTGGGTATTCCTCATGACTCTGTTCTGACTTCTTTCTATATTCTCTGTGATCTTAGCAGCTTCCATGGCTTCAATTATAATTTCTGTGGTGATGACTCTCGTATTTGTATATTTAACATTGATCTGTCTTCTGAGCTCCTGTTGGACATTTCAAAGTGATTTTCCTGTAGACATTTCAAATTCATTATGTCAAGGGTAGAATCCCTTTTCACAATTTCTGTGTTTCTGTGTAGGGCACTAATAGCCTTCCAGTCGTCCAGCTTGTCATCCTTGAATCTTTACTCTCATTCAGCCCACATCCATTCATTTGTCAAATCTTGTTAATTCTATCTGTCTAGTATCTCTTAAATTTGTCCTTTTCTCCATGCTAACACTGTAGTTCAGGCCCTCATCTGAGGAGCATGGGGCCTACTAGTGCTTACTGTTGCTACTCTTTACAAGCTAAGATTTTATTCTAAGGCCTTACCTGGGTACCACCCATAATTCAAGCCATGATCATCTCTTGGCTTGTCTGTTGAGATAATATCTCTGTCTTCCCTTAATCCATCCTCCACAGAGCTGTGCCAATGTGGTTTTTCTAAAGCATGGATCTAAGTGTCTTCCCTATTCAATAAATTCCAGTAACTATTCCAGTACCTTCTTATTGCTTCTAGAATTAAACTCTTTTGTGTAGTCATTAAAGCCTTTCACAACTTAGTCTTAACCTATCTTTCCAATCTTATACATTACCATAAGTCTTCTTTCTGTCCTTGACACAGTATCTCGTTTAATCTCGTTTCTCACATCTTAAAATTCCTTCTCATACCTTTTTTGACCATATCAAGTCTTTTATGACCTTCTCAACCCCTGTTGCTAGTAGTGCCTTTCCTCCAGTGTTCCTATTATTATGTATGTTGTATATACACTTAAATGGAAACCTTTGTCTGGTACTTTCAACCAGTTTAATTTGTAATGAGGCTTATTAGAGGAAATAATTTCACAGAAATGTGAAAGACAGGGCATCAGATGTATTGAAAAAAATTTTTTTTTTTTTGCTTAATTCAATTCAATAAACATTAAGTGCCTACTATGTGCCAGGCACTGAGCTAACTGCTGGAGATTTTAAAAGAGGCAAAAGACAGTCTTGGGCCTCAAGGAGCTTAGGATCTAATGAAAACTTAGCCCTCTCTCCCTCCAAATTACTACCATTATTAGCTTACAAAGAAGACCAAAATGAATCAGATTGTAGGGGAAGCTGGGAGTAACACTTGACTCATTATGCATTTTAATAGGGTCAGTATTTTTTACATAATACAGATTCTTCTGAAGTTACTAGATGATTGGAGAGTACTATAGTCTAAACTACCAGCCTCTCCTTATCATAGAAAAGATCCAATAACTTGAAAGTAGGTATTTTTAGAAAAATCTCTTCAAAATGTCTCATTTCTCATATTATTCCAAAACTTTCAGTTACATATTTTTAAGCTGGTGAATGATATTTGGACCCCCTTTGTATAACTTCAAAGCAAATTGGTCTTTATGCTTTACTCTTTATGTGTAATGGTATATGTTATAGGAAAAGTTACCCAACAAGACTCTAGTGTATTAAAAATAATCATTGATATTTTTCCAAAGCGTAGTGTGCTCTGCTAGTAATTGTCTCATAGTTTCTTTGTTTCTCCCATAATTTTTTTTAAAATATATTTTTCTTTTTTTCTTTACTTTTTTTTGGCTTATATTTGTAAAAACTAATTTGTTTATTTTAGTTTACATTATTTGGTTCGACAATCCTTTGAATTTCAAATTTTCTTCCCCCTCCTCCCTGTTCCTTCCCCCCCTCCCCCATGGTGGCATTCAGTCAAACAT
Organism: Pseudocheirus occidentalis; assembly: GCA_028646575.1. Classification (NCBI taxonomy): domain Eukaryota; kingdom Metazoa; phylum Chordata; class Mammalia; order Diprotodontia; family Pseudocheiridae; genus Pseudocheirus; species Pseudocheirus occidentalis. Next base: position 73,403,430 of record CM053597.1, read on the forward strand.
AGGATCTACAGATACTTTCACATTAAACATTAGTCAGGTTGTAAAGAAGGATTATAACCAATGGAACAATGGGAAAGAGGAAGCAAGAACAGGGAAGAGAGCAAGTAGTTGACTTCAGTCTGCATTCAGACTCTACAGCTCTTTCTCTGAATGTGGATATTTATAGATGTTGTGGATGTGGATCTTCATCATGAATCTTTTGGAGTTGTCTTATAACCTTACATTGCTGAGAGGAATCCAGTCTATCAAAGTTAGTCATCACACATACATTGTGTCTGTAATTGTGTACAAATTTCTCCTGCTTCTGCTCTTCTCACTCAACATCAGTTTATGTAAGTCTTTCAAGGTTATTATGAAGTCTATCTGCTCATCGTTTCTTATAGCACAATAGTATTCCATTGCATTCATATACCACAACTTGTTCAGCCATTCCCCAGTTGATGGGCATCCCCTTGATTTCCAGTTCTTTGCCACCACAAAAAGAGCTGCTATAAATATTTTGTACGTACAGGTCTTCCTCCAACTTCTATAAGTGGTACTGCTTGGTTAAAGGATATACAATTATTTATAGCCCTTTGGGCATAGTTCCAGATTGCTCTCCAGAATGGTTGGATCAGCTCACAACTCCACCGACAATTCATTAGTGTTCCAATTTTTCCATTGTTCCTCCAGTATTTATCATTTTCCTGTTTTGTCATCTTTGCTAATCTGCCTGGTGAGATTTGGTACTTCAGAGTAGTTTTGATTTGCATTCAATTTGCAGTCAGTAGTGATTCAGAGTGTTTTTTCATATGGTTATGGATATCTTTAATTTCATCCTCTGAAAATTGCCTGTTCATATACTTTAACCATTTATCAATTGGGGAATGACTTGTATTCTTATAGATTTGACCCAATTTTTTGTGTATTTTAAAAATGGGGCCTTTATCAGAGACGCTGGTTATAAAAATTCTTTCCCAATTTTCCACTTCTCTCTTAATCTTGGTTACATTGGCTTTATTTGTACAGAAACTTTTCAATTTATCAAATTATCCATTTTGCATTTTATAATACTCTCTACCTCTTGTTTCATCATAAAATCTTCCCTTCTCCATAAATCTGACAGGTAAACCATTCCTTGCTCTCCCAGATTGCTTACAGTATCAATCAGCCTTCATGCACCCATTTCAACTTGATTTTGGTATATGGTGTTAGATATTGGTCTATGCCCACTTTCTGCCATATATTATATTTCAGTTTCTCAGCCAGTACCAAGTAGTTTTGATGAGTGCTGCTTTATAATACAGATTAAAAACTGGTATGGCTAGACTACTTTCCCTAGGATTTCTTTTCGTTAATCCACTTGACATTCTGGACCTTTTTTTCTTCCAAATGAATGTTAATACTATTTATTCTAGCTCTGTAAAGTCATTTTTTGGTAGATTGATTGGTTCCCATAATTTCTTGATAATATTTGTGGGACAGCTCTTGGGATTACCAGTTTTTCTTTTGTTGTAAAGAAAACTGTTCAGTTAGGCTTCCCTCCTCTCTTATTGACAAAAGATGTGACCTTTGATACTAGATGTTAGGTTTGCTCAAGGGCTAATCAGACAAATAGAAGTACAGGTAATACAAGCAGCGGTGTTCTGAAGAGCTAGAAACATTTGGACTTGTTTTTTTTTTTTTTATTGAAAAGTTGCTCTTAATTCTGCCAGCCAAATATTCTTTATATTGGTTGGTTGGATTATGAGTATTTTATTAGATAATGTTCATTTGATGTTTTTGTCACTAGTTTCTTAATGGGGAACTGAGAAGATACTGGTAGGCTACTGAGTATATTTACTTTAATATAACAGTTCATACACAAGTCAGGCCTGGCTGACCCTTTTATGATAAAAACTGGTCAGACATAGTGTTCTGTATTATCTGCTTATGTGTATCTGCCTAAGTTGCTTGTTGGTATTTGCCAACCTTCCTTTGACCTGATTGTTTCCCTCCTACCACTCTTCCCTCACCTCTAGAATATCCCCAACTCTCTAGAGGAGTCTTATAGCAGTATGCTAGAACTTGCACAGCATCTCAGCCTAAAGTGCTTAAACTCCAAATGTTAAACTTGAAAAGGAACCCCTAAATAAATATACTGCTTTTTAAATAATTGCAAGTCATTTCTCTGTCGGTTAGTAACTTTGTTCATTTTGCTATTCATTCTGAATAGCATGAAGAACTAGCCAAAGAAAGAGGGAGAATTGTTATCTCTAAATTTTGGTTAACTTTAATTTTACCTCTGATTTCAGTGTAATTCTTGTTGAGTTACTATTCTTGGGTAAATAGGAATAATAATCTCAGACTAATAAAAATTTTCAAGGGTACCACTAGAGTAAGACTCAATATAATTTTACAAGTTTAAAGTGAAAGTCAGGTGGAAAAAAAATGGTTAGTGAGGAGTTTACCATGCAAAGAATTCAGAATCTAAGCATCTGAGTTCAAATCCTAGTCCTTCCATTTACTGTGTGACATTGGGTGATTACTTTCATCTCTCTAGGCCTCACTTTCTTCCATCTGTAAAATTAGGGAGTCAGACTGACCTCTGAGGTCCTTTTCAGCTACAAAGTCTGTTATGAAAGTCAAGTACAGTAATTTGATCCACACCTGAAAAGTGGGCCCTTCTGGCTAGGTCCTAGGATGTATTTTGTGACTTCTTCCCCCCAGGAATATCTATTTCTCTCTCCTTGGTCACCAGAAACAGTCTCCGTTCCCTCATCCACTGAGCTCTGGGTTGCCACTTTGTAATTTAATAGAGGAATATGAAAGAATAAAAAGCATGCTTCTGTGCTGTATTAACTACAAAAATCAGAATAATTTTCTAGGACTTGTAGACTTTGTTGTTCAGTTGTGTTTGACTCTTCATGATCCCATTTCAGGTTTTCTAGGCAAAGATACTGGAATAGTTTGCCATTTCCTTCTGTAGCTCATTTTTACAGAAGAAAAACTGAGGCAAACAGGTTAAGTGACTTTCCCAGAGTCACAGATCTAGTGTCTGAGGCTGGATTTAAACTCATGAATATGAGTCTTCCTAATTCCAACCAATACCAGTACTCATTCTTGCCACCTAGATGCCAGGACTTGTAGGTGGCCCTTCTTAAATGTCTTCAAAATATAGTCCAAAAGTGGCTAGGGTTTTGTAAAGCCAAGCAGGAGCAGCTTTCCAGAAGACTACTGTGAATAGCTTTTAAGGTTCTGATTACACAGTATAGCAAACACTCTATTGATTCCCTAACAAATCAAAGCAAAACATTCACAGTAAATCGAAGTATAGCATTCACATTGTTACAGAAAATCAAAATATAGCATTCACAGCTTATTACAGTAAAGTACTACCATCAAGAAAATGACCTTTAATAGGTATAAATGCAAAGGCCTGCATTTGGATTTAGGAAAACAGGACTAGATAAGGGAGATCTTTTCTTGGTTTGTGAGAAAGGTGGTTTTAGTTGATAAAAACTTATTTGATTCATTACATACTTGATAAAGTACCTCACTGTTCTGTTTACTTGGAATGTATAGGAGAATAGTCCCTGCTCTCAAGAAACTTAGATTCTACCATCATTTGGATAGTGCTTTACATTTTGTAAAGCACCTTCATATATAATTTTCATTTGAGCCTCACCAAAACCTTGTGAGATAGCAGAGGTGTGTAAAAATACTAACTCACAAAGTACATGAAGGTTTACAAACTGCTTACCTTATAACATGCTTTTATGAAGCATGTATTATATACCAGGGATAAAAAATAAATAAATGTTTATTGACTGAAATGCAAAAATGAGACCATCTTTGCCCTCCCAGAACTTATATGGGAGAAGAAGGGAGAGGAGATAAAGATATTCACAAATAAATATAGCCTGTCCATAAAGTAAATAATGTGGCAAATTGGTGTGTGATCTGGGGAAGAGCTGGGAGTCAGGAAAAGCTTTTTGAAAGAGTTGAGTTGAACTGAGCTTTGAAGGGAGTGAGGGGTTCCAAATGAGGAGAGTGTGTTCCAGGCTCCGTGTGTGGGGCCTTTCCAAAGGCCTGGAGGAGAGAGATAGAGTGTAGGTGTAAAGGGAGCAACAGGTTGATTGGTATGTGGAGTGCATGATGGCTCTAGTGGGCACTAAGCCTAAAAAGGAAGGCTTCACAGGGATATGTTTTAAAAAGTGAAGATAGTAGCTTCTGTTGAGTAGCTCACCCACTTAATTGTATGGTCAGCACGTGAAAGAATTCAGCTGCAGTGTAGATGAACTAGCTAGGAATCCAGAATCATATTCTTATCTTGGTCAAACCAAGGTGGAGGGGTGGAGAGAGACAGAGACAGAGTGTCTGTGTGTCTGTGTGTACATACACATACACACATAGGGGCAGTAGAGTGCAACTGAACTTTCTTGAGAGAGGTCTGGCTTTGCCCTTTAGGAATATCACCTTGTGATATTCTATGCAGCTATGTGGAGGAAGGACTGAAAATTGTCAAAGAAAAAATGTATTAATATATTTCCCCATAGAATAGGCACAAATCAGCTATAAATTTTTATTAATTTAACTTATTGTGAAGTATTGTTAAGTAACTTAATTATCATGAAGAAAAATCACATTAAAATAAAGTTCTGAATTAACATTTTAGAACAGTAGTTTCTAACAATCATTTATACTAAATTTTTTGCTTGACCATTCCCCTCAGGAATTGAAAGGGTCTCTTCCTTGGAATATTCAGAACAAAAAAAGGTGTTTGTGGGGGGAGACTTCCTTCTGAATGGAAAAGAGGGTACTTCCTTACTTCCTTCTCTCTAGGTTTTGATGACATTGCTCTTGCTGGTTCTTGCTCATCATGGTGGTTCTTCCCCTTCTCAAGTCTCCTTTGTTGGATCTTCAATATCCAGGTTATAGTTCCAACCTTGAATGCTGAAGCATTCATTTTGAAAAAGGATTTGTTTTGGGTCCTCATCTCTTCCCTCTTTCCTTTTTGACTTGACGATTTCTTCAGCTGCATAGATTATGCTAACTTGACCTTTTTTTTTTCCCCTCTAAATGATACTAGTGTCAAATTTGTTGATTTGGGTATGTCACTGGCTAAGGCAAAGTTCTTAATGTTTCCCTAAGTTCTCTTCTTTTGTTCTTTGCCTAACCCACCTTCCTAAGGGGAAGTATCTGGAAAGGATTTTTTAATCAGAGAAATATTTATGTCTTGATTATTTATAGAGAAACTGAACTGGAGGTTTCCGAAGAGAGGATATTGGGTATGGGAAGATCAATTAAGAGGCAATGACCATATCCTAGGTGACAGTTGAGGAAGGCATGAAGTAGAGTGGTGGCCCTGTGAATAGAAAGGAATGGGTAGAAGAGATGTTGAGGCAGATTTGTCAACATGTAAGTAGTATCGATATCACTGTCATGATTATTAAAATGAGGAAGTTGAAACTTAGAAATTGTGCCCTGCATATTGCCACCTAGCTTGTTTCTTGTTAGAGCCAAGACTCAAACATAGATTTTCTGACTCCAAATTCTGTGTTGTTTCCACAAAATTCACTGACTTACATTTCTGTACAGGTTAGGAAACTGAGCCTCCAGTCAGTCAAGAAACTTACCCAAGATAAGATTGCCAGTATGTGTCAAAACTGGGACTCAGTCCTGGGCTCTCTTCTCTCTTAGTATTACTTGGTGATTTCATTAACTTTCATTGTTTGAATTATAATTTTTATACTTATGACTCTCAGATCTATTTTTCTAAACTTCTAGTGTCACATCTCAAGCTGCTTATTGGAAGTTGAACTGGAGGTACCATAGACATCTTAAACTCACCATACCCAAAGCGAAACTCATTCTCTTTCCCTCCAAACCCTCCCTTTCCAGCTTTCCTCTTACTGTTCAGGTTACCACCAGTCACCTAAGCTTGAAACCTTAAGTGTCATATTTCGTTCTTCACTCCCACCCCCTCCATATCCAACCTATTGCCAAAGTCTGTTGATTTATCTTTGTAATATTTCTCACGTATATCCCCTCATCTCCTCTCCCACTGCCACTGCCCTGGTGCAGGCCCTCACACCCTGGACTATGGCTGTTTCAATAGTTCCTCTTTATTGATCTCCCTTCCACAACTTTCTCCCCACTAATGTGCCTGTCTCATTATATTACCCAGATACTCAATAAACTTCAGTGGCTCACTATTATCTCTAGGATCAATTATAAAATCCTCTTGACATTCAGAGCCCTTCAGCACCTGGTCACTTTCCAGTCTTTTTACACCTCTTTTCCCTCCCCCTGCCTGCTCTTAATCCAATAACACTGACCTTGCTGTTCCTTGAATGAGACACTCCTCCCAAATTAGGAATTTTCACAGCCCATGACTGGAATTTCCCCTTTCTTCTCTTTGCCTCCTAGCTTTCTTCGAATCTCAGCTACAATTCCACCTTCTGTAGGAAGCCTTTCCTGAACTTCTTGATTCTAGCACCTTTCTCTTGTTTATTTCCAGTTTATTCTGTATCCATCTTACTTATTTATACTGGTTTGCATGGTGTTGTCTCACTGATTAGATTGTGATCTCCTTGTGGGCAAAGACAGTCTTTTCCTTTTGTATTTTCATTGCTTAGCAACTGTGCCTGGCATGTAATAGGTACTTAATAAGTACTAGTTGATTGGCTAATTCTGACTTAAAGTTGAATGTTCTTTCTACTTATTATTCATCATTTGCTATTTCAGTCTCAGTTAATAGATGTATTAACCTCTAAAACAGGAGTTCTTAATTTTTTATCTGTCATGGACCCATTCATCAATCTTTTGAAATGTATGGATGCCTTCTCAGAATATTTTATTAGAAATTTCCCTCTTCAAGAAAATGCAAAGTTTTAATTAGAGGTCAGTAAAAACAAAAATGTAAATTTTTTCCAATCCAAGTTCATGAACTCCAAAAAAATCTGTTTATGGATCAGTCTGTGGACCCTAGTTACAAGCTCATGATCTACAAACTAATGCTGAGACCTTTTAATGCTCATATGTAGGCATATCTGTATGTGGATGGACCTGCCTGGAGACCAGAGGAGCCCTGTCTCAGTTCCTCACATCAGAAATGTGTTTTCCGATGGTCTTAGGAGACCCCTGTGAAAGGGTCATTCGACCTCCAAAGGGGGCACGACCCACAGGTTGAGGGCCGCTGATCTAGATCATCCCCTTGTGTATCACCATTTCCCCCATTCCTGGCTTCCCCAGTCATGAGATGGCTGGGCAGGAAGTGCTTGCTGCACAGCAGTTCTGTAATCCTAGTAAGGTGGAAGCCCCCCAGCTGTGCTGTCAGTGGGTCTCTTCAGCAACTGTCATCTGTCCCACTGCTGCAACCTTAGGGCTGACTGGCCTTTCCATTCACCCTGCAGGTGAAATCTCTGTTGTCCTCATTTGCACCCCGCCCGCCCCACTCCCCCCCCCCCATTAAGGTGTGAGCTCCTTTAGAATTGACTCACTTTTTTACCTGTTTCCTCCTCCCTCTCCCTTCTTCCCCTTTACACAGTGCTTGGTATGCAGTAAGCACTTAAAACGTGCTTTTTAAAAAATTCATTTTTTTGGATTTCCATTGTCGTGTTTCTAGTTTTCAGTCATAGACTTTCCTTTGGGAATACTAGTGTGTACTTGAGATACCATTCTGTTGTTTCATTATCATTTCATAACTGGTCCATTTAATGAGAAGACAAGACATGGAATGATTTTGGTCTATATTGGTCTGCACTAATGCTGATGAGATCGGGGGTGCTTGGCAATGCTAGTGAATTTTGAACTGTGAAATTTCATGTCTCTTAATAGTAATAATTAGTATAGTGCAATGGAAAAGAATCTATTTAGTACTTAAGGTATCAAGCACTGAGAATACATAAGACAGTCTCTGTTCTCAAAGAGCTCACATTCTAGTTGGAGGAGAAAACCCATTGAAAGTTCAGCTGCAGAGTACCTGGAAGGCCCTGGTGATCTTTAGACCACAGGTGACAAAGCCCAGTTGTTCTTGGGACTTAGATTTAGAAACTTCTCCCCACAGTAGGTATGTGGTAAAGATAATTGGTCAAGGACCCCCAAAGCCTAACATAATATTATATATAGTAGGTATTTAATATCAGTGTTGGTTGAATTGAATAACATAATTTAAAGACGACCTTGTTCTTTTCTCCCTCATACTCTTTCAATTCAGCAAATGTCATTCTTTAGAGTAAATAAAATGTCTAATTTTTAGAATAATGGAGCTGGGAGAAAATTTACAGAGGTTATCTTGTCCATATTCTTGGCAAGCATTCATATCTATTATCTTAGATGACTGTCTTATTTTAAAGGCTCTGGGAGACAATTCCACGTTTTCTTGGCAATCTTTTTTCACTGTTTAACAAGATTGACAATAAAATTCTTCTTCTGATCTAACATAAATTCTTCATGGTTCTATGTAAACTCATTTCCTTTTATTTTTCCATGAGGAATATAGTATACTGGGTCCACTTATGTCACCAGGAATTTGGAGGTGCTTCACTGTGGTGCCTCAGGTTTTTCTTCAGCTCTGATCCTTGGAGCTCTTTAAACGTTTACCCGTCATCATATATTACCAATTATATGCTCTTCAGACTTTAATAATTTTTCTTTGCCTGGTGGACAGATTCTCTACATTCTTTTAGGAAAAAAAATAGCTTTTGTTTTCACATTCCTCTTCAGTTCATAAAAATAGAGGATTATAAGAGCTGGAATTCACCTTAGAAATGCCTTTTGCTTTAGAGATAAAGAAATTTAGGTATAGCTAGATAACACTTGTATTGTGCTTAGATTCACAGAGCATTCCTCACAAGTACCTTGTGACGTAGATTTTATTATTACCCTCATTTTACTATTGAAGAAACAAGCTGAGAAAACTTAAGTGACTTTCCCAGGGTTACAAAAGTAAAACAGCATTTGAACCCAGGTCTTCTTCATTCCAAGTTTAGTATTTATCTCCTGTGCTGTCTAGCTGCCTCCATTGTAGGGAAGTTAAGCAAGTGATGTGTAGCTGTTTTCCCTTAAAGTTCCAAGTAGACTGGTTATTTTAGTTAAGGGATTTATTGACATTGAGTGTAACGAATTACCTCATCATCTGTTTACATAGCTCATTGTTGCTTTCTAAAAATACAGGATTCTGACCTATATAGCTGTCTGCAAAGGAGCCATGTCCATCTCTCCTCAATTCCCTACAAAAAAACTTTGTTTTAAATTTTGAGTTTCAAATTTTCATCCTCCGCACAACTCTTCCCCATGCCCCTTGAGAAGGCAAACAATATATCAGTTTTATGTAGGAAATCATGTAAAACACTTTCCTCTCAGCCCATGTTGCAGTGGGGGGAAAGGAGGAGGGCAGAAAAATGAAGTGGAAAAAAATTATACTTCAATTTGCACTCAGATCTCATCAGTGCTCTCTCTGGAGGCAGATCACGTTTTTTCATCATTAGTCCTTCAGAATTGTATCAATCAGTGTTGATTATCGTTACAATATTGTTAATCTGTACAGTGTTCTCCTGATTCTGTTCCTTTACTCTGCATCAGTTTATGTAAGTCCAGGCTTTTCTGAAACCATCCTTCACATTTTTTTTCTTTTTGGAGCAGGGATGGCAGGGCAGTTGGGGTTAAGGGACTTGCCCAAGGTTACATGTTTAGTAAGTGGTAAGTTTCTGAGGCCTGATTTGAACTTAGGTCCTCCTGACTCCAGGGCCCATGCTCTATTCACTGCGCCGCCTAGCTGCCCCAGCGTATCAGGTTCTTATTTGGAGGTAGTGTGACACAAGATAGTAGCTAGTAAAATTTTGAAAAACAAAAATCCATAATCAAAATGCCAGGTAATATATCATCTCTAGTTACTTTCTGCTATTAAGAGGAAGCATGGATTCAGGAATATCACAATAAATTTGGAGTTGGAAGATCTCATTCAAATCCTAGCCTCCTTGTTTACTACCTCTGTGAACTTGGACAAAGAATTTAACCTCTAGTCCTCAGTTTTGTTTTCTGTCAAACAAAGATTGGGCTAAGTAATCCTACTTTCTAGTTCTAAATCCTATGAAAGCCCTAAAAATTAATTATATTTGAGAATCATCTTAAAGGTCCTAGTAGTGTCACTGTTAATTGTCAACAGTACCTTTGCTAAATATTTTCATTGCTTTCTAAATACTATAGAATTTGTAACCAGTGTTTTTTACTCCACTTAACAGTATTTTATTTTTTCCAATTATATGTAAGGGTAATTTTCAACATTCACTTTTATAAGACTTTTAGTTCCAAATATTTTCTCCCCTCCCTTCTTACTCTTCCCAATTCAGTAAACAATCTCATCTGTTATACAATCATATCAAACGTATTTCCACATTAGTCATACTGTGAAAGAAGAATCAGAACAAAAAGGGAAAACAAAGCAAAAAATTATCAGCATTCAGACTCCATAGTTTTTCTCTGGGCATAGATAGCATTTTCCATCGTGAATCATTTGGAATAGTCTTAGATCATTATGTCGCTGAGAAGAGCAAAATCTGTCTTAGTTGATTATCACAATGTTGCTGTTTCTGTGTACAGTGTTCTCCTGGTTTTGCTTGTAAATATTTCCAGGTTTTTCTGAAATCTTTCTCATCATTTCTTATAATGCAATAGTATTCCATTACATTAATATTCCATATATACTACAACTTGTTCAGCCATTTCCCAGTTGATGGACATCCACTCAATTTCCAGTTCTTTGCTACCACAAAAAGAGCTGCTATAAATGTTTTTGTACATTTGGATCCTTTTCCATTTTTTATGATCTTTTCCGGATACAGGTCTAGGATCTACAGCAGTGGTTCTCAACCTGTGGGTCATGACCCCTTTGGGGGGTCAAATGACCCTTTCACAGGGGTCACCTAAGACCATTGGAAAACACCTATTTCTTATGGTCTTAGGAACCCAGACTCTGGCCGCTCCTCTGTCTCCATGTGGGTCCACCCACATAAGAGTATTAAAGGTTCAAGCATTATGAAGGTTGAGAACCACTAATCTACAGGAACAAAGGGTATAACACAGTCTTATATCCCTTTGGCAACGTTCTGAATTGTTCTCCAGAGTGATTGGATCAGTTTTCAACTTAATCAACCATGTGTCGGTTTTCCAATTTTCCCCACATCTTTTCCAACATTTTTTCATTTTTCTTTTCTGTCATATTAGCCAATCCTGTAGGTATGATGTGCTACCTCAGAATTATTTTAATTTGATTTTCTCTAATCAGTTTTCATGACTATAGATAGCTTTAATTTCTCCATCTGGAAGCTGTCTGTTCTTATGCTTTGACAATTTATCAATTGGGGAATGACTTATTTTCTTACAGATTAGACTCATTTCTCTACATATTTGAGAAATGAGACCTTTATCAGAGACACTTGTTAGAAAAATTGTTTCCCAGCTTTCTGCTTTCCTTCTAATCTTGGTTGCATTGACTTTATACAAAATCTTTTAAATTTAATGTAACCAAAATTATCCATTTTGCATTTCATAATGTTCAGTGTCTCTTGTTTGGTCATAAGTTCTTCCCTTCTCCATGGTTCTGACAGGTAAACTTTTTTGCTCTCCTGATTTCTTTATGATATTTAAATCTTGAACCCATTTTGACCTTATATTGCTATATAGTGTGAGATGTTGGCTTATGTCTTGTTTCTATTTTCCGGTTTTCCCAGAAGTTTTTGTCAAATTTTGAGTTTTTACCCTAGAATGGGGTTTATCAAATAGTAGATAACTATAGTCATTTACTGCTGTGTCTTGTGTACCTAACTTATTCCCCTAATCCAGAATTTATAACTACTAAAGACTTGTTCTTTAATCTACAGTAACTTAAATCATGAAAATTCTGTTTGGGTAGAGCTCAAGGGAGGGAGGAACATTTTTTAAAAATACTAACTAAAATAGCTCCCACAAATCACTGCTGTAATGGTGATTTCCTTTTATTATTTCAAATGGCTCCTTTGTTAATTAGCCTTGATTTTAAAAAATATATACCTCATAATATCATTTTAACTATTGAATGTCTGTCAGTTATGTAATTTCTTTGGTCACTTTATAATTTAAGAAATTTCATTCACATAGTATTCTGGTATCTGATATAAGTTTTCATTGTGGTTCTTTGAAGATCTTAAAAGCAAACTTATTTTTAATAAATGCCTTTCTTGGTCTAATATTATAAAATGTATCTGATGCTTTCAATTACTTTTAAAAACTGCTGTTTCACTTGAATAAAGTAATTAAGTTCAGTCTTCTGTGATATATTTTTGGCAGTGATTTTCTTGCTTTTAATATGGTTTGGTGGATAAAAACACTGAACTGAAAGTAGAGAGACTGGGTACTTCTTTATCATCTGTGGTATAACATACAGAAAAAAATGTCTAGTCTCTTTCCTTTCATCCGTAAAATGGAAATTTCCTATAATTATGCTGTGAAGAATTAATTAGTTAATATACAAAATACTGATATGGTTAAAGAAGTAGAACATACTCTTTGGCTTTATTATTAGACTGTATCTTCTGTCACAGGTCACTTCCAAGAAGTCTCAGTTAAAAGTACTTGGAGAAGATAAACCTTGGAACAGATGCCCCAGATACTTAATAGTTGTATGATCCTGGGCAAGTAGCTTAACCCCTTTGTGCCTCAGTTTCCTCATATTAAAATGAGAAGGTTGGACTAGGTGACCTCTGAGGTATTTTTCAGCCCTCAAATTTTATTTCTATCAGATCAGCTATATATATGCCCTTGGAATTTGACATTTTTCTTTCAATTGAAATGAGTTATATGATGAGTCCATGTTAAAATATCATTAATATATTTGTGAAAAGGGAAGCTACAGATTTGATTTACATGTTAAGTATGCAAAGTATATTGGTGTGAAAACTAAATTTTTTTTAAATGAAGATTTGACCATTTCAAGAAGTCTTAGTATAAAAAGGAGGTATGGAGATTGGTAATGTAGTGTTGAATTAGATAGGAATACTTGAGTCAAACTTCACTTCTTATACAGACTAGTTGAAGTACTAGTATGACTAATGACTAAATGACTAGTACATGTCATTTAACATCTGAATGTCCCAGACTCAACTCTGAAACTTCTAAGTTCCAAATCTGCTATAAGAAAAGTATTTCCACACTAAAAACTCACAGATCTGGACCAATTGAAAAAGTCTTGACTGATGGAGATTCATATTTGAATTTCTTGTGATTTGATTTACTCTATTGACCATGGACATTAATGCTGCTTGATTTCAGGTTCCTTTTCTGAAAAATGAACCACTTTCACCAGCTAATTAATTTAACAGAGTAGTTGTGAGGAAAGCATTATAAATAAGTCTTAATGTGCTATTTAAATAAGTTGATGATAAATCTCTATGTAATATAAAGAGAGGAATTTCAATATCCCTTATAAGAAAGGCATCATTAAATGGGAAAGATGTCATTTTATAGATTCTTTTCATAGATTTTTTTTTTCTGACGTGAAAATTGAGCTAATGTTTTAACAGGCTAATACAGGTACTTTATTCATTAAAATTATAGTATAATAGAAGGGCGGGTTGGACTAGGGTAGCTGTTCTCAAAGTTTTTGGTCTCAGGCCACTTTTAACATTCTTAAAAATTGAGGACCTCAAAGAGCTTTTGTTTATGTGAAATGTATGTATATACATAATAGATGTAATATATACTGTATTAGAATAAAAACTGATAATTTTTAAAAATTCATTTTAAAATAGTGATAATAAACCCAATTACTGGTTAATATAAATAATATTTTTTATAAAAAATAATTACCAGAATAAAAAAGATTAGTGATGAGTGGCACTGTTACATTATTTTTTCAAATTTTTCTTAATAGAAGACAAATGGATCCATACATTTGTTCTTACATTAAGTTGTGACTTTTCTTTTGGTTGAAATATATGATGAAAATCTGGTCTTACAGAAATAATGTAGGTGAAAAAAGGAGCAGTATTTTAATAGGCAAATAATGTGTCCCGTGTGTTCCTAAAGCAAACCAGCAACTGGGTAAAGTATTGGTATAATAAAAGAAAGGTATATAAAAAATTGGCAAATATGTACGTTCTGGTTCTTATATAGAAGTCAAAAAAGAAAATTGCCATCCCTCTTAAATGAAAGGCCTGGGCTACAAGGGTAGTTAAATATCAAGGCTCTTATTAGGAAAATTGTTGTAATGTGGTCCTATAACCCTTCTAGGGGTATGACTAAAGAAAGTATAGATATAGATTTTTTATAATATGTAGAGTTTTTCTTGGTTGTTGATAACCAGTATAGACTTGAAGAATATTAGAATAGAAAGTAACTCACAATTCCTTCACTCTGAAGATAAGAAGATTGAAGTCCAGAGAAAGTAAGATCCTACTTTTAAAAAAGCTTACCTTCTGTTGGGGGAGGGAACATATCCACATATAAGGATATGAAAATTGTTTTGGAGGGAGATGTAGCAGCTGGAAAGATCCTGGAACATCTTTAGTTGAGGTGACTTTTGAACTAAATTTTGAAGGAAACTTTGGTTTCCAAGAGACTTTGATATGGAGGGAAGGCCATTTCCAAATCTTAATCAGAAGGGCTTCTGACTCTTTAGTCCAGTGTTCTTTCTGTTTTATTAAGATGCTTGTTAAATAGTGAACATCTTTCCACAGAGACATACCATAAAGGAGACATTCCTTTAGATTCAGGATTACTTACAGTCACAACTGTCAAGACTTAATTCTTCCTGACACTATCTCAGCAAATAAATATCCTGCATATAGTCTCTGGAGAGGAATCTACTCTTATTTTCATTGAGCAAAACCAGAACTGTTTAATCTTTCTGCTTCTGTCATGGGGGACTAACAAAATGCCCCGTGGGTTCTGGAAAGCCAGTAGTATTGAGTTTGGCTTATTCTGCCTATTGGGTGTCCATCACTGTTCCTCAAGTTCTGAAGCATAATGACTCATATCTCACAGAAAGAGCAAACATTCTCACAAAAAAAGTCCTGAATTTTTTAGTTGATTGCTACACTCAGTACTTGGGATAATAGTCTTATTTTTGAAGCCAGATCTTAATGAATGTGTAGCTAGAATAACATTATTAGCATCATCTCTATATTTTCCATGTCCAAAAATTTCTGTTTCTCTAATCTACTGGACAGAGCCTTAGAGAGGCTTTGTTGATTTATCCACCTGTTTCTGGCTCACTGAGAGCTTGAGTTCTAGAAGTTCCTGGAAAACCAGTTGGACCAGTCTGTGCCTTTTCACTGCGTAGTGCTGATAGATCCTTCTCTCCTAAGAAGTATAATCCACTATCATGAAACAAAATAGGTCATTCTTGGATATCAGAAATTGTTGATTTTATACATGTATGCGATACAACAGTTAACTACTTTTTTTTTTTTTTGGAGAGGGGAAGGCAAGGCAGTTAGGGTTAAGTGACTCGCCCGAGGTCACACAGATAGTTGTGTGTTAAGTGTCTGAGGCCGGCTTTGAACTCAGGTCTTCCTAACTCCAGGGCTGGTGCTCTATTCACTGCGCCACCTAGCCACCCCAGTTAACTACTTTTTAAATATGGCAGGAGTTAGTTACAGCTGTTGCTATTAGTTTGATATTTTGAAAGATTGATGATTTCATTAGTGTGCAGTTAGCAGCCTCTCCACATTTCACGAGTACCGTGACTGAAATTTTTTTTTTTTGTATTCATACACATTTATACCCTCCTATATAGACATATGAGTAGGTATACATATTTATACATTTGTATTCTCTTCACCTATCCCTCATACTAAGAAAAGATTCATAAGTCACTATTATTGTTTTTCCATGTTG
>CM053597.1:73419766-73453020 GCA_028646575.1 Pseudocheirus occidentalis
GCTCAACGCAAGAGCCCTTGGCCTCGATGGGTCGCGTCAGCCTCCCTGCTATCTGCAGGCCGAGGGCTCTGAAGCAGCCCAATGGGGGCCGCTGCGGCTCTCAGCCGTTCCTGCTGCAACAGCCGCCTCCCGCTGCCTCCTTGCCCTGGGAGCAGTTTGGCCGGACCCGCTCTTCTCCTCCCCAGTTAGCAAAATCCACTGACCTTTCTCTTAGCCTTTTTGTCTTCTGGCCTGATAAATGTGGTTACTGTGCCTCCAGTGCTGCTGATCTGCTCTCCTGTAGCCGCGGCTCCCCGCCGGATGCCCCAGGGCCTGAGCCGGCTGGGGTTTCAGCGGAGGGTCCCAGACTGCTGCAAAGAGCCCCGCCTGCTGCGCTGCCTGTAGCAACAGATGTGCCTTCTGTCTTGTTGAGAGTTTTGGAGCTTGAAAATCTGTTTAGCGTCCCATTTTATGAGTTTTTCAGCATGTTTGTGTGGGAGCTGTGGTGCTTTGCTGCTTCTACGCCCGCCATCTTGGCTCCGCCCCTGAAATTTTTTTTTTAATGGTTGCTAACTTTTGATGACTCTTTCCATACTTGTCTGGGTCAGCCCTCCAACTCACAGTGTATCACTGGGGCCTCTCCCATATTTTAAGTTTAGTAAAATTAGTACTAATTACTATTATACCTACCATAGCTTTTGCTCCTCTAACTTAGCCTTTGAGTAACCACAGTCAATTCCACACTACTGGGTAACACTGTCTTTGGAATTTAGACAGGGATTCTTAATCTTTTTTGTGTATTTGGTGGTCCGAAGCTCAGAATTCCTTCTCAGAAGAATGTTGTCTATAGCTATTACTGAACAAAGCCTACATTTCAGTCAGTTAGTGAAATCCCAAGTTCACAGACCCTCTGAAAATCTATCTGGACACCAGGTTAAGATCTCCCGCTTTAAAGGAGGTGTAGTGTCCTGTGTGAGGAACAAAGAAAAGGCCAACTTGCCTTACTGAGTATGGGAGAGGGTATAATGGCCAGTGAAGAAAAAATTATGTTGGGGCCAGGTTTTGGAGTTTAAAGCTAAACAGTTTGTTTTATTCTGGAAACAATAGGCATAAGTTACTAGAGTTGATTGAATAAAGGAGTCATGTAGCCAGATCTTCGCATTAAGGAAAATAATTTGTCATCAGTGTATAGATAGATGGACTGCAGTAATGAAAGACTCGAGGCAAGGAGACTTTAGGAGTCTCTTAAGTGTAGTCTAGGTGTTCTTCCCTGTTCAGTCAAGGGGAAAGAATTGACCTATTTCCTTCCCCAAGCTCTCTGCCTAGGTAGCTACCTCTAATTTAACCCTTTGCTTAATTCCCCAGGAGAAGGTGAGGAATTTACTGCTCTGTGATAAGTCACTCAGTCCTAAAAGGTGCACTATGAACATTTTAGTACAAGGTGTTTTTTTTTTTGTTGTTTTTTTTTTTTGCTTTTTGGAGGGCAGTTGGGGTTAAGTGACTTGCCCAAGGTCACATGGCTAGTTTTTTTTGTGTGTGTTAAGTGTCTGAGGCTGGATTTGAACTCAGGTACTCCTGACTCCAGGGCTGGTGCTCTACTCACTGCGCCACCTAGCCACCCCTAGTACAAGGTTTATTAACCTGGGGTCTGCCACCTCTTCTTTTTAAATTAAAAAAAAAAATCAAATTAAGTACAATTTAAATAATTATTTTTGTTTTAAAAAGAATAATCTAGGCTCAAAGTAATGAAGGCCAGAAGGAAGATGGTAGCTTGTGAATAGCGATAAGGGGTCTTAGACTTTAGATGTGGATGGAGAAAGGGCAAGGTATGGCAACTGAATGTGTAACCTCATGCTGTGCAGTTTTGTTGTTGTTCAGTCATTTCAGTTATGTCTGATTCTTCTTGACCTCATTTGGGATTTTCTTGTCAAAAAATATTGGAGTATTATGCTATTTTCTTCCCTGGCTTATTTTTGGATGAGGAAACTAAGTCAAACAGGGTTAAGTGACTTGCTCAGGGTCACACAGCAAGTAAGTGTCTGAACTACATTTGAATTCAGGTCTTCCCAGCGCCAGGCCCAGTGTTTTATCCACTGTGCCATTTTGCTGCCTGCTTTCAATATTTGCTTTTACCTTTTTGTGATTCCTCCAATTACTGTGAAGGTCTTCTAGTGTTTTGATTTCCTTCTAGTGTTTTGAAGATATCAGTATAACAATGAAGAAAGTGATCTCTTATATGTGACCTTTTGTGACCTTTATGCCACTTTTACTTCACAAGTCATCATGAGTATATGCTGCGGTCTACTGTTACTCACTGTTTTTATCTTGTCCTTTAGATCACTTGCCATTTTGTTTCTTTTGATATTGTAGTATTACATGATTTATAATCATATTGCATCATTAGAAGAATAAGTGTTAGAGAATATTACAGCAGGGAATGGAGAGTAGGACCTTTGAAAGCACTGTCCAGTTTTTAAATGCAATCCAGCTTGATCCTGGCAACTATTTTCTCTGGGTGCAATTCATATTATAGTCTAGCCATAGACTTAGACCAAAACACATGTTTGTATTTATTTTGATGGACTAGCTGAGTGAGTTTTCTCTTTAGTTCATGTTGTCCTTTGTAATGATGTGTATTTTATTTTATACATCTAAAGACATTATTTGGAAAAGGTGTCTATTGATTTCACCAGATTGCCAAAAGGGGTCCATGACACAAAAAAGATTAAGAATACCTGGTCTAGTTGTATTGCTTGACAGTTTGTAAAAGATGAAGAGCACAAGAACCCGGTTTTTTCCTATCATTCTCAGAATTGGTGATGCTAAAGCCTAGGAGTCATAAGAGTAACTTAAAATCCTTTAATAGTAACTGAGTTTATTCATTAAGGCACTGATTATCAGCTGACACTGAATTTAGAAGGTTCAATCCCAGTTCCACCCATGAAGGACTAGCTTCTCTCTTTTAGTGGAGGTGGGGTAGAGCTGATGATGTACAGTAGAAAATAGACATTCTTCGTCAGCGCTTTGTGTCTGCTGAAATGAAGGGATGAGCAAGTGTAACCTCCGTTTCTACTTTTAGTTAAACGTGTAGTGCTAGCTTCTTGAAGGGAAGACCAAAGAAAAAGTGACTAAATTCCCATTCTATGTCATCTGGATTCAAATTGATATTGAGAAATTTAGGTCATTCTCTCAAAAAAAAAAGATCTTGTGTTCCTGTGATCTGATTCATTCATGAGAAATTCTCATTAGCTCATAACAATGTGATCTCTGTTAAGGTAGATTTATTTCTTTTGGCTAGTATTACTGCTTATTATTTTCAAGTTACAGGCTTGATTTTTGCTTTCTTAAGCTCTAAATGGGCAGTAGAACCTTCATCTTCCATAGGTTCATACTTAAAAGGATTATGTAGTGAACTTCTCATTTGGGCACTTAAATCATATGCAGATTTTCATTACTTTCTTATTGTTTTGTGTTTGTATACCTTGCTTCAAGTTGGAGTATACTTCTCTGAGGGTGGATAATGTTGTTTTATTGTGAAACTCACCAAATACGGAAAATCTGACAGGTAAAATAACTCCTCTGTAGTATTGACTAATTTATACAATATCTCTTCCGTACCTACTGAAAGGGTTCTATCGTTACCATCCCAGCTTAACAGGGTTAATGGGTAGTCTTGTGAATTTTTCAATCTTAGTTTTTTTCTCTACCACCTTCTTTCTCTTCAAGATAAACTCGTGTATGTTAGGTTCTCTTCCATCTTCCCTCTGTGCCTCTTGCTACTTAAAGTTTCATTCTACCTAATGAATTCCTTTTTGTACATAAATTATCTTGTTTAACTCCTTCATCACTTTTCTTATTTCTTAACCAGGTTTATCACATCAAAATCTGTTCTCTGTCTCCATCACTCATTCCTTTCCCTGACCTTCCATTTTGTGGGCAGGTAAATGTTAATAATCTTGACTCTGTGGTATCCTGTTATAAGGAAGCTGAAAGTTTTTAAAAGTGAAATTAGATATAACAAAAACCAGGGCCTGTAGCCTAAATTAGGTCATTTGAAGTTGCTAGAAGAGACAGAAGTTTGCTCACTGGTCATTTTAATTTTTTTTTCCTCAGTGGAAGAAATTTAAATGAAAACTATTCAACTTTATTTTGGTTTTCTTCTCTTTTTCACTGAAAAGCCATCTGTCATTAAGCATTTATTATGTTCTGGGCACTGTGCTTAGTGATAATTATACATAATGAAAATTAAAAACAGCCCCTCCCCTCAAGGAGATTGCATTATATATAAATAAATATATAAATGCATGCAAGATGAATACAGAGCAGGTAAAAGGTAATTTTAATAGGGTTGTTGCCAGAAGCCAGAACTGGGGGGAAGACTGGGGCTTTCTTGGAGGAGAAAGTGACAGGAATTAAAGGAAATTAGGGATTCTAAAAGTTAGAAGTTCGGAAGGAGAGAGCATTCCAAGTATAGGGAATGGCCAGTGCAAAGGCATACAGATGAAACCTGGAGTGTCCTGGAAGTGGCATTATAGTTTAAATTTTGTTGATTAAGCTGTAACTAACCCATACTTACAACATTTAAATTTTTTTGCATGCTTCTTGTTTTTGTATCACCTTTGTTTCCCAGTACATTCCTTTTCTCCCCTCCCTCCCAGAAATCCATCCTTATGATAGAGATTTTAAGGGAGGGGGCAGTATAATATTGTTTAATGGGAAGATAAATAAAATTTGGGGACTTAATATTTTATCATTGATTTAGTGTTTTGTCATTGTTATTTTTCAGTGACTATCTCCCTTCAAAAGATAGTTGTTGAGATGGATTTTCCAAGACTGTATTAAGCAGTAAGATGGTGTCAAACTCAAATAAAAAATGGGGGCCACTAAACCATATGTAAGGATCCCTGTGAGTTGCATATTGATTTAGAAAACCACACAGTTAACATTATCTATGTTCCATTTTGTTTTTATTTATTTTGTTAAATATTTCCCAGTTACATTTTAATCTGGTTCTGGCTACACAGGCCTCTAGTGTAGTGGATAGAGAGCTGGCTTTGGAGCTGGCTGGATATACCTGGATTTGAGTCCTGGTTCTGGAAACCTAGGAAAGTTAGTTAACCTTCCAGTACCTTAGGTCAGCTCTCTAAGAAGGCTGAGTTGCAGAGAAGGTTACATTCTGCTTTGATAGAGGAAATTGTTCCCTACAAAAATTATAGCCCATCCCTCTGAATGAGAAATTGTGACCTAAATTTTGATGTCAAGATAGTCTTGAAGCTTTTTTTTTTAAAGCGAATTTCAATTTTTGTCTCTGTTTTAGTCCTTTCACATAATATGACATCCTGATCGAGAAGAAAGGATACTGCCATACGATCCTTCCTCCTCCCCTTTTCCTTATGATTTCATTTAAGATTCAGCTCAAATTCTACCTTTCCAGCTTTCCCCCACCCCACATACACACCCATTCCTTCCTTTTGATATTACTTCACACTTATCTTGCATATGTTTGTATGTTATCTTCTACACTCAGTTGGGAGATCTTTGAGTACAGGGACCGTGTTTTCTGTTGTTGTTTTGTAGCCCGAGTGAGTTCCTGGCACATAACAAATGCTTAATAAATGCTTGTTAACTGTTTGCCTGCCATCATTTCAAAGCTTTCTAGAGCAGGGTTTTGTTTTTGATAGGTATGGAGAATGACTGGTTATTGCACTCTAGGTAGATGGAACTCTAGAAAGAGCAAAGAGTGTAGTTTGAGAATATGACGTGATGAAGGTATCCTCATCCTCAAATTAAAAAAAAATCCAATGGGAAAACTCATTTGTAGGAATCTATTTCAACTTAAGCAGTATTTATTCCATTTTCTCCTAAATTTCTTAGAAACTCTAAGCAGAGCAGTATGTGAGGAAAATTTTGTTTCTTGTAATTGTACTTCTGAACTGTAATTAACTTCCTATTAACCCCCCTGTTCTTAAGGTCTACTCTGTCAGGAGGAAGATATGTTTTCTTCAGTATTAACCAGTGAACAATCATGGGATATTAGTACCGGCACATAGCATTAATTTAATAAATGCTGATTGACATTTGTGTTGGTCAGGTAGAATATCTTGAGCTTTTAGGCTCTTTACAACTTTTATCACTGAATTAACTAGTTGATAAGCAAAGGAAAAACTTCTTCATAATGAATTTTTTTTTGTCTTATTTAATGCTCCCTAGAGAATAAATTCATAGATTTAACAGGAAATAGAATTTAGAAGTTAGTGGTAACAACCTCTGATTTCCCAGATATGAGCAGACAGAGGGAGGTCCCTTGGCCAGGATCATACACATGGTGGCCGAGCTGGCATTCCAGCCAAAGCCATCTCACTCTCAAATTCAAGGTGCTTCCCATTGTAGTATGCAATCTTGAATGTCTCACCTTTACTGTGTTTCAATAATGTCATTAATCCATTATTTTCAAAAACCACTGATTGTCCTGCGGAATACTGGTTGATTGCTCAAAATATAATGCTCTTTTGGAACTAACTAGCCCCTGTAATGTTTTGCCTCATGTTTATTTGGTAAATGTTGTAATATAATCCCTTTGCAGTATTTAAAGTTCTATTAGTTTTTATACCTGTTTTCTCCATATTGACATAATTTGAGGTCCTAAACTAGATAATCAGATTGTTTTGATCCAATTGGTTAACTTGGCTCTTGCATGCGATATTCCTACAAGACTGGCCTACTTGGTATTCCCTGTACATGATATTACATCTTCTACATCTGTACTTCAGCATGGAATGCTTGGAAAACCTACTTTCCATCCAGGCTCAGTTCAAGTACCATCTCCTTCAGGGAGATTTTCTTGACTCCCTGGATTGATATTTGGACTGTACCCTAATTACTCTGTGTGAATTTTGTATAGATTCTGTATCATCTGTGAAGTATTCTCTTTCCATGGTCTCTCTATCCCCATCTTTAGGTTGGGACTATCTCATCTTTGCATTTGTGACCCCGGAGCCTGGTACCTAGAGATGTTTGATAAATGCCTCTTTATTGACTTATAGTGAAAGAAGGGTATCATTTGCCACTTCATGGGGAGGGGTGGCATCACCATCTTTCAGGTCACGTAGGCTCCTGTCCTTGGTATCATCCTGGGCAACTCCTTTCACACATACACACACAGACACGCCTTCCCCCTCCACTCCACCATAAATAAGTTGTTGAATTCTGTGGTTTTTCTCTTCATAGCATCTTTTTTTTATCTGTTCACTTGTCTTCGCTCACACAGCTACCACTCTTAAGTTCAGTCACTTGTCACATCTTGCACAGTTACACTAATCTCTTCATTGATCATATTTCTCTAATCCATCCTCTGCACAGCTGCCAAGGTGATTTTCTTCAGTGTTACCCCTTTCTCAAACTGCAGTGGCTCCCTGTTACCTCTAGCATCAAATATAAACTTATATTTTTGACATTTAAAGTTCTTCACAACCTGGCCCTGACATATCTTTCCAACTTAGAATCTTTACTCCCCTACAGGCACTCTGCCATGCCAGCCTTCTCACATTTGTTCATATTCAATATTCTATCTCCAGGCGCTTTTTTTCTGTGTGTCTACAGTACTCTTCCTTTTCAGTTTGACTTGTTGGAATCTCTGATTTTCTCAAAGATATTAACTTAAGACTACCTTCTGCTTAAGGCATTTTCTTGTTTGCCAAAAGGATGTCTTTTATCTACTTTGTGAAGTTTTTGAAATATGTATATACATACACACACACACACTCACAATATACATATGTCTCCTATAGAACATAAACTCCTTGAGGGTAGGAATTGTTTCCCTTTTGTTCCCCCACCCCCACCAACCACCAGCACATAGTAAGAAGTCACATAATAAATGCTTGTTGATTGAGTGATGCTTAATTCTGTAGGATGTTGAGGCATTTTATGATGGAGTTTCACTATATTTTAACTTCCAGATTCATGTAATTTGCCCAAAACATTTCCATCACTGTTATATGAAGTTGAACTATTTTCTTCCATCTATTAAATTCTGAAATAAAACCTTTTAACAAGAGAACTCAAATTGTAACTGTGAGGAAATTTCACTTTTATAAATGTATTTTGAAAACATGAACAAAGTTCTAATTCTATTCATCTTCATCACTTAATGTTGGAATTGTTACAGGAACCAAATGTATTCAGTTAAATTTGGCTCTCAAGTATTGCCCATATAAGCTGACTCATGAAGGAAATGGCACAAGTTATAGCTAAAATCTCCAATGAAAATATGGCGTAGGACTTAATTTGCAAGAATTTAAATCACAGTTACAAGATACTAGTGAATTGTTAAGGCTTTTACAATATGTATTTGGTTTTATTTCAAAACATAAGGAGAACTAGCATTTTTCTCTTAACAGCCATCTTAAAAGCTAGGCCTTATTGAGCTAAAAAGCTTGGTTTATGTTCATAAGAGTGATGGTTCATGCTCTACTGTCAAAATGAATAGATAGTGATGTGCAAGATTTTTAGAATGTTATTTAGACCTAAAAAGCTGGTTTATATTTCATGTAGGGTGCTTGAAATGTCTCTAAGAGTCTCAATGTATCTTCAGCTTCATCTAAGTTGTATAACTGGTATATATATATATTTTTTTGCTTTTTTTTTTTGCTTTTTGGAGGGCAGTTGGGGTTAAGTGACTTGCCCAAGGTCACACGGCTAGTTTTTTTGTGTTAAGTGTCTGAGGCTGGATTTGAACTCAGGTCTTCCTGACTCCAGGGCCAGTGCTCTATTCACTGCGCCACCTAGCCGCCCCTGTAACTGGTATATTTTTAAAAGATTTTTTTCAAATCCGGCCTCAGACATTTAACACACAACACACAAAACTAGCCATTGTGACCTTGGGCAAGTCACTTAACCCCAAATGTCCTACCTTCCCCCTCCCCTCAAAGGACTTTTTTTGTTGTTACCTTAGGACCAGAAGGTAAGAAGTGTAATTATTTATGTTGTTATTTGTGTGGAATTATTCAGTAAATCTTCTGATTACCTTATCTTCATCTTTTTATGAATAAGGTAATAGTAGACTTAACTGAAAAATAGCAAAATATAGCTCATAGCATTTTTAAAATAATAAACTTTTCTTTTATAGGGAAATCCTCATTGACAATTCAGTTTGTTGAAGGCCAATTTGTTGACTCTTATGATCCAACCATAGAAAACAGTAAGTAGTGTTTGTAAGTATTTATAAAATGAGAAGCCTTTTTTTGGTACAGTTTTGATAACCATTGTCACCTCCTCTGTAAAATGGGAATGATACTACCTATCTTATAGGGTTGTTAAGATCAAATGTGATTTTTAATACTAAATGGCAGCATTAATTAGGTATAGGGGAGTGAGAGTAGGCCCAAACTTGGACACAAAAGACTAAATAAGGTTTTTTAGTTTATCTCTTTAGCACCTCAATTTCTCTGTATTGATCTTGTTTATCTTTTCTTTCTTAGAACATAGTAGTATTCCATTACATTTATGTATCACAATTTGTTTATTCCTCTACTTTGTTTTCAGTTCTTTACTACTATAAATATTTTGGTATATCAATGGAGCTGTTCTTTTTTTTGTCAATGACTTCCTTGGAATTATGCCTAGTAAGTAATGGAATCTCTGGGTCAAATAGAATAACATTTTAGTGACTTTATTTGCATAATTACAAATCGCCTTCCAAAATGGTTATACTTATTCATAGGTCCATCAATAAAGCACTTGTTACTTGAAGTAAAACCTCAGGGTTGTTTTGATTTATATTTCTTATATTATTAGCCATTTGGAACATTGCTTCATGAGGTTATTAGTAATTTGCAGTTTTTCTTTTGCGAACTGTGCATTTTATATCCTTTGACCACTTATGGCTTTTGGTCTTAGATGTTTTTCAGACATCTATATATCTTGTATCACAAGCCCTTACCCAAAAAATTTCATACAAAGATTTTTTTTCTAGTGATCACCCCCTTATCCTATTTATGTGTGTACAAAAGTTTTTCAGTTTCATGTTATTAAAAATCTTCCTTTGATTTGTTTTTGGTAATGATCTTTTATATCTAAATTATAAATCTGTCATGAATCTTTTTGCTGTGTGTGTGTATATGTATATGGCATGGATGTTGATCTAAACCTAATTTCTGCCAAACCACTTCAGATTTTTTTCACTTGTTTTTAATCAAATAATGATCCTTACCCCTCTAGCTGGAGTCCTTGGGTTTGTCATACCCTGTGCTACTAGAGTACATTGTTTCTGGATCTTATGTGCCTAATTTGTTCAGTTAATTAACTTTTCTGGGTTTGTTTGTTTTTTAACTGATACTAGATAGTTTTGTTGACAACTACTTTGTTTAGTAGTTGGATATTTTGTAATGCTAGGCTCCATTCCTTTCCAATTTTTAAAAATTATTTCCCTTGAGATTCTTGACCTTTTTTTCCTCCAGATGAATTTTATTATTTCCAGCCTAGTGCACAAGTTTTTCTGCTGCCAGCATCCTTGACAAAGGAGGACCGTTTTAATTGTAGTGACCACTGTACTGTTTCTTTCCTACAGAATTGGGGCAGGGAGGATTTTTGAGGTGTTACAGTAAAAGCAGTTCTGTATCTCTTAAGTAGATAGATATTTTTTTTTAAGCTGTTCTTTTCCTTTTTTTTAGTACAAAATGAGCCAATTGGAGTAGGGATGAGGTATCCACAGAATCGCTGGTTAAAAAAAATTTTCTAGCACTATTGCTTTGAAAATAAAAGGAGCCATATTTTACTTTTTGAAATTTCATGGATATAGTAAGATGTACTATCAACTGAAAATGCTCTGTTATGTAATGCAGTGCTAATAAGATCTAAAAAATAGATTATTTATTCTAATAAGCCTCCCGTAGCCACTTTTTTTTGTGCAGATTGAAAAATTTTGTGATAAGTACATTAAGGATCCCTGAATCCATAACTCATTTATAAGAATAGGAGGATTAAGCCAACATTTTCCTCAAATGAAATCTATCTTCTAAAAATATAACTGAATTGTATCCCCCAAATTGCTAATCAGTTTAGAAAAATTATTTTTCCCAAGAATTATTATGCCGAGAAAATCCTACTTCTTATATAAAATTTGTGTATTTCATATATTTATTAATCCCCTTCCTAGTTAGTCCTTCTTACTGAGCTTTCTTATCTACTTCCAACAGAAGTATTCCTCAGAGATTCTCGATTTTAGTGGTTAGAGGAGACTGGCTTTGGAACCACTACTCTAAAATTGTTTCTGTCACTATACTGTTTGTGTGACCAGGGCCAAGTCACTTAATCCCTTGGTTGTTTTGTCAGACTGTAATTTGTATATGAGTTGCTTTAACTGCATTAGAGAATTTTTAGTCAGGGAGTTCCCTACCCTGATATAATCACACATCTAGACCAAAAAATCATTGTATAGATGAAGAAACAGTTGCGTTTCTGTTCATGTTGTGGATAACACTGAAGCATAGTGCTATCCATTTTGTTATCTTTTGAATTCCCTAATAGCCTATTTTTCATCATATATTTCTCTAATGACAAAAATTTATGCTACTTCTTGAAAATTCTTTGTTGTCAGTTATCGTGGCCTTCTTGTGCCTGCGTGTACCATTTCATTGCCCTTTGGATAATCCTCAGTATCACTTCTTAGGAGACTGAAGTGTTCTGTCTCAGATATATTACAGTATCAATAAATTTGGAGTTTAAAAGATGGACCTTTCAGTGAGAATCTGCTTTTGGCCATTAATGCAGTTTCCCAAGAACAATCCAAGGATATCATCATTCAAGAGACACTGGGACTCAAACAGTAAATTTAAAAACTGGGACTTGAACCTCAGGAATTCTGACTCTAAGGTGAACCTGATTTAGCCTTTTGTATTGAGGTGTACAAGTCAACATAATTTTTTGTTCCACAAATAGTATGCTTTGGTGGAGTGGAAGGAATGGGGTAGGACATAATGCTAATTAAGTCTATACTTCAAGAAATTTAATTTCTTTTTAAATAGTATTTTATTTTTTCCAATTATTTGTAAAGGCAATTTTTAACATTCATTTTTTTAAAAAAAATTTGAGTTACATATTTTTCCCCTCTCCCTTAGCAGTCGGATATAGGTTATATATGTGTAATCATTTAAACAGATCCATATTAGTCATGTTGTAAAAGAAGAAACAGACTAAAAGAAAAAAAAACATGCAAAAAAAGAGAAAATAGAATGTTTCAGTCTGTATTAAGACTCCATCAGTTTTTTCTCTGGATGTGGATAATATCTTTACATCATGAGCCCCTTGGAATTGTCTTGGATCATTGTATTTCTGAGAAGAGCTATGTTATTCAGAGTTGATTATTCACGGTGTTGCTATTACTATATATAATAGTAATTTTTAATGATCTGTTTTTTCCCCATTTTTAATGATCTGTTTGGGGTACAGATCTAGTTGCACTATTCCAGGATCAAAGGTATACACAGTTTGATTACTCTCCAGAACGGTTGGATCAGTTCACAATATTTATTAATTTAACAAGTATATGTTCCTTAGATAGAGGAATGTCTAAACTGATATAGTTTTCCTACACTTCAGACATTTCTCTACCTCAAGACAATTTGAGTAACATAAGAATCTTGAATAATAAAAAGGTCATAACATAGTAAAATCTAGTCTGGAATTAATATTTTACTCTGTAGAACTATAGCTACTTAAAAAGTATTCATTTCTTTCTTGACTATGCTCCAATCAAAGATTGAAAGGCCTTGCTTCCTTGAGATCAATCTTATTTAGTCCTATCATCTTTGGGAGTAGAGAAGGCTGTGATTTTAACCAAAGAAGAATTAAATTGGGTTACCACACTTAATCCCTAATCCTGGGAACTTTAGCCTTTGTTAGTGACCTTTTACACATTTTCCTAAAGTGAAAAGTCTGGAAAGTACTTTAGATTAAAGAAATATTTATTTCTTAACTTTCAGTTGAACTGAAAAGGAAGTTTTAGAGTATGTTTCCATAAGGGGTTGAACTAAAATAGCCCTTTCCAGCTTGGAAACTCTAGGTCTGAGATTGAGGACTTTTTGTACATCTTTTACAAGATATATAGTTTAAAAAAAAAAATCTGGAGCATGTTTTGAAGATGTTGGTGAGAGTGATAAAAATATTTATATAAATACATTTATTTAATATTTAAATAAAAGGATTAGATGATATCCTGTAGGAGACAGAAAACACATGCTTCCTCTGAGTCTGGAGGAGAGGCAAGGATGGGTAAAAAGAAATTTTGAAGAGTGCAAGGAGGAACTTGAACTTCTTACTTGGTGACCTTGTTCTCAGTTAAGTACAAGAAGAATCCATCCTGTTTACCTTCTGAGTTCAAGGAGGAATGGGGAATATGGTTCTAGATTTGAGGAAAACAGAAAAGGAATGTGAAGAATGCCAGTAGGATGCCAGTGAAATGAATAAAGAGATTGCCTAGCGGCCATGAAGACCTAGCTGAGGTTTACACATGAATTAGAAGTGAATGCCATCAGCACAGTTTGACTTTAATGGTACATGAAAATTTGAATAGAGCAAATACATGGAAGGGTGGTTTGTTTTTTTTTTCAGGGTTGGTGATTGACAAGGCAGGTGATAGATAAAGAAGAAAATGATAGAATCTTGGGAGTGCTAATTTAAACATCATTGCTGGGGGTCTGTGCTGGGTAAGAAGGCTTAGGCAATTAGAAAGGGAATGATGGAGTGGGAGAAGAGGTAGGAGTTTGGAACTTTGAAGGTCATGAGGAGGGTCAAAAGTGGGTTTGATAGGAATGAAGGAAGTGGGAGAGACGGAAAAGAAAGACTGAGGTTAGAGAAGACAGTCTTACGTCCTGAAGTATTCTACGTGATGTCAAGGTCCAAGATATAGCACCACTACTAGTTGAGGGAGAGAAAGAGCTGCAGTTGTCAGAGAGGGTTTAAGAATACATTAGTAACAAAGGGAAAGCCAGATTTCACCTGAAGTGAAGTGAAACAAACGTTACAGAAAAAAAGGTAGAGAAATGGGATGAGCTTGCTCACAAAAGATTAGGCAGGTTTAATTTATGGCATTTATAGTTTGGCTCTTCATTTACTTAAGAGACAGTCTCTAAATTGTTTATTTGCAAAACTATCAAGAGCTTATTAATGTTTTATATTTTAGATTGCATAATGTATGTTTTCATCACTGAAATCATGTAACAGACATTTAAATTTAAATTTTTTTTTACTTTTGAATTTTGCTTTAAAAGATCACTTTGTTCCTTTTTAAAATAAATTATGGCTAAACGAAAAATTCAGGCATATTTGTTTGCATTTTTTTCTCACCCCTTTCCCATTTTAGGAATAGACTTAATAAACTTATTAAGCCCCTGCTATGTGCCAGGCATTATGCTAAGTGCTGGGGATACTAAAAGAAGCAAAAGACAAGCCCCTACCCTCAAGGAACTCACAATCTAATGGGGAAGACAGCATACAAACAACAAATATATGTTGGAGGAGACAGGATGGAATGGCATTGCTTGAGTAGATAGAGGGGTTAAGATTTTAGAAAATCAGAACTTGGGTAAAGAGTAAAGCCACCTCATTATATGACATCGGAGGAGACAGTGGCAGAAGGCAAATGAGTGAGATGAGATAAAGAAAAGGGAAGATGAGAGAGAGCACTTTCATTTTTTTTTTCTGTAAAAAGTGGTCCTCAGCTGAGAGTATAGGGCAGAAGGGGAACTGTGAGAGGTGTGAGGAGGGTTGTAAAGGTTTGGAAGAAACACTGTGGGATTAAGGAAGTAGGGTCACCTAGGAGTAGTAAGGGCCTGGTTGAGGTTGTGTAATATAAATTTGTAGTGGACTGGATCAAGACAGTTACATGGTTTTCTTCACCTGCATTCAGCAGTAGATGTGTAGGAACTAAAGCATCAGATGGTGAGTGATAAAAGACTGTGGTTTGGTAGGGTGATAAGTGGGCCAAAGAATCAAGAAAAGGACAGTGTTGCTTTGAACTGGTTTACCAAGAGAATGAGATGGGGAAAAGAGGAGCAAGTGGCTAGTGCAAGAGAGATGACCTGGGAGAGAACTGAGGGATAGGGGACCTAAAACCACTTGTATTAGTATCCATGCTCATCCCTTATCCTATATTGAAGTACTGCAAAGTGCTCTGTGGAGAACAGTCTCATTGAGAATGAGAATGATCCTACTGTATGCCGGAAATTGTAAAGAACCTTTAGATAGGTACTATCTTCACCTTTTCCTGTTGAGTTCATTTTCAGTGTTGGTTGTGGATTATAAATTAGCCTTATAATATTAATGAACCATGGTTATCATTGAAACTTTCTCACTCTGGATATATACCATCTTGCTATTGGAAGATTCTTTTACACTTGCTGATGGTTTCCACATTTCCTTGAAGTGTTGAAAGCTTGGGGTAGTTTGTAGAATGCTTTCTAAACACTGCTAGCTTGTTGGCTTTGGTTAGTTGTCACTTTAAAGTCAAGATATTGTGGCCTAGCTCAAAGCTCTTTTGTTCGAGCTTTCCTAATATTAAAGTCTCATTCCTTAGAAATCTTAGCTCTGTCTTTACCACTGTATCAGTTAACTGATATTTTGCTCTTTGTGATATTTCATAATAATAAAGGTAACAGCTAGGATGGCAGTTTGTAAACACTTTGCAAACATTACCTCATTTTATTTTCATAACAACGCTGGGTGGGAGAGTATGCTAGTTTTATTCCCTTTTTACACATGAGAAAACTGAGGCAGACAGGTTAAGTGACTTGCACAGGGTCACAATCTGTGAACCTAACCGCTTGAGCAAGGGACTTATACTATATAACCCATAGCACATAACACAATACTCATAAATATTTGGTGGTTTTTTTTCTATCTCATTATTATATATCATGCTTTTTGTCTGAGGTGCAAATCCCAATTAAGCTACGATTTTTTAACCCTAATTTTAGTTCTACCATAAAATGACTCAAGTATATAACCATAGAGCAATTTATTTTGCATCATTATTTTATCTATAAGCTCTTTAATTAGCTTAAAATAAGGTTCTGGTTACTGGAATATTTTATTGAAGTCTCAGTCTGGTTGGAATACTTAAAAAATATTGGTGAAAATGCCCTTTCTTAGTTTAACTGAATTTTTCTCTTCGGGAAATACTGCATTACTTTAGAATCCTCATTATGAAGATCAATTTTAAAGTTTTACAGATTATATCTATCTATCTATCTATATCTCTCTCTATATATATATATGCAGATATATAGGTGTATGCTATTAGACTGAGGACTCCTGTTAGGTTCTTATTACCTGAATTATACAGTATATTGAGTAGGCCATCTTGGGTTTAAAAACTGTATATTATTAAAACTACATTACAATGCAAGTGGCAAATAAAACAGACCTTGCCTTAAAGAGCAACTTAACATATAATTGACTTGGGAATAGCAGTTCAAAAGTCTTTATGTTACAGTACCACCCTATTGCTTCTGGAATAAAATAGAAACTCTAGCCTGACATTTAAAGCTTTTGAAAATCTGGCTTCTTTTCAGATTTATTTCATTTTCCTCCCCTTAACGAACTCTGTGTTAAGCCAAATTGGCATTCTGTCTCCAGCCTTCAAACCGTCACACATACTTTCCCTCCATGTGAGGAATCTTTGAGCAGGTAGACGGTTTAGGTAAGGACTAAGGCTATTTTTGTTTCCTTCATTTCATGTCCTTTGTCACCTTAGCCTCTTAGACTATCTAGCTTTTCTTCGAGATTTAGCTTAGATATCAAGATAACCTATTTCCTTCTGGAAGCCCTTCTTTTGCTTCCCCCTGAATCCTATTAGTGTCTTCCTTCAAATTACGTTGTATTCATTTGTCTGTATGGGTTATGTCTTCTGTCCCTCTCCTCCCTACAAAACAAAACACTTCTTTGAGAGCAGAGACTGTGTTCATTTTGGCTTGTTCCATGTACCTAGCACGGTGCTTACTCATGGTAACAGAGGAAATGTTTTAATTGCATGTTGCCATATTTGAAGTAAAAGGCATAGTAGTAATAATTTGGTTCTGAAGAATAAAGGTTATGAAAATAACCTCTGATTAGTCATCCTCGCTAACATTTATTGAGTGCCTATAATGAATGTTGACTATAAGTATCAGTTATGGTAATCTCCATTTCTTTTAATCATTTGATGATAATATACCTTTATATTATTAGCATTCTTCACCCATCATTTTAAAAATCATTTGTTTCAGCCATACCCTAAATTAATGTTGAAATCTGATTGACCTTTGTATTCATGTTCATTTCATTACTTGGTGATACTGGTTTCCTTTCCAACTTTGTCTCTATATACCTTCTCACTGTGAAAGCTGTTTTAGCATTAGAAAGAATTCCATGCAACATACAAATTGCTTAGGCATAATGAAAAATTTGAGTATAGCAGTAAACACTTATTAAGCACCTACTGTGATCTGAGTACTGCCCTTTTCTAATAAACAAGTGAAAAGTGTATGGAGTAGAGGAAATAACCCCTCTTCATCTAATGTCTTAGTTGTCCCCTGCTCACCCTTGTTTTCTTCTTTCTAGGTGTTGGATCTTTTAGTTTTGTTGTAGGAAGTAAGGGATTGGAAGAGAGCTGTCATTTGTTACCGGAATGAAGCAACTGTTAAACAGCTCATAAATTCTTTTTCAACTTACTAATCTTACTTTGCAGTTTCCAAAATTATTTCCAGAATAATTATTTTCAGTTTTTGTCTGGAAGCTCTGATTTTCTAAAATTTTAACCCCTCTTTGAACTGATTTTACATCAACTTGTATTTGAAAATCAAAGTGAAGCTATAGGATCATAGATTAGTTATAGTAGAACAAGGTTTAAAACCTAACTCCAAATCCAGCACTTTCCCCACAGTACATTCTCAACATGATAGTGGTACTTTAAATATTTAATAAATGCAGACAAAAAAGGAGAAATGTTATTGGTTGGTATTTCTGTAGAATTTTTTATTTTAAAAAATGTACAGATAATAAATATTCTGGTTTTTTCTCCTTGATAAAGAACTGTGATAGAATGCTTAGTGCCATTAAGTTGAGTGGAAATGATGGCCATTAACTCAGAATTTTAATTCCTTTTGCAGTTTTATCATACAGTGAAAATCTTTAATCCTTTTTTTGTACTTAATGTTCTTAGTGCTTCAATTAAAAGAATGTTGTGCTTGGAAACCAGACTTGATATTAATGAGGAGTTTTTAGCCTTCTGAATTAAAATCAGATTTTTCTTTTATATAAAAAAGAATGCCCATAAATAACTCTTTAATACTTTTGTGGGATTATGCATTGACCCATAATTTGCAAACCTTTTTTTTAAAGAAAAGATTCAAGATTTTCATGAGTTCATTGATAACTTGATGTGTAAAAATGTCTTCATGATGAATAGAGCTAAATAATGAAAACTGGAAGAAAGGATAGTTTTCTTTTGTGTTGAGCATTTTTAGTTACTTTATGCTTTAGTTTTAATAAAGTAAATGTTCTGATTGGAGTTGCTTGTTTTTTGTTTTGTTTTTTTTTACTGTAGATTAACATTTAATTCCTTTTGTTTGTTTTTTGTAGCATTTACAAAATTGATCACAGTAAATGGACAAGAATATCATCTTCAGCTGGTAGACACAGCTGGGCAAGTAAGTAATCTGTAGTGGCTTAAAGATCCACACAGTTAATTTGTCCATTTTGGTGCTAGTTTTGATTGTTTAATGCTCAAGAATTTTGAAGTTGTTTACATTAGTGTGGGACAGAGACTACCTACCCAAATTTGAATCAGAGTCTTGACACTAGTTTGCAAAAAGGAAAAATTCTTTACTGGCTTTCTGAAGAAAGGACAATTCCATGTCACCCAAGATGGGTGCCAGCCACACAGTGCAAGTTGCAGAAGCTCACAGATTTCTTTTATCATAATCCTAACTCCACCTCCAGTCCCTGTCCCACTTTACCATTGGTTGGTAAGACAAGCTGACAATCTTTTTACTGATGCTAACTAATCGACGCAAAGCAATCTCAATCTATTACCATGATTATTACTAATAAAGCTCTAATTTTGTTAGATAACATACATAATACAATGAGGTTCACTAAGCAAGTGCAGAATACTGAATACAGAATGCCCTAGAATACTAAACCCCCACCAGTCCAACCTAGATGTGTCCTTCTCTGGGCCCGAGTGTCCCATGACCACTCTCTGCTTTCTAATTGGTATTTTATGTCATCTCATTTTTAGTATTATCTAGGAGTTCTCTGGGAACTGGGAACCCAACTTCTTTCTAGGACTACTGCCTGGTACTTTTCATCAGTAGTCTTGTTTGAGCAATTCCTGCAGTTACTAAGAGTACTATTAAAAAATATTAAATTGGAGGGTCATAAAAGAAACTTTTGCTTTATATTTGGGTTTATGTTTATATTTATATTTAAATATATATTTATATTTGGGTTAACATTTTGTAATTGATTCTACAATTGTGATTAATACTTAACTCTTTAGGTTTTACTTTCACTCATTAAATGTCCACTATGTGTACCACCCACTACTTAATACACACAGCCTCATAACACGAATACACATATACCTATTCCCTGGAGCAGCTTCTCACTGTGCTTTCCGTCCATCTACTGTAGGCTCCTTCTGCCTTGCTCCTGGTATACGTGGCTCACTCTCCCCCTCTGCTTCTTTTCACCTGTTGCTCTAGAAACAGTTATCAGAACAGTGGTACCATTGCTTCTATAAAGAGCAAGACAGGGGTTTCACTCACCATTCGTGTGATTCTTCTTCCTTTTCCCCATCTCGAGACAAAAACTCCCTTCTTTGGCCCCTGCTCCCTGATGGGATTTGTCATCTCTTGCTATTGGAATCCTTGAAGGAAGAGACTATCTGATTTGATTTTGGTGTTTGTATCCTTTGTACCTACCACAGTTTCTTGCACAGTGTAGATGCTTAATAAATGCCTTTTCACTTATTCACATGACAAATAAGATGTCATATCTATCATAAGAAGAGATAACTTAAAATAGCAAAAGAAATGTAAATTACAAAACAATGGGAAATAACATGTAAGACAACATGGTGGAGAACTGTAAGGGGAATGATCAGAGCAGGGTATTTATGATCATTTATTAAATGCTGTCCATCTTTAGAGTGCTTTACTAGGTGTTTTGGAAAAGATATGAAGTTTATATAAAACAGTCCCTACTCTCAAAAGATAAAGTCTAGTAGGGGATTGACAGTGGAGACAGCTGTGGGGTACCATCTGACATGTTACCTACATTAGACAATATGTCAAGTCTGAGGGAGTAAAAGGGTTAATAGTTTGGCTGGCAGTAAATCAGGAAAGAAGAGTATTTATAGGAAGGATCAGGGAATGGTTCTTAAAGGAGCTCATTGGTGAAGAGACACTGCATAAGGGAAGAAACATGGAAGCAAGGATGTGATTGGGCCGTCTCGGCTGAGAATGTAGATGATGAGCAGAACTAGTAGAGAAGCCAGTTTGAGCGCCAGGTTTTGTGAGTGAATGAGTGAGGTGTATCAGCTGAAATGGGACTTAAATACTAACCTAAGAGCTTGTGTTATTGTGACTGTATAAAAGTGAGCAAACCTCAATGGAAAAAGATAAATATGGTATGGGTTACTAGAGGTATAGGATTAAGGGGATATTGGAATGTTGGAAGAATAGGAGTAAATCCTTTTGACATCTTGCATTTCCCACTACTACAGAGAAGAGTAGCTGTCAGCCATTCCAATGGGAACCACACCATTGACCTAAATTAAATTAATTAGAAGTTGTAATACCTAGAGATAAACAAAAGGGCTGGGGTTTTACTAGACTCTAACTATCTGATTCTTATGAAGAGATCAGGTAAGCAGATTAAGTCTGATTTAGATATAAACCAGAGGTTTTCCTTATTTCATTTTTTGTTTTAGGCTGAAAGATCAGATTGGAATGTGCCAAAAGTCAGTGGCTGATTTTGTTGCTGTTGCTAAGTTGTGTCTGACTCTTTTTGACCCCATTTGGGGTTCTCTTGGCAGAGATACTGGAGTGGTTTTCCATTTCCTTCTCCAGATCATTTTACAGATGAGGAAACTAAGGCAATACAAGTTTATATGTCTTTCCCAGGGTTACACAGCTAATAAGAATCTTGAGGCCAGATTTGAACTCGAGAAGATGAATCTTCCAAATTTCAGGCCTGGCATTCTATCCACTGTGCCACTGAGTTACCCTCTGGCTGATTAACATGATGCCTAATATAAACCTGAAGTTAGCTGTTTCTCCCTTCTTCCTTGCTTTTAGGTATAAAATGAATATGGAATGAGGGCATAATAAATAGTGGCAGCAGATTAATGACCATTTTTGAGTTTTTTGAAAGCTAGATTAAGCATTGGGGAAGAGAGGAGAGAAGGTTTAACTTGGAGCTCTGTTTCTAGGAAGTCACAGGAATAGCAAAAGTTTAGTTCCATGCATATTCCATGCGTATATGTATATACAAACATATGCCCTTATCACTTCTTCATATCTCCGCTGACCTTCTCAATACGTAGTACCTAACTCATCATGTTTTTGTTTTGAGAAAAACAGTTTTATTGATACAAGCTGAGTAGGCCACCTCATTTCTCTGTTTTTCTAGTGAGTGAGAGTTTTGGTTCGTAGAGTATGAGTAGTGCCTCTGCGAGGGAATGAATATGTGCAAAATTTAGAGACACTGCTGAAGACACATCTTTTTATTTGGAAGAAAGCATTTAAGCTTTTCATGTCATGTTTTGAGAATTTTAATCTTTCATGTGTAGTGTGCTTCATTGTTACTGGGACTGTGTACATTTCATTCTTTTGTTTTCTACTGCAGTTTATTCATTAACCATACAAGAGGACAGGGAAAACCTTTTTTGGTAGCACTGGCTTAGGGGTTTTGCTGTGGAGAATAGAGTTGGGCAGCTAGTACTGGCTTCTTTCATCTCTCTGCTTCCTGTTAGATAGGATCAGAGCTCTGTCTTTCCCAGGCCTTTCTTCCCTTTATTTCTGGAGAGTTATTCTAAAAGTTTGCTTTTTAGCTTAGGGGCAATAAAATGAAGAGTAACTTTGGAGTCCCAGTCACTCCTATTCTATGGACTTTATCAGGAAAAAAAAAATTGGAGTACAATCTCAATAACTGATCTCCCAGTTAGGATAGCTCTTAACATTCAGGCAAAGGTTTGGCTCTCTGCTCAAATTAAAATTTTTGTTGATCTCTAGGTCTCTTTATATTTGAAGCAAAAATCAAGCTATAGGAAAGGTTGGGTACAAAAAGCAAGCAAAAAATATTTTAGTGTCTGTTTTTAAACAGGCAGAGAGAAAGGAAGATAGGAGGAGAACAGAGCTTTTATTGGGATTCATTGGGTAGAGCTAGTAGCTTCAGCCTGAGTCACCTGTGCTGAGATGCCTATGTAAGGACCTGATGGCTTTCCAGTTTCTCTTTTCTCTGCCTCAGCTTAAGCTTTCCTTTCAATGTTGCCTTTTGTCTGCTGCCCTTTTACTTTGGCTCTTTAAGTCCTGGGTTGAATGGGCTAGTTGGAGGCAAGAATGATAGCTGAGGATGCTATGTCCCCACTGCTGCTGCTGATCAGCTCTTGAAGACCTCATTTGTCATTTTTAGTGTCTGCCAGACTGTGCCCCTTCAAGAACTCCAAGATGTGACTCTGCCTTCTGCCTCAAAGATCAAGATAGCCCCTTGTTCTGCTGACCAAAAGGAAATGTTTGTCTGTGCAGCATAAATTCTCAAATCCCTATTTCTACTGTAGGGCAGGGACTAACTCACTTTTTATATTTGTGTTCCCGTTATCAGGAATAGTAGCATTTGCAAAATGTTTGTTCATTGAAGCTTTCCTTCATTCTAGATATTTTTATATTCTTTCCCTTTTTGCCCTCATAGATACCTGTCTCTCTCTCTCTGGAAAATATGTCATTTCTGGGTATATCTTTCATGTCACATAACCTGGCACTTAAGGCGCTTCACCTAATTTTTCTGGCCTTATTTCTCATTTTCTTTCCATTCTTATCTTTTAAGTCCCATTCCAGCTAAATTGGACTAAGAACTATTTCCTGACCTCAGCACAACATCCTGCTTTCATTTATTTACACGAGCAGTTTCCCATACCTGGAATTATACTGTCTCTCCATTTCAGAATATTTATCTTACTATCATTCTGGTTTTACCTCTGGGAGTTCATTATCCCCTTAGTATATGAATGTGCTCAAATTACCTTGTATTTACTTACCTGTGTATATATTATAAAATGTAGGTTCCTTGGCAGTAACTAACTAGTTCATTTTTGTATTTGAAGTCCTAGTACATAGCTGGTATTTAATAACACTGTACTGAACTCTTGAAATGGTACCTTTAAAACATTTTTAAGTGTCTATAATGGGGCGGCTAGGTGGCGCAGTGAATAGAGCACCGGCCCTGGAGTCAGGAGTACCTGAGTTCAAATCCGGCCTCAGACACTTAACACAAAAAACTAGCCGTGTGACCTTGGGCAAGTCACTTAACCCCAACTGCCCTCCAAAAAAAAAAAAAAAAGTGTCTATAATGTAGGTATTATTATTAGTCAATATATAGACTAGTATCCCTATCTCACAAATTTCTGCATGTTGTTTCTCTTACAAAAGCAAGAGCTGAATTTATATAGAAATGGCTTTAAGAAATAATAGTTATTTGCATATTGAGTTCTAAAAAATAAGTCACAAAAAGGAAAACACCAGAAGTGGTAGAGATTATTTTATTTAGTGATGATAAAGTGAGGTGTCATAAAGAGAATAGTTGGTTTCTCTACCCTCAGCCTCTTAATATTTTTTTTTCTGTTTACCAGTGGTGAAATACTTAGATCTAGCAGTTATGTATATATTATATATATTGTCAGTATATTGGCTACATATGAACACTGTGTACCAAGCTCTATATCATGCACTGAGAATACAAATACTGCAGCAAAGTCAGTCTCTGGCTTCAAGGAGCCTCCATTCTAATGGGGGGGGCAGGGCACAGCACACATGGGGAAGTCAAGTTTGAAGGGATGGTAAGTGGGCCGTGGCGTACGCACGCCATCCAAGAATGATAAAATTGATTTGATCATGGTTCTAAAACTTGGGGGAGTACGGCTACAAGGTTGCTAGTTAGGCCATTTGAGAAAAAGGCTTAGAATAGGAAGTGAATTAATGTATGGCTTGGGGTCCGTCTGAAATAGTGAGAAGGTACTGCAGTCATCATTCAGGACAGTGGGGTCCCAAGGTAAGTGTTGTGACTTAGCTAGCTTGAGATCCGATGACAGAACGGAGGCTAGAAACGGTAGTTTTCTGACCCCCAGTCTGATTTTCTTTCTATTGTACCATTGTTGGCTCTTTCCTCATGAAACTTACTTGTTTTTTATTACTTCTTTCATCTTAGAAATGTGGGGAGAAGTCAACAGTTAACTCATCTTAACTAGTTAGCAAAAATCAGTTTTGTAAGATAGGATATATTGGTGGTTAGAGTACTGGTTTTGGAGTAGGGATGACCTGGGTTACAATGCTATGGTCACTGGGCAAGTCACAATCTCCAAGTCTTAGTTTCCTCAGATATGAAATGGAAGCATTACCTCTGGTGAACATGTTGCACAATTGTTGTGAAATGTAGATGATCGTTATGCAAACCACTTTGCAAACCTGCTGTATAAATATCAGTTATTATTAATTGTCTACCCAGTTTAAGGGTACTTGCTTTTAAATATGTCCTTCCTTACTCTCCACACACATTCCTGCGCCAGCCTACTCTAGATGCATTTGGTGAGTAGAAATGTAGTAGTATGATTTAGTAGTCTTGCTTTAGAGTATAGTGAACTAAGTGCGTCCATTTATATGTTTATTTCCATGTAACAGTTAATGTCCTTTGGAGAAATGTTGATGGTGATGCTTTTTATGTTACATGATTTCCTTGAATATAATTGTGGGTTTTTTTCCCCTCACAGGATGAATACTCCATCTTTCCTCAGACGTACTCCATAGACATTAATGGTTATATTCTTGTGTACTCAGTTACATCAATCAAAAGGTAATAAGAACTCATTGCTATTATGTTCAGCTCTAATTGATAAACATAGCTGCTATTAGTCTTTTAGAAAGAATTCATTTTAAAGTATCCCCCCAGAAAACTTATGTGATACTAGTACTAAGGAGCTATTAGAATGATCAAATGGAGCGCTATTTTTGTCTTTTGAGTCAAATGGGCCATTAAGCAGAAAAGGTAAATGTTTGTTATTCATATATTCGATTTGAATCATAGAATTAATTAAAAGGATTTGTTTGTTGACTGTTCACGTAATTTGCCTTTTTAGTCTCATGGACGGGAATAAAAAATTGAATATTAATTAGATAAGTTCTGTGCTGCATTGTTAGTTGCAACATTTGGAATTTAAACTTAAATTTTCTGGTTTTGTATCTAATAGTACAAAAAGTCTTAATGTTCTTTTTACACACCTTATGGAATAGATTGTTTTAAGATATTTTGCAGCACACAAAAAGTATAGGGCATGTAAGGTAAGTTGGAGTTAGGATATAATCGTGTGTAGATAAAGAGTGGAATCAAATTACAT
Organism: Pseudocheirus occidentalis; assembly: GCA_028646575.1. Taxonomy (NCBI): domain Eukaryota; kingdom Metazoa; phylum Chordata; class Mammalia; order Diprotodontia; family Pseudocheiridae; genus Pseudocheirus; species Pseudocheirus occidentalis. Next base: position 73,445,391 of record CM053597.1, read on the forward strand.
GGTCCATAGAAGTATCCAATCCAGGACCTTAGCTGTGTTGCCATGGTCTTCCAACAAGCCAAGTAGACCTGATTTTATATTACTATAAAGACATACATTATAGTCATATCTCAATTAACAGTACTAGTGGAAGGCAGCATTAGTGTGGATAACAAAAACTGCAGATACTTTCCTAGCATGTTGGAGCGTGTAGCCTCGCTTACCTGGCACAGGGTGACATTCTTGCTATAAGGAGTAGAGCTTTGACCTTTATATCATCTTAAAGGCCTGGCAGCTTGGGCCAAAGGAAACTCCTTGGCAGACTTTCTCCTCCCTAGATCAACCTCAGAGTTCTTATCATACTTTTTGTTAGGTAACAACTGAATTTAAAGATGATGAGGGTTTCCAGTGAATTAGCCTATGTGTCAGGGTCCAGAGAGCTTCTCATCTTCTAGCAATTAAGATGAATATTGAAAAGAATTATTTTGAAATTGCTTTTGATTTCAAACAAACCACAGAAATTACTATTTTCATCAGTGTTAGCCCAGCATCTGAGAGGTAAGTCCTCATTAAAACATTGTCATTCCATTTGGAACTACAATCTTGCCAAGTATTACTACTTTGTTTTTTAACTTCTGTTCTTGGTTCCTAATCCATGGGAAATTGTTACTGATATGACCTTCAGTCCAACATCAGTCTCCTTTAAAGACATCATAGTGCCAAAAATTTTTCCAGGGATTCCTATTATCAACTTAAGTAAAGCTCAGACTCCTTAACCTAATACTTAAGACTTTCTGTTTTACATCCTGCAAATCTACCTTTATGCAACCCATTCTCCAGCTCAGTAGGCCTGTGCACTGTTGTCCAATCCATCTAGTACTTTCCCACTTCTGTGCCTTCTATCTAGAATACTCTTTCACTCTTCCCACTTCCCCTCAGATCTACTTATCTGATTTTCACCTTCTTTTCAGGTTCAGATTCAGAATGCCTTTTCTGATTGTTCCTCTTCCAACTTCTAATCTTTCTTCTTCTTTTGAATTACTGTAGCGTCTTTTTTTTTTTTTACCTTTCATATTCTGTCTTAGATTATATAAGCTTTATATACATGTCATATCCTCCCTGCTGTAAGCTCCATGAGTTCAGTGTCTCTTTTTTTTTTTTTAATTTTCCACCTAATCTCAAACATTAGAGCCACTCAGATATTTGTTGAGTTAATGAAAGGTGACCATACCAACAAAATGTCAAGAACCACTTCATCCTAAACTGGCCATAGACAAATTTGTTTTCTTATCCTTCAACTTCCTCTTATTATAGATACCTTTTTAATTCCCTTTCTGTCTTCTCTCTCAATTTTTTTTCCTTGATAGAGAATTTATTTATCCACACTTGAAGTATAAATTACTATAGACAGCTGAAATTGTTTTTTAAACAGATTCCACAAAACCCATAAGTAAGAAGATGAAGCTTTAACTGGAATTTCTTTTAACCAATGTAATGGGTTAGAGGGGTTTGTGGAGAAAGTTGGAGTGAGGGGTGAGGAGAGGGAATGAAAATCTTGAACTAAGATGTAGGTGATGGAAGGCAGGGTGGCCTAATAATACTGGACTGGGAGTCAGAAAGTCCCAGGATCATAGAGTTGGAAAAGACCCTAGCCATCATCTTGTCCATTGCCCTTGACTTGCAGATGAAAAAACTTGGACATAAAGGTTGTGATCCATATAGCTATTAAGTAATAGAGCCAGGATTTAAACCATCTTAGCTAACTCCAGTCCCTAGTTCTGCTTCTTCCTGATTTTAGAAGTGGTACCCTGGGCAAGTCATTTAATTCCACTGGGCCTCAGTTTGTTTGAGGGTGTTTATATAAAGTCATCTCTAGGGCCTTTAACAACCTGTGAATCTGGTTGCCAACATTTATGAATATCACCAGGTCTGATTGTAACAGTAAATTCTGAGAATGTTTTCAGTTTGATTTGTGCCTGCTGAATACTGTCCAGAATTTACTTAATCTTGTATGTACAGTAATAGAAGACCAGATGACTTTGTTTCTATTATTTAACACAATATTTGTTTGGAAAACTGTTGTTTTCAGACGTCATTGCATCCCATGTTAAATATGTTTTGTATATTTTCCCCTTCCCCTTTATGTTAATTACTGTACAAGTCACAGCCTGAGAGAACTAAAATGGTGGGTAATGCATTCTTCTTTATCAGCAGTGCCCTCTTCTAGAAGGGTCGTATTATCAAGCCTATATTAAATAGGACTTGGAAATCAAGCTGAAAATTGTTGTATTTTTTTTGTTTCTGGGAAAACCTTAAGAAACTGAACAACAGCTAAACTAGATTTAAAAACATGGCTAGGCAGTTACCTAGGGAAACTAGGCCTAATAGCTAGTACAGCTCTGTATTTGAAAACTGTCTGTCATGGACTTAGGTGCTATCTTGGATAGGCAAATTCTATTCCTGTTTCTCCATCAGCAAAATAGTTACAATTTTTTTAAGATTGTTTTTTCTTTAATCTGTATAATTCTGAGGCTTTATGGGTGTGTTAAATGGCAAAATATTATAGAGTCCAAGAAGCATCAGGAGGTATTACTATTTTATCCATGTAAATTGATATCCACGTTGTAGTAGCTCTGAAGGTTACATGTGAGTTTCTGAAAGATTCTGTGGAAATGTTTCTAAGTTGTCAACCTGTTTTCTTTTTCATGACTCAAAGAAACTGGTTGAAATTATTCTCAGCCTGAATCATAACCATTGAACATTATTTTGTGAAATGAGACAGCAGTGCCAGAATGGTATACTTTAAACAATCACATAGGAATGCTATAAAAGCCATCCATCTTCAACATCTCATTCTCTAGGACTTAATTTCAAATGTAGTGTGACAAATGAAGATAGTCCAACACTCAAAGGACCTCTGATTTCAGTGGGGTAGGGATTCCCTTCACTGACAGGGAGATGTTCCTCTTCTATAACTTAGCACTCTCAAAGACCAAAATGCTAAAAAAAAAAGTTGTCACTCTCTGTTCAGTCAAGGGAGGAGCTCTTTCAAAGATAGCCAGGTTTGTCTTTAGTCAGTAAGCATTTGTTGAGCGCCTATTTTCATGTTCCAGGCACTGTGCTAAGTGCTAGAGATACAAAGAAGCCTATATTCAGTCTTTGCTACCTAGGACTCAACAGAGCCTGTGCAGTTGCATCATAACAGGGGTGCTTCTGTGACAGTGACAAGCTGCTAAACTGAATACCCAAGTCCAAACGTGGCTCTCGGTTGTCTTTGGTGAAAAAAGTGTACTAGAAAAGAATCTCCATTTTGTCGTTATCTTCCATTTTCATTCTTAAATATCCTTGGCTTGACTTGACTGTCTCTCACCATGTTTACTTTAAGCCAAGTTTCCCCTCCATTGCTCCTGGTTTTTGAAGTGTTATTTCTCTGTAATACTTCATAAATGAGTTTATATGCCAAACATGTGTTTCCCTTGCTGTCTTTCTCTGCTTGGAAAGTATTTCCTAAGGCAATTTTGATGTGACATAGCTTCTTCGGGTCTCTGTTATGGCAATAGACTTACATTGGTAACATTTCCAAAACAGTAAAACAGTGATGAAATTGATCTAATTGGTGTTAACTAATTCATTTAAGTAGATCAGGGTACAGTTGTTTCAAATGTATGTCATGACTTTCACATCTGTTATTTTGTCTTTGTTTAATTTTTATCTTTGCTCTAACAAGCCGAAGACTATACTAGATACAGATAACCAATTCACAAATATCATATCGGGCTCTAGTTATTTCCCAACTGTTAAAATATAATAAATGTAATTTTTTGTTATTTAGTGCTTGGCCCGCCAGTGCCTATTGAATTCTTGAAGAAGGTTTTCATAATGTAAAGGCATGGAGCTTCTGTGTGGTCTTCTTTGAGGCTTTGGGAGTTGTGGGGTATTGGTCACACAGGGTTGTCTTGATTCATGTATGGTTTTCTGAAGCCAAAGAGTTAATCTCAAAAAAAAAAAAAACCAATCAAAGAATTCATCTCCATATGGAGTTTGGCTCTTCCTTGGAAAATAATCTTTCCAGCATAATTGAATTGGCTTAGGATCACCTCCACATTTTGAGGCATAAGAACAGGATAATGATCAGGTGTTTTTGTTTTTCAATTTTCAATTTAGCAAACATCAACAGAAACAAATTAGCAAACATAACATTATTGTACAAAAAACCCATAAACTTTGAGTTATTTACAACCTGTTCTTTTAAAAGTTTTATTCATGCCCTTTGTTTGGTGGTGTGTTTTTTTAAAAAAAGAACATAAATGATTTCCCAATGTGCCAGGCCTCCTTCCACCTATAAAATGCTTCCTATTTTACTTTTTTTTTTCATTAAAGAAAAGTCAAGAAAGCAGCCACTTCTTATACCTCATACTAATAATCCCCCAGTTCTCTGAAAAGAAGGGAAAGGGGGCTTCATCTTTTCTCTGAAGCAGAATCATTAGTCCCGTTGCCTTTTTTTTTTTTTTTTTGGAGGGCAGTTGGGGTTAAGTGACTTGCCCAAGGTCACACGGCTAGTTTTTGTGTGTGTGTGTGTGTGTGTGTGTTAAGTGTCTGAGGCCAGATTTGAACTCAGGTACTCCTGACTCCAGGGCCGGTGCTCTATTCACTGCGCCACCTAGCCTCCCCTGTCCCGTTGCCTTTTAGTGTTATCATTTTCTTTAGCATAGTTTTGTATTCTTTTTCTGACTCTGCCTTTGATTCACATAAGTTGATAGCAGTTTTCTGTGTGAGTTCTTTTCAAATGATGGTTTCATTTTTGTATTTCTATCTCTGGAGTCCAACACTGTACCTAATGCATAGTAGGGACTGACTTACCTAAGCATATTTGTCAACTTTTTGTGGAACCAGTAATATTCCATTATATTTACATACCATAAATCTTCTAGTCAATGAGCAACTTTCAGGGTTTTTTCTTACCACAAAAAGTGCTACTACTACATTTATTTATTTATTTATTTGCTTTTCTTATTTATTTTGCTGAACTTGTGATTTTATTAATGTAGGGAATTCCAGGTGAGGAAGTTCCCCTTGCCACTGCAAATGAACGCTACTCTGTCCCTTATGATCTTATTGTTTCCTGGAGTACTGAGAAGTGAAGTACCTTGACCAGCATCTCAAAGCAGGACTTAAAGCCAAGAAAAGCCAAGCTGTCCTGATTTTTAGGATGCTTTGCTATAAATGTTTTGTTATATGTGGAATCTTTATTTCTATCTTTGCCCTTCTTGCAGAGATCTATATCTAATCTAAATCCAAGTGTTTTTCTGGGAGGTTGGAGCAGATAACAGCTCCACCAATAGTATATGCCTTACTATATACTGTGCCTTTCTACAAACACTGACTAGCTTCCTTTTGTATCATCTTTACCAATTTGATGACTGTGTGGTGAAATATCAGAGTCCTTTTGAATTTGTGTTTCTGGGTCTCCTGTTTTACAGGAAGTTGGGTAGAATTACATTCTTAGGCACTTGAAAGTAGTAAATTTGCCATTGTAACAACAAAATACCCTTAATTATATTTGTAAAGTAAAATGTTTTAAAATCTGTTGAAAATATTTTAAAATTTAGGGCAATTTGGTCTTATTCTGTCAATATTCAGAAGTTGAAAGGAAATGCTGTCTTTTATTACATTTGATGTCTAGGTACTTGTTAACTTAAAAAATTAAATACGTATCTGGCTTTACACAGTTATTTCATAAGCACTGTCAGTTTTATACCTTTTGAAAATTAAATCATAATTTAAATGAACTTCAACACTTTGTATTTTAAAAGGTCTTATGGTTAATTTTTAAACAATCCAATACAAAAACTGTAACTAAGCTTTATTTTGTTTATTGGGTGTATGTTCTTCATATCATTTAGTTTTTCATTTATGTATTAAGATTGTACTTGGTTTCTAAGTGCCTCTCTGTTAAAAACAAGTCAGAGAATACTCAAAAACAAGCCTTTCTCAGTTGGTCAGTAAATAAGTACCTACTATGTATAAGCCCTGTACTAAATGCTGGGAATGCAGAGAGAGGCAAAAAACATTGCCAGCCCCCAAGAAGCTTAGTCTTTGCTGGGGACACAGCAAGCAAACATATATGTACAAATGAGCTGTATACAAGATAAATGGGAAATAATTGACAGACAGAAGACACTAGAATTAAGAGGGTTGGGAAAGGCTTCCTGTAGAAGAGGGGCTTTTAGTTGGGACTTTAGGGAAGTTATCAAGCAAAGATGAGGAGGGTAAATATTCCAGGCATGAAGGACAACCAGAGAAAATGCCCAAAGCTAAGAGATGGAGGATCTTGTTAATGGAACAGCTAGGAGGTCAGTGTCATTGGATGGAAAAGTCTATGTCAGAGAGTAAGGGGTGAGAGGACTGGAAAAGTAGGAGAGGGAGAGGTTATGAAGGACTCTGAACCCAAACTAGATTTTGTATTTGATCCTTGAGGCCTTGAGGCACTGGAGTTTGAGTAGGGAAGTAACAAGGTTGAATCTGGACTTTTAGAAAATCACTTTGATTATATTATATATAGATTGAGTGAGGAGAGACTTGAGGCAGGCAAGACCCACCAGCAGACTATTGCAGTAATAGTGTGTGAAGAGACTTGAGGGCCTACATGAGAGTAGGAATAGTTTCAGAGGACAGGAAGAGGGCATATTTGAGAAGTGTGGCAAAGGTGAAATCAGCAGTGGGCATAGGGGAGAGCAGTAAGAGACTGTGAAGAGTCAGTTGTATTATTAAGCATTTACTATATATCAGGCAATATATAAGTTCTGGGGATACATATATAAGCAAAAACAAAAACAGCACCTGCTCTTGTTTCCAATGGGAGGAAATAATACTGAAAAGGGTGGGAAAGGTATAGAGGAAGCAGTTAACCTGAAAGTGCAGGCATGAGCTGAGTCTGGGCAATGAGATGGTTTGAACCCTTCCCAAAAATGGAAGTTCCTGGAAAAACTAAAAAATGGGACTATCTACCTTGGTTCCAGATGTTATGTCCATTCCAGTTTATCACGAATCAGTCAATGACTATTTTGAGTAACTTTTCTCTTGGGGGGGGGGTGTTGGGCGCAGATAAGAGGGGAAGGTGAGTAAGAGAACTGAAAAAGTTTCAGATGTTATATCTATTCTTACAGAGTTTATAATAATTTATATTTGGAAAAAGGCATAATAATGATAGGTAGCGTTTATATAGTGCTTTAAGTTTTGCAAAGCATTGTCTCTGTTCCTTCATTTGATACAACTTTGGAGGGCAGGTGTTACACCCATTTTACAGGTAAGGAAGCTGAGGTTGATGATTAAGTGTCTGAGGTCAGTTTGTCATTGAGACCTTTCCAAGTTCTTTTTCTGGTCATGGGTTTCAGGTAGACCAATAATTTTCAAATTGTCTCTCCTGGATCTATTTTCCAGGTCGGTGGCTTTTTCAAGGAGATATTTCACATTGCTTTCTATTTTTTTCATTTCTTTGTAACAGTTTAATAGTATCTTGGTTTCTCATAAAGTCATTAGCTTCTACTTGCTCCACTCTAATTCTGAAGGAATTATTCTCTTTAGAATGCTTTTGAGATTCTTTTTCCATCTGGGAAATTTGACTTTTTAAGGCATTCTTCTCATTGGCTTT
>CM053597.1:73453520-73469232 GCA_028646575.1 Pseudocheirus occidentalis
ACCATGGTCAGCCCGGACTGTGAAAGAGCCACCAGCAGAAGACTCCCAGGCATACTGTTCATCATCATTGTGCTTGGTGATGACAACTACCTTTTCTGCCACCAAGTAAGCAGAATAGAAACCCACACCAAATTGACCAATCATGGAGATGTCTGCTCCAGCCTGCAAAGCCTCCATGAAAGCCTTGGTGCCAGACTTGGCAATGGTTCCCAAGTTATTGATCAAATCAGCTTTTGTCATGCCAATGCCAGTATCCACCAAAGTCAGAGTACGCTCTTGAGGGTTGGGGATGATGTCAATCTTTAGCTCTTTACCACTGTCCAATTTGGAAGGATCTGTCAAACTCTCATAGCGGATCTTGTCCAGGGCATCAGAGGCATTGGAAATGATTTCTCGAAGGAAGATTTCTTTGTTAGAATAAAAGGTGTTGATAATCAAGGACATAAGCTGGGCAATCTCTGCCTGGAAGGCAAAGGTCTCCGCCTCCTCTTCTCCATGCTGTACTTCCTCAGGCATCTTGAATGGTTGCGGATAAGAAGGCCAGTTCAGGAAAGTGCTGAGTCCAGCGGCACCAAAGACCAGGTACCGTGAGGAGCTTGGCACAAGAGAAGTGATAAGTTATTTTTATTATGTTTTAAGTATTTATTAATAGACACTTGAGAATCTTTGGGGTTTTAAGCATTTATTTTGTGGCAGAGGAAGTAGATGATTATTCTATACCAGATGCCTATTTTTGTATGAATATCTGTCTTGAAGGAACTCTGGTAATCCTTTTTGAGAGATCATAGACATGAGGATGCTTATGCTTTGTTAGAGATTTTCCCCTAGAGTTCTACTCTTGGATAGGAGCAGAACAAGCCAGAAAGAAAGCCAGTGAGAAAAGCTTGACTCCAGTCTTTGGGGTCAGCTCACACCAATGATGAATCTGGGCTTCATGTGAGTGCAGAGCTGGGATCTCTTGTGGAAGGGGACTGACTACCCTGGGGCATAGATGATAGCATAAATTACTCTTTCCTGTAATTTGGCAGTGAAAGTCAAACTGGCTGTGTGACCCTGGGCAAGTCCCTTAACTTCTCAGGGTCCTAGGCAGCCCTCTCAGACTAAATTTCAGAGATGATGCATCATGGAAGAAGTTTCCTCCCTATACAAGGGTGAACAAAAAAAACCAAAACAATAACAACAAAGCCTTGATGTTGACTTATTTGTCTTGATGTCATATTTCTTCCGAAAGAACAACAGTTCCTTGAGGGTATTGTATCTTTAATACTAGAGCCCAACAGAGTGCCATGCCAACAATAGGTACTTAATAAATATTTGTTATTTCACCACCAAGGAGCACCGTGTTCTAGTGCTTGACCTATTGTATAGTAGGGACCAGGTTCTATCTACCAAATGTTCATCCTCCATCTGCTATGTTCCTGACCAGAGGACTCTCTGGGGCAACTCCTGAGCCCTTTTTGAAGTCCAGAAGAATGACTACCTGCCTCTCACCCCTTGGCACCATCCCTTTGTATGTGATGATACCTGCCTCATTAGACCACGGAGTTAGCATAGATTTACACCACTAGATCTTGTCTAATCTCCTATTCAGCTATGTTTTCTGCCTTGTTACATTACTGCTTGTATACATTATTGATTCACTTACTGACAGTTTTAATCAGAGTAATAGAAATGAATAAAGAAAGCAACATTGACATGCCCATCTCTAACCTGAAATCCTGTTTACACCATTCATCCATCTTCCTTTTGGCAGGCAAGATAAAGCAACAAACAAATTAAAAAAAAACACACCAGTAAACTGTTGTTCACAGCTGTCTGGAGAGAGAGAGAGAGCGAGCTAGCAAGGAATCCACCCTAGAGGGTTTTCTACTCATGTAAGACTCTACTAAAAATTCAGTGTCCAGTCTGTTGGGGGGCATCTCAGGAACTCTGTGCATTTCTGCGAGTCCCTTTCCAGGCAGTATGGGCTCCCCCGGCAAATGAGATTTGTCATTTTGCTCATATAGGTTTAGAGCAAAGACCTGGGCTTGGGAGATAGAGGAGATGAGGGGGAAGATGGTGACTCCAGAAGCCTAGAGGGTGGAGAGTGATGGGGAGCCAGTGCCTCCTGATGCTGACATTCATGGAGATACTTACATTTATTTCAGGCTGGTGTGTGTTGTCAATTAAGTACAAATCCAGCCAAGGTATTTGAATTAACTCTGGGTGCAATGTCTCAAGTAGCCTCTAGGTGACACTCTATTCAAACTGTTCCTCCCTGTCCTGTTTGTGTCCATCCACTGCAACATTCCCTAAGTCAGGACAGTCCACTCAACACTTGAACAAGTCTGGGCTGCTTCTCTCTTCCTTCCCATCCTGCCTCCTCCCAAATGGCACCAATTGTGATAGAGGAAGCATTTCCTTTTTCACTCCTGGGTTCTACTCTAAGAAATCAAATGAAATACTAAATTATTAAAATGTTACAATTATTTGTCTCTGCCCCCATTGGGATGGGGTGGAGGACAGCTTAGCCTACATGTCAGTGGTTCTTATGGTCTGGTAGCCATTCATAAGTTTGTACTTCAGTGAATAGAGCACCGGCCCTGGAGTCAGGAGGACCTGAGTTCAAATTTGACCTCAGACACTTGACACACTAGCTATGGGACCTTGGGCAAGTCACTTAACCCCAATTACCTTGCCTTGCTCCCTCCCAAAAAAACCCCACAACCTCTCCCACACACACAAGTTTGTGCTTCAACATGACTGATGTAGAAATATATTTAATATGATTGTACATGTATAATCTATATCAGATTGTTTGCTATCTTAGGGTGGGAGGGGAATAGTAAGGAGTAAGTAGTATTGTCCTATGCTTCAGGTACTTGATGGGTTAAATGAGGCATTTGCAGGCGAATGAAACCTCTATTCATAGCATTGTGTCTCTGGGGAATGTGTTCCCAGCACCAACCAATTAAAAAACAAACTTTTGGAATACAACCTGTTCCTAAAATGAGGGATTAGCCTGTATTTGAAGGTCTCTAAGACATAAATTAGGGGTTGATGAAGCAAAGGAATTTGCCCAAGAATTCTTTCAAGCAGCAAGCTTGCCTGGGATATTTAAAAATTGGATTTGATTTGCAGAAATTCAATTTGTACACAGTTGGTTTCAAGCACATCTGTGGGGTAAAGGTAAGTTGCTCTGTCCTTCTGAACCTGATGCACTTACAGTAATTCCTATACAGTACTGAATCTGTTGTCATCTTCCTGAATAGTCAGGTCAAAAGCCCAAACAAACCAAAAAAACCCTCCAAATTAAATGCCATCAAGTCTAATTCCCTCATTTAATAAATGAGGAAACTGAGACATAGGTTAAGTGGCTTGCCTAGGATAACAGGTTAGTAAGTATCTGAGGCAGAATTTGAACTCAGGTCTTCCTGACTCTAGGTCTAGCCCTCTAATATGCCCACCCAGGAGCATCTAAAGTTGGTCCTCTAGCCATGGATCTGCACTGTTTCTTCCCTAGAACTGAAGTCAAGAAGACCAGAGTTCAAATACAGCCCAAGACACTTATTAGCTGTTTGACCCAGGGCAAGTCACTTAACCTCTGTTTGCCCTGGTTTTATTATCAATAAAATGAAGGAGTTAACTTTAATGACCTCCAAGGTCCATTTTGGCACTAAATATATGGTCCTATGACCTTTTTACCAAGAGGCGGGAGGTACATGCAATGCCAAGCAAAGGCAACTTCCAAGGTTTGGATTAACAGCATAGCAAACCCCATTTATTCAGCAAACATTCACAGAACAGAGAAAGTCAAAATACAGTATAATTTGTTCATTTAGCAAGTAAGCTCTCAGTTCAATCCAGGTATTACTCCATCCCTAGACAGTATATTCATTTAGTCAGTCAAAGTCTCTTCTCAAATGGAGATCAGTTTCCAATCATAAACAAAGTGCATTCATTTGGTCAATTACAGAGCACAAAAAGGCCAAAGGTTTCCCACCCCTGGACACAAAGTAATTACAATACCATCCATTAACACCAAGTACTTTCTCCAATCGGGCAGGAGAGCACAAAAGGCCATCTACCCTTAAGCCATAACAAGGTTAAGATATCATCTCAGCACTGAAAACCTTCTTTCATCTTGACCAGAGGAAAGCCCTCAGCAATCTGAGTTCATGAGAAGACAAGGCTCAAAAAGCCATAGCCAGTGTCCTCATCGAGTCACTCTGCCTGGAGAATAGTCCCAGAACCCCTGAAAGCATCAGCAAGGCCCTCTTCCAGGATTTCTGTGAAGGTACCACATGAAAATCTTCCTTCAGGACTTCTGAACCAATAGCCAGGTTCCAGGACCTCTACAGCAGCAGCACTGTCATTCACCATAAGGTGAATCTGGCAAAATAACATCAAAACAGAATTTCACCATCACAGCCATGCCTCCTCAGTCCTCAGCAGCTCTGGGTGGCAGTTCTCAAAAGTCCTGGGCAGCTCCAAAGGGCCCTCAACAGTATTTCTCTCAGCAACTCAGGCTCCAGGATACTGGACACTGCTCTCCAAAAGTCCTTCTGGCCTTCTTTCAGCTTGGGCCTCTCTCCCAATTCACGGCTCCTCCCAGTTCAGCCCTCTCTCTTCATGTCAACAAGTCCATCCCACAAGTGGGATTCACAAGCTCTGGGTTTTAACACTCAACCCCAAAACCAAACTAATACAGGGGCATCTCCAAATTCTATTACACATGCATATATGTACATATGTGTGTGCATTTGTTTAAAAAGAGAAAGCCAAACTCTACCTAACAGGAGTGCATAATCTTTTTTCTAGTATTTCTTTGTATATTGAAATACTAGATTGTCCTAGTGAGGCTGAGGTCACACTGTGTGGTGGAAAGAGCCCTGTCCCAGGAGTCTAGACCTGGCTCTTCATTTTGGCTTACCACCTACTCACTGTGTCCTTGACTGCTCAGGTCCCCTTTCTAGGTCTGGGTTTTCAATTTGGTAAAATGAAGGGGTTGGATTAGATGATCTCTAATGTCCCTTCTAGTTCTGACATTCTAGATTCTATTACAAAGCCATAACTAGGGTGGAGCAATTGGGGCTTTTTTCAAGGGTGCCCAGTTTGGAGGGGGCACTAACAGCCCTTGCTGTTCTTGCTTGAGTAAACACTTTCCTGTACGTTGTGACTTCTCCAGAAGCAGCAGTGGAGTCTTTCTCTTCTACATGAGGAGGTGGTATCTGCCTTCCAACTGAGGACATCTTTTGTGCTTCTTGTCTCAGTTATGGCTTTGTTCTAGTCTGGGAGTGGGGAACCTGCAGCCTCGAGGCCACATGTGGCCTTCTAGGTCCTCAGGTGTGACCTTTTGACTGGGTCCAAGTTTTATAGAACAAATCCCTTTATTGTGAAGTTTGGATTCAGTCAAAGGGACACTTGAGGACCTAGAGGGGCCACATGTGGCCTCGAGCCTGCAGGTTCCCCACCTCTGTTCTAGTCTATACTAAGTCTCAACTATAAAGATAGGTTTACCCCACTTTACATCTATGCACAAAACCAGTCCTGCCTATATGCATTTTCAAGATGGTAGAGGCCTAAATGTTGCTCCCTGTTCTGTGTCCTTGGTACTTACATCCTGGACATCTACTGTCACAAACTGTACTCAGACATGAAGAAAATCTCAGAAGGAAGATGGCAGATAGTGATGTTGAATTGGATGAATTGAGAGTGGGAGCAGAAGAGAGTCTGATTGATATTTTATTTCCTCTGCTTTTCCTGGGGTGATGCTGTTCCTCTATTTTCTCTGGGACAGAAAGCCTAGTTTTATTTCCCCTGCATATGGCTGCTAGGAAAACTGCCCTAAAATAACCTGCATTTTTAAAAAAATTTTTTGAAAGAGATTCATCTCAACAGCCTGTAGTCCTGTTTTTGAAAATGAATTCTGAGGGATGACCCAGATAATATGCCTAAGGGCTCCCTGAGGGCTTTTCATAGTGATAGTGGGGTGTGTGTATGTGTGTGTGTGTGTTCCATACATATTTCTTAATAACAACTTAAATGCCTGACTTTTCCCAGGCATATTCCTTGAGTGCTCTTCAGTGAGGAGCAATCTGTGTTTCTAAGTCTGTTTCTTGAAAAGGCCAGCTGAGGCAACCTTCCATTCAGACAGCCTCATGTTGGCTCACCCACCTCCAAGTGCAAGGAAAACCAGCAAGGTCCAGGTGGGAGAGGTCAGTCACCAAATAAAGGGCTACAAAAGTGTCAGACTTCAGGATCAAGTTCCCTGTGTTGCTTCTAGAGCAGTGGTTCTCAACCTGTGGGTCACAACCCCTTTAGGGATCGAAGGAACCTTGTACAGGGGTCACCTAAGACCATCAGAAAACATATATTTCCAATGGCCTTAGGAACCAAGACACCATTCCTCTATCCATCTCCAGGCGGGTCTGCCCACATGCAGATACGCCCACATATGAGTTTTAAAGGGTCCGGGCATTAGGAAGGTTGAGAACCATTGTGAGCCTCAGACACAGAGTTCCCCATAAAAGTGACTGAGTCAAATAAGAAACCAGAGTTCATCTGTAAAAAAACTCCTGAAATGATTAAACCAGGCCACTTTATTCTCTATTCATCTGGGGATGTCCTGGAATAGGAATCCTTGTGTCTACCTTGGTAACAGAGTGCAGCCTTCAGGGACTGACCAGTTGTCACAGGATACAAAGTTCAAAGCCCAGCTTCTAAGAAACATCGTCTGAGAACTGAGTTTCATTTGGAAAACTTCTGGATGCTTAAATTGGTAGTCACTGAAAATGGATTCAGGCATTTGCCAGGATACTGTAGTCCCTGCCCCCAAAATTACCAAAATCAACTGAATAAAAAGCTCTGGGAAAGTGCTGGAAAGAATTTTGAACTGAAGTCAGATCTGGATGCTGGTTCTGGTCCTGACACTAATTGAATGATGTTGGACAGCCTCTCTTGGACTCAATTTTATCACCTGCCTGCCCTCCCTACTGCACAAGGCCATTGCAAGGGTGAGACTAGATAATGAATAAAAAAACATGATGCCTTGCTTCTGATTTGTAGCTCAGTCTACCTTGAAACAAAATGGCAGTCTGCAAAATTTTTCAAGTGGGTATCTCTTCTTTTGCAATAAACTGATAAAGAATGATGTGAATCGAACCAGGAGAGCAATTTATGGACTAACCACACTATAAAATACCAATGTTGAGGACCACAGGCTAGTGGAACTCTGACTCTGATGGCTGAATAAGCCCCCTCAGGGAAGGGCTTGCTGCCAGGTCTGGATCGGTTCCCCATCCCCCAGGAAAAGAGCTCAAGCACACAGGTTGAGGATTGGATCCTCCAGATAAAACATGGTGTTTATGCCCCTGGCCTGGGAACACTGAAGTGTACAATGTCCATAGCAGAAAACCATTTGGAAGTGTCCTATGCTTAAGCTTGCACTTAAGATAATAAAGGAGACTCTATTTTCCACCACTCTCTGAGTCCCTGGCTCTCCTTTAACTCACCTTCTTGTAGCCTCTGGGTAGACAGCTCTCTCAGCCCTACTGTGGGACAGCCAGGTTCCCTATATCTTCTCAGCTCTGCCACAGAAGGAAGGGTTCCCCTAACTTGGCCCACCACATACCAATAACTTTGAAAATTGTAATAACTATGATTAATACAATTACCATCCATAATTCCAGACCAATGATGAAATATGCTATCTGTTACAGAGAGGCAATGGACTTAAGGTGCAGAGGGAGACATATTTGTATACAACCGTTGAGGGTATATGTTTTGTCTTATTATGCATATCACACTACGAAGTGTTTGAAACTTCCAGAACCATACTACTACTACTACCACTAACTACTACTACTACTACTACTACTACTACTACTACTACTACTACCACTAACTACTACTACTACCACTACTACTACTACTACTATTACTATGACTACCACTACCACCACCATCACAATTACTACTATCACAACTACTACTACCACCACTACCTCTACTCCTCCTCTTTATACTATTAATAATAATAATAATAACAATAACATTTACATAGCACTTTCAGGTTTGCAAAATACTTTATAAATATTACATCACTTTAGTTTCAATATATCAGTGTGATGTAGATACTGTTATTTTCCCCACTTTACTGAAGAGGAAGTTGAAGGGCCGTATTGCCTGGGAGGATTTATGCAGCCTGAAGCTAATCCCCCAGGTAGGGAACTAGATGGGGAGCTGAGAAGGTGGGGGGGATTAGCTTCAGGCTACTCTGTACAGATCCCTTGGACACATGTAGTTGTTCGTGTGTTCTCTCCAAGAACAGACTGACCTCCTTGAGAGCAGGGGCTATTTTTGCTTTTCTTTGCATCTCCAGCCCTCAGAATAGTGTCTGGCATGTAAGCAAAACGTAATACTTGGTCGTTGACTTGATTTGAAGAAGAATAAGAATGATGGACATCTTCCTTTCAGGAGAGCTCCAATTTTTTTCGAGCCATGTGGCACCTTCAAAAGAGATCATGAAAGCAGACCAATGCAAAATACTGAGAACCTCACTTTCTTTGGTCAATCCCAGTCATGAAGACCAGATGTTCCCTTAGCCAGTTTGCCATCATAGCTAACTCATTGATGAGACCAGGTACTCTTTCAATGCAGTACTAGTGAGCCAACCTCTACCAATGTCCCGTCCCCTTCCACTTGTGTTGTAATGCTATTGCAGGGAGCTCGCCCATGTCTGGTGTGTTGTGACTGAGGCACATCCAACTGCTGAATTGCCCCATTGAAGAATAGAGGAAAACAGCAGGGTATAATAAGGTTATCCAAAATGTCAGGCAGCCTTCCATCCTCTGAGTCAAGCTCCCAGAAAAAGAGGAGTGGTGGACTTTATCTGGTAGCCTTGATGAAGAGCTCTATATTAGATGTATTTCTGGGGAAAGTTGGGTTTAGCTGCCACCTCTCAAACTGAGTCTTCCCAGTCTTTCCCAGGCAGTGTTCAGTCATATCCAACTCTTCGTGATCCCTTTTGCAGCAAAGACGCTGGTGTGGTTCGCTGTTTCCTTCTCCAGCTCATTTTACAGATAAGAAAACTGAGGTAAACAGGGTGAAGGGACTTGCTCAGGGTCACCCAGCTAGTAAGTCTCTGAAGCCAGATTTGAACTCATGAGGATGAGTCTTCCTGCGGGCAGGCTGAGTACTCTGTCCACTTCACCACCTAGCTGCCCCTTTCCCAAGTGCTGAAACTACCTAATGAGTATTAATGAGCACGAGTATTGGGGTAAGAGCTGGGAAGAGCCATTGCTTCTTTTTAGTATTAAAAATGAGACAGTGATCCCTGCATCACTCTGGGGACAGTGATTTTATATTTATTCTCTCAATGGAGCCTCACAACAATCCTGTGAGATAAGTAGGACAGGGATGGCAGTCTTCATTTTACAGATGAGGAAACTGAGGCCCGTGGGAGAAAAAGCTCACTCTTCTTATTAATTAATTTTCAGTTTTCAACATTCATTTCCACACGATTTTGAGTTCCAAATTTTCTCCCCATCTCTCCCCTCCCACCAACCCTAAGACAGCCCGCATTCTGATTACCCCTTTCCCCAATCTGCCCTCCCTTCTATCACACACACCCCTTCTCTGACCCCCTTTCCTTCTATTTTCCTGTAGGGCAAGAAAGATTTCTATACCCTGTTGCTTGTATATGTTATTTCCCAGTTGCATGTTAAAACAATTTTTGACATTCATTTTTAAAACTTTTGAGTTCTTCATTCTCTCCATCCCTTCCTTCCCACCCACCCTCATTGAGAAGGCAAACAATTATATATATATATATATATATATATATATATATAATTCTATATACACATATATTCTATATATGTGTAGTCATGCAAAACACTTCCATAGCAGTTAATGTTGTGAAAGACTATTTTTCTCCATCCTGTCCTGCCCCCAATTTATTCTGTTCTCTCCTTTGGCCTTGTCCCTCCTCCAAAGTGTTTGCTTCTAAATTACCCCCTCCTTCCATTTGCCCTTCCTTCTATCATCCTCCCTCTCTTATCCCCTTCCCCCCTACTTTCATGTAAGGAAAGATAGATTTTCATACACAATTGGGTGTGTATTTTATTCCCTCCTTAAGCCAAATCCAATGAGAGTAAGGTTCACTTGTTCCCTCTCACCTCCCTTCTCTTCCCCTCTATTGTAAAAGCTTTTTCTTGCCTCTTTTATGTGAGATAATTTACCCCACTCTACCTCCCCTTTTCTTCTTCTCCTGGTACATGCCTATATCATTCCTTAATTTTATGTTTTAGGCATAATCCCTTCATAATATATGTATGTGTGTGTATGTGTGTGTGTATGTACGTATTCCCTCTAACTACCTTAATACTGAGAAAATTTTCATGAGTTATAAGTATCATCTTTCCATGTAGGAATGTAAACAGTTCAACTTTAATAAGTCCCTTATGGTTTCTCTTTCCAATCCCTTAATGTAAAAACTGCTAAATCTTGTGTTATTCTGATTGTGTTTTCACAATACTTGAATCATTTCTTTCTGGCTGCTTGCAATATTTTCTCCTTGACCTGGGAATTCTGGAATTCGGTTACAATATTCCTAGGAGTTTTCCTTTTGGGATCTCTTTCAGGAGGTGATCAGTAGATTCTTCCAATTTCTATTTTCCCCTCTGGTTCTAGAATATCAGGGCAGTTTTCCTTGATAATTTCTTGAAAGATGGTGTTGAGGCTCTTTTTTTTCATGTAGTCCAATAATTTTTAAATTCTCTCTCCTGGATTTATTTTCCAGGTCAGTTGTTTTTCCAATGAGATATTTTACACTGTCTTCTATTTTTTCATTCTTTTGGCTTTGTTTTATAATTTCTTGATTTCTCATAAGGTCATTAGCTTCCATTTGCTCCATTCTAATTTTTATTTTTATTTTTTGTTTTTTATTTTTGCTTTTTTTTGGAGGGCAATTGGGGTTAAGTGATTTGCCCAAGGTCACAAAGCTAGTTTTTTTGTGTTAAGTGTCTGAGGCCGGATTTGAACTCAGATACTCCTGACTCCAGGGCCGGTGCTCTATTCACTGAGCCACCTAGCTGCCCCCTTCATTCTAATTTTTAAGGAATTATTTTCTTCAGTGAGCTTTTAAGCCTTCTTTTCCATTTGGCCAATTCTGCTTTTTAAGGCATTCTCCTCATTGGCTTTTTGTATCTCTTTTACCATTTGGGCTAGTCTATTTTTTAAAGTGTTATTTTCTTCAGTATTTTTGGGGTCTCCTTTAACAAGCTGTTAACTCATTTTTCATTATTTTCTTGCATCATTCTCATTTCTCTTCCCAATTTTTACTCTGTTTTTCTTACTTGATCTTCAAAATCCTTTTTGAACTCTTCCCTGGCTTGCAACCAATTCATATTTTTCTTGGAGGCTTTGAATATAGGCGCTTTGACTTTGTTGTCTTCTTCTGGTATTATATTTTGATCTTCCTTGTCACCAAAGTAAGATTCTATAGTCTGATTTTTTCCCTGCTGTTTTCTTATTTTTTATTTATTTTTTTGCTTTTTGGAGGACACCTGGGGTTAAGTGACTTGCCCAAGGCCACATGGGCAAGTGTTAATAGTCTGAGGCTGGATTTGAACTCAGGTCCTCCTGACTCCAGGGCCAATGCTCTATTCACTGTGCCACCTAGCCACCCCCTGTTTGCTTATTTTCTCAGCCAATTATTTGACTTTTTAGTCTTTGTTAAGGTAGGAATCTGCTTCCATTGTGGATGGTGTACTGTTGCAAGCTCCAGGGTTATTGTGTAGCTGTTTTCAGAGATATTTCTAGAGACCCATAAATTTTCAGTTTTTCCAAGGTTGTATGATCAAAGGGGAGGTGTTTACTCCCCTCCTGATCTGTGCTCTGGACTGTGAGTGAACACAAGCACTCTTTTCTGCCTTGCAACTGTGAGGATTTCCTCTCCACCACCATCATCAGTTCCACCACACCAGCATTCCTCCTTGCCCCTGTACTGTGACCCAGATCCAGGCACAGACAAAGCAAGAGAATCCTGCCTCAGCACCAGCAGAGAGATTCCTTCAATCTCCCTCTGATCAGCTGCTCTTCCCCTCTGCCATCTGTGGGTTTAGAGCTCTAAAAGCAGCCACTGCCACTACAGCTGCCCCAGGGCTGGAGCCAGATGACACTCCTCTCTCACCCAGGCCCAACAGACCTTTCCTACTGACCTTCTAAGTTGCCTTTGATATTTGTAGGTTGAGAAGTCTGGAAACTACTACAGCTGCTGGTGATTTAGTCCCCTGAGTCCTGCTCCAGGTTTGCTGGTGCAAAAAGTGCTGGACTGTGATCCTCTCTCAGACTGGTGCAACAGATCTTTACTGTCAACCTTCCGGGTTGTCTTGGGCTAGAAATTTGTTTTAGTCTGTTCTACTGCTCTTGAATTTGTTTAGTCATTTTTTATAGGTATTTGGGGGAGAGCTCAAGCAAGTAAGTCCTTGCTTTTACTCCACCATTTTGACTCCACTCTCCCCCAACCCCCAAAGCTCACACTTCAAGTGGGCCTCAAAGTCAGGTCTTCTGTCTAAAAAGTGTTCTACTTTACTTCCACTGTCAAGAAATACTTTTGATAGTTGGCTAAAAGTGATCTGAGACTCATCTTGGAAAGAGAGCTGGATATTTTATGTCCTGAGTTCTAGGGTCGAATGTCAGCTCTTCTACTTATCACCCACGTGACACTGAGCAAATCACTTTCCTCCTCTTTAAAATTAGGCCAGATGGCCTCAAAGGTCCATTTCCCCTGTAGGCCTGTGATTCTGTTCCTTCTCTCTTGTTATTCAGACATGTCAGACTCTAAGTGACTCCACGAACTTTTGTCCATGAGGTTTTCTTGGTAAAGATACTGAAGTGGTTTGTCATGTCCTTCTTTGGGGTATCCCCATTTTACAGATGAGGAACTGGAGCAAATAGGAGTTAAGTGACTTGCCCAAGGTCACACAGCTAGTATGTATCTAAGGTCGAATTTGAACTCATCTTTTGGACTCCAAGCTATCCACTATACCACCTAGCTGCCCCCTTCTCTCTTAGTACCCCAGGACTAAAAGACACCCAAATCTTCAGGGTAGCCTTAAAATCTTAAAGGTGGAGATACAGCTAGTTTCACTCTAAATATCATTACAAAAATTTTTAAAGAAAATTGGGGTAGAGAGACATCACTTTTAGCTGGAGGGGTCATTGAAAGCTTCACGGAGGAGACAACACCTGATCTGGGTATTAAAGGAAGAGAAAGATTTCAACAAATATTTATTAACTATTGTACTGACCAACTGAGAAGAGGAGGGATTGCACTCCCGCCTTGGGAGATAGCCTACATGAATGCAAGGAGGTGAGCATGCAGGTTGAGATCACAAAACAGCGAGTCATCTGGTTTGGCTGAATATAGACTGCATGGAGTCTACTCTGAAGTGAGGTGGAACACGTGGTTCAGAATCAAATTGTGGAGGGTCTTAATTGCCAGATTAAGAAGTTTGTATTTTGTTTTACAGGCAGCTAGGTGGTAAAATGGATAGGGTGCTGGACCTGGAGTCAGGAAGACCTGAGTTCAAATCTAGCCTCAGATACTAGCAGTCTTACCCAGAGCAAGTCACTTAACCCTGTTTGCCTCAGTTTCTTCATCTCTAAAATGAGATGGAGAAGCAAACTACTCTCGTATCTTTGTCCAAAAAACCCCAGTGGGGTCACAAAGAGTCAGACAAGATAGAAATGACTGAACAACAACAATAATTTTGTCTTATAAGAGATTGGAAGCCACCGATGCTTTTCTAATAGAGAAGAGAGAGGATGTTACAGGGCCAACAAAACTTCAACTTCTACAGTACATCCCATGTTTAATTTCTTATTCAGTAGAATGCTGCATACAAGGGCTAGCAGGAGTCACCTGGCATCCGCTTCATGAGAGCCAGTTGTTAAATTTTCGCTGTTAAAAACTTGGACTTACATGACCTGATGCACGGTGAAGTGAACAGAACCAGGAGAATGTTGTACACAGTAACAGCAGTGTTGTTCGCTGAAGGATTGTGAATGACTTAGCTACTCTGAGCAGTACAGTGACTCCCAAAGGACTAATGATGAAGCACACTTTCCACCTCCAGAGAAAGAGCTGATCTTGATTGAACGGTTGTCGTCCGCTCTTGAAGAGAACCAAAACGACATCATTATGCTGTAGTCAAGTTTCAATGTATCCAACTGTGGCTGTTCAGACCAACATGAGCTCGGAATGCTCTACCACAAGTGGAGCACAAATAGTCTGTGTGAACACTTAAGGTGGATTCTCTAAATCTGTGAATCCTGCATTTTCTTTGAGCTTTTTCAATTCTGCTTTGCTCATAGAGCACAGCACCTTCTCTGATGTGGGCACGTCATACTGAGTGGTCCTGTACCAGGGTCTTCCAACTCACACAATTCCAAAGTTCTTGAGAGAGACCTTGATAGTACCCTTATATTGCTTCTTCTGACCACTATGTGAATGCTTGCCCTCTGTGAGTTCTCCATAAAATAGTCTTTTTGATAAGCATACGTTTTGCATTTGAACAACATGGCCAATCCATCTGAGTTGCACTCTCTGAAGCTGAGTTTGAATGCTTGGCAGCTTAGTGCAAATAAGGACCTCAGTGTCTGGTGCCTCATCCTGCCAGGTGATCTTCAGAATCTTCCTAAGACAATTCAAATGGAAGCAATTCAGTTTCCTGGCATGGTGCTGATATACTGCCCAGGTTTTGCAGGCATACAACGAGGTCAGCACAACGGCTCTGTAGACCTTTGGTAGTCAGTCTGATACCTTTTCTCTCCCATACTTTCCTTCAGAGCCTCCCAAACACTGAGCTTGCTCTGGCATGTCAACATCATTATCAATGTGTACATCCCAGGAAAGTATACTACCAAGGTATGCGACTTATCCACAGCATTCAAAACTCCATTTGCTAAAATTGGTGGTTCCACATGTGGATGGTGTGGTAGTGGCTGATGGAGCACCTGTGTTTTCTTGGTGTTAATTGTTAGGCCAAAATTAGCACAAAGAGCAAGAACTGATCTATACTTTGTCCATCTCAGCTTCAGAGGCTGCATTGAGTGCACAATCATCTACAAACAGAAAGTCATGCACCAATAGTCCCTCCACTGTAGTCTTGGCTTGTAGCCTTTTCTAGTTAAAGAATTTACCATCAGTGTGATAGCTGACCTCATTGAAGGCATTTGACAACATGACTGAAAATATCATGCTAAAAAGCATGGGAGCAAGCACACAGCCTCATTTCACTCCATTGGTGGCTGGAAAGCACTAGAACATTAAGCATGCTATTTCCTTTTCCTTCCTTCCTTCCCTCTTTCCTTCCTTCCCTACTTCCTTCCTTCCTTCTTTCCTTCCTTCCTTCCTTCCTTCCTTCCTTCTTTCCTTCCCTTCTTTCTTCCTTCCTTCTTTCCTTCCTTCCCTTCTTTCTTCCTTCCTTCCTTCCCTCCTTTCTTCCTTCCTTCCTTCTTTCCTTCCATCTTTCCTTCCTTCCTTCTTTCCTTCCTTCCCTTCTTCCTTCCCTTCTTCCTTCTTTCCTTCCTTCCCTCCTTCCTTCCTTCTTTCTTCCTTCCTTCTTTCCTTCCTTCCCTTCTTCCTTCTTTCCTTCCTTCCCTCCTTCCTTCCTTCTTTCCTTCCTTCCTTCCTTCTTTCCTTCCATCTTTCCTTCCTTCCTTC
>CM053597.1:73469732-73487974 GCA_028646575.1 Pseudocheirus occidentalis
GGCTGGTGTCTTCACCGTGTTGCATTGTGACTAGCACATACGGTTGGACAGCCAACATGGAACGCATTATGAAGGCCCAGGCATTGAGAGACAACTCCACAATGGGTTACATGATGGCCAAGAAGCACCTGGAAATAAACCCAGATCACCCCATTGTGGAGACTCTCAGGCAGAAGGCTGAGGCTGACAAGAACGATAAGGCTGTGAAAGATCTGGTAGTGCTGCTTTTTGAGACAGCTCTGCTGTCTTCAGGTTTCTCCCTTGAAGATCCCCAGACTCACTCAAATCGAATTTACCGCATGATTAAGCTAGGTCTTGGCATTGATGAGGATGAGGTGACAGCAGAAGAACCCAGTACTGCTGTTCCTGATGAAATTCCCCCACTCGAAGGAGATGAAGATGCATCCCGCATGGAGGAGGTGGATTAGATGGAACCTCTGCATCAGACCCCCACCCTCTGTATAGTTCCCTGTGTTGTCCCACAGCAGCAGTAGAGGCCCTGTCCTTGCCTGGCTCCATCTGCCAATGTCTAGTGGTTGTTTTTTTTTTTCCTCCTGTTTTCCAGTGTATTTGGGCAGGGCTTACAGGGTCCCTGTTCCCCCTCTCCTGATCTTGGGGAGTAGGATGTTGTGTATTGTGGGCTGTTAATGTTTATTTTGTTCTGGAATTAAAGTATGCAGAATAAAGAGAATGCAGTTTTTACATGGAAAAAAAATAACTTATCACTTATTTTTTCACCTAGATTGGTGCTTTTTAAACTGTGGGTCCAGACCCCCCAAATTTGGCAACGGTAGAAGGTTTCTGAACACACAACAACCAAAATTTAATTAAAACTCAAACACACAATGAGTCCAAGGTGTCTGTGGCAATGCTTGCCCATGTTGCATCGAGCAACTTCACTGCAGCCTTGGTTCTAAACACAAAGAAAGCATGCACACATTGCACTGTGCATGCCTTCACGCCACATGCCAACAAACACTGCCAGAACTCAAAAAGGGGCTGAGAGTGGAAGCAGTTTAAGAAGCCCTGACCTAGATTATGAAACAGTAATTTTATCAGTATGATCATTGCTCCTGTAAAAGCTGTAATAATCTACTGTACCTACATCCTTGTAGGTACCCGAACCAAAGTCCCTTTTGCTAGTCAACTCAGTGATAGGTGTTGCATCCTCCTAAAAGAGTCTAAGTTTCTTAAGGGTAGGAACCGACTCATTTTTATACTTGTGCCCAGCACAGCCCAGCACACGTAATAGATACTTAATAAATGTCTATTTCAATGCTTGATCATAAGCTTATAGATTTAGAACTAGAAGAACTATAAAGATTATCTAGACTTACTTCTTCATTTTTTAACAAATTAGGAAACTGAGGCCCAGAAAGGTTAAGTGACTTGTTTGAGATCACTCAGCAAGTGAAAGAGCCAGGATTCAAAGCTAGATCTTTTGATTCCACATCCAATCCTCCAGCACTCAGATGGCCTGTACTCTCTGCTTTTGCCTGAGCTCTTCTGTAGCTTCTCAAGTCTCCTCCCCGCTTCCAGTGTCTCCCCTCCCTAATCCACACAGTTACCAAATTAGTATTCCTGAAGCACAGGCCTGACCATGTTCCACTGGTGCTCAAAAATCTTCAGTGGCTCCTAATGGCCCCAGAATAAAATGCTACGTCATTAGCCTGGCACTTAAAGTCCTCTCCAGCTTTGCCCCACCTACTTTTCCACTCACTTCCTATTACTCATCTTCACATACTCTACATTTCGGCCAAACTGGTCCATTAGCTGTTCCCCAAACTCATCATTCCAGGCCCCATTTTGGGTGCTTTTGTCTAGGCAGCTTCCCTTGCCAGGAATGCACTCTCTCCCCCTTCCCCTCTGCCTCTTAGAACACCTGGCTTTCTTCCAGGTTCTGCTCTGTTGTCCTCTCCTTCCCTGCTCCCCCTGATTCCCACTGCTTACTGATGCTCTTTCCTTCTGAAAACGACTTTGCATTTTCTATTCTGGGGACATGGTGAGTCTCCTTAGTAAAGTGTTAAGTTCCTTGATGGCAGGGTCTATTTCATCTTTGTCTTTATACCCTCGGTGATAGTGCTTTGCTCACAGTAAGGGTTTAGTAAATGCTTGCTGAATTTAAGTAGGAAACCTGACAAACTGGGTTTTTTTCAGTCCAAATCCCATGATTTCTCCATTATACCATCCTCTCTTTCTACTTAAGCCCTTTGAGCTTCAGTTTTCTCATCTGTAAAATGGCTATACTACTGCTCTAATGCTTTCATTACTTATTTCATCAGATTGTTGAGGAAAGACTCTATTTTATATAAATGAATTATTATGACCTACAATTGTTAGGTCTTTCCATATTAAAAAGTGTGTGTGTGTGTGTGTGTGTGTGTGTGTGTGTGTGTGTGCTTCTAGCATACATAAACATGTAGCGAGCTTATAGGTGGCTTGGATCTGGGGCATGGCCTTCATTTTTGGCATGGCCAGCAATCTAGTTGGGGGAAGAGGCAAACAGGATCCAGGACTTTCAAGGCTGGGCAACCTCCTCCCCAGCTTCCAAGAGTGATGGCAACTTAGATGTAGATGTCTATCACAAGTCAAATGTCTATAGTCTACAGGTACAAGCCTGGGTTCAGAATGAAAGCACTTTCTCTGATTACTTTCAAAGGGGGATGGGATGGCAGCCTTTGGCTCACACTCACTACTTAACTCCCTTCTACCAAATGCCAGCTACATTCCAAATATTGAATGGGTAAACCCATTTATCCAAGTAAAATAGTTAACAAATGCCAGAGAGGAATGAACCAGACAGTACAGAATAGTAAAGGAGCTCTTTGGTTAGGGATGAGTTAAAACACCTTATCTCAACCCACAAAAGAGGGAATCACCTTACCAAGAGGAGTCCACAGTCAGCAATCTCTAGGGTTAGGAGCCCTGGAAGTCCAGAGCCATGCATGCCTGCAACACTGGGGCTCCAGGCTGCAATTCACAAAACTTCTTGCTTCTCTCTTGACCTGTCTTTAAGTCTAACAAACTGAAGTAAGTCTCTCTTCTACTCTTGTAGTATTGAGACTCAGCATTCTCTCTCTCTCTGGAAAAAGGAATTATATTTTGTTTTAGTTTGTGAAAATGCAGATGGTTGACATTTCATTTTTCTAAGTCTTAAAAATTATTTTTAAAAAAAATGCTCGGTTCCAAATTCTCTTCCTCCTTACCGCCTCTCCCCTATTCATTGAGAAGGCTAGCAATATGATACTCAATTAAATATGTAAAGTCATAGGAAACATTTTCATATTAACCTTGTTCCCCTCAAAAAGCAAGAAAAATAAAGTAAAAAAAAATACGTTTCAATCTTCTCTCAGAATTCACCAAGTTCTTTCTTTTGAGGTGGATAGCATTTTTCATCATGAGTCCTTTGGAATTGTCTTATTGTCTTGATCAAAGCAGCTAAATCTTTCACAGTTAATTATGCTCACAATACTGCTGTTATGGTACAATGTTCTGGTTCTGCTCACTTCACTTTGCATTGTTTCATATAAGTCTTCCCAGGGTTTTTGGGTACCATCCTCCTCAGTGGTCTTCTGTCACAATTATCTACCATGAGTTGTTCAGCCATTTCTAAACTGATGAGTATTCCCTCAATTTCTAATTCTTTGCCACCAGAAGAAAAAACAAGAAAAAAAACCTTATATTTTTTGTAGGTATGGATCCTTTTCCTTTTTGGTTGATAGCTTTGGGATCAATATAGTGGTATTGCTAGATCAAAGGAGGCTCAGCCTTCTCTCAGCCAATCAGGAATGATATCTGCTTTTACATTTGCAGCACACTTTCAGAGCCATCTCAGAAAACCTGCCTCAGGTGGTAGAGAAGTAGGATTATACTAATTTCAGAGGAAAACAGGGCTCTCTATATGGATACCATATCACAAGGGCTAGGGCTTAGACTCTGGGATAAGAAGCAAGAAAAGGATTCTGAGGAAGGTTTGAGTGAAAAGAGGGCTGGGGTTACTGCCCAGCTTTGGAGTTGGGGAAGCAGCAACACCTGGATGAGACTAGTTGTAGTTATATACTAATCAACCCATCTTCCTATCCCTAACTAAAATGGTACTCGTAGAGTAATAAGATCTAATGTGGGAGAAAGTCCTTAGAAAGAAGAGAAAAGAGATACAGCAGTTGGGAAAGGAAGGGAAATTTCTTGTGGGGATAGCCATTCCCATTGGTCACTGGTACATAAGGGATTGTATTGGTTTGAATAAAGCAGCACCTGTATACCTGTGCTGATGCCATGTGATTGTAATTGTAAGGTGGACTGCCTATGAGACCTAGTTCTTAGAGTATTCACACATATTTCTGCCTGCCTCCCATCCAAATAACTGCATTGAAGTTTTGGGTGTACCTACTTCTGGCCCTGATGACTCAGGGGTTTGCAGTGGGAAATGATGAAGAGTTCTCTAATTGATTGCTGAGCCAAAAGAACTGATGATTTAAGGGTTATTGAACTGAGATTCATGGGTTACTGAACCAGAATTCAGTGGGCACACAAAGAGCAACCCACCCTGTCATCAATCTCTTTCCTTTGAGAGCTGAAGTGAGGTAGGGATACTATAAATTGGCTCTTTAGCTAGGTGAGGGAAAGGTGGTCCACAGCAATGGTGATCAAACTCTGTTTCTTGGTGTTTGTTCTTTCCTGATCTTAGACAAATAATTAGTCCATAATGGAATTGCCCAGGGTCATGATCTTTGGAGGTCCAAATGATCTGGGCATCCAGTGAGGAGGTGCAAGCAGAGTCTACCCAATTCTCTCCTATAATATAATAAATAACAACACTGAAGGACAGCAATCTGTGGACTACATGAGAAGTCTTCATAGGCTAGTTGCATGTCTGGAGTGTATTAGGATGCCATGATTTCCCAAGATGGCCAGAAAACTTAAAAAAAAAAAAAGAATTCATGAACCCTAACATGAGACTTTCAGTGGAAAGCACCCTGGACTAGGGATGAGGGACCTCTAGTTTTCAAGTCTTGAACTAACTAGCAACTGGAAATACTAACAAGAATAAGTTAGTCCACATACAAGTTTTAAGGTTTGCAAAGTATTTTCTTCTGAACAAGCTATAAGAAGCAAATATTATTCACCCCTGTTTTACAGGTAAGGGAGATTAAATCCTATCTAATCCAACAAATCAAGTCCACAAGCCTAAATGAGCTAAACATGTTTCCCTTCCAATAGGGGAGACAAGACATAAAAGGGAAAGGAGAGTGAGACAGGGAGAAGGTACCATGGGAGGCCTGGAGAGGAAGGAAGGAGTATGGCTCATCTGAGCACTTTACCAAAGCAGAAGTTCCACAAGGAGGGAGTCACAGGGATATATGCATCTTTCCGGATGAGACAGGTGCTAGGGAATGGAGAAGACCATTTAGAAGCAGAGCAAGAAGAGGTGTGTTGTGAATACGGCTGGCATGGGCACCTCCTCAAAATGAAGGTTCTGAGAGGATCTCAACAACTGGAGGAGGGGACCCAAGGGATAGAACCATGTTTTAGGGTCAGATTTACAATAATAATCAATTTGGCAAGCATTTATTAAGCACTTATTATTTGCTAGGCACTGAGGCTACAAAAACAAAACAAAAAAACAGGAGCTTACACTATCCTGGGGAATAAAATGTGACTAGTTGAATGAATAAGCATTTTTGAAGCATCAGTTACATGCCAAGTATTGTACTTAGCAACAAGGATGACAAATTTTAACAGTAAGTCCTTGCTCTCAACGAGCTTATGTTCCAACAGAGGCAGACAACACATATGTGGGGTAGTATCAGGAGAGGGTTTTTTTTCTGGGAAGTCACTGGGATGTTGACTAAGGCAGTAGATGATCAGGCCCTTTCTCATAGCAACGCTTTGTACGCCTTAAAGTGATACAGAAATGAGTTATTATTACTACTGCTATTTTTTGCAATGGCCTAGATGTGTAATGTTACAATGGGGTTGAATGAGGGCACAGGGCACCTTGTGGATGGAGGGGACCAGGAGGGAAGGACTTTGGCACAGAAAAGGAATGTGGGAGGATACTTTAATAGCTTTATAATTTCATCATGGGCAGACCATGCTTCTTGTAGCTCTATAGGACGTAAGTCTTCTTCGCTAAGCAGTCAGCTCCTTAAGGCCAGAGACCTTGTTTTATTTATCTGATATGTCTCTCAGAACCACAGCTTCAAAAACTTATTTCTTTTAGCAAGTTGCTCTGGGGATTTCTGGTGCTATAGAAGGCACTTCATGAGTAGACTCAGGGAATAAATCATTATGATATTTGGCCAGAGAGCTCTGAAAGATTCATAGTGCTTAACCTAAGTGTTGAGGTCATTACTGGAAAAGCTTAACTTCCCAAGGATCTCTGAAAGTTTTGCAAACATTCAGCAACAAATGCTGTGACAAGAGATACAACAAAGAAGACTGATTTTGGGGGATAATTCTCTGGCATAAGTTTCTAGGAGAACACTTGATTTAATTTATTGTTTCTACCTTCCAAGCCCAGCTAATACTGCAGTGCAGTCTCTTCTTTGCTAGGAGTCAAAGTAAATAGATGAAAATGAGTCAACATGTGTTGAACTGAATAATAAAAATAGTTATCATTTAAATAACGTTTAAAGCACATTATAGAGGCCGGTAGGTGGTGCAGTGAATAGAGCGTCGGCCCTGGAGTCAGTAGGATCTGAGTTCAATTCTAGCCTCAGACACTTAACTGTGCGACCTTGGGCAAGTCACTCAACCCCAATTACCCTGCCTTCCCCCCTCTAAAAGGTAAAAAAAAAAAGCATATTATATGTCATCTCAGTTGATCCTCATAACCCTGGGAGGGAGGTACTATTATCTCTATTTTGCAGATGAGAAAACTGAGCAGAGATCGAATGACTTGCGCAGGATCATGCAGCTAGTTAAGCTGAGGTAGAATTTGAATTCAGGTCTTCCTGTATTCCATCTACTATGCTACCCAGTTGCCTCTGAGTAAAATCTCCTTGTTTCTCCAGGTTATTCAATTACCCACCTATAAGAAGCCTTTTTCAATACCTCTAAATGTCAGTGGTTCCTCCAAGATTTTCTCATCTCTATATGTATCTGTACATATATGCATATATACATACACATGAATAGGTTTTCTCCCTTATATAAACTCCACGGGGCTTGGCACACAGCAGGCGCTTAATAATGGGATCCATGACTTCCTCCATGATGGAATCAAAGCATATACCCCCAATTGTAAGACACTTCTTCAAGTCAGTTCAATTTAGCATGCATTTATTAAGCCTCTGCAATGTGCTGAGCAAGGTGCTAGGTGCAAGCTTCACAGGCTGCCTCCAGCTGGAGCCTAATGCTTGATTCTCTTCCTGCCTCCCCCGGTCACATCCCAGCCTTTGCCAGTCATTTCCTAGAGTCTTATTGCAGGCTGCAAGGTAGCAAAGACCTCTCACCAGCTTTGCCCAGCCCAGCCCAGCTATGACCTACATCTCATCAGCTGGCACTTCATCTCTGTGCACATAGTGATTCTGGGAGGTGTTTCTACGGTTTTTACCTAGTTCATCTTTCTCTTGGGAACTCCAGAAGCACAGAATTTTAGAATTCAGACTGTCAGATTAACCTTTTTTCCCCCCTGAGTCCAGAAACCTAGAAAAGTGAATGAGGACATCTGAAAGCAGGAATTACAGTGAAAGGTCACTGGGTATAGCAGGAATAAGTCAGCAGTTACTGAGCACCTGCCTTGTGCTGGGCATCATTTACGAAGCCTCCAAGGGCACCATTTACATACCTCATGGGGAAGCTGGAAACTGACAGGCTTCTTGCCTAGAATCTTCTTCATCTCCTTAAATTTAGTACTTTAAAGCCTAGCAAGACTACTGGGGTTGCAAAGACAGAAGCCACGAAATAATAGCAGCTGGCTTTTACAGAGCATCTTACAAATATTATCTCGTCTGACCCTCACAACAACCCTGGGAGACAGGCTCTCTTACTGTTCTCATCTTGGAGATGACGAAACTGAGGCAGATGGAGGGTAGGTTTATCCAGGGTTGCACTGCGAGGCAAGAGTCTGAGGCCAGATTTGAATTCAGGTCTTCCTGAATCCAGGCCCAGCGCTCTACCCACTGCACTAACCTTGCTGACTTTTATCTGAAAGACAATAATACGATCATATAATGATAACAATTGCTGGCACTTACGTGTGGCTTTCAGGTTTGCTAAGCTGACCCTCATGGCAGCCTCGGGAGGTAAGTGCCACATTATTATTACTACTATCCCTCTTTTACAGATGAGGAAACGTTTAAGGGCCTTGACTGGCGTCACAAAACCAGTTAGGGTCAGAGACAGGATCTGAGTCCTGCTATTCATGAGACTCCAAGTCCAGTGCTCTATGCACTACACATATGCATGAGATGGTTTAGCTACAGCAATGTACTTTTCTCAAACTCCACATATAATGGAGTAAACACTGGCACCACAGGGGCCTCACAGCAATAGTACTCATTTAAGATTAGGGGGATTGGACTCCACTGGGGGTTCTTAACCTGGCTTTCACAGTCCCTCTCAACGGGTCTATAGATAGATTCTGGCTATGTGGCGACAGGGACAGGGCTGGGGGAGAAGGGGGGAAGTCTACGAACTTGGAACTTACAGTATATTGATGATTGCATTTCAACAAAATTTGTTCTTGGGAAGCTTATGTATTTTATTTTATGCATTTAAAACCATTATTGTGAGAAGGGGTTCATTCATAGGTTTCATCAGACTAGGACAAAAATCACAGGGTACCCCTGGCCTTTTATGATCTCAAGAATCCTTTTCACTTCAGCCGATAATCCTGGGAACAATTTACATTTTCAAGGTTACAAAGCATGCCTCAGAACAAACCTGGTAGTTAGTGCAAGTATTTTGCCCATTTAAAATTTATTTTATTGGTATCTGTTTTTATATTATCTTAATTTCTTAATGTATCATTTCTGTTTCCAACTAGAAATCCATCCCTTGTATCAAAGAATAAAAAAGAGAAAAAAGGTCAGCCAAATGACATCACTCAAGCACAACTGTATTATCTCTTCATCTCTAAAATGGGGATTGTACCCTTCTCTATAACCTGACTAATGTCCAATGTGAAAGTATTTGCAGATCCTATACTTGATTGCATGGCGCCATGGGGAGGACTCAAGGGATGGTGGAACTGAATCTTGTAAACTAAAGTAAACAAACAAATTAATAAAGACAAAAAAAGGCTAAAAAAATAAATAAAATGGGGATTGTAATAGTACCTATCCCTTAGGGTTATATCACCAAACGAGATATTTGTAAAGCATTCAGCATGCTGCCCGGTGCATGGAAGGTGCTGGGTAAACGATATTGTTGTCCTTATATCAGTGTATTTACACCTCCCTAGTTCCTTCCTTGTGCAAAGAAGGAAGTGCATTCTCATACTGCTTTTGGTCTCAAGCTTGGTCATTAAATTAATTATGTAGTATTCCATTTCAGTTGTTATCTCAATTTTATAGAAAATTAAAGATTCAAAGGTGGAATGACTTGTCCACAGTCACACAAGTAACAAGGATTGGGTCTGGGCTGTGGGACTGTTAAAGCTGAAAGGGAGCTTAAAGTGCACTGACTGTAAAAGCTTCATTTTACATAGGAGGCAGCGGGGGTCCAGAAAGTCTGACCTGCCTGGGGTGATAGTGAGGATAACAGGGTCACAGATCTAGGACCCCAGAGGCCACCTAGTCCAGACCCCGCATTTTAACAGACAAGGAAACAGTCCCAGGAAAGTTTAAGGTTAGTGCAGAACCACAAAGGACTAGAACCCAGGTACAACTTCAGATTCTGGGTGCTCGGCTTCCTCCAGCTCCTAAGCCCCAGTTGCCTCCGAGGGAAGCTTCCTGTAGTTCTGAGACAGATGTTGAGGGACTTGAAATAACGGGAAGAATGCTAGTCACGCATTGTTTATTCCTGGTTATCATCAGAACCATCTTTAAAAAAAAACAAACCCAAAACAATTGAGTGTAATTCTGTAGTTATATAAGCTGGTTCCCAGAAACAGAAAAGGGAGATATAGCTGCCCTAGCAATTGTTCTTGTTGTAGGCCAGAATGAAAATCTCAGTCAAAGCTAAAGAATGTAACCTTTCTAGCTGTTTGCAGCTGTTCATTGCCAGTCACCCATTTGCTCTGGGTCTTTAAAGTCAACTCCAGAGTGTTACTAACCTCACTAACAGGGAGATGGATGCACAGAACCCAGGGTTTGCTTTGCTTTGTCTGAGCCCTTTTCCAGTCTAATGGTAATGTGTCATTTGGGGATGGGGGAGGGTGTCGGAGTGTAATAAAAGGCCAAAGCAAAGCACCGGGAAGTGAGAATGAGCACAGAATAAATGCTACCCTCCTTGTTGGGACAGATGGGAGGCAAGCAATTGCCTCTTGTTTTCTCCTTGTAGGCACGGCTCTCTGCCTTACTTGGGCAACAGCAAGAACTGGGTGAAAGGTCCTGATAACCAGTCATAGTCTTTCCAGGATTCTGAGCTACTTCTTATAAAACTAAAATGTCTTTTAAAAATCAAAGAATATTTCATAGCTTACCATACACTCTTAAAGCCGCTCTGTGGCAGTGCAGAGAGCACTGAGAGTGGAACTGAGGGCTTGAGTTTAAAGTTCACCTCCAAGGCTTCCTATCCCTTCGACCCTAGGAAAATGAGTCATTTAACTTCCCTAGCTGCCTTGGATTCCTGAATTGTAGGTTGGACTACGTGGCCTCTGTACTCTCAACCTCTGATCCTATTGAAAGGGGACTTTGAGATCATTTAGCCTCACTTCCCAAGATTGAAGACGCTGAAAGTGTTGAACTGACCTTTTCAAGATCATACTATTAATTAAAGATGAATGTTTTTTGGCAGGTGTACTGGCATAGACCTGTCACCATCACGACCACCATAAGGGACAATTTAGAGCTGAGACTGAATTCTATAAACCCAATTTCCTCATACTGTGAATGGCAAATGACTGAGCCACAGTTTCATCTGTAAAATAAAGAGGTTGGACTAGAGAGCCCCTGAAGTGCCTTCTAGTTATGATCCTATGTTTCTAAGAATAGCAGCTGACATTTATAGAGGGCTAATGATAATCTCACAGTTGTAAGGAGCCACCTCTCTTCATATAACCAAGTCGTTTTGGGTCCACCTCTATAAAGTATCTCTTCTTGTCTGCACCCTTCTAGGCTGGAGAGACTCTTCTTTCCTACTAAGCAGACTATTGAAATAGCTTCTCAATTGGACTCCCAGCATCTTCTCCCTTCTCCAATCCATCTTCCATACAGTTGCCAAAATAATTTCATTAAAAGCTCAAGTCTGACTGTGCTGCTGTCCTGCTCAGTAACTTTTAGGGTCTTCCTGTCTTTAGGATAAAATAGGAACT
Source organism: Pseudocheirus occidentalis (assembly GCA_028646575.1). NCBI lineage: Eukaryota > Metazoa > Chordata > Mammalia > Diprotodontia > Pseudocheiridae > Pseudocheirus > Pseudocheirus occidentalis. The sequence goes on from CM053597.1 coordinate 73,481,155, forward strand.
CCTAAGCCTGGCATTCAAAGTCCTTCACAGCTTGGCTCCAGCCTGCCTTTCCAGGCCTATTTTATATTGCTGTCTTGCTTGCATGCACTCTACATGGTAGTTCATCTGGACTATTCGCTGTTTCACCAAGTTAGCATTCTACCCTTACCTTTGTATAGGCTGTCCCTGAAGCCTAGAATATACTCCCTCCTCACCGCTGCCTTTTAGTATGCTTTACTTCCCTTCATGGTAGGTGCTATCTCTTCCAAGAAGCCTTTTAATGAACACTTGCTAGTGCCTTTCCCCTTTGAAAATAACCATGCATAGAAGTACCTTTTTATATGTGGCATCCCCTCTACCCCCAATCCATAGTATATCCTTTTAAGATAGGAACTGTTTTTTTTACATATATAGGACCTTGAAGGTCATCTACTCCAACTTGACCAAGAAATTGGTCTTTTCATCCTACACAACCTTTCTTCATGTCTTCTGGGAAATCATCCATAGGAGGTCCACTCAGTCAGGGAACCTCCTGAAAATATGGTTACCAATGAAGCACATGGAAGGTCCATCAATTATCCCATGTTCTTGATACATGACTGATGTAGATGTACCTCCTTTTCCAGGAATATATTTCTTTGATATTGTTCATAACACTTCTAATGTGCGTTTGTCTTGGTAATACTCATGCCCATCATTCCCTTTATTGATTTTCCTTTGAGACCTGAAACTTTAATTCTTCAGAGACTGATTTATTCCATGTTTCAGTCATATAACATAACAGAAAATTAGTGGTGTTAAGCCTTTGTTGTGAAATTAGGAAATCATTGCATAAGTTTCAAAAGATAACTCAGCCTGTTTTCTTAGCCTATCTAGACCCAGTTCAATGTCCTTCTGCAGTCTATCAAAGAGATATGTGCTGGTGGAACAACTCTCTGGGTTGATCATTTAGCTACATATAATTTTGGACACTAGGCATTTTTCATTTGCTTGATTATTCCTGTGTAAATAATTGGATTAAACTCTTGAGTGATCATAGATATGACATAGGAAAAGTTTTTCCTTTTAACAAACCTAAATCTGTTTCTCTCTAACTTCCACTCACTGATCCCAGTTCTGCCCTTTAGGGCTAAACAGAACAAGTTAACTGCCCTTCCACAAGAAAACTCTTAAAATGCTTAAAAGACAGCTTTTAGGTTCCTCCTAAGACTTCTCCAGATTAAACATCCCCATTTCCTTCAATTCTTCCTCTTATGGAACGATACTTAAGTAATTCCCCATCTTAGTCTCCTGAAAGCTCTCCAACTTTCCATTATCTTGAACTGTGATTCATGGAATTGAATGTATCAGTTCCTTAAAGTTTACAAAGTACTTGATATATATACACACACACGTACATACATATATATAGACATACACACACATGTATATATAAAACTTCTCTTGATCCTCTTTAAAGGGCTTATTTCACAAGCTTAACTACATTGCACTTGACCAAAACAAAGCACACTGTGTAGATCTTCAGTGGAGGCTCTAGGGATAAGCACAGATAGGAATCACAAAGGACAAGAGTGTATGTAGATGGGCTGTGATCTGCACGAATGGAGGAATGGAGGGAGGGCATAACTATACTATGAGATTATAGGTTCCCTGAAGCTATATATACATGTGGCAAGTTGTATTAAGGAGAGCAGTCACTGAACTCAAACTCAGAATGCATTTTCTAATAGGCACAAATATATAAACACTTAACAAATTGTGTTTATTGGACCAGCAGTCCAATGTTGTAGTGGAAGAACCAGTAGATGTGGAGCCAGAAGACTGTGGTTCAAATCCCAGTCCTATTAATCACTACAGGTATGAATTTGAGCAAGTCATTTTACCTCTCATTTCTCTAATACAATGAAGGAATTGGATTAGGTGATTATTTTAAGACATCCTATTAGTAGGGAACTATTTTTTTTTTCTAAAAACAGTCCATTCCACTTTTGGACAACTATTTATTAAAGTGTTTCTTAAATATCTTACAAAGATACCTCCTAACTTTAAAACTACTCTGGGGACCAGCAAAATGGACCTAGTCCCTCTTCTGTGAGTCTAATATTTGAGAACAGTGATCCTCTTCTTTGCTAGGTAAAACAAGCCCAGTCCCTCCAAGTGATCTTTGTATGACATGATTCATATCTCCTTACTGTTCTGGTTCTTTCATCATCACATGTATAGCTAGCTTGCCAATATCCTTCCTAAAACACAGCAATATTAACCAATATACTCCCAAGTATTTTTGGACCAGGCCAGAATAGATGAGGATCATAATCTCCCTCCTTCAGAACCATACCGCTCAATCTATAGTTTCAGCTCTAACCTCCCTCCTGTCCTCCAATCTCACATCACTGATTGCTTTTTAGACATTTCAAAGTAAGTGTTCCCTAGATGTCTCATACACAATATAGCCATAACTCTCTTTTTCCCTCCCAAACTCTCCCATTACTCTGCACTGCACCCCTCACTTACAGTCTTCTAAGCCTCAAATTTGGTGTCCTCAATTCCTTACCATCACTTACTGAATACATATATCTAATTTGCTGCCAAATTATGTCATTTCTATCATTACATACCTCATCTATATCCCCTCCATCCGTTGTCATTTCAATCTTCACAACTTGTAAACGTCTCCTTCTCTCTATTCAGATAGTCACTACCCTAGTATAAACCCTTATCAACTCTTGCCTACACTCCTGTAACAGCCTTTTAATTGGTTCCCTAGTTTTAAGTGCCTCTCCATTCCTACTGATCCTCCACTCACCTACCAAAAGGATTTTCCTAAATGTACAGAGCTGCTCATGTCACCCAATACTCAGATTCCAATGGTTTGGCTCCCTCTTAACTCAAGACCAAATAAAGATCTCTGGCGTTTAAAGTTCTTCACAACCTGGTCCCTTTCTACCTTTCTAGTCTTAGCCTTTTCTCCTCTCCATCCACTGTGACCCGTTTCACTGGCCTCTTTGCTGTTCCTTGCACACACTATCGGTCTATTTCTCAAGGCTGTGCCTTTGCAGTGACTATCCCCGCACCTAGAATATCATGCCCCCTCCCCTCCACAGCCTCCCTGGTTTCAAGTCTCAGGTATAAATCAATCCCATCTTCTGAAGGTGCCCTCTCCTTCCCTTTCAGATGACCTTCTATCTACTCTGCACACATCCTGCATACACTTGGTGATGTCATGTCTTTGTTGGAATGACTCCTGGAGTGCAAGGGTAGCATTTTTGCCTTTCTTTGTACACCCTGTACTTGTATGCCTAGTACACAGAAAATGCTTAAGGCTTGTTGACCAATTTGTATATTTGGGTTATAACAATGATATGATATATAAGAAAAAGCATACCCAAATTAAGAATGTATTTTCCAAATTCAAAATACATTTATAAAAGGACAGGAAAGGCATTTTGCAGGGGACAGGGAAACAGACATTTAAAGACAATACTTGCCATCAAGGAACAGAGTACAGGGAAGAGGATGTGAAATTTACATAGGTAAGTATGATGCTGGGTAAAATGTGATGGGGTCAAAGTAAACATTCAAATGGCTTAAAAAAAGTTTTGGAGAAAGTGAGGTTGACTGCTTAGTTAAAGAGAAGAGACTAGGAAAAGCTTTGCAGTGGAAGTGAAAAGTAAGAAGCAGAAAAGTAGGGAGGGAGTGCTTTTGAATTCATTTATACCCTACTAGTCTGATTTGTACATTTAGGAGTCACTTTACCTGTGACCAAATATTAAACAGACAGACCTGCCCTGTATCTACTTGAAATGATGGGTTAAGCATTCAGTGAGAAATAAGAGATTAAAAACGTCCAGAGTATTGGATTCTCTAAAAAGACTTTACGAGGCTAGGAGAAACCTTGCCTATAAGATCATATAGCTTTAAGCACTTACTTCACTTAACTATTATGATATAATGAGATTAGATATGAAAGCACTTTTTTTAAAGCATTATGTGGCATTATACACAAAAATTCATTCATACGCCTTTCTCTTTCTCCCATACTCTGAATGGAAGCCTAATGGTATCTATTATAGAGGAAAAAGTTCACTTTCAAAGTGTGACTTCAAAAATGCAAAAAAGGAAAGCCACAGTTACTATTTTAATGTTAGAGCACAAATTAGTGAAATGAGCAGGGAATGCTGTAGAAGTGATTTGGATTCATGAGCCTAAATGACCTTGTAATTCCACTTCAACTAAAGATAAGTCATGGGTCAAATCAGCAAATGGAATTTTTGCACCAATGACAGATTGATGAAAATTAATTTGATTGTAAATGGTCTAATATAGATTGAGTACATTGGTTTAAACTGATTCTGATTCAATCTGGTCATCTTGGTGTGGTATAAGAAATTATAGTATACACCACTTTTTTCTCTTCTCCTAAAAGTGATTTTGAAAAATGTAAACTATGATCTAAACCCAACATTTGAGAAAATGGTGAGTTTTTCTAATAAGGTTCAGAAAATAGAGGCAAAGCAAAAACAGTAGAAAAATATTCAAACTTTCTGAAATAAGTTTAAATATGCTGGGCCCTGTGGGGGAGGAGGGAAGAGTTAGAGGTGGGAATATTACACATTTTTCATATCAACATGCTCTACACAGTTTAGACTGGTTTGTCTAATATTTCGAGATTTTACAACAGAAAAGGTCTCTAACTACTTAACTTTTATCTTGAAAAGAATAATTTCAGAACATAAACTGGAGACAAAAAATACTAAGATCCAATATCTCCCTATGAACGTAAGCCACAATTCTCATGTTAAATTAAGATACTCTCAGTGAGAAACTAGATGTTTACACTGCAAGAAATCAGGTATGTGCTGTGCTCTTAAGTGAAAGGATAATATTCTCAAAATTCAACTTCATGGTAAATGTTTATGGGTTAAGTACTTCTAGAAAAAGTACTCTTTCTATATATATTTATTACTAGAGCCTGACCCTCTTGGGTGATAGGAAGGTGGTCCCCAACATGACAATTCAAGCTCCCCTTATCACCAATAAATAATCACGTCAAATGAACAATTTTTGACTACTGAAACAAATGAAAAATCTTCTATGTCAAACAACGCCCCCCTAATTTATTCGAAGAAAAAATTTAGTATATGAAAGATTTAGAAATTTTCAATAAATCTTATTAGGAAGAAAAAAAAGCCTATTCAGTATCATCTGAAAGTAACAACTACAACATTAAATATCTAAAAATCAACTTTTTGGTTTTTGTAGATGAAGAAAATATGGCAAATATTATTTTAAAACACACTCATAATAAAGCTTTAAGTTACTTTAAGTTACTCATCCCAGTTTTCTAATTTTTCTCAAATTACCCAGTTGTCAACAGAAATTGTTCTTCCTCTATAATTTGCCACCAAATGCTCATCAAGCTGTGACACCTTCCAGGCTATGGTTAGGATAGGTTTTTCCTTCTTTCACTTTCCTTCATTCTTTGTTAATAGGTTCTGGAAAACAAACCCAAACATTTCACAGAGGTCAAGAGTAGGAACAGAATAGAGGGGCAGAGCCAAGATGGCGGCGTAGAAGCAGCAAGGTCCCGCAGCTCCCACACCACCACCTTTAACACCCATAAAATATGAGCCCAGATAAAGCCTAGGACTCTCAGACTCACACAAAAATACAGAGAACACATCTCTTGCTGAAGGCAGCTCAGCAGCAGGGACTCAGCACGGCAGCCGGAACGGAGGCTGGAACAGCCTGAAGCCGAGACCTCAGCCAGGCCCCGGCGGTGGGAAGTAGCCTGGCCAAGCTGAGCCCAGCGGGCACCAGAGCCAGTCTGCAGGAGAGATCTACAGCCTCCAGCACCTCCACAGCCAAGGTGTGAGGAATGGGATGGGAGAGGGGCAGCTCCCACCACAGCCGTACAGAGACCTGGCAGAGACCCGGCCATGGCCACGCTAGACCTCAGGGTGGCCTGGAGGAGTGAGCCGCCCAAGTCTCTACTTCAAAGAAAATCTAAAGCACCTGCCTAAGGGAATCTTCAAATCCTCAAAAGACTGGTTAGTGAAAGTCAAACTCTGAAATTGAATTTGGGGTTGGTAAAGCAGTTTGGCCAATCTGCCCACAGGGCAAGGAAGCAGTGGGGAAAGGGAACTGCTGGAACCAGCAGTGGCCCCCACCAGGCTGCTTCAGAGCCCCTGGCCTGCAGACTCCGCAGTGGGGCTGAATGGATTGATCAGGGCCAAGTGCTCTTGCATTGAGTGACCTGGTTCTGGATTGTGGTCCTGGGGTGCACTTTCAGCAAGCCAAAGCTGGGGGGACTTGCAACTCCCCCCCCAATAGCTCTGGCAGCTGGGAAAACCCCAGAGATTTGGAACAGAGCTTCCCCCCTTGGAAACAGAGTTTCACAGAGGAAAAAAAACACAACCAATTAATTGGTTGGCCAAAATGAGGAAAAGGAAGCAAAATAAAAACACCAGTAAAACTCTAGAATCCTTTTTTATGGATAAAAAGGGTCAAAGCATGGAACCGGAGGAAGAGAGCCCAGAACTCAGAACTCCCACACCAAATGCTTCCAAAACAATTGAAGAATGCCTAGAAGCTATACATCAACTGAAAAAGGACTTTGAAAACCAAATAAGAGAAGTGGAGGAAAAATTGGGAAGAGAAATGAGAATGATGCAAGAAAATCATGAAAAGAGAGGCAACAACCTGACTGAAGAAAACAACACTTTAAAGAATAGATTATCTCAAATGGCAAAAGAGGCCCAGAAAGCCAATGAGGAGTAGAATGCCTTAAAAAGTCAAATTTCCCAGATGGAAAAAGAATCTCAAAAGCATTCTGAAGAGA
>CM053597.1:73490974-73507854 GCA_028646575.1 Pseudocheirus occidentalis
GGATATGAACTTTGCTCTCTAGGCATTTACAGTCAAATAGAAGGACAAGACCAAGAGAAAGAACTGATGTCAAAGGGAGTAAAAAGATGGGAACAGCAGTGTGGTACAGTGGAAGGAGCCTGGATTTGGACTCAGAGGCCCAGGGCTTAAACGCTCTCTCTCTTACAACGTGAATGACCTCCAGCCAATCACTTAATGTCTTTTAACCTCAGGTTCCTAGTCTGTGAAATGGAGGAATGAATGATCTCCAAGGGCCCTTCCAGCTTTAGATCTGTGATCCAAAGTGGAGAATCCACAATGTAGACACACACAATGTGATTTCCTCTGGCAAGAGCCCCTTTCCTTGAACGGTAGCCCTGAAAGCAACCTCCTTTCATCCCTTCAGCCTGGATGCAGGCTTTCACAATAGGCTCTTAGAGTTGGTAAGGAAGGGCCTTAGGGGTCATTTCATCCTCAGGTGGGATGTGGATTGGGGGGGCAGGACCTGAAAAGGTCACACAGCTATTCCTATGGTAGATCTGACTCCTAGTTCAATGGTTTTTCTGCCACTGACAAGGGCACTCATGAAAGCAGGGTCAATGGGGCAGCCCTGGGCCCTCCCTGCAAAAGACGTGCCCAGATGGCAGGAAAGCACTCATCGTCACTAATAGGTCGCGGCCCAGGCCAAGCAAATCTTTTGTCCCACTATCGGTGCTCAATCAAATCCTGGCATCAGCAGGGCCCTGGCAGGGGCAGGCTGCCGACGAAGCACTAGCTCTAAAGCCCTGAGGGCTGGATCATTGTCCTGAGGCCCCAGGCCCTAAGACCGTGCCTCCCCGCCCCTCTATATATTGGGGCGTCCAACTCCCCACACGTAGCACGTCACGGAGGACTCTAGGGGTGCATCTGGGGCTCTAGGCAGCTGAAGAAGGAACATGTCGCAGTATTCGGGGAAAGTGAGTACAGTCTGGGGAAAGCAGGCGCTGGGTGGGGGCTGTGGGTGGGAGGGGGATAAGAGGACAGGGGGGGAGGGTGAGAGAGCCTGGGGAGAGAGGGAAAGGGCTTGAAACCCAGAAAGTGGGGAGTGAGATGGAGGGCTCAGTGTCACAGGCAATTGTCTGGTTCTTCTCTAGTCTGCTCTTGATGCAAATAGGGGTGTGTGTGTGTGTGTGTGTGTGTGTGTGTGTGTGTGTGTGTGTGTGTGTTTCAGGAAAAGTTTACACATGAAATTTTTGTTAATGGGTCAGATTTTAAATGCTCTAGGGAAGTTCTCTCTCTCTCTCTCTCTTTTTTTTTTTTTAAAGGAAATCCTGTTGTGAAATCTTTTGAATAGTGAAGAATTCTTCTGTAATGTGAACATCCACTTCCAGCCCCCAGTTCATAGTTTCTTAGACTTCTAGCAGGCAGTGCATCTGGGGGCAGATCTCTACTCCCCATCAGTTCCTGCCTATGTGACCATGAGTTAACTTCCACAGGCCTCACCTTCCTCATCTGTAAAATGAGAGGACTGGACTAGATGGCCTCTGAAGTGATGTCCAGCTTTGGTTCTAGGATTCTGTTGGGTCTGTTTGACTTGAGCCAGGTCAGGTTTGCTTAGAGGGCTGCAGTGGAAGTAACAGTTGGTCTAGAGTCAGGACACCTGTGTGCCCTTGCTGGGAAGTTACTTCTCTGTTCTGGGCTTTGGCAGCATATAGTCAACATTTAATAAATGTTTGCACGTTTGATTTTGTTTCCTTATTGTACTTTTCTTTGTATCCCCAGAGCTTATCATGGGTGCCTGGAGTGTATAGCGGGTGATTAATAATACTAGCTGATTGATTTGCTGGCTTGTACAATGAGGGGTTGGACTAGGACCAAGGTCCCTGTGACCTCTAGATATATGACCCATACTCATTTCTCTACCTTGCCTTGTCATTCCAGCTTCTACTTTCAGCTTCCTCCTTCCTCCCTTTTCCTTTCCAAATCATTGATCACTGTGCAGGCAGCCTCAGGACACATCTGTAAAATAAATCAGAGCTGGAAAGATCTCAGGGGTCAGCTATTCAAAGATTTTAAGAAAAACAAAAACCCTCTGGTCTAACTCCAGATCCAAACAGGAATCTCTCCCCCACACAACATCCCCAACTCAAATTATCCAGGCTTATTTCAGAGGCTTCTAGCAAAAGGGAACCATTCACCTTCCAAGGCAGACCACTCCACTTCTATGTCCTTCTAATTGTTAGGAATTTTTCTTCATATGAGTTGATAGTGTAGGGTGTATATTCAGGTTCGAAAAAAAAAAATCTATGTTCAAGTTTAAAAAAAAATAAAAATAAAAACCACCAACGTATAGAATTCAAGAAAATGACAGGCCCATCAAAGAAAGACAGTTTGGACCTCACAAAAGAAGCCCTTTCTGAGGCTATACTTTTTAATGTAATGGACCAGTGGATCAGACTGATTTTAAATATTCTCCTCTATGCATTATCAAAATTCTTTCTGTCAGATACCTATAGATTTTCATTAACTGTGAATTTACATTAGGCAGAGTCTATGACTTCAAGATAGATTGCTATGCATCAGTCTACTGAGAAGGAGAGGACGGAACCTCAAAATGATGACAACCTCTATATCTGCGTAGGGCTTTGCCATTTACAAAGCACATTCCTCACAATCCATTAGAATGTAAGCTCCTTGAGGGCAGGCACCATATCATTTTAGATTCAATTACACACACACACACACACACACACACACACACTCAGCCTACTCTGTACAAGATGCTGTGCTAGTTACTAGGCATACAAAGAAAAAAAAAGTCCCTTCACCACCATTCCCCTCCTACCACTACTAGCATCTTCTTTCTGGATTCTTTTATCCGTTCATAGGTCTTGTATGTATATAATTGTTCATATGTATTCTCCATTAGAATGTGAGCGCCTTAAAGGCTGTGTGACCCTAGTCACTCGAACCCTGCCTCCATTTCCTCAGCTGTCAAATGGGTATAATAATAGTACCCACCTCCCAGGGTTATTGTGAGGATCAGATGAAATAATGATTGTAAAGCTCCTAGAGCACGGCACATAGTAGGTATTTAATAAATATGTGTTCTCTTTTCCCCCTTTCTTTTATCATTTCTAGATATATAGAAGATATTATGATCCTCCCTGGAGTCAGTACCTTCCCCAATTACTTTGCTGTACTTTCTTTTTTTTTTACTTTTTTTGGAGGGGAGAAGGTAGGGCAATTGGGATTAAGTGACTTGCTCAAGGTCATGCAGCTAGTTTTTGTGTTGTGTCTGAGGTTGGATTTGAACTTAGGTCCTCCTGATTCCAGGGCCAGTGCTCTATTCACTGTGCCACCTAGCCACCCCCCAATTACTTTGTATATAGTTTACATTTACTCATCTTGTTCCCTTCCAATAGCATGTAAGTTCCTTGAAGGCAAGGGATAGTTCTGGCAGCATTGCTGCCTGGCACAGAGGAGGCATTCCATAAACACTTATTGAAATGAATATTACCCAATTTCTTAAGCTATTCCTCAACTTACAGGCTCCCATTTTTGCTTATTTTTTTTTCTGTATCACAAGAAATGCTGCTATAAATATTTTGGTCTGAATGGGACCTTGTATCTTTGACTTTCTTGGGGTATATATCTAGAAGAAGGAAGTAGCATGTCTGTGTCAAAGACTATGAACAGTTGGGGGAACTTTTCTTATATAATTTAAAATTGCTGGCATCGGAACACAAGGGAAGGCATGAATTGTATATTCAGAGGATCTGGTTTTAAATACAAACTGATGTTTATTTTGTGATCTTGTGCAAGACGCTTCTATTTTTCTTGCCTTAGTTTCTATATCTGTAAAATGAAGGAGTTGGACTAATTGACCTCTGAGGTCCCTTCTGGCTCTAAATCTAGGATTCTGTGTTTGTAAAAACGTTTGCAGTAATCTATGGCTCCGCCAAGTGTGTTAGTCTGCTTGACTCCTGAAACTGCTCCTGAAATGGACTCTTTCTATCTTTTGTCATTTTCTCCCGATTTTCTAGGTGTAAGGTGGTTAATAAGGTGGTTTTAAATTGTGCTTTTCTTATTAATAATGATTAGTATCAATTGTTTGTATACATCTTGTTTTTTCCTATTTCATTAAAAAATTCTTTTTGTTCATAGCTTTTAATCACTGGTCTACTGGGGAGAAAATTCTTTGCTCCCATTGCCTAATCTGGCCCATTTCTTGTCAAATCCTCAGATAATTTTCTATGAGGGCAAGTACTTCACTGGCCGGAAGCTGGAGGTCTGTGGGGACTGTGACAACTTCCAGGACCGAGGCTTCATGAATAGGGTCAACTCCATCCGAGTAGAGAGTGGTGCCTGGATTTGCTTTGACCATCCAGACTTCCGTGGACAGCAGTTCATCCTGGAACGCGGCGAGTACCCTGACTTCTATCGCTGGAACGGCCACAACGACCACATGGGCTCCTGTCGGCCAGTGGGAATGGTGAGTGCCTGTCCCAGCTTTGGGAGTGTGGCTTCCTAAGCCTAAAGGTCTTCACAGCAGTGCACTCACTATGATTTCCCAGTCCTATGGTGGAAGATGATAGCTGGCCTTTCTAGGGTCTTCTCGCTTAAATGAACTGCCATATCACTGCTGTCCAGCTGTAAGTTTTGTGTCCTTGGAGTGGGAGCAAGTGGATTTGCCCAGCTGAGTAACCCTGAACTCACATTGCCTGAAGACCCTGGCAAATATATGGGGTCAGGGAGGTAGAAATGCCTCTGTATGTTGGATCCTGTTTTGACCTGAAGCTGCTTCAGAGTCAGCTGCACTTTGGCAATTCAAATGGTTAAAAATGATTTCCCAGCATCTCAGCAAGGCCATGGCTGTTGGAGAAAGGAATTAAAATTGTTGGCACCAAAGTCAGCATAATGCTATTTGTATGAAAAACATACTAGGTATTTTGTGAATGCTGTTTTCACAAAAAATATCCATGGGGCCAACTTGCATCACGGATTCATGTGCAGCTGAAGGCCAGAGTTTCCCAAAGGAATTTACTGTAAGTAACACTGAAGGACCCTTAAGGCCAGGATATTGAAACAAAGTTCTCTCTTTTTCCTCTGGATGTATACATTATCTTACAAGGATATGCATTTCTTGCTCCAAGTGAATGGTGATGCAAATCCCAGCAGTGGTTTCAGGGGGAAAAAAATATTTCTTTATTGTCTATTTTATCTTTTTGGCTTCAGGTTTGGATAAAAGCTTTCTGTTCCCTTTTCAAATTTAAACAACTCTGGTCCCAGTATTTTGGGTGGCATGTGGCCTCCTTAGGAAAGTGGAAAAGGACATGTGTTGGTTACAAAAACAACGGTAATTCACATTTTACTTCATCCTGATCCTTGAAAAATACTTTCCTCACAAAAGCCTAGTGAGGTCAGTATTATGATGATCATAATGACGGTGGTGAAGATGATGATGGACTTGACATATACTGAAAAACGAGAACATTTTTATATTCAGAGTGGAGCAGAAAAAAGATTCTATGTTAAGCTCGTACATTTTACTAGTGAGGAAAAGAAGTCCCAGAGAGACTGTGACTTAGCTATAAAGACAGTAAGAATCAGAATCTCTTGACTCCAAGTTGTATACCTGGGGTGGGTGAATTTGTGAGTGTGTGTGAGACTGTGTCTGTATGTCTGTGTGTCTTTGTGTCTGAGCACTACATAATACAACGGATAGATGCCTTGTTTAAGAGTTGAGAGATTAGGTTCTAGTCCTGTTTCTGGTACTCATTTTCTGTGTAAATAATAATGAGGACTTGGGTGGCTAGGTGGTGCAGTGAATAGAGCATCGGCCCTGGAGTCAGGAGGACCCGAGTTCAAATGCGGCCTCAGACACTTAACACTTACTAGCCCTGTGACCTTGGGCAAGTCACTTAACCTCAATTGCCTTGCCTTCCCCCCCTTCCAAAAAGCAAAAAATAAAAAAATAATGAGGATTCTGATGCTGATGAGAGCGAACATTGGTATAGCTCTGGGTGCCAGGCACTATGCTAGGTAAGCGCTTTACACTTAAACTGTTTCCTTTGAGCCTCACAAGAGCCCTGGAAAGTAGGGGCTCTTATTGTCCCCATTTTACAGAGGCAGAAGCTGAGGCAAACTGAGGTGAAGTGTGTTGTCTTGGGTAAGTCACTGAGCCTCTCTTGCCCTCACAGTTTCTCCATTTGTGAGACTAGGGCTAGTTCTCTGGGGGCACCTATTTGGAACAAAAGAGATTCTATGTGAAAATGAAATAATATGAAAACACTTTGAAAAAGCCAGAAGATCAGAACAAATTATTAATAATATCACCACCTTTGACTTTTCTAAAGCACACGTCTGTCTTCCAAAGGCTCCTTTCATACTTGGTCTCTTGGTAGCCATACAAGGTGGAAAAAGCCTTAGACTGAAAGACAGGCTTATATTCTATGCCCACCTCTGAACCGTGTGACCCTGGGCAAGTCATCTGCCCTCTCTGGGTGTTATTTTCCCTATCTGTCCAATGAAGGGGTTAAACTAGATTCTCTTGAAGTTTTCTTACAGCTCTGACATTCCAGTCACTTATTGCTGAGGTTCTTGGCTGAGTAGGGAAGCACAAAACTAAAACCAAGCCCAGTAACTCAGCTGTCTCTTCCTTATCTTCTCTTCCACGAATCCTTCTGACCTTGGAGCATGGGGAACACTACCGCCTGGAAATCTTTGAGGGCTGCAACTTCACAGGTCAGTGCCTGGAGTTTACGGAGGACTGCCCCTTCCTGCAGAGCCAGGGCTGGGCCAAGAACTGCGTCAATGCTGTCAAGGTGTACGGGGACGGAGCGTGAGTAAACTAAAGGGCTGAAGGAGGGGTTCAAAGTCTGGTTATTGCTTTAGCAGCTACTCATGTGTTTGGGGGTAGATGAAGATCATTGCTGCAAGGGTTCCCAAGCCTGGTAAAAAGGTTGTCCTACTCCTAGGACTTGAAAGCTACTCCTAGGCATTATTTTCCCTTGTTTGGATCACTTGGGCTGCCCTGCCAGCCTTCCTGGTACAGTGCTTAAAATTCCACTATTGGAAAGTATTTCCTTTGTTTGAGACATATCCTATTAAAATGCATATTTTATGTGCTTGCAAGACAAGCACATTAAGTTAGTATCAGTCATCCATATCTTCCTGGGAATTGTCTTTTCCAAAGGGACAGCTAGTCTTGATCCTAGGGAGGAAAGATGGTCTTGAGCACAGGACAGTGTATAATAAGGGCAGTTCTGGAGGAGAATTTTGGGCTGGGGAGGGCAGCATAAAGGCATCGAGCACCTTGGCAGGAAGGATGGGGTCAGATGCCCGCACAGAGCAGGAGGTTACTCACTGAAAGGGAAGACAGGGAGACACTAGACACTACTTTCCTGCTTCACCCTTTGCCTCATGGCTGACTAGAGAAGGCAGGGGATTCTTTGCAAAGCTTTCTTTTGGGACCTGACATTTAAAGTGATACTTCTGTTTCTGGATGGAATAATTCACACACTTAGACACAAAGAGTATTCTCTTAGAGCAGGGGTTCTTAATTTGGGATCCATGGACCCAAGGAGTCCATGGATGGATTTCAGGGGTTCCATGAACTTGGACGGGGAGGGGAGTCACCTTGTCATTTTAACCTTTCATGGAAATTTAGCATTACCTTCAATTATGAATGTAGGCAACAAATGTTATTTTGAGGCATTAGCAGGCTTCCAAAGGGTTTCATGAGATAAATAATGTTAAGAACGTTTCTCTTAGAGGGAAGATAATATATTGGTGCATATTGGAAGATAATATAGTGCATCGGGTTGGGGGGCAGGGCACAGAGGGAAGTATCTCACATCCCAGAAGTTCTCAATTCCTCATTGTCCCAGCTGACCAGGTTGGAATATGTCAGAGCAATATGTGCCCAGAAGTCTCTGTACCATGGCTGATCAAGGTGACAACTTCTTTTGGGCCTCCTGCCCAGCAAGAGTTAATGGCAAGGGAGGTTCTCTCAATACTCAGAGGGAATTTAAAAAAAAAGACAAAATGTTGTGTATGGGGTTGGGGGAAGGACCAGCTGGATGCTATGGAGTGTGCTGATTACTTCCTGGGGGCAACATAGCTCCTCTGGACCATGGATTAGATAGATAGATAGATAGATAGATAGATAGATAGATAGATAGATAGATAGATAGATAGATGCTTTATTGAATGCTTGCTCTGTTCTGGGCACTATACTATGAAATAAATATAAATACAAGCAACAAGACAATCCTTCTCCTTGATGAGTTGACATTCTAACAGGGAAATACAACATGTAAAGGGGAAATAGGGAGCAAGGGAAGGAACAGGTACAGCACATAACAGAGAGCAGGCCAAGAGCTACCATAGCTGTCTGGTCCCTGGCAATTTAAGGAAGAAGATAAAATAAGACTGTGGATAAGGAAAGGGGAAGGAAGGAGGAAAGAGGGCTTTCTTGGCAGAGAGGGCATCCTGGACATTGGCTTTGGTCAGCACCTTGGAACCCTTAAGTGGAGTTAGGGTATTTTCTTCTGTACTCTAGTCTGGGCTCCTGTACCATTCCCACATATGAGACCACCCTGCCTAGAAAATATCTACCCAATCAGCCCATGTGCCAAAATCCATGAAATTCTACCATTAGAAAGCCATTCCTTTGTTTTAGAGTACAGTTCCTATAAAATATATGTGCCCTTGAAATCAGAACACATTAAGCTACTATCAGTCATCAATACCTTAGTGTAACTTGTCCTTTCTAATCCTATGGAAGGAACATCTCCAATTTGTAATACCAATGGGAGAGGCACGGAGAGGAAGGGATTAGCCAGTGGGTGGCACAATGGATAGAGCACTGGACTTGGCGTCTGGAAGACTTGAGTTTAAATCTTGCCTCAGATGCTTTCTTATTTCTGTAACCCTGAGAAAGTCATTTAGCCTCTCTTATCCTCAATTTCTTTATCTATAAAATTGGGATACTAATAGTTCTTACCCCACAGGGCTGTTGTGAGGATCAGATGAGATAACATATGGAAAACACTTCACAAACCTTAAAGAGCTATCATCATCATCATCATCATCATCATTATCATTATTTTATTATCATTATTAGCATCATCATCATCATCATTCCATTGGCTTAGGGAAGTTATCGAAAGCTGCCAATATCTAGGAAAAACTATGTGCCCTGATAGGATGCTATAAATAGCAGGAAAGAGAACTCCCAAGTCATCAAGGGGTGGCCTGTCCTTGTTTTCTTTATCTTGTCGAGTCTAAAGAGTTTCCAGATGGCAAACTGCCCTCACCACAAGAATTGTGATGACCTCTCTCCACTAGTTCCTGGGTAAAATACCTCCCTAGGCCCACTTTGGAGCCCAAGAGTAAAGGAAAGGATGGAAGTGGCTTCTGAGGCTGAATATGGAGCGATGGTCTGAAAAGGAGCCCGATAATAATAATGGAATAAGAATAATAAGGCTCAAAGGGACCTGAGAGGTCATTTAGTCCAAGCCCTTCATTTTACAGAGGAGGAAAATCACATACGTGGAGATGAAGTTCGTTGCCCAAAGTCACTAGTTAAGGGCAGAGCTGGGACAAGAATTTAGATCTAGGGTTTTTTTCAATCCAGTGTTCTGTTGCGGAAAGCAAGAGATGACTCTGGACTCAATATTCTGAATTCTAGACCAGCCACTCAAAAATATTGAATATGATTTATTTTAATATACATATATATTTTTTGCATTTTGGGGGGAAGGCAGGATAATTGGGGTTAAGTGATTTGCCCAAGGTCACACGACTAGTAAGTGTTAAGTGTCTGAGGCCACATTTGAACTCAGGTCCTCCTGACTCCAGGGCTCTATTCACTGCACCGCCTAGCTGCCCCTTGAGTATGACTTTGAGCGTTTTATCCAACCTGATTCCCTGAAAGCAAGATATGCCCAGAATCAGAGTTTGTACATCAGAGCCAAAAGGAACCTTAGAGGTCTTTAAGTCCAATCTCTCATTTTATAGATGTAGATAAAACTTACATACGTTGCCATTAACTTTTGCTTACTTAGGAAGAGGGAGTGATTTGTCTGAAGCCACATGCTTGGTAAATGAGCAGGATGTGAACCCAGGCCTCCCAACTCCCATTGTAGTATGAATTTTAGGAAATATTTGAAAAAATACCTCATGATATCCTTGTGAACAAGATGGAGAAATACGCATAAGCATCTAGCCAGAAGGTCAAATACAGCCTGTGGCCTATTTTTTTGTATGGACCATGAGTTAAGAATAATTTTTCCATATTAAAATACAAAACTTAATTTTAAAATGACAGAACCATTCTTAGTTCTGAGGTGTAAAAAAATAAATAAATAAAAGGGTTAGCAGTGCCTGCCACCCATACCTTACATTACCCCTTTCCTCTACGTTACAGTATAATGAGGTGGCTATGGCTGCGTGAATGAACAGACTGATCCAATATTGATCAATGAATGAAAGTCCAATACAGGGCAGGGAGGTGGTAGAGTGGGTAGAGCGCTGGGCCTGGAGGCAGGAAGAGCTCAGTTCAGATTCAGCTTCAGACACTTACTAACAGTGTCATGGCAAATCACTTTACTCCTGTTTGCCTTAGTTTCCTCATCTGTAAAATGGGGATAATAGTAGCACCTACCTTCCAGGGTTGTTGAGAAAACCAAATGAAATGATAATCGTAAAGTATTTAGCACAGTGCCTGCCACGTAGAAAGCATTATGTAAATTACATATACATATGATATACAAATGTATAATATAAAATATATATAAATAATACTATATAAACATCAGCTATTATTATTAATTAATGTTAGAGACAGTTCGAAGGGATGTATCTCATGGAATGTCATAATGTTCCGTGCTTGGCCCTGTTAATTATTTTTTAATTTCAATCATTGATGTGGATGTAGATATAGATAACATGTTTATTGAATTTGTTGATAATATAAAGTTTAAATGAATAATTAGTGATTGGGTGACAGCATCAGGATCCAAAAGGACCTGAATTGGTTGTGATAAGATACTAAATCTAATACAATGAAAATCAGTAGGGAAAAATGTAAAGTACCACATTTACATTCACAAAACCAACTTCAAAAGTATAGAACAAGGTGGAAATGGTTAGCTAGACAGCAGTTTCTAAAAAAAAAAGAGGCATGTTAGTGACCTACAAGTTCAATGCTTCAGCAGTACGGTGTAGCTGCTCAGAAAGCTAACATGATGTTAGTGGAATCAGAACAAGAGATGTAATAATCCCACTGCACTCAGCACGGGTCAGACCACATAAGCAGTATTGCGTTCAGGTCTTCATAGGAGGAATGGCAGAAGAAATCAGGAATATTTCGTTGGGAGAGCAGAAGTTTTAGGAAGGCTAGGACGTGATAGCTGTTTTCAAGTATTTGAGAGGTTTTCCTGTAGAGGAGAGATTAGGCTTGGTAGTGTGGCCTCAGAAGGCAGTGTAGCCCCAGCGAGTGGGTGGTACAGCGAGGTAGATTTGGGTTCAATATAAGAATGAACTTTCTATCAGGGGTTACTTGAAAATAGAATGAGTCATCTTGTTAGGTAATGAGGTCCCCATCACTGGAAATATTCAAGCAGAAGCAAGACACTTATCTGTTGGGGATGCTGTAGCATCTGTAGCTGGATTGAGTGGTCTTTAAGGTCGATTTCTTAAATAGATCTAATGATTCTAAGGCATAATATTATCATTTGATTGGGGGCAAGGCAATGATGTCCTCACCCTAAATCCTCTCTCCCCTTTCCAATCCTCCCATCAAAGTTTGGAACAATGTGCCCAGCAGCGGCACTGCCTCTTGCTCTTGAATTAGATGTCCCCAAGACTGGACCCCATAGAAGAGCTAGATGGGAGGGAGTCCATTTATTTTTTAACACAAGATTTAACACCTTCCCCCCAAAGAAATTGGACCCATTGTTCAAGACTTTGGAAGGGAGTTTAATTGCAACAACAAGGTGGGGGGGGGGGAATAAGGGGGAAGTAAATGAGTGCTCAGCAATTCTTTGCACTTGGCCTGGTGTCCTATTGACTTCATGCTGTGTCTCATGTGCCAGAATTCAGGTTCCCCCTGTCTCTTTGCCTGCCTTTCTCCCCACTCTTTTTCTTTGTTTTCCCTTCCCCGTATTTCTCTGCCTCTCGTTTCTTTATCTCTGTGTTTCTTTCTTTTTGCCTTTCTGAAGCTTTATCTCTTTCTCTGCCTCTGCTTCTGGATCTCTCCTCTCTCTTCCTCCCCATGGGGTAACCTAAATCTAGAGCTGATGAAGTCTAACTCTTCAGGACTCGAATTGTTTAATTTGCTAGGGATAGTAATTAATCAGCTGAGCAGCGTCTTTTAAAAGCCACCTTAATCACCTAGCTCTATGGAGAAAGCAACTTGAGATTTTCCCATTAACTGGCCAAGTAAACCACCAAGAAATGATGTAGAAATAAATGGATTAAAATTTATTCACATGAAAAAAAAAGCTCTCATAACGACACAGAAGGAGAAAGGGTCAGTGTGGAAAGAGCTGTCCCACAGGGCAAGCCCCGGAAGGGAGGAGGGGGCTTTTGGATGCCAGGGATTTTTTTCCCCTCTGGATCAACAGCAATGAATTCCAGGAATGACATCCCAGAAGGCTGGACTCCTGGGAGGGCTCAGTATGGAAGTGCTCTGCTCTGGCAAACACTTTCCTAGCCATTCTTTCCTTAAACTATCCCCTGGGATAGAGCCCTGGAGGACTCTGTGCTGGTGGGTAACTGGGGGAGTTACCAAGATCAAAACTAAAAAATGGTCATAACAGGACATATCCGTAAGAGCTTCTCCTATGAGAAAGTTCCGGGGAAGGTCGGAGAGCTATAGTTTGGGCAGCCTGGGGCAGGGGCAGGGGCAGGGGCAGGGGCAGGGGCAGGGGCAGTGAGTATCCCAGAACCATGCAGCCCACCCTTGGCTTGCCCCAGGCTTTCCTGAAGCCCAGTTGCTGCTCTTTTTTCACCGATGGGGTTCTGCTTAAGGGAGGCTGGTTTTCCTTTCCCTAAGTTCCCTCTATCTTCTTCCAATCCCTTCTTTCTCCATCCTCCTTACTCTCTCTTCTCTCACCCTTCCCCCAACCTCCCTCTTTTCCTTTACCTCCGCCCCCCAAATCTTAGTGTTATTTGTAGTTTGGAGGGTGGGGGGAAGAGGAGGGAGAATTTGGTTCCTTCAGGTTCCAGCCCTGTTCTCAATGCACTTCATTATGGGTCTGTGGAAACCTTGCCTCCTGTGCTCTGTCTCAGGACACTGCTTTGGACATTCCCACACTTAAGCCCCATTGGTTCACTGTGGGGGAGAAGAGGATAAAAGTGAGTCCTTTGGGGGTCACCCAAAGCCTGTGGTCGTGGGTGGACTTAGGGCTTATGGAAATGAGATGATTGCTCTGGCTTAGGGCCAGGGAATGCAGCCAACTCAGTGTGAACTCTCCCCACACTGGAGTCCTCTGGCTATTTCTATTTCTCTCTCACTCTCTCTCTCTCTCTCTCTCTGTCTCTGTCTCTCTCTCTGTCTCTCTGTCTCTCTCTCTGTCTTCTTTTCTCTCTCTCTTCTTTCTCTCTCCCTCTCTCCTTTCTCTCTTCTCTCCCTCTCTCTCCTCTCTCTCTCCTTCTCTCTCTCTTTTTCCCCCCCTCTCTCTCCTTCTCTCTCTCTCTCTCTCTCTCTCCTCTCTCTCTCTGTCTCTGTCTCTGTCTCTCTCTCTCTCTTCACCTTCCCTCCCCTTCTTCCCCTTTCTTCTCTTCTTTCTTCTGTTCCCCATTTTCCTTCCCTCCTCGCATCTCTTCTTCTTATAGATGTCTGAGTTGAGGAAGGCAGTAATGCCCAACAGAGTAAATGTGAGGTGATGAGGAAAAGGTCACTAGTTTTCTGTCACCATAGGCAGCCTCCTCAGGACCCATATTCCTGGTTTCTTGTCCCTGGTAACTTGGAGGATAAATCCAGTGAGACTGAAGGAGTTAAGTATTGCACAGAAGCAGTCAAAGGAAGGAAAGATAAGGAAACCTAGGTTTTGTTGCCATCTTTCATAGATATTCCCAACTCATCTCCTCAACGCTGGACACCTGGCATAGAGAGGAAAGGGACTGGGGGGCTAAGAGTGAGAAAACATGGGTTTTACTCTAGGTTTAGACCATTAATTATCTGTGTGACCTTGGGCAAGTCACTTTCTGTTTCCTTATGTGAAAATGAGAAGGTTGGACTATATAGCCTCTAAGGTTATTTCCAATTAGAGGAGCCCATGTCCTCTGGGAAATAAAAGACGGTGCCTACTGTTTTTCCAAGAGCCAGAAATATTTGGGAGTTAATAGGACAGGGTCAGTGGGTGTGTGTGTGAGAGAGACATAGGAAAGAGGCAGAAACTAAAGAGTTACACAACGTGAGAACTGGGAAGAACCTTAGAAATCACCCATTCCTAATTCGCCCCCTTTTAGGCACATTTTATAGGAAAGAATACTGAGGCCCCCAGTGGGTAAGTGGGTGATGGAGACAGAGTCAGCAAGTAGGCAAGGTCAATATTTATCACCTCCACCCCTTTCTCTTCCCTCTCATAGTCACTCTAGTGGCTGCTCAGGGTTTCCCTTTCTCTATTTCCCTATGGGACCTAGACAGTGAGCTATGCTCCAGAACTTCTTTTTTTTTCCTCCCTCCATCAAAATTTATTGTGCTTTCTCTCTTCAAGGCACTGCCATCTACACTGGGGTATAATGGTTCCCCAGAAAACCAAGTAACATTAAAGACTGAGAATTTGGGACAGTTCAGAAGAATGTTGAAACTATTCCACAGGTGTAGCTGGCCTCCCACCCAATATGTAGTGTTGGTTCTGAGTGCGTCTGGTTGTGTGGAGAGAACATGAAAAATGTAGGAAGAGTTTGAGCCTATAGCCCTGTCAAGCACCCAATTAAATGTTAAAAGTCACTGCTGAGAACCTATTGGCCTCTCCAATTACCAACCTAAACACACCAGCCTCTGACTCTGGTACACTGACAAAATAGTTAGAGAAAGTCGATAGTTAGGTACCCAGATGTGTGGTACAGGCACTGAGTAGTATGGAAATCCAGGAAGGAAGCAATTTAGAGGAAAGCTAGAAAAATCAGGGGTGGGTATGTGGAAGTCCAATTCCTCCCCTCAGTCTCAGATGACTTGGGGGATGGGATGGACAGTGTGCCTAAAATGGCAACCTTTGGGTTTCCTCGGCAGTGACCCCAAAAGGGATAAGAATCATGGTACAGTGAAAAGACATTGCATTTGGGGTCAGAGGTACCCAGGTTCAAATCTCATTTCTGCCGTTCACTACCTTTGTGACTTTGAGCATGCCATCTAACTTCTCTGGGTCCAAATTTCTTCATTTGTCAAATTAAAGGATTGGACTTAATGCCTCCTAATGTCTTTTCCAGCATGAGATCTGGGATCTTAAAATGCCATCTTTCTCAGTCCTGGTCTCTGTCCTTTTGATCTAGAGCTTTTCAGCTGATACTATGCAGAGTTACAAAAGGGGAACCAGAAGAATGTAGAGAAATGATTCCCTCTTGTCTGTACCCTCCTGTGCCTTGGTCCTTCCACCTCAGTACAGACTCTGCAGGAGCTTTTTAACCCATTAAGAGTGACCCCCTGCCTGAGGCTAAGGTTCTTAATTTTCTTCTCAAATTTTTCCTCCTTCAACCACCCACATTTGTTTCTTTTGTCCTAGGTGGGTCCTTTATGAAGAACCAAACTACCGGGGTCACATGTATGTGGTGGAGAGGGGTGATTATCGAAGCTTCAACGACTGGCAGGCCCACAGCGCCAATGTTCAGTCCCTTCGAAAAGTTGTCAACTTCTTCTAACTTGGCCCAATGCTTCTGCTACAATCTTGGATGGATAGATCTCCAAGGGAACACCAGGGGAGTGTCCTGTTCTCCCCAAGCCACCGCTTTCAGAAGACAATGGGGAATAAAGGCTGTACTAGTTAATTGGGGTTTCTGAGTGTTTTTCTCTTCTGAGGAATGGAATCCTTCTTTGAGATTAAGGAAGGTATAACCTGGCTCATAGACCCCCTGGGTAATCGGAGGCTCCTCTCTTCTCATCTCTCAACCATTTCCCCTCCTTTACCCTAGATGGTCAATCTCAGGCATCTCTCACTCCTGGGAAGTCTTCTTCCATGAAATTACAGTTTCTTCTATATCCTTAGCTCTGTTCTGTGTCCTGTGAGCTGCTGAGAATTACCATGGAGAACGGGCTCAATTCTTAGTCCCCAGCCCTCCAGGGAGGTGACTAGCACTGCAGCTGGGTCCCTTGATATGGATTCAAGACTGGGAATCAATCAAAGAACAAACATTTCTTAAGTGCCTACTGTGCATTGGCATTTATTAAGCACCAGCCAATGGGAGTACAAAAACAATGAATGAAATAATCCTTCCTCTCAAGGAACTTACATTCTAATGGGGAGACAAGAATATATATAAATATGTATAAAACAAAAATAAAAAGAATAAACAGAGAAATCCAAAACCATTAAATACAAGGTATTATACACAAGATTAAGGAGAAAAGGCACCAGAAGCTAGGGGAATCTGCTTCATAGAGAAGGTCCTTGAGGGAAAGGGCAGGAGAGAGTACTCTGGATTCCTAGGAGGGCCCTTAGAGATCATTTAGTTCTAGGCAGAAGCAGAAAGCAAAGCCCATTGAATTTAATTTTAATTTATTTTCTTGGTTACATCATTCATTTCCACAAGATTTTGAGTTACGAATTTTCTCCCCTTTTTGCCCCTACCCCCCAGCCCAGAACATTGGTCCCACTGTAAGGCCCCTCCCCCAATCTGTTCCCTTTTTATGCCCTCCTCCAACACCCCTCTAGCTTTCTAGCAGGGCAGGGAGGGGCTCCCTGTCCCCG
>CM053597.1:73508354-73531820 GCA_028646575.1 Pseudocheirus occidentalis
AGAGTCACTCGACAATATTAGTCAGTCGTCCATTCATGGGGCAATCATAAGTTAATTTAATCAGTCACTTATCCGGATTCACAATTATTAAGTATCCTTAATCACTAAATACAATCATTAGAAAATTACACAAACTCTCCACCCCTCAGTGTCTAGTAAACTTCAGTTTCATCAAGGAAAGGCCTTTTCTTCATCTTGACTCAGGGTGGTCTCTCAGATTCCCTGGATCCCCTTCCATGGTCCCAGCTCCCTCCTGAATCCACCAGTCACCTGGATCCAGTGGCAGACAGTTCCCAAGTCCTTGTCCAGTCCTCCAGGCAGTTCCTGGCACACACTGAAGTTCACAGGGTCCAGCACATCTCAAACCCTTTACCATTTCTGTTGCTGGGAACCCAAGGATCAACCAAACCACAAACAAAGGCTTATCCTGGACATGCTTCTTCAGTCCTCCAGCAGTTCAGCTGGACCCAGGATCCAGAAGAAATCTCAGCCTTCTAGGCAGCAGCAGCCTTCTACCTTCACCAGATTCTGGTCTCATAGAAAACTCCAACTCAGTTCTCAGTCCAGTAGCAGCCCAGCTCCCAGATGCTGGAACAATTCTGCTTCCACCAGCAGCCACCAGGAGGAAGATTCTTGATTCTGTCTGTCTGTCCTCTGGAGCTCTTCTTAAACACATACACACACACAGGCTTCCTGGCTCAGCCAACCCCTTCCTGCAGTGTTAGCAACAGGAGACAGAGTTCACACCTTCTGTTTCTTTGGCCTGCTAAATTAATTCCCATTACACTTTCTTAACTAGGTAATGAAACAGTTGGTGACAAAGTAGATAACAAGCATCTGGTTTGGAGTGAGGAAAATCTGAGTTCAAATCCAGCCTCGGGCACTAGCTGTGCGATCCTGGGTAAGTCACTTTAACCTCTCTTTGCCTCAGTTTCCAAATCTGTAAAATGGAGGCAATAATAGCACCTACCTCCCAGGGTTGTGGTGAGGATCAAAGGAGGTAATGATTGTGAAGTGCTTAGCACTACTCCCGACACACACTAAGTGCTCATAGATGTCAACTGTTGCTGTTGTTTCTATGGTGCTAAACTCAGTTAATCTGGTGCTGCCCAAGGGCTTCCAGCATAGTCAGCATCCTTGGACAAAGCTCCTGTCATCCTGGCCTAGTTATGGTTCAGCTTCCCCAGAATGGAACAAAGCCTTTCCCCAGAACAAGTTGTTTTAGGGGGCAGAAAGGAGAGTTCACTGAGACATTAAGTCCTGAAGACCAGGAATCAAGGTAAGGTGTAGAAGAGGAGTAAAGGGGACAGAAAGAGAAGGCAGGGACTGCTGAAAACCAAATTTGCTGAACTTAACAGCTTTGCCAAGGACCAGCCCTCTGCATGAACTCTAGGGGAGGCATCCTCCTTTGATGTGGGAATGTGTATTTTTTCCCTTACGGTTTGGAACTTCACAGTCTTTAGGGGAGAAACAGAAGCATCCTAGGGAACAGCTCGCTGCTAAAGGCCTTATGGAATAAATCTTCAAGGAAGAGTGGTTTGGGGGCTACTTCTGGAGAAAGGGATATAGGATGTCACTGGTGGTGGGGGAGGTGTGGGGTCATGATAATGTTAGCAAAGTTTTGGGCCCATTTTGAAAGTTGCTTAAGAAACTGGACTCCTTTTGCCCAATTAATTCCTCGATATTTCTCTGGAGCTGCCGGGAAAAGCCTGTGGGGAGGTGAAGAGGAAATTCCAGGTGATGGGATGATCTCCAGCTGGATCTCATCTTCCAAGGCATGCCATGTCTCTGCTGACATGGCCACAGTGAAAAACATCTCCGGGAGAGATCAGAACAACTTATGACTGGTGGGATGCCATTCTGGCACTGCCAGCTCTTTGGCCATTCTCCATCCCCCAACTCTGGACTGGATTGTAAGTGTGTCATGACCTTTGACCTCTAAGCTGGGCTCCCAAGCCAGAACCCCTTGGCGTCTCTGTGGCTTGGAAGGGAAATTTTTTCCAAAGGGAAGAGAAGGCCAGCGTTCCAAGACAGTTGCCAAGAGTGGCCAGTTCAAAGGGGATTTTCTTGGCATGGGGCTGTGGTTTCCGGCTTCTTAACCCAACTTACTGTTGATCCTGAGTGTAATTAGAGAGGAAAGTGCCCACTGGACCCCTGAGTGAGAAGCTGATGACACAGAGAGGAGACCCCCTTCTGTAGAGGAGGGAGAAGGACAGGAGAATATATCAATCTCTTTTCATCCCATCTTGCTTCCCTCATGGCTGGTGGTGAATATCCTATCCCAGGATTAAATGTGGAGGAAGATTTCTGTTCCTTTCTCCATTTTCTGAATTGCTATAGTTCTTATAGTATGGACCACATAAGCCAAATATGATTGCTAGATATTTACCTCCCTGATATAAGGATGATAGAAATAATAAAAGTCATTAAATTTTGCTTTTCTGAGGCAGTGTGGTTAGTGGATAGAGAGCTGCTTTTTGACTCAGTGAGGCTGGATTTCAAGGCCTGCCTCTGACACATAATGACTATGGGACCCATGGCCAGTCACTTGACCTCTCAATGCTCTAGACAACTCTATTACTGATTCTAAGTTACAGAGAAGATGATGGCCTGCATTGGGAAAACTGATGAGTTTCCTCCTCTGGGAGCTCCCCATACCAGTGAAATCACAGGTCCACTCCCTATTCCTATTCTTAAATAAAAATAAAAATTAAAATTAAAATTAAATGGAGTCTTTGATGGAATCTTAGCATTGTTAGAGTTGGAACTAATGTTAAAGACCATATAATCCAACCCCTCATTTTACAAGCAAGGAAACTGAGGTTAAGAGAATGGAAGTTCTGTGCAGGGTCATAGAGCCAATGAACAACAGAGCCAGGACTAGAATATATGTGTCCTGACTTCCTGTCTGGTATGCTTCCAACTACACCATCTTGTCTTTCTTAGAGTCATCGTGAAATTTTTAAACTTTTGGATTTTGACCTTTGGATCTTTCGTTACTTAAGTTGTAGGGATGATAAAAACAGATTGTAACAATCTGTTTAAGAGCAGTAATTTTTTTTCTTAGATGATACATGTGTAGGGAGCAGGAAGAAGTTGGTCAAGACAATCCTTGATCAGTTTGGGAGTTCCCCAGTCAGCCCAGTGAATTTGCAGGGTGTGGGCCTTGAGAGGCATTATCTCAAGGAACACTGACATGTTCATTCCTGTGCTCCTTTGAAGACACAGGGAACTCTTGGTGTTGAATTGCTTGAGACTTGAGAACAAATTCTTGTTGGAGGTACTGTCCCCTGTCCATGGTCTCTAAATGCAAGGTGACAGACCAGTTTGCTCTCTGACTTCCTTTTGTGGCCTTCATAAAACAGCTCCAAACTCAACAGATCTGGCCTGGCCCTGGGAGGAGAGAAAGTTGTCTCCTCTCTTCAGGGACTTAAATGGTCACCTTGGGTCAGGAACACATGGGAGTTCTATGTGCTGGCTTATAGCTTCTGAGGACAAGTCAGAGACTAGAATTCCCAGCTCCTGAAGGTGGATTTTGCCAGGTTAAGTGATGGCAGCAGCTAAGGCACTGCTGGAGTTCCTGTGGAAGCACTAGACAGAGTTATATCTGCTCATGCTCAATCTGAGAGGAGAGATCCTAAGAGTGGACTTCCCTTCCTCCCACCTCAGAAGATGCTAACAGCCCAGGCACTGAGAGATGTCCTCCAGAAGCATGCATCAGAAATAGACAAATGAATGCCTGCCTAGTCTGAAAGGGAGTTCCAGTTTGGAGGTTTCCTTGAGAATAATTCAAGGCTTGAGATTTTGGAGGGTGGACCTTGAAGAGAGAAAGAAGGGGCTTTATTTATGCAGGGTGCCACATGGAGAAAGAAGAGCATCATCAGTAAGGTCCCAAAGCAGTATTCTATTTGAAGAGCAAAGCCAATGAGTTATTCAGATGTATAGGTTTGATAGGAGGGGGATTGCTTGTTCAGCAGCCTCTGAAGTGTTATTTACTTTCTGAGAGAGTCTGAGCCATATGGTGGCAATATGAGTTGTAGTGGGTATTGGATAGGATTCTATGGGGAAAAAGGAATCTGTAGGGATATCACAGAGTTGCCCCAATAGCAACCCCAACTTTGCTCCCCTTTTGGAAGAACTGATGACTCCTTTTCAGTACTTCATGGATTTTTCTATCACTTTATGAATGGTGTGAGTCCTGTTCCCTTTTTTTTTCTGATGGGGAAAAATGAAGACTGTCTCATACCTAATTTGCATCTGCTTCTTTGGGCTCTTGTATGGGAGCTGGAGACCCTTGTACACACATTTGGGGAAACTTAGATATGAGCTATTCCATGAATAGATTAGGAAATTTTCTTGGAGTCACTCCAGGTGAGGACAATGAGCCAAGAAAAGAAAATTACCCTCTTGGCATTAGCCTCCAGGACTGAACTTGTTTTGTATGAACCCAAAGGCTTCATGGGGGGTCATGAGTCATTTTGCGGACTCATGTAGGATATGAGGTATTGATTTCCAATTAGCCTCATCCTAATCCCTTTTGGGGAGACCCCTTTTGTCCTTGGTGATCAGCTATATTTGTTTTTATTTTTTTTAATAGATCTAGTCTGCATACTCTATTATTTTATAAATCTACACAGCTAATCTGGAATCCTCATGGCCTCCAGTTCTATAGGAATGGAGTTACCCAATGACCTAAAAATTTAAATACTTTTTTTTATTTTTGGAGGGGAAACAAATTTTCACTAGAGGAGAAGTGGCTGATTTCCCATCTACCCCAACTGGTCTCAGTCTCCATTTTTGATTACCCTGTGTGTATTTCAAGAATCCATTGGAGGAATGTTCTTCTAGCATAGCTTAATTTCTCACTTTCCAATTGACTTCAAATCCTAAATTCTTATTGAGAGAGCCTCACACACTATGGGAGCTTATTTAGGACTAGATTTTCCCTTCGAAGAGGGAAGTTTGGGGTTTTTTTCCTCTCTTTTTCTTTTATAATTCTTTGTTATTGTTAGTTCTTCATTTTTTACTTTTATCTTTTCTTCTTAATTTTTTTGAGTTGGGACAAGTCCTTACACACAAGGAGTTTAACATTTTTTTCAAAACTGGAAAGGACCTTAGTGATCGCTTAGTGTAACCCCTTTTATTTTATAAATCAGGAAACCAAGGCCCTAAGCGGGAATAAATTGCACAAAGTCAGACTTCCCGAAATAAGAATAAGTATATTAACTTAGCACAAGCAGCTCCATTTTGTTTTAAACCTCCATAGTTTTTATCAATTAGTTAGCGTGTAAGGGATTTTTTGGTAATAAGATAAGTTCTTGTGTATAGTTTAGCAATGACATATGAATTCCCCAAATATGGTAAATAACCACTAAAGACATGTATATTTCCCAAATCTAGTAAATAACTCCTTAGTCAGAATCATAAAAATTCACCAGAAACCCCAGCTATCAGTCTGTTTCTGGGTAGCCATTAGAACTGGCTCCTTCATTCCCTACACTCTGAGGTTAATGTATCACATGTTCTCTCAAAAGTAGTGTGATTACCAGAATGCCACCTCAGAGGGAGACACACAGCCCCTGCCTGGGCATTGGTATAAGCTATGCATACCAGGACCTTTAGGAACCCAGTTAGTGGTTTATCCCTAGAGGGCTTAATGTTTGTATTATTGAATAGATAATTGCAAGCTGTTGATTAATAATGATTGCATGCACTGATGAATAAGTCTGATTTAGTGTTTCTATTACACTAGTTGGTATATGTAATGGTAAATCAGTTTGGTGCCTGTGCTATGCATTTCACATCTACCACATGCTGGAACTTGGAGTCAAATCTAGATCTCTGCCTGTAATTTCAGAGTTCTTTTCTCTACACTATGAGCTAAGAAGCAAGGTGGTATGGTGAAAAGAACACTGGATCTAAAGTAAGAAAACGTAGGATTGAATCCTGGATGTGCCCCTTGTGTGTCTGTGTCACCTTGGGCAATTTACTTCACGTCTGTGGGCTTCAGTGTTTTTTTTTCCTTTGGTAAAATAAAAACATTAAACTAGAATCCTGAGGTTCAGAGGAGATCTCATAGATTTCTGGTTTGCCTGGAGTAGGATTCAATTCAATTTAATGAAAAATTTATTAAGTACCTACAATGAGTGAAACAGATGCTCAATTTTTTCTCTACCCCTCCCTGTTCTTTCTCCAGTTAAGACTCTGTTCCCTTTTTTATAGAGTTCAGTGAAGGAAGGATAAATGAAACTAGCATATATTGCTTTAAACTTTTTCCTTTACCAACCCTTTAATCCTTTGAGTCCTGTGTCTAACTCCACTTTAAAAACCCTCCTTTAATCCAGAGAAACATGAGAAGATTTATGTGAACTGATACAGAGTAGAGTAAGCACACCTAGCAAAATGATATACACAATCACTATAATAGTGTAAATGTAAACAAGTAAATTGAATATTATATGACTTGACCAAGCTTTGAACTAGAGATAGTTGAGAAAAATGAAGCTCCCTTCCTTTATTGTATAAGTGTGAGACTATGGGTGTGGAATATCACATGTGTTATCAAATGCAATTGATCTGTTAGTTGATTTTTACTCAACTACCTTTTTAGAAAACTTCTTTTTAAATAATTGTTATAAAGGAGGGCTCAGTAGGAGGGGATATATTCAGAAATGAAAAATATACAATTCCCCTGTGTCTGAAATACAACCATTAGAGTTTTAGGGTTAGTTTTTAATTTTTCCCTACATTTGATTCAATTTGCCATATATTTATTGAGTGCCTACTGTGTGCAGAAAGGTAGGGATATGACTTCCAGAACAAAAATAACTCCTGTCCTCAAGGAACTTGTTTTCCAGTAAGAGGATAAGACATATACAGAAATAACTTGCAAGACAAGCTACTTGAAGCTTCAGCATTTGGGCATGGTTGTCCATCTCTCAGATGACTCACAGGTGTCTGAACTGGGAACAGCTTCAAGCCTCTCCCCCCTCCCCAACCCTCACCCTCACTGCCCCCTCACCTCAGTTCTAATGCTTTCCTAAGATAGCTCCAGGTATCACACAGCACAGTTATCCAAAAGGAAATTGGGGATTAGGAAAACAAGAAGGAGGGTAGAAAAGCCTCTATAAACTCCAAGATTCAATCAAATATTGGAGAAATTATTGAAAAATTTCAAAGAAGCTTGCAGGGTGCTGGGAAGAGAAATAACTCACCCTAATTCAGACTGAAGTGAAAGTGGAGAGTATCAGAGGTAACAGAGAGAGGTGCTTTTGTCACTGGCATTATTTATACTTCAGTATGAATTTAACTTGAGGCCTTCTCTCTCCCAGGTGCAAATGCATTTTATGCCCTTTTTCTCATTGTGGCATAAAGGGCTTTGTTCCCTATTCAGGCATCAAGAGGCAAGAGAAGGAAGGGCATAGGCGGAGAGAAGATAGAGAAAGCTTGCAGACCTGAGACAATCCCGTGTAAGTGACTAAACACTCTGCCACAGGGCAGCCTACCCTTTATTTAGGGAACAGAGACTTGATGTCTTACTTGGCTGAGCCAGCATAGGGGGAATATTCCTAGCCAGCTTTCTGGGGCAGGGGGTGGGGGTGGGGCTCACACCCTGTTCTCTCCATAGAACACTGTCTGGAATGCTTACCAGCTATTGTGGGAATTCAATTCTGTTTCTTTTGTTCTCTGAAAGCCCATCCCTTCCCACCCTGTAACATTTCCCAGATCTAGGCAAACCACAAGTTGACCTATTCCTGGGATGAGAGGCTACAGGCCTCTGAAGGAAGTAAGACAATGGGAAGAACCATGTGGAAGTCAGCAGACTAAGGGCAGTGCAACCTCTCAAATCAGGGAAGAAAAGAAAATATCCAGAAGGAGGTCAGCATCAACAATATTAATGCTCATTTGGGTGGCACGCTAAGGTTTATAAAAGCACAAAAGCAACAACTCTGGTCAAACCAATGTTATTATTCCCATTCTACAGAAGATGAAGATGGAGTCTCAGATAACTTGCTAACAGTCACGTGGCAAGTATGTGCCACTAGAAGAACTTGAACTTAAGGTTCCAGATTGAACACTCAACCCTTCCCCCGCCTCACCCCCGTATCACACACCCCATTCTGTGTAGTGGCAAGTGCTGCAGCCGGGTCGAAAAGAAAGACTGTGAAAGGGCCATTTGACCTGGCCATTAGAATGTCACATGAATTTCAGTGGAGTGGGAGGGAGGGAAACAGGAGAGAATAGGTGGGAAGAGAGTGCATGTACGTCCTTAGTGTATTTCAGGGGAGAGAAAAGGCTGGTGGGTATTCCAAAGGAGAGGAGATGGATGAATTTCCCATTTGGGAATGTCCTCAAAGAGGAAGAGCCTATATCCTTAAACTCTAGCTCAGTGAACTTGACTTTTAATTTCTAGCAAAATTCTAGAATGCATTATTAAAGGGATGGTTTGTGAGCATTTTAAGAGTGAGGAGAGATTTAATCAAGACAGGGTCATGCTGGACCAATACCTTTTCTTTAGGCTGACAGGATCGCTAGATTGGGAAGTCAGAGAAATATCTCTCTGGATATGAGTGAGAGAGATATATGTCCATGTGCATACATATGGAGATATATTTCCACATGTCTATATCTCTCCACATACATAGATATTTATCTCCATATGCATATATACACACATAGATTTATGCCTCCATGCATGTATGCATACATACATAGACATATCTGCATATGTGTGTATGCATACATATATAGCCACATACATAGGCATCTCTCTCACACACACATATACACACACACACATATACACACACACCTGGCATATAGAGAGAGGCATTTCTCTGACCTCCCAATCTAGTAACACTGTCAGCAAAAGGAACAGGCATTAGTCTTACACATCTATGTATGTATACATATATCTTCATATATGTCTATATCTGTATCTGTATCAAGGATATAACATACCTGGATTTAAGCATGGTATCTGGCAGGGTGTCTCATGCTAGACTTGTGTAAAAGATGGAGGATGACATTACAGTTAAGTAGAGCCAGGGCTGCCTGAATGACTAGACCCAAAAGAGTTCAATCAATTTCCAAGTCTCATTGATTAGACCTTCACAGCATCTTTTCTGTCTACTCACACCATAACTGCCCTAGACCAGGCCATCATGGCTCTAGCCTACTGCCATAGTCTCTCAACTGGTGTCCCTGTTTCCTGCTTCTCCTCCCTCTGGTCTACTCTCTACACGGCTGCTAAAGCAAAGTTCCAACCATGTGTTAAGAGCTTCAATGGCTCCTGCCACTGTGACCTTCAAAGTAACGTGGTTGTACATAAGGGCACCATCTTGCAAATGCATACTGGTACACAAGAAATTCTAATATGGGATCCCCCCAGGATCAAGAATCGATGGCATTGGTCAAGACAAGTTATAAACCCAACGGCTCTAACTTTAGCTTAGAAAAGCACAAAGAGGAACGGCACAAGCTACAATGATTCAATCATCATTGCTGTCACACACAAAAATCTGTCAGAGTCTGCTCTTACCTTCTCTGGGCTATAGTGAAGACCTCTGGAGGGGGAGAAAGGAGGAGCTAGGGACCAGGCACCACACAATCTTAGAGTTTTCTAGAGCACTGAGATTGCCCAGGGTCACATAACCAATGGTCATAGTCAGTTGCCAAGACTTTGAACACAGTTCTTTCTGGCCCAGAGCTAGGCTCTCTAACCATTACACCAGAAGTGTCAAATGTGACGTCCAAGGGCCTGTAACACTCTCTATAGTTGCTAGAGCCAGAGAAAAATGTAATTGGAAAGTATTTAACAAAATAAAGAAATAAAATAGTACATAGATAATGCTAGTACATGGTCTTCTAAGTCAACATGCTGTCTGTAGGGATGCTTATTATGGCTTAACAGTCCCATTTCTGTCTGAGTTTGAAAGCTCTGCGCCACACCACACTGCCTCCCATGTCCCATTCTAACATTGTACTCAAGGATACTGGCCCAAGCAAGTTGCTGCTCTTATTTAGTTAATAGGAAATGGAATTGAGGAGATAAGAGACCGGCTAGAAGGAGTCACATGGATGAAGTGGAAGCCGTGGAAGAGGGCCCGAGGCCTCAGAGAATGTTACTAAAGACAGTGACCTTCTAGGCTGCCCACACATACACACCCCAAAAGATTAGAGGCCACACTAAAACACGTGACATAATGCTGACTAGACTAACCTGACTCATCCTTGGTGGGACCTTGATCTCTCCTTTCCTCAACTTCAGCAGCCTTATCATCACATCCCAGAGGTAAGGACTTGGATTCTATACTCAAAGACTCAATAATGGCAAAAATTCATACAGCATTGTAAGATTTGCAAGGGGTTTTCATATGCATTTTTCAAAGAGATCTTCATAAAAATGTTGGGGTGACAGGTACTACAGATATAGATTCAAGGCACTTGGCTCAGATGAACAATATCCCTGGGTCCCCCTGCAAAAACTGAAAGGTATGATCACAGAGCCATAATCAGTCAATTATACTTGAAAACAGAAAACTTGTGGAAAACAGGAATGATATCACCATAAGAATGGAGAAAGGCAAATATCCTAATTTTCTTTTCTTTTTTTTTTTTTGGAGGCAATCCGGGTTAAGGGTCACACAATTAGCAAGTGTCTGAGGTTAGATTTGAACTCAGGTCACAATCCAAGGCCATTGCTCTCTCCACTTCACCACTTAGCTGCCCCAATGTCCCAATTTTCAAAATAAGGAAAGAGAATGGAGCCTGCAAACTATAGGACACTGAACTTGACTTTGATTATTAGAAAAATTCTGAAAGGATCATTCAATACTTGGTCAGTGAAGAAAGGGAAGCAATGGGTAGGTCATGTGACCAACATGATAAAGAACTGAACATTTTCTCCAATCCTCATGAATTATCTAAACTCCCCCAGATAAGAATTATTCACAAGAGATAAGAATCATTGCAACTGTTTCTCCAGCCCAAGACACCAGGAAATCTGACAAGGTAACAAAATTAACACCAGATAATTAAAATCCTTTATCCCTAACCTGCTCCTCCTCAGCACTCCCTCCTCAACACTCTGCCAGGACAGGACAACCAGACTTTGAGACTTCTGCTCTGAGATCCCCACAGCAAGGCCCTTGATGCTTCTGCTGGCCCTGCCAAGGTATCATGTCCCTGACCTTACCTTACCACTCTATGGAAACAAGTAGCAGCCCTTAACCATTCCCAAGGAAAGCTGTGTGTGTGTATGGGGATGAGGAGGGGTGGACTAGGTCTAAAGGAAAGGGGAACTGGTATTGAATGAGGGCCAGTTTCTCTTTCCTTTTATCTCTTTTGGTTATAGGCTTGGCAGTGGCATTGCTGGGTCAAACAGCATGTACTGCTTTGTGTATAATTTTTGTGTATTATTTTAAATTGCTTTCCTAAATGATCGTACCCATTCACAGGTGCATGAAATCACATCAGTGTGACTGTTTCCCCCCAAATCCCCCCAACATTTATCTTTTTCCTTTTTTGTCATCTTTGCTACCCTGATGTGTATAAAGTGGAATCTCAGAACTGCTTTAATTTGCATTTCAATAATTAGCATTGGAACATTTTTCCTACAGTTACAGATAGGCTGAGTCTTTTCCCTTGAGAACTGTCTGTTCATGTCCATAGACATTAACTGGGAAATGGATATTTTTCTCATAAATTTGCATCAGTTTCTTATCTTAGAAATGGGACCTTCATTAGGAAAACTTACTGTAAAAAAAATCCCCAGTTAATCTTTTCCTTTTAATTTTAACTTTATTAGGTTCGTTTGTGCACAAAATTAATTTTATGTAATTAAAATAATCTGTTTTATCTTCTGTGATCCTCTCTATCCCTTGTTTTGTCATGAACTTTTCACTTATCCATAGATATGATAGACAGTTTTTTTCCAGCTTTCTCCAATTTACTTTTTATATTTAGGTCAAGTACCCATTTGGAGCCTTCTTTGTATATGGTGTGAGTTGCTGGTCTAAATCTAATTTTCCCCATACTGCTGTCCAGTTTTCCCAGCAGTTTTTGTCAAATAGTGAGTCTTTATAACAATAGCTTCCATCTTTGTATTTATCAAATACTAAGGTATTCGTTAAATTTATTTCTGCATGTTGTATATCTAACCTGTTCCATTGATCATTCTTTTTCTTAATAAGTTTCAAATTATTTTAAGGAAAAGTAATTTTATGTGCAAAAATATTTATAGCAGCTCTTTTTGTGGAAACAAAAAACCGGAAACCAAGAGGATGTCCAACAAGTAAAAAATAGTTGAATAGTGAGATAGATAGATAGACAGATATATATATATATGTATATACACATAGAGAGAGAGTATTATTGAACTGCAAGAGCTGAAAGAATGGTTTAAAAATACATGGAAAGACGTATGAACTGACGCAGAATGAAATGAACAGGAAAAATTTATACCATAACATCAATATCATAGAAATGAACAATTTTGAGCACTTCTATAAACTGTCAAGGAATGAAATGAGCAGAACCAAAACAATTTATACAATAACATCACTGTCAACTTTGAAAGCAGTTAGAACTACAATAAATAAAATGACCATTCATAATTCCAGAGCACTGATGATGAAACGTGCTATTCATTACAGAAAAGTAATGCATTTAGGGTGCAGAATGAGACATAGCTTTTATTTATGTAGTCATTGGGGGAATTTTTTTGCCCCTTTTACAGATGAGGAAATTGATGGAGGGAGGAAGGGAGTGAGAGGGGAAGGAAGGTGGAAAAGAGAAAGGAAGGAAAATCATTATTAAGCATCTGCTATGAACCAAGCACTGGGCTAAACATTTTGTGAATATTATCTCTGAGGTTCAGAAAAATTAAATGATCAGTCACACAACTAGGTGTTGAAGGCAGGATCTGAACCCTGGTCTCTCCAGACTCTTTCTAGGATACTACAAGCACCTACAATTCTAAAGTTTTTGCTTAGTTTAGTCTAGAATTCCAGTTTTAGACCTGGAAGGGATCCTGAAGACCATTTAGTTTTTCTTTAAAAAAAATTATTTATTTATTTTTAGTTTTCAACATTCACTTCTATAAGATTTTGAGTGTTAAATTTTCTCCCCTTCCCTCCCCTTTCCTCTCCCCAAGACAGCATGCAATCTGATTTTTCAAAGGCTCTACATATAGATTTATATTAAACGTATTTCCACATTAATTGTGTTGTAAAGAAGAATTAGAACCAAAGGGGAAAACTACGAGAAAGAAGAAACACATACAAAAAAAAGAGAAAATAGCATGCTTCAATTTGTATGCAGTTTTTTTTCTGGATGAGGATAGCATTTTCCATCATAAGTCTTTTGGAATTTTCTTAGATCTTTGTATTGCTGAGAAGAGCTAAGTTTATCAAAGTTGGTCATCACATAATGTTGCTGTTTCTATGCACAGCGTCTTCCTGGTTCTGCTCACTTCACTCAGCATCAGTTCATGTACATCTTTCCAGGTTTTTCTGAAGTCCACCTCCTCATCATTTTTTATGGAGCAAGAGTATTTGATTACATTGATATACCACAATTTGCTCATCCATTCTCCATTGATGGGTATGCCCTCAATTTCCAATTCTTGGCCACCACAAAAAGAGCTGCTATACATATTTTTGTATATGTGGATCCTTTCCCTATTTTTATGATCTGTTTGAGATACTGACCTAAAAGTAGTATTGCTAAGTCAAAGGGTATGCACAGTTTTATTACCCTTTGGCCATAGTTCCAAACTGCAAGACCTCCTAGTTTCTAGCCCAACCTGGTCATTTGACAAATGGGGAAACTAAAGAGAGCATTATGTGCTTGGTTATGAAGCTAGTTTGGTCATTAGTATGGGACAAAGTTTTCTGACGCCCAAGACTTTTTTATCATCCTTCCCTCTTCCACTCCTGCTCATGTCAATTGCAAACATTTGCTTGGTGCTTTGAAGTATTCTTTAAATTGGGTCCTTCTAGTGTTAATTCAATTCAGCTCAATGTATATTAATCACTAGAACCTGAAGATAAATCATAAAGATTAAGCAAAGCCAAGTCCTTGCTATCTACCTTGGAGTTTACAGTTTAGTGGGGGTGGGGTAGGAATAAGACAAATATACAAATGACTTTAAGTGTAAAGATGTTCAAACTATTTGATATGAGAGATCTGCAAAAGGAAGAAATATCCGGAGGAATCAGAAAAGCATCTATGGAGAATCAGGCACCTGATCTAGTCCTTGATGGAAGGGAGAAGAATTTCACCAGGTGATATCATTTATTTTAAGCCGTGAGGGGTACTAAAAAAAAAAAAGGACATGGTATGGGGAAGGATAGAAGGAAATCAGGAAAGTGAATGAAATCAGGGAAATCAGATTAGAAGGCACTGATCTAGGCAAGAGGTAAATAGATCCTCTGTTAGAATGATGGTGATAAGAAGGGAAAGGAGAGGAAAAGTGACCTCATATAAATGATAGAGTGTCTCACCAGCTGTCTCACCAACAATATTGTAGACTCCCATAAGGTTAGGTTCAAATCCTAACCCTTCTCGGTTGCACTTAGCAAGGGATAAAGACTTTTTGAGTAATTCCTCTTTCCTTTTGAGTTCCTTATGTGCCAGGTTAGCTTCAGGGCCCAATGGGACCTTGTCACAGGATCTTCTTGAGAGGAGGTATGGATACCTCTAAGGGAGAGAAGTTAACCCCCGACCGTTTGATGGAGTCATTAGGCCCTTCTCTAATGTCTAGATTTTGGGGAAGGGTCTAGAAAGGATTTGGGGAATCCTGCTACCTTTAGGACCTAGAAGGATCCTGAGGCGAGTTGGTCAACTCCTCCCCACCTATCCACTCGCCGCTCCCCTCCCCTTTCTTCATCCTTCACTGACTGCTAAATTGATGGACTGAGCTGAGCTCCTGAACCGCCGCATTAATAAGAAACAGGGGAAAGAAGCTCTGGGAGAGGGCTCAAGTGACCGGGTTTTGGGATTCCTGCAGAGACCTCAGTGGGCAGATCAGATGGAGCTTGAAGCCTTGGGGAGGAGGGGTGTAGAGGGAGGGAGGAAGGGAAGAGGAGAGGAGAAAGAGGAGGAGCAGCCACGGGGGGTTGGGGAAGTTCTAACAAAAGACCTGGATGTCAGGAACTCCTTCTTGACCCCTAATTTCAAGAAGAGCCGGTATGCTTACACTGGTAATGCAGTCTTAGGCATTTCTCTGCTCGTCCTGTGACTAAAGTAAGAGTCCCAAGTCCTCCCTAGAAAGCAGAAATTTAACAGGCAATCTGTGCTGGCGGGGAGGGGGAGGACCATGGAGATCACTAAGTCCAGCAGTTCTCAGAGAGTGGTGAGAGGACACCCGGCTTAACTTCTAATGCAGTAAATGCAGAAAAATATAACCTACGGAAACTAACTCTATGGAGAGGGGAGGGGGGCTCAACAATTTTGAAGAATGTAAGAAGTCCTCAGACCAAAAAGTTTGAGAACCGTTGAACAACTCCTAATATCAGAGCCGAGACTCAAATGTGCGGTGATTTATTCAAGGTCATACAGCTAACTAGCAGCTCGCTCCCTCCCTCTACCCCATCCTCCATACTGTATGTAGCCCCAAGTTGTGAGAAAACAACTTCTTGGGGGGACTGTACCTCACAATTCAGGGATTATGCCTTATTTGGGGGAAAGAAGAGGGAATCGATTTCACTATGGAAGCGAATTTAAGATTTAATCCTAAAGATAACCTTATCCTCTCCAGTTCCCCGCCTCCCAGTAAGAGCTCTAGTCTGGATGCAACGCAGTTAAGTATAGTATTTGTGCGAACGTGTGTGTTGCCTAATCCGGGGCAGCCCGTCCCCCTCCCCCGACTCCCCAGGGCAGGAGGGGGTGTGGCTAGGTTTCAGTCAATTTAGCCGCCCTTGGAGGAGTGAAATTCTCCCCCTCCCCGGGGACCGGAGGACCGATATCCCACCCCGCTTCAGTCTTCCTCTCCCCTCCCAGCCTTTGGAGAAGGTGAGGGGGTGGGGGCGCTTCGAGGAGCCAGGGCTGGAGTGGCCTGGAAGGGTCGGAGCGGTCGGGGAAAGTTTCCACGTGGAGCCTTCTTCGGGGGAGGGGGAGAAGGCGGGGAGGGAAGGAGAGAGCTTAGAAAGAAGCGAGGAAGGAGGGAGCTATTGGGGGTCCCGGGCAAAGGTGAGTTAAGGGTGACACTGAGAGAGGGGGAAGGCGTGGGGAGGGCTTAGGGAGGAGTTGGGTCCTCCAGGGAGACTGAGAACCACTGGAGGGAGAAAGCTGGGAAGTAAGGGATAGGGGTGGGGAAGCAGTCCCGGAAAAGTGGGAGGGGACAGGTTGAGGGGTGGTCTCCTAGGAGGAGTCTGGCTGCACTTTATTGTTCTGTTGCCCTCCACATCGAATAATTGTGAGTTGAGCGAGGAGTAGGGGCTTAGGGGAGGTTTAAAAGAAAAGAGACCCCCATCACCCCCATGGGCTCTAGGCAGGTTGGTGAGTTGCTGCACCTTGGGATGAGGCTGGAAGCTTTCTCTTTAGTTCTGGTTTTAGGTGTACCTCGGGGCAGACGGTGTGGCTGGAGGAGGTGAGGGGAGGTGGGGAGTTTAAATCTGTCACCCCTTTCAGGACTCCTTACGATTCTGCGGTGGAAACCCTCTGATCGAAGGTTAGGGCTTTGGTAGCGCAGGAAGCGTGACAGTGGGTTCAGTTAAAATGGGGGGCAGCATCCCCAACAGGGAATACGTTCTGTGGAGGGAATTCCTCCTGGGTAAAAATGAGGAAGAAATGTAGGGAGCTGGGAGTGGGGGAGGGGATTTGGTTATTCTCCAGGCAATGAATTCCGGTCCTAAACCTAGAAACTGGGGGGCGGGGGGGGGGGGAGG
Source organism: Pseudocheirus occidentalis (assembly GCA_028646575.1). Taxonomy (NCBI): domain Eukaryota; kingdom Metazoa; phylum Chordata; class Mammalia; order Diprotodontia; family Pseudocheiridae; genus Pseudocheirus; species Pseudocheirus occidentalis. The sequence continues at coordinate 73,525,247 of CM053597.1, forward strand.
GACAGAGGAGGGCAAGGAGGTGAGGTCTCGTTTTTCTCTGTCCGGTTTCGATGGCTTATATTCAGTCACTTGGGTTGACTGATTCTCTCTTGAGTTGTTTTTTGAAGGGGTAAGAAGTGTTTAGATAGAGGGACTAGATTAGGGGGTTCGCTCTTGTTAGGGACAGGGGTACTTCCGCAGGGCTGGGGATGCATTGTTTGTGGCCTCACGTACACGTGAATACCTTCTGCAGGCTCTTGGGATGTAATTCCTGAAGGTGATGTCTGAAGGCAGTTTCTGGAGGAACCTGTCTTCCTTCGGCTGGGGAGCCCCTCTCTTGGTGTGGCAGAATGGGGGGCAATGGCTCCGCCTTGAGGGTTTGCACAGATCACAGAGGAGGCATCAACTGGCTCAGCCTGAGCCCTGACGGCCGGCGGCTACTGACGGGCAGCGAGGATGGTACTGCCCGTCTCTGGAGCACCGATGACAGCCAGTGTCACGGCCACTTCCAAGGTAGAGAGCGCACGCCAGCCGGTCTCCTTGCCCCTGCCCTAGTCTCCGACCCTTCTGGCCTCCCCGAAGGTGCCACATGGCGTCTTACCCTATCTTTCCCTTCTTCCTCTTCCCTCTCCCCTCCAGCTCTAGGACTCTGTAGATCGTGCCCCCTTCCCCCCCCCCCCATAACAGTGGGACCTTCCTGCTTTCCCATTCTACAAGGAGTTTTAAAAACAGGGCCACAGCATATGAACACATGGAAATAGACTCAGCCATTTTGGACAGGAAGCCAAGTCTCTGGTCCTTCTGGGAGGTAAGGAAGGCTATTTGGGAATGGATATGCCTGAGCAATATAGGAGGCTAGGTAACCTGGAGGGAGGCCCCTGTAGAACATTTACGGGCAAACTGGGCTTATGAGGTCTAGTCCTGTTGGCCCTGCCACTGACCAGCTAGGTGACACTGGGCAAGTCATTTCCAGCTTTGCTATCCCATGATTCTGTGATTTTAAGCCAAACTTACAAGTAAGGTCAATTACTGAGGGTGTGCACAGGCTTTATCTGTTTAGTGACTTAAAAAAAAAACAACTATTTTTCAGGTAAGGAACTCTTTCTACCAATTCATATTTATTGAACCTATTCTTCAACTTGCTGTTTTCCTACTGCCCTCTTTTGGAGAGTTTTGCCTCCAAATGTTATCTTTAGGCAGTTTACTTTTTTTTAAATTCTGTGCTATCTTACCACTCCCTATCTCCCTGCCCTTAAATTTATAGACATGATGAAGGATCATAAAATCAGATCTAGAGCTTGAAGAGACCTCAGAGGCCAATTAGTTCAGTCCCTTTATTTTGCATATGAGAAAACTGAGACTGTTTAACGTTAAATGACTTGCCAAAAACCAATGATCATCTACCCGTGCCTTTTTTTTGCATCATGTTCCCTCTTTTTGTTGAAGAAAAAAAGATATTTTAACGAATGCACAACCTAACAGAAATTAACTTTGGCTTCTCTGATATTTGCTAATATTCATACTGACAAATGAGACTTTGCTACAAATAGAAAAAACAAACAGCTGCTTATCTGTGGCCAAAAGAAAACTGTGATTCATGGTAAGCTTGAGACCCCAGAAGGTCCGGATTTGAGTGGAGACCAGTCTCTCTCCTTAAAGTTGAAATATTTTCCAGATTCTACACCAGTTTTTTTAAGAATCTATTGTGATTTCAGGGCAGCTAGGTGGCACAGTGAATAGAGCACCAGCCCTGGAGTCAGGAGGGCCTGAATTCAAATGTGGCCTCAGACACTTAACACTTAGTAGCCATGTGACCTTGGGCAAGTCACTTAACTCCAATTGCCCTTCCAAAAAATAAGGAAATCTATTGCGATTTTGCATCCATTTTTGTATCTATATTCTCATAAAAAGCAAACAGTAACATTTATAGGTGGTCATACCACTTTTGCCTTAGCCCAGTCTGGTGTTCCCATTTCTCCAGAGTGACCGTCACTCTGGAGACTCAAATGCGTTGCTCCTCAGACTGGACCCATTTTTTCTTCTTCCTTTGCCCACAGCCATCCCTTGTTCCCTCTTAATCACCTTCTGCTCCCCATTCACAACTGCTGCTGCTTCCACCTGGTTTCTCCAGCTTTATTCTATTTACATCTCATTCTCAGGAAGACATCTCTGCTTCTGAGTCCCTTAGCCTTTGAGAACTGATCCTACTCAATGGGAAAATGTAATGTGTAAGAGTGAAAAATGGCTACTCTTTCCCTCTCAAATTTTTCTTCTTGATGGTTGGGATTTCAAGAGGAGAAGGAGAAGAAGTTAAATGCTCAGCAGGGGGGAAATGCTAAATTTTCATCACCTGGAAGGGTGGATGTGAATGAGTGGGTGCTTGCTGAGAAGAAAGAGCTCATCTTTTTTCTTAAAAGAACATACCTCTGAAATCAAGGACTGTGTGCTCTCTCACTTTTGTAGCTGCCTACTAAGGAGGGAGTCAGGAATCAGAGAAAGGAAGCTGCCTTCAGGTGTCAATCTGAGGTGGGGAACCACCAATGATGAACCCATCAGATCCCTACAGAATGGGTATTAGAGATGCCCCATCAGGCTTCAGGGCTCCTAGTGAGCACTCAGTAAATAACAGATTAGTTGATCTGTGATTCTCAAAACAGGGGAATTGGTACACCATCTTCCCCTGAGCATTTAATTCAGCGAAATGCTTACCACTCTCGAATACTGAGGGCCAGACAGCCTGCGCCTTTTATAGGCCACATAAGTATACCAAATATAAATATGTAGAAGAATAATAAAACCTTCAGCAATCTGAATGACTGTCAGTCAGCTCTAACCAGAGAACCCAGGATCTCTTTCATAAGGTTGCTCACAAGATCCATCTTGCAATCATTGTTCAGCCACCTAGGATCAATCAAAGAAATACAGATCCAAACACAGATCTGAGCTAAAGCTTATCCGGCTGAACCCCAGTTCTAACTTTCACATGGCCTGCAGCGAACAAGTCGCTAGAGTGAGGAACAAGGGATTCTATCCCCTGGCCCCTCACTCTCTAGAAAGAGTTTTGGATATCCTACCATGATTCTACCAGGGGAAACAAAGTCAGAGGGTGGGTTACTCCCTTTTAAAGATCCCTTTGAATCAGTGACTCTTCTTTCTCAGAGGCCAATGAAAGTATTGTTTTTTTATTCCAAAGTACTCAAGTCCTTCAGCCATGACTAGTTTCACTATAAGTGTCCTGGGCACTGGTGGTCAGTGAATACTCCAATCCAGTCTCTGCTCCATCAAAGTATATAGAAAGCATATACAAAGTAATTTCAGGGGTAGGGCACTAACAACTGGTGGGGGGTTAGGAAAAGATTTATATAGGAGGTAGAAGCTTGAGATCAACTTTGAAGGAAAAATAGAGGGTAAGATCTTGAAGGGAACAGAGAAGAAACTTTTACTTAAAAAGGCAACCAAGAAGATAGAAGCAATTACTTAGTTCTGTTTGCTTTTCTCATCTCTATGATCTCTAAAAAGAATGGTTTGTATGCATTGAGGCTGATGAAGATGAGAAGCGACGTGCAAGGCTTCCCCAGATAAGACAAAGGATAACTTCAGTTTTGCAGAGCAAACTGCCACTTGATTGACCTGATTTGTCGATTCAAGAGTGGGTGCGTTGAATTGTCCCGGAGTGGGGCACACTTGTATGGAGTCAGAGAATAAGGACTAAGCAGAAGGGGATGTTTGCTGAATGGCTTCCTTCCTTCCCCCATCCCCGAAAGAGTTCATGCTACCTCCCTCCAATAGGTGAGATTAATTCAGAGAAAACTTCAGGCCCCTGATTCTGTTTGTCTGCCCACCTGGTCACTATCTGACAAACTTCCTCTAGTTATGTCATCTTCTTACTTAAGACATGGGAGAATTTCACCTTCTTAAAATCCATATGTACAAACTGTATGTGGTGGTTTGGTCAGTGGAGGCGAGTGTAAAGAAGGAGCCTTGTGGAGGCTCCAGGAAGGGGAGTGATTTGAATGAATGTGTTTTGTACATCTCATATCGTTGATGGGAATGCTCTCTTTCTGCTGACACTACTCCATCCCATCAGAGCCTAAGCTCTTGCAGCAAGCCAGAAAAACTTAGCAACAGATTGCAGGACAGAGAACTGGATTTAGTCAGAGGATATGGGTTCAAATCCTGGCTTTGTTATTTATTGTCCTGTGACCTTGAATAATTGACTTTACCCTTTAACTGAGCCTCGGTTTCCTTATCTGTAGAATGAGATGATTTAGACTAGGTGACCCCCTAACATCCCTTCCAAGCCTAAATCCACAGTCCTGTGTACCTGTCAGTTGGGGAGCAGTCTAATTTTTGTTTAATCTGGGTCTCTTTATCTCACCCATGCAGAAATTATGGGGGCTCCTCATAGGCCTGATCCTAATCAGATACACACTGTCAGATTTTCCTTGGACTGCTCCATTTCTGACCTGCACCAAGTTGCCCCTCCTTGGACAACTTGGCAAAGCACTCTCACTGCTCCCCATTCCTGAAGCTTACCACATTAGTGTAGATCAGTGGTTCTCAACCTTCCTAATGCTACTTGTATCTGGGTATATCTGCATGTGGGTGGACCCACCTGGAGACGGATAGAGGAATGCTATCTCGGTTCCTAAGATCATCGGAAGTATGAAAGGGTCATTCGACCCCCAAGAAGTTGTGACCCACAGGTTAAGAACCGCTGGTGTAGATGATTAATCAGCTTAGCTCACTACACGTCAAAACTCTCAAATTCAAGAGATAATGGTTTCCACCTTCCCGGTAATTGGAATTACACGTACCCTGAGTCAAATTTAGAGATACTTCTCACGAGAACAAGAGTTTTTGACCTTTTTTTCTGTCATAGGCTTCTTTGGCAATCTAATGATGGCTGTAGACTCCTCAAAATAATGGTGTTAAGTACATAAAGCAAAATTATAGGATTACAAAGGAAATCAATTGAAATATAGTTATTAAAATATTCGGGAGAAAAAAAGCCCCTGTATCAACTTTTCACTTGAAGGACCCATATATCAGACTAGGTTTCAGTCAGAGCTTAGAGATCCTAGTTTCCAGGTTACTCTTTCATCAACGCCCAACTCCACATTATTTTCTGTGGCCAATAATAGAGTGGAGATCCCAGGTCTCCCGGTCTGAGAGCTGATGCTGAGCAATTCTACCACCCAAAGAAGAGTCGTTAGAGCCCTGGGAGAGGCGACCTGCATGTGACTGGGCAGGGGGGGAGTGAAAACACTTCTAGGGGGACAGAGGGACAGGAAGAAGCCACAAAGAGGAAGAAAAGATAATGATAACCTTATCAAGAAAGCCTTTAGCCTCAGTGTTTCTCTCCCACTACCAGTTCATGTGATTTTTAAAAAATGCCTGTCAACAACGTTTCTCAAGCACCTGCTCGTGCAGCGCCCTGTTCTAGGCCTTGTTGGAGGATGCAACACACATGATAATCTTTGTTATGGAGCCTCCAAGTCAGTCAATTCATGAAGATATGACAGGACCTAATACTTAAAATAAAAGGTTAACAAGGGCCAAATAACATTGAGGCACAATAGGATGCAGAGAGGATGAAAAGATAGAGTGAATAATTTCACAGTAGAGTTAACGGGTAAAGCCCATTTGTTGATTCTGTTGTGGCAATGGCTTATGTTGGTTCAGGGCTTCTTAAACTTTTCCCACTCACAACCCCTTCAGCACTTCTTAAACTACTGTGGGTCTTGATCCCATATGGGTTTAAGTGGTGATGATCTCTAGATGCCCACTTAGGGATGCTTTCAGTTCTCCTGTGATTCATTCGGTGAGTTGAGTTCTGAGATAGAAACATGACACCTGAACTGTGTTAGTCTGTTTTCAGAAATGTCTGTGTTCTCCTACCCAAAAATTTTCAATAATCAGCAGATTGTTATTGAACACACACTATACGTGTACTGAGTATGGGGAACACAAAATATAAACATGGTCCATTATCTCAAGAAACTTAGAGTCCTTTGAAGCAACAGTTTCCTAAGCCTGGAAGACAGTCCTATTTTATCTCCATCTCTTCAAATCCCTTGTTTCCATTAAAACTCTATTCAAACTCCAGTCTGCTCAAATATGAAAGCTTTCCTGATTCCTCCCATAACTGTATATCACATGTACTACATTTACATATGTTCATGCATTTATATATTACATATAACATGTTATATGTTAATATGCATGTTATGTATTTGTGCATTATATATGTATTTCACATAGATAGAACGTAAGCTCTTCAAAGGCAGAGTTTGTTTCATTCTAGTCTTTGTATCCTCATGGCCTAGTAATTAGCCACTAGTAGCACATAGCAGGTACCTAATAAATGCTTGCTGATTGATTGAGGATATTCAAAAGTCATAGGATCTCACCAGAAGAGGAGCTTCACCATTTTTTTTTAAAAAAAACAATTGGCAACATCATTGGGATGAGTAATAATTATGATATTTAAATAGTGCCTACTAAGTGCTAGCCTCTGTTAAGCTAATTAAGTTAATATTTACAAATATTATTTCATTTGATCTTCACAGCAACCCTGAGAAGGGAGTTTTGT
>CM053597.1:73532320-73632530 GCA_028646575.1 Pseudocheirus occidentalis
ATATTTTCACTTAAGAGTAGTTTAACTGAAGAGTAGTAGAAATAGTTTTCACATTGTGTCAATTTGGCCTCCTTCACCAACTTATTTTCCAAAGCAGCTAAGAAAAAGAAGCAAGGACTGGTTTGTGCTTATTCAGCCCTACCTTTAACCAAGCTGCTGAGCAGTGATACAATCAATCACCACCTTTTACATGCATTCTACAAACCTTCAAAGCTGTTTATTTTTCACTTGGACGTTTATGGATTTGTAGGCCTTGAAGGTACCAGACCCACCTTCTTGGTCTCTGTGCTGGTCTAGTGGAAAGAGCACTGGATGGACTGGGGCTCAGAACATCTGACTTTGAATCCTTGTTCTGCCAGTTAACTCTGAGTGACCTTGTACAGAAATCTAACTGTACGGCCCCACCCCTGCCTCAGTTTCTTCTTTTGGTAAAATGATACTGGACTAGATGATCCCTAAAAACTTTCAGCTTGAGATCTCACCATTCCCTCTCGCCTCTATCCAGGGTGCCCACAGTTTGATGGCCGGGTGGGTAGCCGCCTGTTGTCTCTTATCCCTAGTTTAATGCCCTGGGTCTGTTATGTCGTCATGTTAGCACTGTATTAGTATAACGCAGGGGGCATCCTGATGGTCAGGCATCAGGTCAGCCTAATGGATGATGCCATTCTAAATGATGTGTGCAAAGCTTCGGCACAGCCAGAGATCCCACTGAAAAGCTTCCCCAGTGTGCTTCCTAGAAGATCTTCCTAATCACTGTGGGGTTTGCTTATTGTTGATGAAGCCCTCAAAGCATGAGTCATGGCTGGTTCTGTTTTCAGATGTGGGATGGGTGGCTTTGTCAAAGAAAATAAGCCCCAGGGTTCAACTCCAGATGGTCAGACCATCATCGAGGAGCGTGGAGAACGGGGGGTTGGAAGGAAGGAGCTTTTCTTTTACAACTTGGAGAGTTTGCTGACTGGGGAGAAGGGGAGGAGCCCCAATAAAAATGAATTCTAGCTGGTTTAATGGAGTTAATGAGAGGGTAAAATGTAATCATGCAAAATCAAGGTACGGACCAAGGTGGTCTTTGTCTCCAAGAATTGGTACATATGTTCTATAGTTCATAGATCTAGAACTGCAGGAGATCCTTGAGGCCGTCTCCCCTTACCCTGGAGTAGAGAACACTGCCAGCCAAAGAGGGCATGAGACTTACCCAAAGGTGGGAAGTGACAGTGCCTAAAATCACCACAAGGAGGCAACCTTTGCCTGTCAGCTAATCTGCTCAGAGAGGTTACTTACCCAAGGTCACAAAGGTGGTGGGAAAGGATGGCTCTGACTTCACTCCCTCCTCCTGAACTGGCCTGAGCACACGCACTGCCTCAGTTTACAGATTTGTTCCTTGCAGCTTCTCTCTCTCCCTCTCTTTCTTTCTCTCTCTCTTTTTCTCTTTTTCACTCACTCACTCAGTGTTTCCTGTGAAGCAGTTAATGAAAAGCACCATTACAGTGTTAAAAAGTTGCTGCTTTCTCTTCTCTCTTGGTATTCTGGGACTGTCTGATGGCTGAGACGTGGGGGGCGGGGAGAGGGAACACAGGGGACAGATCCGGTCTCAGGAAGGATTTGTTGACAGTCTTGAAGTATTTTGCAAATGCTCTGAGGCTGGTGGAAGAGAGAAAAAAACCAACCAAACAAACAAACAAATACAACCCTGAGCTGCATTTTGCCAAAGACTTTTTGCCCTTAACTTTTAAATCCTGTGTGTATTTTAAGGGAAATTTAATCTGTAGGGTTTCCTCACATGTTTACTTAATTCCTGCAAACACTGTTTTCTTAGAGGCCTGGTATCTGCTGTCCAAGAAGATTTGTGCATTTATTTATATTTTTTTTCTAAAGTTTTCTTCTCTCCAAATCCAAGAAGTTGAGTGTTTCCAAGAGCAACTGAGTTCAAACTCAGGGGCAATGTGTCAGGCAGCTTGAAACTGGACCCTGGAGGTTCTAAGATCCTATTTGGGTGATGTCAGGCATCCAGATGAAAAGGGAAAAATTCGGTAAAAAAACAGAAATGTTTTGTCCACACACTGCTGAAGTATGTGTAGACACACTTTGATCTCTGGCAGATTTTTTATTCATCATTGTATAATAGGAAGACATCCCAAAGAGAAATCTGGAGATTCTGGCTCTGTCTCAGACTACCTGTGTGACCTTGGACAAGACACATCACTTATTTAGGCCTCAGCTTCGTCCTTTATGAAATGAAGTCAGCCGGATAAGATGATCTCCAGATCCCTAGCTATTAAGATGCTAGGAGTCATAAGATGTTAAATTCTGTGCCTCTTAAGTTTGTGGTCCTGTGGCCAGGGCTGTACTCTCCAGGTCTAAGCTGCTATCTGATGTGGACACACTTTAACCTGGTAAGGCAGCACTCAGCAATTTCACTAGTCAAGAGTGCCACCAATGGGTGCTGACAGATACCTGTGGGTGCTTTTAACTTCGGGGAAAAGGAAAAAAGAGAGAAAGAGAGGGCAAAGAGAATGAATATGAATGTGAATGCTGTGAGGGAGAAAGAAAAGAATTCTGTCCCAAAAGGAGGAAGAGAGCGTCATCATTAGTTTCCCAGGGAAGGGTTCCCTCTGAGGGATCTGTCATCAGCCCTTGTATTAAAGCAATGGTTCTCAACCTGTGGGTCACAACCCCTTTGGGAGTTGAACCACCTTTTCACAGGGGTCGCCAAAGACCATCAGAAAACAGTGTTCTTAGGAACCGAGAAACCGCTCCTCTATCCATGTCCAGGCAGGTTCACCCACATACAGATACACCCACATATGAGTATTAAAGAGTCACAGCATTAGGAAGGTTGAGAACCACTGTGTTAAAGCATACGTCAACTATGGGTTGTCTTTTCCTAAAATGTCACTCCCTTCACCAGCCTTACCACTATCCTTTTGCTGATGGTTTCTTTTTCACTTTCTTAGTCAACGTCGCTCACACTTCTCACCCTGTTCTTCCTTTTCTCTGAAGGACATGAAAGCTATATCACTTTCTGCCAGTTGGAAAATGAAGCTGCCTTCACGTGTAGCGCTGATCACACCATCAGAAAGTGGGACTTGGTGACTGGACAATGTCTGGCTGTTTACCGAGGACACACGTCAATTGTAAACAGGTTCGTGCAACTGGTAACATTTTCCCACAACTGCTGACTCCCAACAATCGAGCAATTATCGGTCTCCCAAAAGGCACCTGCTTCGTGTACAATATACTATGCTGGGCACTGTGGGAAATAAAAATTCAATTTAACAAACATTTATGTATTAAATGTTGGCATTGTACAAGACAGTGTATTAGGCAGTAGGTTAAGAAAAAGAAAAAGAAAGCATTCCTACCCTTAGGAAACTTACCTTCTTTTATATGTAGAAATAGAAGACAAGGGGTTCTGCCCTTGAAGAGTTTGTAGAAACAGTGTGGTGCAGTGGAAAGATTTAGTCTGAGGGTCTCAGCTTTGCTTTTGAAACTCAGCTTTACTACTTAATGCTTGTTTGAACTTGAAATGGTCAATTCATCTATAAAATGAGGGTAGAGTAAATGATTTCTAAACATCTTTTTCCAGCTCTAAATTCCATGAGCCCACTACCCTTCAGTCTAGTTGGGGAGATGAGACATACATATATGCAAAAAATTAATAATAATAATAATAATAACAAAGTATGGTGTGGTATAGTAGGAAAATTACTGGACCAGAACTCATGGACCCACATTTGAATGACAGCTCTGGCGCTGGCCTCATTCTCTAACCTGGGGTAAGTCACAAAGTGAACCTCAAGTTTCCCCATCTATAAAATAGGAATAATAGTATGTGCACTACTCACCTCATAGAGCAGTTGTATGAGGCATTATTTTTAGGACTGAGTTAACATAAATGCCACGACAATGGGAAAGACATCGCTAGGCTGAGCGTCGGCCAAATCCCTGGTGCAGACAGTCCATGCTAACGCAGGTCAGCAAAGAGGAAGGTGGCCAGGGGCTGGAGTAGGCAAGGTCTCAGTTCCAGTCAGGCTTGTTGAATGGCTCATTTGGCCATTGGCATGGAAGCAGACGCCCTCCTTCAGCCCTATGTGCCCCTTGACATCTGCCTTAGCTGCCTCTGGGTGAAGGATGGGAGAGGAACTGAAAGCCCAGCTCTCCCACTGGTGAGAACAGAATTCCAGAGGAAATGGCTTAATTGATAACTGATGCTTAGCTGGGGGGGAGGCTGAAGGAGGCGGGAGAGAGAAGCAGGAGGTGTCTGTTCTAAAGATGGAATTAAGAATTTAAAAAAAAAATCCTTTCCCTGGTTAATTGTTGAAAATATCCCCGAGCCCAAGATGTTTGAAATTTTCTTTCCCTAGCTAAATTCAGGCCTGCCATCTGGTTTTGAGGGTAGTCCAAAAGGCCTTCACCATTCTGTTAAAGTCAGGAGGTACTTACTGGTTGCTAAGGAGCTACCTGACCCTGTGCTAGGTGCTGTGAGGAAGGTATGGAAATTATACAAAACTGAATTTTTGCCTTCAGAAATTTGTAGCATAACAATAATGACAGCACAGGACTTAGAATCAGGACACTTGGGTCCAAGTTCATCTCAGACACTTCCTAGCTGTGTGACCCTAAGCAAGTCACTTAACCTCTCTTGTCCTCAGTTTCCTCATCTGTAAAATGGAGGAGCTGGACTAGATGACATCTAAGATTCCTTCCAGTCCTAGAGCTATGATCCTGTATCCTAAAATGCCTTGATCATCAGCAGATCAGTTAAACTCTTAGATCCGGAGTATCCTTATATGTGAAATGGGAACAACGCATCTTGTACCACCTTCTTCCCAGGGTTGTTGCAAGGAAAATGCTTTATAATCTATAAAGCCCCATATAAGTGTGAGATATTATTGCAAAACATTTATGATTCAGTGATGAATGGAAGGAGACTATGATAAGTGCTTTAGGAATTCAGAGAAGGGAGAAAAGGCTGGGAGAATCACACAACTGCCTGGAGGAGGTGGCACTTCTAATGGTTATTGAAGATGGAAAAATGTTTAAAAAAAAAAGTTAGGAATGGACATAGCCTTTTCTGTGGAACAGTGAACAGAGTAACCTAACTGGAGTAGAGTTTAGATTGGAAAACAAATAGCCATGAAACTTCTGGGGATCATGGACCCAATGGACCTCCGAGGCCTTGCATGTGGTCTCCCTGACTAAGCTGTGAGCTCCTTGAGGATAGGGACTGTCTTACCTTTCTTTGCATCCCCAGCACTCAGTACAGTACCCAACACATAGTAGGTACTTTAAAAATGTTTCTGGCCTGACTGAGAGGTTAAATGACTCTCAAAGACACACAGCTAGGTGGTAATGAGAGACTGGAAGAACCCAGTTCTCCTAGTCTAGTTCTTTTTTTTAGATATTAAAGAACACCGCTTCTTAAGGAATCAGCAATAAGTAAATAAACAAATAAATGGATTTCCTTTGTAGAAGAGACACTAGAAAGTGTAGGATATATGGAAATTAGAAAAACACATTTGGACAGTTTTAAGAAGGTCACATTCCCAGCTGACCTACTCTGACAATGTTGTCTCAAATGCTGGTTTTCATTTAATGTGTCACAGCATGCCAACTGTTAGTCCTCTAAAAAGCAAAGAAGATAATTAGTCTCAGAAAACATTAGTTGTTATTTTAAAGTTTTTGGAAATGAAATTTTCTTCTTTTTTTCAAATGGACATAATTATAGACTAATGCTTCTGAGTTGACATTTGAACAACTGGGTCACCAGATCTCAAATGCCCAAGATGGAGTTGTGGAATTGATAAAGTATATGTATTTCAGAGCTATTCTGAGAACGTTTAATGCTCATAGTGTTTGGAGATCATGGTCCCATAGAACTACAGGGAAGTCAGACGTTTAGCATCATAGCTAGCATCGAGGTTTGCAAAGAGCTTTATAGATATCATCTAGTTCAGTCCTCACAACAACCCTGGGAAGTCGTTGTTATTAATGTCCCCATCTTACAGATGAGGAGACTGAAGCTGAGCATGCTTGTGATCATGCAGCTAGTAAATGACTGAGGCCAGGTTTGAGCTTGGGTCTTCCTGACTTCTGCTCTAGCGTCTTATGTACCACACTTCCCGTCCCTTATTGTTACTGGGATGTTGTTGCTGTTTGTCCTTCATTCTCAGAGAGGAGGACCATGACATCAAGAAGATGAGGCCATGACCTGCAAGTGAACTGGATTTAAGTGAGGGAGGGCTGCACAAAGTCTCCTCCAGAGCCATCTAGGTCCTGTGGTCAGATAGAGATCAGGATGACTGGATATAGCTTCCTGTTGCAGGGATAGCTAGAAAGGGGAGCAAGCTGTTTGTAATCTGCCAGGAGAAATTTAAAGAAAAATTTTCAATAAGAAAATAGAGGGTAAGTGTATGAAGGAAAGAGGAGATGGAAGCCAGTTTTAAGTGTGGTGTGCACTGTGGCATTTGAAGGAGAGACAAGGATCTTGGCTAAAGTGTGTTTTAGATAGGCTTGAGTATCTGAGAGTAAATATAGATCCTGACAACCCTCAGTATTATGGGGCTTCTTGAAGAGCTTCCTTCCCTACCCCCTTGCATATGGCCATTATGGTTGGGAGTGAGGAAGTATGCTGGCCTTGTTACCTAATTGCTAAGGCCTCCCACATGCAGTGCACCAATGTGGAATGAACAGTGGGGAGAGAGCTGGGATATTAGATTCTGGCTGTAACAGAATAGCTGAATCAGTAGGACATTTGAGCTTGCCTCTGGGTGAACTAGTAAGGAGTATGTTGGATGGTAGTGGGAGTACTGGACGGCCAACCACTTGATCAGTCTTGGTTCTCAGAGTCCTGATGAGGTCTTTTACCCTCAATACTCACTCCCCCATGACTGTTGTCTCCCCAATTGTCTCCTCTCTGCCTGTCTCAGAATACCCTAGAAATCACTGATATCATTTTATGTCTGACACCCGGTACAACCTCTTTAATTCCGATGATTTCACAGGGAAGGCCGGCTGAGCGAGAGGTCTGAAGTCAGGAGATACTTTCTTAAAAATGTCATTTTGTTATTTTCGCAAGGATTTAGAACTGGAAGGATCTCAGAGATCAGTCACAAGCACTTTTTATGTACTAGGCACCAGGAATACAAAAACAAGTAGAAAGAAAGACTTCATCAGTACCCTCTGTCCCTCTGAGTGGAGGATGGAGCCACGAACTCCTTCGCCTCCACTTAAGGAGGGGACACAAGACGGACACCTCCTGAGACATCTCATTTCCTCCCCAACGGAGCTCGTTTTGGGATTCTTTGATTTCCCCATTACAGTCATTCTTGGATTTCTTTGTCCTTGTCACCATGCCCCTGCCCCTGGGTACCTCTCTTCATTCTTTCATTAGACTGTAAGCTCCTTGAGGTCAGGGATTGTCTTTTTTGCACTTGTATCCCCAGCCTAGCACTTAGCACAGCATAGCACAGCATGCTGGGCATAGAGTAGGTACTTAATAAAATTTATTGACTATTGACTATCTTTGGGAGTGATCCATTGCCAGCAAAGGTTGAAAGGAGGGTACTGATGAGGTGTGGGTACCGAGGCTGCTGCCATATTGTAGGGCATATCCCGATAATGAGTTTACTGGGGGCATGGTGCTTGCCTAGTCCAGAGGTGTCAAATGTGGAGGCCTGTAGGCCACATATGGCCTATGATACTCTATCCCCCAACATTCCTAAGTGTGACTCAAACCAGATTAAGTTGTAATTGGAAAATATTTAACAAAATACATAAAAATACAGTATGATATAGATATTACATTTTAAAGCTAAGTCAGTATGCAGCTTCTGAGGGATCCCCATGTACTGTGTAGGGATTCCAGTTTCTATTCCAGTTTGACATCATGCATCTAGTCAAACTCCCTTATTTTATAGGTGAGAAACTGAGATCCAAAGTAGTGCATTCAGTAATGGGAACACCCTGTCTGGCCTGTGTTACTGCCTGGATAAGAATCATTTATAATCAGTACATGGTATATGCATGAAGGGGAGTGTCTGAGTAATAGGGAGTGATTAGATTTCTGGAGAGAGTCCAGCATCCCCTCCTAAACTGATTTCTGCTTTTGGTTGGATTAAAATTCATTTTCCATAACCAGTCAATCAATCAATCAATATTTATTAAGCATTTTCTCTGTGCTGGGCACCTGCTAAGCGCTGGGCCTAAGGAAAGAGGTAAAAGGCAGCTTGTGCCCTCAAGGCAAGCTTACAGTTGAATTTCAGCTTATAGTCACAGATTGCAAATTAGTGGGGTCCCGATAAATGTGATTTTAATGGATCGAAACTGTCCTCTGTGGAAGTGTCTACAAGACCTGAGCTGAAATCCAGCCTCAGGCACTTATTATCTGTGTGAACCCCCTCCTTGGCCAAGTCACTTAATGGTTTTGTTTGCTTCAGTTTCCTTAGCTGTAAAACAGGGAGAAAATATGTATGTGATGCAAACACGTAAAATAGGGGTGGCCAGGTGGCACAGTGAGTAGAGGACCGGCTCTGGAGTCGGGAGGACCTGCCTGAGTTCAAATCCAGCCTCAGACACTTAGCACAAAACTAGCCGTGTGACTTTGGGCAAGTCACTTAACCCCTAATTGCCCTCCAAAAAGCAAAAAATAAATAAATAATAAAAAAGTAAAAATATAAAATAGCACTTACCTCTCAGAGTGGTTGTGAGTATATAATGAGATATTTGTGATGCATCTTGCAAAACTTAAAGCACCATCTAAGTGTTAACTATTATTATTCTCACCAAACACATATTTCTAATATTTTGTTATCCGTGTGCCTCCTCCCCCTTCTAGGCTGTCAGCTCTAACGAGCGCAGGGCTCACGTTTTATTTCAACGTTGCGTCTTCCATGGTGCTTAGCTCGGTGCTTCACACATAGCTGGGTAATGACCTTGGCCAAGATGCAGTGCATCGATTGCGATGAGTGAAGCACTTCATAGCTGTGTCTTGTACGGCTGTTATTAGGGGCAAGGAGCTAACCCACCTGCGGCTCAGTTCCCTCATCCGTAAAGTAGAGGTAGAAGTCCTCATATTTTTGTCATGGGTTGCCAGGAGGATCAAATGATAATGTACCCAAAATGTTTGGAAAAAGCCTTAAAACGCCCTGTAAACGTTAGTTATCTTCATCACCATTACTCCTCCAAACTTAAAGACTTGGTTTCCCTTCTGCGTCACCGGCCTTGGCGAAGGATTCAGTATGTCCGTTCTCTCCGGTTTCTGTCCTCAGTCGATGGTCTTGTTACCAGGACTCTCAGGCCCATCTTAAATATGAGAGGGAGTAGGTCACGAGATAACATAACTAGCAGTGACGCAAAACAATACAGAAATATGTGTGAGAAAGCTAACAAGCACCTCCCTCCTCCGTCACAGTGTGTTCAGTCCCACAAGGGTGTTTTTTAATATGTACCTACTATTTTGGCCCCGCTCTAAGACCCTAAAGACATAGAAATGAAAGAAGACATAATTCCTGCCCTCAAGAAGCTGATGGTCTAAGGGTGGAATAAGACTTTTACATGCTCAAGTGTGATTCAAAACAGGCTGTGGAATCTGGTATAGTGGAAACCTCCCCTCCCCCACAACTGGATTTGGCACCAGAGGGTCTGGGTTTGAAAACTAACTCTCTACTTACTACCTGTTTGACCTTGGACCAGTCATTTTATCTCTTTAATCCTCAACTTCCCTATCTGTACAATGAGCGGGTTGGATGAGATGACCTGGAGGATTTCTTCCAGCTATAAATCTGTGATCATAAGGACAAAAGAGAGGTCTAGGTAAAGTGTTATGAAAACTTTAAGGATGCTTGGTGCTCTCTTTAATTCCAAATGACCCATTCTGGGCTCTGCTGAGCTCATTCTCTGAAGTTTCTCTCTCTCTCCCCACCCCCTCTTCCTCTCCCTTCCCCTCCCACTCTTCTTCTCCCTCCCCCTCCCCCTCTCCATCTCTCTGTTCCTCTCCCTCCTTCCCTCTCTTACCCTCCCTCTCTCCTCTGAGTCTAAGTTTCTTACTTCATTGTGTCTTCATCAGGATGCCTGGCTTCCAATATGATGCATTTACTGAAACAAAATATTGTTCTGTCTCTAGGGGTGGAGAGGAAATCTTTTGCATTTACTCACTAACACTAAATTTTTTTTTTTTGCTTTTTGGAGGGGGGAAGGCAGGGCAATTGGAGTTAAGTGACTTGCCCAAGGTCACATGGCTAGTACATGTTAAGTGTCTGAGGCTGGATTTGAACTCAGGTCCTCCCGACTCCTGGGCCGGTGCTCTGTTTACTGTGCCCCCTAGCAACCCCAAGACTTTATTCTTGATAATTATAAAATTACTTAACATTTATTTAGCAAGATATGGCATATGCTGTCATAAATTCAGTGGGATTTAGGGAGGTAAGAATGGGGGTTGGGGGGGGAACAGTTTGCCAAACTCAGTGATAGCCTTGAGACTCTTTATAGCTTGGCTGGGGAACTGAGCTTTGGGCTAGTCTTTGACACTGGATTTGTTGCCAATAGGATCCTAGTTGCCAAAGACTACCTCTTCAGTGGCTCCTATGACCGAACGGCCCGCTGCTGGAGTGTAGAGAAGGAACGGCAAATCCAGGAGTTTCGGGGTCATCGGAATTGTGTCCTGACCTTAGCTCACTACTCCTCCAAGGACATCCCAGATGCATCCTCAGAGCAGGGGGAGAAGGGTGGTGGAGACTTCCTGGTGACGGGCAGCACAGATGGCACAGCCAAAGTTTGGTGGGTGTCCAGTGGGTGTTGCTACCAGACCTTGAGGGGCCACACAGGAGCTGTCCTGTGCCTGGCCCTGGATGAACTCAACCAGGAGCTCTTCACAGGCAGCACCGACTCCACCATTCGCACTTGGAACCTCGTGACTGGGGAGCCATTGAAGGTGTTCAAGGAGCATCAGGGATCAGTGATCTGCCTGGAGGTAAGTAAGAATCAAGCAATTTACTCGTGGAACATGCAGAAAATTTCTGAGATTCTCTAATCCTTTCTGTGGGTCACTTTAGGAAGCACTGTTAGTCCATTTGGGACAAAATATGCTTTTTAGTAGAAAGTGTAGTTTAAGTAAAGAAAAACACAATCTCTTGCAGAAACTTGACTTCGTGATCTGGGTCCTAATTTTATCTGTATGACCCTGGATAAGTCGCTTCTCAGAATCATCAAATCTCAGATTGCAAGGTACCTCCGAGGTCCTCTAATCAACACACACATCCCTAATATCTCTTGCAATATCTCTCCCTGACAACTGTGAAGCAAATAATGCAATTATTATCATGCCCATTTTACAGAAAGAAAACTGAGGCTCAGAGAAGGAAAATAAGGTGACAGACCTATGAAGTATCAGAGTCAAGACTCCAGCCTGATTGTCTGACTCTCGAGTTCAGTGCTTTTTCCAGCTTACCGAGAGACATGTGGTTGGGCAGTCGAGCGGCTCTTTGTCTACTCATGCCTGTCTACTCCAGACTGCAAGGACACCCAGAGCAGATCAGAATACTAGAGAATTAGTCATCTTTGCTGTTATACAGACTCGCCTCGTTTTATGCTTAAAAAGTTGAGTGTAAACCAATTTTATTTATTTACATTTTGGAAGGATAGTTGATTCATATTTTGAGTACGCTAATGAAGAGAACACCATGTTGGCCATATGAAACCTTTCCTTCTCCGGGCTTTCATTTCCTCTCAGATAGAGGGATTATACTAGACATTCTCTAAAGTCTCTTCTAGCCCTAAATCCTATAGTAGCCCTGGCTTTTAGTCTTGGATCAGTGACTCATTAGCTGTGTGACCTTGGTCAAGTCACATAACTGTCAAAGTAGGTAGACTAATTGACAGACTAGCATGGGTTTCTTTGTGGTAAATAGGAAGATAATTTTGTGCAAAAATTAAAATGTATCGCACAAATGAACCACTATCCACAGTCCTTTGAAAAGGTTTGTGAAGAATCCATTTAGAAAACAGAGGCTTGGGGCGGCTAGGTGGTGCAGTGAATAGAACTCTGGCCCTGGAGTCAAGAGGACCTGAGTTCAAATCCTGCCTCAGACGCTTGACACTTACTAGCCATGTGACCTTGGGCAAGTCACTTAACCCCAACTGCCCAGCCTTCCCTCTTCAAAAAAAAAAATAAAGCAAAAAAATAAATAAATAAGAGTTTAGGAAAACAGAGCCTCCCTCTATTCATTTCTCCTTTGTACACCAGATTTCCTCCAGAAGTCCTGCACTAATGTTCTAACACAGCAGGTAGGTGACCCTATGTTCTCAAAGGGCAGGTGTTGAGTGGGGACCCAATGATAGACTGAGTCTGCTGTCTGAGGAGCAGCCTGGCAAAGCTTTTTGCTGCTGACTTGGCCACTAAGAGATGAATTTCTCGGCTACGGCCATCCTTGAAAGAAAGCTACAGAAGAGCTCTCGGTCCAGCACGGCCCCTTGTTCATCTTTCTGGCTGGGGTCATGGTCTAAGAATCATGGTTGATCGCTAATCCTGATCGCTGCCAAGTGAGACCTAAAACAAGAAGACGTTGCTTAGCCAAGCTGTTGGAGGCCATCTTTCTTGCCCGTTCCAAGTGGAAAGGTTGATTCACTATGGATTGCATTGCTGTGGTGGTTGTTCATTCATTTCAGTCATGTCCGACTCTCCTTGACCCCATTTGGGACTTTCTTGGCAGAGATCCAGGAATGATTTGTCTTTTCCTAATCTAGCTCATTTTACAGATGAGGAAACTGCAGCAATCAGGGTGAAGCAACTTGCCTGACTATAGACTGTAAGCTCCTCCAAATGCTTCTGTTTTCAGGTATTGTTGTGTTGATTGAATCAAACCTCAGGGTAGTATGTGGTATTCTTAGTGAGAGACCTAACTCCTCAAAGGAGGTCTGCTTGGTGATCTGTACAGGAAAAAAAATAGATAAAGGGTATTCGTTACCTTGATTATTCTGTGAATTAGATGGATAGCCCATCAAGCTAGTCCAGAAGTACATCAGTCTTGGATAGGTGCTGGAGACGGATAATGGGTCCAAAATTGAAGAGGAAGAGGAGGGTGAACTAGATTGCCTTTGGGAAATCACACAGCACTTTTGGGGATCCCAAGCTGATCCCTGACATAAATGTACGCTGAGAAGGGAAAATAGGCAAGTCAGGTAGTAATAGGATTGGGTGGACACCTAAGGGTTCTACTGGTTGGTACCCTACCCACAAGATGTGTTTAAAAACACACACACACACACACAAACACAAAAGCAGGCTAGTGGATGGCCCACAGAACATTGGGTGAATATTAAACATAAGATTTTTGAGACAACCAGGAAAAGAATCAGATTGGATGAGAAGGCATGGGTGGTCGCAAAGGAGCCCACATGAAGGAGGTTATGGATCCAAGTGAAGTACTGAAATTTATGCTGGATTAGTTTTAAGAGCATGTCAAGTATCATGCTGGCCAGGAGTACAGAGGGCACATCAGCCCCTTGGGAATGGAGCTAGGGTTTCACAGGTTCTTCCCTAAGCACTAGGACATCTTTGGTCAGTTTGGGGATTGGACTGAAATATTATAAACCTTAATTTTTAGTAAGGTAGGAATTAAGCCATTATTTAAGTAGCCCAGTACCAGAGATGAAGATGTAAGCAGGAGACAGCCTTGGTAGGGGAAAGAGAAGCATCTGTTTAATCGGGGAAAAAAACCAGCCTCTTCTTTCATACTTTTCACTTGCTGGTTCAGTCATGCTCTCTCTCCCTTCCCAGGATTTTTAGGTCTGCTCAGTAAAAGACTATTTTTGCTGGAGGAGTTCTACTTTTTTGGAGTTAATTTCCTCCAGAGATGGACAAGGAGTTGTTTTTATGGTACATCTCACAAAGCCATTTGTTGGGCCTGGCTGCTGCTCATCCAGTGAAGAGGGTAGGGATGGTTCTGGGGCATTTGGGGGCAGAGAACGGGAGAAAGGCAAGGCCAGAGCAGAGAGATAGGCAGAGGGGCAGCAGAGACAGGAGAAAGAAAGGGAAGACAGGCAAAGAAAAAAAAAAGAGTAGACACATGAATCAGAGGTGAACATGGGATGACCCAAAACAGGAAGGGCAGAAGCTCTGATTATGTGGTTTGTTTTGGTTTTCATTCCTTTTGAAACTTGCAAAAACAAGAAAATGGCCCAAAGGGCGCATCTTAAGGGAAAAGACATGCAAAGAGAGAAAAAGTGGTTTGAAGGAAAACTAGGTGAAAGGGTTGGGAAGTGGTGATAACCACCATCTCTTGCTCACAAACCTCTGACTCATCAATCCCCAGGTATTTCTTGACCACCCTCTGTCAGACCATGTTTGGGGTATGAAGGAAGGAGGTGTGAGAGCCCCTGCCTTCAGGAAGTTTACAGTATAGTTGGGGGAAGCAAGAGTTGCATATGGAAAATGACAATCTAAAAATACAGTAGTAAATAGCGTAAATGCGCCCCCCATAGAATCAATCAATGAAACAATTTACCAGTGAGTATTTCTTAAGCATCTTCTGGGTTCCAGTCACCAGACTTGGCACTGGCTGTGCAAAAACAATGAAGGAAACAATCTCTTTGCAAAGAACCTGCATTCTTAACAGACTTAGAATGGACCACTTTGGTCTCTGTTTCATCGTTGCTCTGCTTAGAGTAGTGCCTCCAACATCCTAGGTGCATAATAAATATTTGTCAGGTTGGATGGAGTCAGTGTGTCCCAAACTGTAACCACTGCTGAGGCAGAGAAGAGAGACTGGTAGGAGCCGAAGTAGTTGGTGAAAGCTTGATTTAGGAGGTGGGACGTGAGGTGCAGCCTTGAGGAGGGATAGGGTTTATATGGAGAAAATCCTGATCTACAGGGATAACATTAGAAGGGGAACAGAATTTGGGCTGAGCCATAGTGTATGTATGTGTGGGGTGTGGGGAGCATAGAACCAGAGATGCAGATTAGACATAGGAGATCAAATGTAGTTGGGGTAGAGGACACTGAACTACATTGTGTATGGTCTGAAAACTGTGCATACTTACAGAGGTCCAACTTGATGCAGTAGGAAATTTGGAACCATTGCAGATTTGATTGCATTCCATTTAATAAGCAAATATTATGTGCCTGTATAGGACATGAACAAGATTTGCAGAGGAGATGAATGTATGAATGGACTGTGGTCTTCACTAATGGAGGGAATACCCGTATTATAATTATAACTTCTAATAATATAACATTATTATTGCATTATTATAGTATACATTTATACAATGCTTTAAGACTTACAAATTACTTCACAGATATCTCATATTTATCCTTACAACAGCCCTGGAAGGTAGATGCTAGTATTATCTCATCTTACAAATGAGGAAACTGAGGTACAAAGGTTAAGTGACTTGCCCAGGGTCACAGAGCTAGCTAGCATTGTGTCTAGAGATGGATTCGAACTCAGGACTTATTGACTCCCGAGTCCAGTCTCTAGCTGTTGTTCCGCCTGGTTGCCCATATCATGACATCACAAATCCTTTCAAGTATTGGAGTGTGCAGAGCAGAGGGCTAGGTGCTGGGATAGGTACAAAATTTAGATAACTCATTATCCAGGTACTTATGGAGCTTATGATTTACTAGGTGCGTGAGCAGGACATGACATAACCCCCTAACAAAACTCTCTTCAGTATGTGGAAAGAATACTGTTAGTTAATAGGAGGAGGCACCATTACTACCCATTTGCTCTGAATAACTGGGGTGTAGATTGTGTCTGGTTAACCTAATATTGTGATTTAAAGGTTGGCTGACCATCTACTCGGTCAACAAGCACTTATTAACCACTTACTATGTTCTCAGCACTTGTGCTAAACGCTGGGGATACAAAACAGAGCAAAATCAAGATTCTTGCATCCATATCATATTTGGACTGCCAATTTTCAGAGTTAGGATACTTAAAGGACACAACGTTAAAACTCTCCTAAATGGAAGCAGGTCTCTGCTGACTTTGAAGACATTTCCAACTCTTTTGCTGCCCTAAGGGCCGTCACAAGGAATCTCAATCCATCAGGATTGATTGAACACCTGTGCTCCCCTTCCTAAGGTCAGTCCTTCAGGGGAGAGAAGAGAAATCCATGTCTTAACAAGGGACCCTGTCCCAGGTGCTCACAGACTAATCAAGGAGGCAAGATTAATACCCAGGAATTAATTATAGAATGGAATGAGGCTGTTCATACTCGATCCTGATTGTAGTGTGGTCCTACCCAAGCACTGTAGGACTTTGGAGAGGGGAGACGTCATGAAGCAGGCTCAGGGGAGCAAGTGACAGTTTCTTGCAATTATTCTTGAGTGGTAAGGCTGGGATATAAGGGGTCAGGGGAGAGAAACCAGGAAGCCTTGTTCAGCTGAACTTTGTGGATGTTTGGATTTCATAGAAATCAGATGTTTCATTTCTTCTTAGCACAAAGTCAAACCCCCCAGTTTTACCCTCAGTCTCGTTGACCCATTCCATTCTTCAGCTCCCATGCCATGACCCTGAAGGGAGATTCAGGAGAAGTCGGTTCTACTCTGAGGATGCTGTCTCTTCCCATCTCTCCTTATCTCTCTAACCCATTCTGAGGGGCCTTACTGAACACTGGCTCCTGTGGTAAAAGGAAAGTGGTAGAATGGACAGGAAGGTGGAAGTGATTTAAATTGCTACTCTTAGGCTTGTTGCCTGATTTCTTTTCGAGCTGCTGATCTGAGAAGCTGGCAACCCAACTTCTGAGGGGGAGTAATTGCTCAGAAGTGTGACTTCGTCTTCTTGTTGATTTGTATGGGATTTTCATTCATGTAGCATCTGTGTTGGCCTTGGATTATGAGGACTTCCCTGGGACTTGAAGCTCTAACTATTCTAAGAGGAAAATTAGTCCACCCCTTTCTTAGAGGAGGAGGCAGATGTGGCCCTATCCGTACTAATAATTACAGCTAGCATTCATATAGCACTTTTTACATATCTTATTTGATCCTCGTAACAGCCTTCTGAGGTAGATGCTATTATTATATCCTCATTTCACACTTAAAGAAACTGAGGTAGAGAGCTGTTAAGTGACTTGCCCAAGGACACACAAGCAATCTGAGGCAGAATTTGAACTCTGGTCTTCATGACTCCCAACCGCATCACTCCTGATAGACTTACCCACTAAGCCACCTAATGGCCACTACTAGAAGTGAAGCCATTCATCCAAAGCGACATACTGTGCCCCGGAGATGGGATTCAAACACATAGCCCTTGAATTCCTAATCATTGACTTAGAAATGACCAAAAATCAGGAAACAGCATAAGGCAATGCAAAGAAAATTGGATTTGGAGTCAAGGTGTTTGAATCCCCCCCTGTTCACCTTGCTTTATTTGTGGCTTTGGGCACGTCACTGCCTCTCTGGGACACTTTCCTAATTACTAACATGAAAGGCTCAGTCTAGATAATTTCTCAGATCTGTTCAAGATAAAATCCCAATATCCTCTGGGTCTTGTCGTATCTCTGTCTCAGTGGTATGACCTTAGGCCAGTCACCTTTGGGTGTCCTAGTTCCTTCATCTGTGAAGTCGGGATAAGAACAGCACCTACCTCATAGGGGTGTCGCTAGAAGATGCAGAGCATGTAGTAGTGAAAACTTGAAGTGCCCTGTCAATACCAGTTATTATACTCATCACTTCTTACAGGACAGTCATGGTATCCACTAGATTCATCTGTCACAGTGGGCTCCCGTTTGTTCTGTTACCTGATTGAGCATGCGTTTTGTTTCCTGTCCTTTATTACAGAAAGTGATGCCGTAAGTATTTTAGTGTACGTAAGGCCTTTCTTTTCATTATTTCATTTGTCTTGTAAGAGATCTAGTTTTCACACAAGATTCATGAAGTTGTGATCTCCTTGTGACGGTATATGAGCGCCTGACGGTAAGGCGTCTAGGTCAAAGGATGAGGACGTTTCAGTCTGTTTTCTTCTTTTTAAAAAAAATTTCTCTTTTTATCCTTAACTTAAACTCTCACACTTAAACAAAGCTGCATTTCCGTATACACAGCAGATCACAGTTATATATGGGAACATGAATCTCAACTTCATATCACTTACTTTTAAATATGTATATTTGTGTGTGTCTGTATAAATGTGTGTATATATATAATGTATATATGTGTGTGTGTATAAAATATATGTGTGTATATATACATATGCATGTGTATATATATATAAAATAAATTCTATATGCTACTTTCAAGCCTTCCTTCTTTTAGGGCTTCCTTCTGTTCTCTGCTATGCATTTTAAAAATGTTTCAGTGGTTCTCTTTTGTCATCACTATTACCAATCCCCCAGGCAGCTCGGTGGTGTGGTAGATAGAGCTCTGGACCTGCGGCCAGGAAGACTCAAGTTTTTGAGTTCAAATCTAGCCTCGGACACTAACTAGTCACTTACCTGCCTCAGTTTCCCCATCCATAAAATGAACCAGAGAAGGAGATGGTAAACTGCTCCATGTTTGTGCTTTTGCATGCTTCTTCCCACCCCCAAGGGGAATGTTCTTACCCTGATTCCTTTATGTTCAAATGATATTCTGTACTCAAGGTCCAGGTGAGATCTTATCTTCTCCATGAAGCTTTTCCAGGGAAACCACAAATGGGGTCACAAAGAGTCAGACAGGACTAAAACAGTTGAACAACCACAACAAATTCTCAATCCCTCTGCCCCCTCCAGAACTCCTCCAAATTAACTGAGGAAGAGAAGGGGGAAAAAAACCCTTTAAGCAAAATGAATCCACACAATGGCCTTGTCCAAAAATGTGTTTCTCTGTACTTTGCTTCTCACTGCTTGGATCAGAGTTTTTAAGTCCTTCAAAGTTCTCTTCCCTGCAGCAGCATTTTCCTTTTCTAAGCTATTCTGGTTCTGTTCACTTTACTATGTGTTGCTTCATACTACCTAGGGTTCTTTGATATGATCTCTCATAACTGATTATGTCACAATAATATTAATATTATTATTAACATGCTAATTAATAATTATTAAATAATTAATGATTATTAATAATGCTGATTAATATTATTGATATAATGATGAGAGAGAATGAATATAACTGATCTGGGAAGCAGAGATGGGGAGTAGGAGGTAGGTTGTGTGCATGGAAGAAGACTGGAATGATTGCTTTAAGCAAAATAAACTTTAGGGACTTAGTATTAGCTGGTGAAAAAAGTAATGTAATACAAAGAAACACCAATTTAACAACTGTGAATTTAAATGTTAATGGACTAAACTCATCCATAAAACAAAAGAGTAGAGAAATGAATTAGAAGACATAATCCAACAATTTTCTGTGTATTAGAAACACAATTCAACATAAAGTTACCTACAGTTAAAATGAGGGCTAGAATAAAATTTATCAGGCTTCAGGCAAATCCAAAATGCTTAAAGTTTGCATTAGAGAGGGTAAGAGGCTGATTTCTTCCATACGCTTAATTAGCAGTTGTTGCCTTCCTTCCCAACAAATCCTGCCTTTCCCGTCTTATTTCCCACTCTGCCCTACATGAACTTGAAGCTTTTATTCCAACCAGATTGATTTACTCTGTCTCTAAAAAAGCACCTTAAATCATCCCATGTTTGTGCTTTTGCATGCTTCTTCCCACCCCCAAGGGGAATGTTCTTACACTGATTCCTTTATGTTCAAATGATATTCTGTACTCAAGGTCCAGGTGAGATCTTATCTTCTCCATGAAGCTTTTCTTAACCCTACCACCTGGAAATGATCTCTTGGTATTTTAGACAGACTTTGAATTTGTAGTCTATTTATTGAACATGCTCACATATGAGTCTTTAGACTAGCCCAGAATGGGACAGTGGTGGCCTCGAGGCCACATGCTATCTAGATCCTCAAGTGCACCCTTTGACTGAATCCAGATTCACAGAACAAATCCCTCTAATAAAAGGATTTGTTCTGTAAAACTTGGACTCAGCCAAAAGGCCACACCCGAGGACCTAAAAGGCCACATGTGGCCTCAAGGCCACAGGTTCCCCACCCCTGGAGTAGCCTAAGGTCTGTTCTGATCAGTGGCTTCAATAGTTTGACCATCTCAGAACTCATGCCAACAAATCTTCAATCCCACACAAGCGAACATAGCAACCAGAAATCTAACAGGGACTCTGCTCTCTTGGGGGCACAATCCCTTGGATCTAAATCCAGCTTACTGGCTCTGAGGAAAATACAAAGGTTCATGATGCAGGAGAATGGGTGCCTAGAATATTTCAAGAGCAGGTCGCGTGCCCTTGTAGAATGATTCCAAGCACAAGCTTCCCTGGAGCGTTATTCCTCCGAGGCAGGGATCATTAAGTAACTTTCCAGCAGGGTGGAGAGCAGACAGTTCTAATGGGCAAAGAAGGAGCTTTTGTGCTGGGCTTTATAGGCCTGAAGGTGAAGTGGCAGATGTGGGAAGTTGACCTGCATGATCCTATAAGATAATCCTGCTAAGCTTCTGAGAAAGTGCTTCTCTTTGGTGGAGACAGAGAGATTGAAAAGCAGCCGGTGCAACAGCTTCGTAGGTTCATGGGTTTAGGTCTCTGAGAGACTTCAGAGATCATTTAATACAAACTTGTCATTCTACAGCTATAGGAAATGAAGACTAGGGTAGTGATGTGACCTGCCTAGGGTCACATATTCTAGATACTAAATGGCAAAGTCATGATTCAAACCCAGGTCCTCTGATTCCAAATCCAAGACTGATTTACACCCTGCTGCCTCAGGGTGTTCTTTAGAGGCAGCTAGACAGCTCAGTGATTAAACTGCTAGGGATAGACCCAGGAAAACCTGAATTCAAATTTGTCTTTAGAGATTTACTACATGTATGTCCCTCGACAAGTCACTTAAGCTCTGTGCCCATTTCCACATCTGTAAAATGGGAGCAATAGCACCTACCTCCCACGGTTGTTGTGAGGTTCAGATGAGATAATAATTGTGAAGTACTTAGCCTAGTGCCTGGCACATAATAAGCTCTTAATAAATACTTCCTTCCTTCTTCCATAACTTGTCATTATCTCTTGCTCTTGTTTTAATGTTTAATGACATACCAAGAAGAAAACCTGATTTTACTCCATTTAGAAAAAGATACCGGCTTTCTCAGGTGCCTAATGTTCCCTAAGAAGTATGGAGGAGGTAGGTCAGTAAGTGGTCAGTGTGGGGCCATTACTATTAGCATTATTTTTTTCTAGCATGTGCCCTGGCAAAAATAATAACAGCCCCATACTGACTAAATGGAGCAAAATCAGATTTTCTTCTTGGTTTATGAAAGGACTGCAGTTCCCTTAGGACACTTGAAATAAATTTAATTAACACTTTTTATTGGCACATCATTTTTTTTTTTAAGAATGGTATCAGTGGCAAGAAGCAAGATCTATTTGGAATGAAGCAAAGCACATGTAAAAAGCAGCCATTGTGTTCCCTCGGGGCTGTTTTCTTTTGGCTTATCCCATGGCACCCACTCATCCAGTTTGGAGACAAAAGAGAGTGCCTGCAGACAGGGGGCTGAAGGAGAAACAGCTGTTTGTCTGCGGTTTTCCATTCAGATCAACTGGGGGTGTTTGTTGGAATCCAAGATTGCATATTTAGATAAAGGGACAACTATGTTGGGGTTTTTTTCTGGAGAAGTTATATTAACACCATGTTAAGGTCATTACAATCCAACTAGAGTTGTTCAATTCTTGTTCTGTTTCTTCCTGCCACTCCTAGCATATTGCATGTACAGTGCTGCTGTTGTCCATTAGAGAGAGAAATAGAATACTCTGGTGAAAGGAAGACATTGCCACCCCACTGAAGTGATCTTCATTCCTTCAGAGGCTTCCCAATTATAGCAGCCCACGGGCAGTAAAGGAAGGACTCCAGATCACAGATAATCTAGTAGTGGAGGCAGCTTAGGGAATTGAACATGCAAATTGTGTAGAATGGGCCAAATCCTCCACTCAAGACCCCAGATAACAGACAGGCTTTGCTGTGCAACTTGTGCCTCCAAGGAAGAGCAAGGGGGATAAAGCTTTCCCACAATTCCCCAGAGACAGCTAGTGGTGATCATCAGACATGCCATCATCAGAAGACCTTCAGTGAGAGGAAAATCTGCTACCTCCTTTGAACACTTATAGGGAGGGGGAACTCTCCAGTTGCTCTTTTGGTCAGCTCCATTCATTAAGGAGTTTGTCCTTTTACATTAAGCCAAAATCTTACACACGGCTACTGGTTCTTCCCTCTGCCCCCAAGCTGAACAAATCTGATTCCCCTTCTATGTGATGTCCCTCTAAGTACTTAAAGTGTACGGAGGTAGATTGAAATCCCAACATAGGATATACCATCCATAAGGGTGGCAAGGGCAGACCTGAAACCTGGGATAAAAATAAATATTCCTGTCTCCTTAGCTTCTGTAGCCCTGGGCTCTGTTGAACTCTAGGCACAGGATCAAAGAGATAAGATGTGGCCCCAAGGGCAGCCTAGTTCACCTCTGGGAAGAGAGTCATATTTATGCTTTGATTAGCTTGTACACAAACCCAAATGTCTAGTTGGGAGTTATTTATAAAAAGACTTTAGCAGAACTAGCTTGGGTGCCCTCCCCCATATCTGGTATTCTAGATTTGAGGGGCTAATTCCAAAGAGTAGAGATGCTGTCCTGCCCAGTTTCCAACATTAAGCAGCCAAGGCTCTCTAAATCTGATAAATGTTACCCCTGAGCCACTAAAAGGTGAAAGCAAAACCCAATGCACAATTATCAAACATTTCTGGTAAGGTTTATTGAAGGATGGGAGTTATTATAGAAGTGAATTATAACTGGTCAAATCTTAGATAGATAACAAATACAGGGAGTGTGAGAGCTGGCAATAACCCTCTCAGGTGCCTCTAGAGGAAGGACAGGCTCTTCTAGCCTTGCAAACTTTCTTCTGGTTCCTTACCAGCTTCTTTCTTGCCTCTGCAAATTAACAGTATCTGTGTGAAGGTCTCAGGATGAGTCTTTGACGGCAATGTGATTTGACGCTGTGTTGTTGCTACAAATGTAATGAAAAAACCTCTACTTCAGGAATTAGTCCTTATTAAAAGTGACCTGACCCTTCAAATATTCTTGGAAGCTTACCCATCAGTCAAGCTTGAACTTGTAGGTGGTCTTTTCTGTGGGTTGCTTGGCAAGGACACATGAACCTAGCTCACAGATAGTGTTTTCCACACTTATGTTTGGTCCTAGAACCAACTTGGTTCCTAATCAACACTTTCAAAAGCCTGAGTTATAGTTATCTGGAAAGATGCCTTTGGTGCATTGGTTTACCTAATTATAATGACCATGGTCATGGGAGATGGCAGTTTTATTAGGATGAATGGTTTGCCCAGTTTGAATGCTAAGTTCCTCCTGAGAGGAACCTGATAAAAGCTACTGTTGTCTTAGAATAGGGGAAACACTAATACTGGATTTATCCATCACTTTGCTTCCCTCCCACAGATTTAAAAATTCATAAATCAGTAGCCTTTCAAATTACTGCGTGGTTTACAGCAGTCAGATTAAGGCACTGGCTGATGAATAAAGGCCAGACCCAACTTCCCCCCAGCCCGTGCCAAAAAATTCTAATGTCTGCAAAAGCCAGCCCTCTCTGAGTTGTCAGAAAGGAACTGGGCTAGGACTGAATGACTTCTCTATTTAGTGGGTCGTTGGGTTTAAAGTTGGAAGGTATATTAGAGATTATTTTTTCTAGCTCCTTCATTTTATAGCTAAGGGACCAGAGAGAGGTTAATTAATAAGAAACAGAGGGCAGAACCTTTGACTCTAGATCCAGTCTGCTTTCCTTTGTGCAGTTTTTGAGAATTGTCTAGGGCAGCAGTTCTCAAAGGGGGGGTCAAATGACCCTTTCACAGGGGTCACCTAAGACCATTGGAAAACACATTTCCAATGGTCTTAGGAACTGAGATTCCGCTCCTCTATTCATCTCCAGGCAGGTCTGCCCACATATTAGTGTTAAAGGGTCACAGCATTAGGAAGGTTGAGAACCACTGGTGTAGGGATTGTGAAGTTATAGGTAAGAAACTGAAAGACTGAAGGTCTTACTTAGTATGTGAATTATTGCTGATGGTTGATGATAGAGGCTTTAGAATAGAAATGAGTTTGTGGAAAAATTAGCAGCTATTTAAGAAGTTATTGTGAAAAATTGAGACTTAGTTTTCTGGGCTGTGGATTAAGATACAAGAGTGGTTCCTGACCAGGAATAGGCTCTTTGCCAGCAATGGAGTGCATCTAATGAGGACCAGGGGAAAAAAAGGATTCGCCTGGAGACTTATTGATCTGATTCAAAGGACTTTAAGGAAATGGAGAATGAAAAAATTGCTCCAATTTCCCTGCCAAACCGGATACTAAAAGGAACAACAGTATAACAATGGAAGAAAAATAGCAGTGGCGGTTTCTAGTAATTCTTAAGAGGATATAATAAGGAAGAGGAAACAAAAGCAATAATCATGGTCTCGGAGATGTCTGCAAATTAAAATGTACAAAACCAGAGATTTTAATATCAGGAGGAAAATATGAATTTGCAAATATCATAGAGACTTGTTGGGTTGTGACTGATAACTATAATATACCAGTGGAAGAGTAGAACCCTTTAAAACAGTGGTTCTCAACCTGTGGGTCGCGACCCCTTTGAGGATCAAATGATCCTTTCACAGGAGTCACAGGGGTTGCTGAAGACCATTGAAAACATATATTTCCCATGGCCTTAGGAACTGAGACACCGCTTCTCTATCTGTCTCCAGGTGGGTCTGCCCACATGCAGATACACCCACATAAGAGTATTAAAGGGTGGCGGCATTAGGAAGGTTGAGAACCACAGCGTTAAGAGGACCAAGGTAAGAGTAAAAGGGACTGGCGGAGTAGCAGTGTACATTGAGAAGTAATAGTCTTGTATCCCCTTCTGAGGAGAGGTAGCATGGTGCAAAGGACAGGGGACTAACTAGCTGGCCTAGGGAGCTAGGAAGACAAACATTCAAATCCTACTTCTTTTTTTATTTTATTTTATTTTTTTTGGAGGGGGGAAGGTAGGGCAATTGAGGTTAAGTGACTTGCCCAAGGTCACACGGCTAGTTTTTGTGTTAAGTGTCTGAGGTCAGATTTGAACCCAGGTCCTCTGATTCCAGGGCCGATGCTCTATTCACTGTGCCACCTAGCTGCTCCCTACTTCTTTAAAAAAAAAAACATTAACTTTTTTCCTTTTTAAGTAGTATTTTTGGGGAGTTCTTTCTATGGATATGAATGGCATTTTTTTCATGAGTCCTTTGGAATTGTCTTGGATCACTATATTGCTGAGAAAAACTAAGTCATTCATTTTTGATCATCACACAATGTTGCTTTTACTGTGTGCAATGTTCTCCTGGTTCTGCTCACTTCACTTTGTATCAGTTCCTGTAAGTCTGCCCAGGTTTTTCTGAAATCCACTTGCTCATCATTTCTTATAGCACAGTAATATTCCATTACATTCATATACCACGATTTGTTCAACCATTCCCCCAATTGATGGGCATCCCTTCAATTTACAAATTCTTTGCCCCCTTAAAAAGAGCTACTCTAAGTATTTTTGTACGTGTGGATCCTTTTTCCTTTAAATCCTGTTTCTGACACATGCTGCCTATGTGTTCCTGGACAAGTCACTTGAGCTCTTACTGTTCTAGGCAACACTCTAACTCTCTAAGCGGAAGAGAAATTCATGACTTTTATTGATAAAGGGAGCTTCCTCCTCCAGGAAGGAGTTCCCTGTACCAATGAAAGCGTAGGTCCTGTCCCTGTCCCTCTTCTAATGCCTCATCATGGTGTAGAGATGACCTTGACTTCTCAAAAGGCCATGCCATCACAGTAAAGCTCTGGCAGGCCCTTCCAAGCTGGAAAGGCTTTGAGTATGTATGTTTTGTATGTATGATAGATGTTAAACGTATTATCTAGAAACCAACCAAATTAGGTTCATGGAAGTTTACCACCAGGTTACCTGTGCAGGTTAAATCCTGATAACTCCAGCCAACAATGATCTCTTCGCTCCCTTGCCATCTATGATTCTTATGATTATATACATTAAATGTAATATAATCCACCAAAAGTAGAATATTGTTATATCACATTTTATTTTTAATGTTATACCCACAAAAAAGTGCTACTTGGATGTCTCACTGTGGCATAGGAGTGGTTCTGAGTTCTTGTATATGACGTAGTAAGTACTGTCAGCTTGGAAAGACTTTGAGTACAGGCTTGATGATGGACCGCCATGTGAGTACTTTCATAGCTAAGTTTAGAGAGGCTTGTCATTGGGTTGGCCCAGTCTGATAAATACTCAGCCCCAGCAACTCTTCAAGACTACCGACAAGGTTATTAAGGGCTTGTGTTCTGTGTCAGTGAAAGTCTTGAAGCAATTATGGTCCTGGGTGGGCGTGGACGAACCTGGAGGAAGCAGCATAGTGGGAGTCTGCTATAAACCTTCACCAGGTCAGGAGGAAGACATGAGTAGGAAATGCCTAACAGAGAATCCCAAATTGATACAGAGGCAAGATTTGGACAATTCAGGTATCTGTCAGGATTTTTGTTTGTTTTTGCAAAAAAAGAACCCCCAGCAAACAAAAAAATGAAACCAGAATATCTGATCAACCTCTGATTTGTGCGGCTGGTCACTTCATCTTTTGAAAAATAGGGGAAGCATCAAAGGGAGCTGCTATTTTGCATCTGCCCTAACTGGGTAGACCTTGTTGAAGTGGAGATTGCAGGAACGTTGAGGGGAAGTGATGATGCCTTCTTAGCATTTATAGTAGAGAGGACAAATTTCAAAGTGAGAGAAAATACAGGCAAAAATTTGGGGCCCAGGACCTACCTACTAAAGCTAAAGAGAGCTAAGAAATTCTCTTGAACAAAATTCTGATGATACAGGCAGAAATAATTCAATTAAGTAAGCAAAGGAGAAGGGTACTAAATGATGTGGCTACATAAATTTTAAAAATCTAACCTCAGATTTTTAAAAACTTAAGTATAGAAAGTAGAACCAAGGGCAGTTAATTGGGGATGAATACAAAAATCCTGTCAATATTAGGAAGATTAAATCCAAGAATGAACTGAGGCTTTTGATAAGTGCTGACGACAAACAAAAATGGCATATTTGCTAATGTTGAGAGTAAAGGGAGGAACAAGGAGAAAGGAGGCTTTTGGCATGGAGTAAATACAACAATGATAATGGAAAACCAAAGATAGCTATTCAGCTCCTTTTTTGCTTTTCTCTCCTGCATCAAGAAAAATAATCTTAAGATTGGGAAGGGTAGAACAAAATTGGCAAAAAGAACAAGTTGTGAAAGTGGATGATCCTTATGTACAGTTCTGGAATATAGGTAAGGTGGATAATATTACCTTCATTTTACAGAAGAGGAGACCGAGGCCCAGAGAAGGTCCTCACAACCTGAGAAGTTGTGTCTTGTCCAAGGCCACCCAAGAGAAGTAAAGAAACAGCAAAAGAGCACCTGCCGAGCCAGAGCTGGGGTTGACTTAAACTAATTACAGCTTATAAAACAGAGAGATGTGATTGCCAAGTCATCGCTAGTGATCTTTGAGAAATCCTGGAGAGCAAGAGGAGTATTCTGAGACCAGCAGTTGCTAGAGGTCTTGGATTTGGGACTGGTTAAACAATTTGATCCAAAGAGTATTGATTAGTATATCGACATTAGTCAGGAGTGGATTACCTGAGAGAGTTCCAATAGGCTGTTTTCAAAACTCTTATCATTGACCTGGTTGAATTCAGTAATGACATACTAATAAAATCTGTGAATGACCCAAAGCTGAAAGGGATTGATTGACTTTGATGATACCCTGAAGGACGGAATTGGGATCTATAATATTAATGGGAGCTGAAGATCATCCCCACCCATTAATAGGCCTCTGATGGAACCCAACAGGACAAGTCTCACATTTTTTGTTGCTTTGTAATTAGGCAGTGGGACATGAGGCTTGTGAGCCCTCTGACCTTGAAGAAGTGTATAAATATTCTGATTTTAGCATTTTGCTTTGGGGCTTACTCATGGCAAGAGTGTTCGAGTGATGTAGCCAGAGCAGACTCTGGGGAGCCATTAAAGAGCCCCCCCAGCTTTGAAAACCCAGATGTTGGTGCTTCTCTCTCTGGTAACTATGTTTGTATGTAATGGTCAGACAATTGGATCTGTCTTTTGATCTGTGATCCATGTATTATTTGGTCAGATGGTTAGGAGCCCTATCTGTTGGTCTTTATGCTATTATTTCTTTGGATTTTTTTTTGAGGGGCAGTTGGGGTTAAGTGATTTGCCCAAGGCCACACAGCTAGTAAGTATTAAGTGTCTGAGTTCAGATCTGAACTCAGGTCCTCCTGACAGCAGGGTCAGTATTGTATTCACTGTGCCACCTAGCCACCCCAATGCTATTATTTCTGTTCATAATTTCTGTTTGTGTTTTCTCGGAAGTTCAGGGTGCTGACTTTTTCCCCTGAACTAATTAAAATTTCGTATGTATATATGTGTATGTATGTATATGTGTACATACATATTTTATATATTATTATTATTACATATAAGATATATAATATATGTTATATAAATTGTATAAACCTTACTTTAATCATATATATATATATATATATATATATATATATATACACACACACACATACCTATTTGGTTAAAGTAAGATTTTTTTTTTATCCCTTTTGAGTTGCTTTCCTTTAGAAAAGCAGATGAAACAACCTATGCTAGCAGTCCTCCTGTGTGCTGGTGTTATTGGTCTTATATCCCCACAGCAGCTACTAGTAGCATTACTGGTACAGGAACCAAAAGGACATTTCACAGATTACAATATTGGGCTGAGTTTAAGAAGATGAAATTTAATGGCTAGGAATATAAAGTATTGAGCCTGAGTTAAAAAAAAAAAGTCAACTATGAAAGTACAGGATAAACAAGTACCAGCTGGGATGAGAACTATTGGGTGTTTTAATGGGTTGCAAGCTTCATATGAGTCAGCAAAGTAACATGGTAATCAAAAAGCTCATTTGTTTTAAGTCTGTGTTAATGGAATTATAGTGAAGTATAATTTCCTGAATGAGAGAAATGCTAGTCCTGTTTTACTCTGTCCAGGTCAGATCACATCTGGTTTATTATGCTTGAATCTGAGAACTATATTTTAAGAGAAGGTAAAGCATGATCGGGGATAGTCACCAGGGTGGTGAGTTGAAACCACACCATGAGAAATAATTGAAGGAATTGTGGTATAATCAAAAAGGCAGTAGATTTGGAATCAGAAGCCCTGGGTTTGAATTCTGGATCTCTTACTTAATACTTGTGTAATTTTGGGCAAGTCACTTAGATTTTGTGTGTCTTGGTTTCCGCATCTAAAAATTAAGGAGTTTGGAAGAGATGATTTCTAAGGGCATTTTCAACCCTAAAATCCTATAATTGCTCTGATCTTAATTGACAGTGTTTAAACCCAAGGGAATGGAGACTTAGGGGAAATATGATAGCTGTCTACAAATATTTGAAGGGTTATCATGTGGAAGAAGGAGTAGCCTTGTTTTCCTTGGCCCCAGGAGTAGAACAAAGGGGTCAACGTAACAAAGAGGCAGGTTTTAGCTCTGTATAAGGAAGAACTTCCTAAGTATCCAAGCTGTCCATGAATGCGCTGGGTCACAATATCACATAGGAAGTTGGTCATCATTGAAGGTAGGAATTGAACTAAATGGCCTATGAGGTCCCCTCCATCCCTAGAATCTATTGGAAGAAAAGGGTTGGAAGGGGGTGTCAAGGAGAGGTAGGACGTCAGTGAAAGTCACAATGTTCTATGTTCAAACTAGTGTTTTCCACAGAGCACAAAGAGGAAAGATCTTTTAGATATATCTAAAAAAATTCCATACCATCTGGAGAGAAAATGGATGATGTTTATGCGTAGCTCTGGAATGCAGGTAAGACAGGTGCTTATTTTACAGAGGAGGAAACTGAGGCCCATAGAAGCTGTGGTTTACCCTAGACCACACAGATGGTTATTAGTAGAGGCAATGTAAGAGCCTGTCTGTCTTGGATTAGTCTTTGAACCCATTAAGTTCACTTTGCATTGCACCACCCTGCTTACTGAGGGTGGTTAAGCTCCTACTACCCACACCCCAGAGGGAGCCCCTTTGAAGAATTTGTACTTGAGGCTCCTGCATTTAACTTTTCAGAAATGTTGAAGATATCTTCTGTTCTCCATGATCATTTATTGCCTGGGACAACTAGTTCTCATTTTTCAGCTCACCAGGGAAGGTATCCACAGAATATAAAGTGGGGCAGTGCCTGCTGTGTATTTGAAGATTAGACCTTTGCAGGGGTGAGGAAGATGGATTTGTGTCTGATGGAAATGCACTGCTTCCCCAGACCCCTTAGTCCTGGCATCCTATGCTGGGTGAAAGAGAGGGATTGGTGTTCTATTCCATGTTTCCTTTCTGTGTCTCTCAGGTTCCCTTGGGCCACTGTTAGCTAAGTAGGAAATTAGCCAAAATGAACAGAAATGTGCCTGAGTGAGCCAAAGAAAATATTGAGCCTTTCTTACTGAGCCTTTCTTACTGAGCCCCAGATCCTGGTGAATCTAAATTTGTCATTGTTACCTCCCGATCATTTTCAAACAAGAGAATTTATACACACTGGATAATCTGAAAATGCTATTGAGAGCACTAGAGGGTTTTTCCTTCATTATTATCATTATCAACAAGCATTTCTTGAGTACCTGTTCTATGCAGATCCCTATGTTAGATATTAGGGCTTATAAAGCCAAGCATGAGCGTGAACAGCTTTCAAGGTTCTGATTACACAGTATAGTAAGCTCACTATTCAGTAACGAACTAAGACAAAACATTCAAAGAAAATCAAGGTACACCATTCACAATGTTATAACTTATCATTAAAATAGCCACATAGTTTTCATCAAAGTGGTCACATAGTTTTAAGCAAAGTACATTCATTTAGTCAATCACAAAGTCCTTAATTTGATCACAAAGTACAAAAGTCAAAGTCTTCCACCCATGGGGTACAATTAAGTTACAATATCATCAGTCACTACTCAGTACCCTCTTAAGGGGTAGTGGAAAGTACAAAGGCCATCCACCTCTAGGTCACAAGTAAGTTACAATTTTATCAGTCAGCATTAAATACCCAAGGAAGGTCTTTTCATCTTGACTCAAGGCAGGCTCTCAGCTTCCATGGTGCCTCTTCCATGGTCCCAGCTCCTGCCAAAATCTAACCAACTTCCACCTGAGTTCAAAGGCAGACAGCTCTCAGTTCCTTGTCCAGCTCTCCATGAAGTTCCTTCACAGTTTCTGTTCCTGGGAAGAAAAAACTTAAGAGCCACAACGATATCTATGCACATCAAGCTTAGCAGAATTCCAACAATATTCACACACATGACCAGCACTATTATCTCAGTTCACTTTCTGCCTGTGAAATCAACATAGACTCAAAACAGACAGACATAGTACCAACACCATGGTCATGCTTACTCTGGTAGCTCCAGCTAGCCCTTGGAAGTCCTCGGCAACTTGGCTGGCCCTCAGAAGTCTTCAGCAGCTCTGGCCAGTTCTCAGAAGCTCTCAGCAGGAGTTTGGCTGGCTCTCAGAAGAAGCTCCACCACCACAAGTTCTGTTGTCAAAATCAAAATCACTTTCTCCAACTCTATTCTCAAAATCAAAATCACTTTCCCCAGCCTGGGCCTCTCCTCCCCAGCTTCTAGCTGCTTTCTCCAGGAAGTTCTCTTCTCAATTCTCAGTTCAGTCCTCAGTCCAGCAGTAGCAGCCCAGCCTCTAGATGCTCACTGAGAAATTCTGACTCTCCTCCTTGTGTTTTTCCTTATGTAAGGTATTAGCTCCTCCCTGTTCCAGCCCCTTCCCGTTATGTCAGCAGCAGGGGTTCATACCTTCTGTTTCTTAACATGGGCTTCATATAATTAACTTAAAACTAAATGCTAAGTACCTGTTAGCTTGCCAACACAAAGAGATCTTCAAATTCCATTACTATTACAAGGAATTAAAGAAGGTCCATGCTTTCTATTGGAGTCTAATGGGGAAACAGGACATACTTACGAAAATTAAAAGTAGCAAATATTAGTTGGAAAATAAATAAAAGAGACCATAATACTACTGGCTAGAAGAGGAAGAGACCTCTTGAGTGATAGGTGATCAGGGAAGGCTTTGCAGAAGAAACTGGGCCTTGAAGGATGAATAGGCCTTAGCCAAGAGGAGAGGAGTAGGGAGAGTATTCTGGTTAGGGAAAATGATACAAGCAAAGGAGTGAGAGAGACAATATGAATGGTGTGTTTGAGGAATGGTGAGCAGACTGCATTAGCCCCAGAGTGGATGGCTCACGTAGAGGGATGGTAGAAGATCAAGTTGGAATGATGGGTTGGACCAAGGCTGTTGAAAGCCTTGAATGGCAAACTCAAAAATCTGGTATTTATATTTTAGGAAATGAGGTGCTATCAGATCTGCAGTTTGTATGGAGTGGACAGGTTCTGCCCCCACAGCACAGTCAACCAGAGGGGCAGGGGCTTCCTTCCCACGCTTCTTCACACAGTCTTCCCCAGGACTCATTTCAGAGTCCTTGCGTGGCATGGCACAACTACTCCTGACCTCTACTCTCAAGTTCCTCTCACTCTAGCAGCTCTCTTCTGAGGTTGCCTTCTTCCCAACCCTTGGGGGGGGGGGGGTCAACAGCCACCCTCTTTGGGTAATGACATGGTCCTTGCCAGAAAGATCACCCCTGAGGTGGGACCATCCTATGCACTGCTGCACCACAATATCCTCCACCCCAAAAGACTTTGCTCCAGGTCCAATTATGGCTTGTTATGGCTCTAGAAGCAATTGAAAGGTTTTTTTTAATCATAAGAGTATAGAAAGCAGTGTTTTAGGAAAATAATCCCATAGCAGATTAATTGTCACTAAATAAAGTCATGGCAAACAGGATCTGTATCTTGGGTGGTGACAAGTATCCCCTGGACTTGGGGGTAACCAAGTCATCAGGAAAAGCATTGAAAATTTTCTCTAAATTGAAACTCTGAAACATCATTAAATTGTAATAATAGCAACAGATGGTGGAGTGAGAAAGTTCAAGTTTCCCTTCGGGCTCTCCCCTTACCTGTGTGACTTCACCCTTCCTCTACTCAGTGTCCTCCTCAGGACATGTGATACAAAGATGGCTGAGGATGTACAGTTGGAAGAGCCCAGGACAGTTTTCACCAGGACACTGTCTGTGACCCCTGCCTTTGTATGTCTGTAATATAAGAGAGCTGGACTAGGTAATCTCAAGATTCCTTCTAGCCCTAGGTCTATAAGCCTAAGACCAAATGACCCCTAAGGTCATTGCTAGCTCTAGTCTATGATATATTTATGAGTACCTACTATGTACGCAATGCTGTGCAAGGCATCATGGGAGATATTGACAGAAGTACCATAGTATACACATGGTCCATGGAATCTTGGTGTTGGAAGGGACTGTAGAAGCCAATCCAGTTCAGAGGAGGAGACTTGGGGGTAGAGAAGTGATTCATCCAAAGTGATGCAGCTAAGAAGAGGAGTCTGGATTTGAACCTAGGTCCTCCCA
This sequence comes from Pseudocheirus occidentalis, assembly GCA_028646575.1. Taxonomy (NCBI): domain Eukaryota; kingdom Metazoa; phylum Chordata; class Mammalia; order Diprotodontia; family Pseudocheiridae; genus Pseudocheirus; species Pseudocheirus occidentalis. The sequence continues at coordinate 73,565,928 of CM053597.1, forward strand.
CTCCAGAGAGAGAGCACACCAGGTTATCTTTGGCCTCAAATATTTCATAATCCAGTTGGAATGATAAACTCCATGAAACAAGAGCCAGGAAACAAGCAGGAGAGGAGAGCTTCCCTTTCTTTTTTTGTAAATTAAATTGGTTTATTTACTTTTAGTTTACAATGATCAGTTCCACAGTCCCTTGAGTTTCATATTTTCTCCCCTTCCCTCCACCCACTCCATCATGGTGGCATGCACGCTAACATAAGATCTACAGATATCTTCACATTAATCATTAGATTGTAAAGAAGGATTATAACTGATGGAATGATCAGTGGGAAAGAGGCTCTTTTTGTGGTGGCAAAGAATTCTCTTTGGGATGTAACCCTAGAAGTGGTATTGCTGAGTCAAAGGGTATGCACTTATTTATAGCCCTTTGGGCATAGTTCCAGATTGCTCTCCAGAATGGCAGGATCAGCTCACAGCTCCACCAACAATGCATTAGTGCTCCAATCTTTCCACATCCTCTCCAGCATTTATCATTTTCCTGTTTTGTCATCTTAGCCAATCTGGCCAGTCAGATGTGGTACCTCAGAGTTGTTTTAATTTGCATTTCTCTAATCACTAGTGATTCAGAACATTTTTTCATATGTTTATAGATGTCTTTAATTTCATCCTCTGAAAACTGTATGGCTTCCTTTTCCAGACAAAACCAACGTATGAATTTATTCTGCTTAACCAGACTAAATTATCACCAGGGGGCAGAGGGAACTTTCATTTCTGGGGGGAGGGGTTTGAGCAGGGAAGGGGACATAGTAATAGTGATGCCATAAAAAAAAATAAAAGCCTCAATGCCACATTTTTAAAAACCCAGGAGGAGACAGAAAAGCAGAGACAAATTGCTAATACTGTGTTCAATTTAGTGTAGACTTAAAAACTAACAAGATCTATATATGATGGAGAAATTTTCACAGGCTGCCTGTAAACATTGTGGACAAATGTTAGCCTGGATTTTCTAAAGGACGTGGTCCAAAAACCACATGACTGTCTCCATTGCAAAGATTCTGAGTTGCATTACCCTCCCCAAATGTTCCAGTTCTTTAAGTGGCCAAGAGCAGATGACGTGTCAGCTACTTCAGTCAGTCAGTGCATCCCCTGACCATCTGCTGTCTGATGATGTTTTCTGACGCTCCTCTCCCAGGCCGCCACCCCAAGGCCACAGAACAGCGCTGGAGATGGCCCTGCCCAGGCTGCAGAGGCATCCAGTTACCAGCGTTCCTGGTGAATGGTTTCTTTAATTGGGGCTCCTGCTTGACCTAGAAATGTTTAGTCTAGGGATTTTTTCAAGAATTATTTTCATAATCTCAAGATTTCTCCTTCTGGGTTCTCAGTGGCTCTTATACAGGGCAACAGGTCTCAGGTGTTGAAAGGGCTGTGGCCAGAATGAAGAGAAAAAGCTGGGCTTCCATACTTTGTACCAATCTTTAAAACTCTCATCCCTGTGTCCCAGAGTCCCTCATTGCAGTTCATCAGCAAAACACCTCTTTGTCAAGAAGAACAGCAGTTCAGGCCTCCCTTGGGTACCTCCTCCATTCCTCTACAAGCATCCTCCTCCCCCACCCATCGTCTCCTCATCCATCACTTCTTGCCGTGGTGCCCCAGAGTCAGGCCACAGCCCCTGGCTGTCCAGATTTCCCTTGGCCCAGCTCTCCACTCTCATCTACCTTCCCTGATCCCATATGAACTCATTCCTTCACTCCTTCCTGCCACCCCCACACAAGCCCATTTCAGTGCTGTGTCAGTTCCCTGCCTTCTAGGCACAGAGGTTTTTAACCTTTTTCGTCTCTTCCATTACATTGGCAAGTTTATGAAACCTGTGGATACCTTCTCAAAATAATGTTTCTAAGTACGTAAAATAGGGTTACTCAGTAAACATCTATTAAGCACATAGTGCTAAATGAGGGGGATACACATTCCAAAAAGGCAGTCTCTGCCCTTAGAGAACATACCATCTAATGGGGGGAACAATACAAGAAACAGGAAAGGGGGCCAGAGGGGACCACGGGAGATACTTGGCACAGGCATAGGGAGATATTTGTGAAACAGAAATCAGGCAGAGCAGCCAGTAGCAAATGAAGTTTCCTATAATGGAAGCCAATTATCTTGAAGTGTAGTCATAAAAATATTTTTAAAATAACAAGTTCAAAAACAATTTTTTAAGTTCACAGGTCTGTTTCCCACCCCCCCCCATTAAGAACCCCTGTTTTCAGGCTAGTCTCTGCACTAGTGTGATGATAACTATTAATAAGTTCATGTGTTACCCTCCAGGGTAATGTAGGTACATTTTTACCAAAGCTGTCAAGAAACAATTTCCTAAAGGAAATTTTGGGGCATCTAAGTGGTACAGCACCAGGCCTGGAGTCAGGAAGACTTGAATTCAAATCTAATCTCAGACATTTACTAGCTATGTGACTTTGGGCAAGTCACTTCACCCTGTTTGCCTCAGTTTCCTCATATGTAAAATGAGCTGGAGAAGGAAATGGCAAAGTACTCCAGTATCTCTGCCAAGAAAACCCCACATGGGGTCATGGAGAGTCAGACATGACTGAAACACAACCAAACAACAGTGGAAATTTTAGGCATCCTAGGAGGCACTGGGGGGGACAGAAGATATTTGGGTCTTGGGACTCCTCCAGTGGGGCCTGCCCTACCCAATGGGATCAGCTGATATAGATCCCAGCATCACCTTCCACGTCAGTGACAGGCTGGTAAATGAATGGTGTTTTTGGTGCTACAGTGGCTCAATGGATAGAGCACTGGCCCTGGAATCGGGAAGATCTGAGTTCAGATATGATCTCAGATACGTACTATCTAGATGAACCCAGGCAAGTCGTTATCCTCCATCTGCCTCAGTTTCCTCAACTGTAAAGTGGGGGATAATAATAGCAGCTGCCTCTCAAGGTGGTTGTGAGAAGCAACGGAGATAATACATATAAGAGTTTAGTACAGATTGTGACACATAGTAGGCATTTACTAAGTGCTCGCTGCCTCCCTTCTTCCTTCCCGTGGTCTCCAAAGTGGGACATATGAGATGATGTCTTGGGGTGAAGGACACACACACACACACACACACACACACACACACACACACACACACGCCCCTCTGCAAGTTCAGAAGCCATGAAGACCTAAAAGAGAAGTCCTTGGCCTTGTCCAACAGTTCAAAATCAGAAATAGATAGGATTTTGTCCATGGAAATACCAAACTCTTGTAGCTTTGCTGCTGCATTGTAAAGACCATGGGACCTTGCCATCTGACTCAAGGTTTAACTCCCCTCCCTGTGTTGTGTCCTGTACTAGAATTGGAGTTTCTTGGGAGCGTGGGCTCCACTTCTCTGTATTCCTACTGATTTGATGCTTTGCACACATCTCAAGGGGGCTCAGAAAATACTTTTTCTTTCATTCATTCATTATAGTTTTCATGTACCCAGTTAAGTAGCCTTCAAGATTATGTGATCTCATTTTAATTACGCTGACTCTCACAAGAAGGCCAAGTGACTTAGATTCCTGCAAAGAAATGGGAAATTAAAAGCAAATACCCTAATGCTAGAATGGTTGGCAGGCTGGACATTTCTACTCCTAGTGCGATTTCTTTGTGAGCCACATTTAAATAAATTACTTTGAAAACACTAGTTGTCATCTCTCTTTTTAACATCTATTTTGTGTGTATTTTATAATGTGCACGATATACTAGTCTAACAATATGTATATAATTTATAGACATGAATTGAGAAAAATATAATAAAAATTAAGTGTAAAAATAAATAACACCTGTGTTGGGGGTTTGGCCTCCCCCCCAGTTCCTTACTGATGGTATGTCCAATCAAAAAGACTAGGGCAGGGCTGTGTTCCAGTAGGGGCTGACCTCTCTCCCTCTTTCTCCTCTCTTGCAGCTGGTGAATCGACACTTGTACTCAGGAAGTGCAGACAGGACGGTGAAGTGCTGGCTGGCAGACACTGGGGAGAGCGTGCGCACGTTTAGGGCGCACAAGCACAGCGTGAGTGCCCTCAAGTACCATGCCGGCACCTGTAAGTGCTCCCTGCTCTCCCTTCCTCTAAGAAACCTGAGCTGTCCTCTTTTATAGACTTTTGGAATCTGAGGTTATTCTCTTTGTTGGACCTTAGAGTGTGTGTAGGCTGTCAGCTCCCTCAGATCTTGGCAGTCAGCTGGCAGGGAACCTGGATAGTGCGGCCATACTTGAGGACCTAGAGGGATGCATGTGACCTCTAGGCCGCAGGTTCCCCACTCCTGGCTACTCCATTGCCACTTTGTAATTATAAGAGGGAAGTGTACTTAATACAATGCATAGTTTCAGAATAATTACAATTCTTTCTTTTTTTCTTTTTGGAGGGCAGTTGGGGTTAAGTGACTTGCCCAAGGTCACACAGCTAGTTTTGTGCTAAGTGTCTGAGGTCAGATTTGAACTCAGGTTCTCCTGACTCCAGGGCTGGTGCTCTATTCACTGCATCACCTAGCCACCCCTACAATTCTTTATAATAGCATGGTGGGAAGTGGAAAGAGTACCTTGACTGAATCAGGATTCAAATCCTGCCTCTGATAACTTAAGAGCTGTGGGAGTTTAGACACACCACTTAGGCCCTCTGACCCTCAGTTTCTCCTGTAAAATGATGCAATAATACTTAGGCTACCTACCTCGTAGGCTAGTTTTGAAGAAACCATCCTAGTAAACCTTAAAAGTACTATAAAATATATTTTTTATATTTTATATAAATCTTACATACAAAATATAGAAACTTTACATATTAATGTTATATTTTATAATGTATATTAATATAATATGTACATTATGTATTATATAATATATTTATATGAATTTTATATTAACTATAAATATTTTATATATTTATATAAGTATGTTATAACCACCCAGTAATTTTTACATCCAATCACTGTCTCCAGTTCTCAATCATTTCCTCCTTGGGGGTTTATTCATTCGCCACTCCCCCCGCACAAACTTGCAGCTACCTCCCAACAAGTGGTCAGAAGTTTCTATCTTGTGTTCCCCTTCCCCTTACATCCTTTTCTTTTCTTTTTGGAGGGGGGAGGGCACGGGGCAGTGGGGGTAAGTAACCTTGGGCATCTGGTCCAGCCCTCTCATTTTACACATAAGAAAACTGAGGCCTAAAGAGGTTAAGTGATTTACCCAAGGTAAATACTACCCAGGTAGTAAATGGCAGAGCCAGCATTTGAGCCCAGAACCCCTGACTCCATCACGTTCTCCACTGTATTGTGCTATCGTCCCGTCTTTACCACAACAGAACATAGTTAGGATTTCCACATGTTCTGAGCTCCCAGGTTGAAAAGCACAAGGTAAGGATTTATTAAACATGTATTATTTATTAAACATTTATTAAGCACCAGCTACATACCAGGCACAGTGCTAAGTGCTTTACAAATGTTCTCTCATTTGGTCTTGACAACCACCATGGGAAGTAGGCACCGTTACTATCCATTTTACAGATGAAGAAACTGAGGCAGAGGTTAAAGGACTTGTCCAGGTGGTCTCACAGTCTGTACTTGAAGTCTTGACATGGTCCCACCCTCCAGAATGTTTCATTCTTGCCTCTGATAACCTGCACACATGTCACAGACACACCACACTTCCCGTATCTGGGATGGGGTCCTCAAGCCCACCTGAAATGTCTTTGTTCCGTTCCTTGGCTTCCCTTTAACCAAAAGTCAGTCACTCCATCTCTCTCACTCTCATCCTCATCCCTGTCTCCCTAACGCCTGCCACAGTGTCTCAGATTCCCTGCAAGGTGTCTGACTAGACAGAAAAATGACCTTTGGGGCACACCTGTGAGCTTCCCTGCCGCCCCCCAGTCCAGCCGTTGAAGAGGGTCAGGGAGAGGAGTGAAGAGGCTGCTGATGAGGTGACAGAGGAATCATAAAATCTGCTTTCACAGTCAGAGGTGTCAGATGGGGATGGCACTGAGTGTCTAAGAATAGAACCCAGACTGCTCTCAAGAGGCGAGGGATCTGACACAGAAAAAGACAAATTGTTCTTTTCTCCTTCCTGTGTCACAGCTGGTAGGTGTGATTGAAACTCCGCTCCCAAACCCCAGTTTAAAAATCAGAGCACTTGGCTCCCGGAGGCCTTTTGAACAGTTTATAAGGAACAGACTTTCTGGCTGTAAATCAGATCCACCTTGAGTTGCTTCGTGCTGCCCTGACAGCACCAGCACGAGGGTCCCATCCGTTGCCCCCCACAGCTTGAAGCAAACTTCACAGTCTTTATTCATGATCTTCATGGTTGAAGAACCCATGAAACTGGATCTTTTAAATAAAGACCCAAATAAGGCTTGGGCCTTTTACACCCCATCTCTTACCCTGGGGTAGGAGGCACAGAATTCTGTGTTCAGCGAACACTGGTGTGCTACCAATAGATCTCAGTGCTCTGGGTCAGGTTCTGGGTTGGTTTTTCTGGGAGTGGGAGGCAGGAGGAGCAATGGATATTTGGACATACATTCCCTTCTCTTTTCTGCTATTAAAATACTTCTTGTCCTTCAAGGCTCGGTTCAGGTGACTGGGGATAGAAATAAGACAAGAAGTTATGTCTTCTGATTGTTGGTATGGAAACTTCCCCATTACATCACAATGCTTTCCATGCCTGGGATAGTAAGAGTTAATGTATCAGATGTACAGTTGGTAGAGGAGTCTCCCCATGGTAAGTCTGTGGGCATAGCTGGTTGAAGTGAAAAGTAAGAAAGACTTGGAGTCAGAGGAACTTGGTTCGGATCCTATCTTTTCTATTACGTGTCCGGCTCTTTATGACCCCATTTGGGGTTTTCTTGGCAAAGATACAGGAGTGGTTTGCCATTTCCTTCTCCAGCTCATTTTACAGATGGGGAAACTGAGGCAAGCAAGGTTAAATGACTTGCCCGGGGTCACTCAACTAGTAAGTGTCTGAGACCAGATTTGAACTCAGTCTTCTTGCTTGCAAACCCAGTGCTCTGTCCACTGCACCACTGGACCCAGATGGTTCTGGAGGAGAAATTGAGGCTGGTGACTTTGCACAGCCCTCCCTCACTTTAATCCACTTCACTTGCATGTCATGAAATCATCCTTCCTAATGTCATGGTCCTCTTTCAGAATGAAGGACAACCAACAACAACAACAAAGCTCCTCATAACCTGGCCCCTTTTTATCTTTTCTAATCTGAGACCTCTCCAAAACCCAGCAATCAAGCAGCATGGGCCTACTTCCAATTCCTCAAACATAACACAATCCATCACCAGACTCTGGGTATTTGTACTTGCTGTTCCCTGCAACTAGAATTCTCTCCCTCTCTGTTTCCCCAGCATCCTTCAAGTTTCAGCTCAAATACCACCTTCTACTAAAAGGCCTTTTCTGATCCCCTGGACCACTAACGCCTTTCTCAAATCACCTTCCATTGACGGTGTTTATGTCTTGTATTTACCTGGTTCTTTACAGGTTGTCTCTCCCATTTGAATGGGAGCTCTTCAAGGTTAGGGACAGTGTTTGTGCCTTCATTTACAGCTTGGCACATAGCAAGAACCTGATAAATGCTTGTTTTTTAATTTTCTTGTTTTGTTTTGTTTTCATTTTATTTAACATTTATTTTTTTAATATAAAATTTTTAGTTCCTAATTTTCTCCTTCTCTTTCTCCCCTTTCCTCCCCAATGGAAAAAAAGGAAAGAAAGTAAAAATAGTCTGCTTTGATCTGCATTCAGGCTCCGTCAGTTCTTTCTCTAGATATGAATTGCATTTTCCATCATGAGTCTTTCAGATTTATCTTAAATCATTGTATGGCTGAGGAGAATTAAATGTATCATCATGGCTGGTCATTGCACAGTGTTGCTGTTACTGTGCACAGCGTTCTCCTGGTTCTGCTCACTTCACTTTGTATCAGTTCCTGTAAGTCTTTCCAGGTTTTTCTGAAATCTGTCTGCTTGTCATTTCTTATGTAGCACAATAGTTTAATAAATTCTTGTTGACCGAACTGGGAATAGAAAGGCAACACAAAAACCAGTTCCTGCCCTCAAGGACTTTGTGTTTTACCTAGCATGATACAGATATCTAGCTAATATATAACAGATATGGTATATGTAACATGTGTACATTTATCATATACACATATGTATATATGATCATTTGAGGAAGGAGTGAGCAGTAACAACTAGGGAGAAATGGTTAAGAAATTCTTTAGGTGTTGGCACCTGAGCTGAGCCTTGAATGAAACTGTGAATTTTTGCCATTCTCCCCTCAGAGGTGAGAGGAAGGAAGTGGCATAAGTTTTTGCCATTCTCCCCTCAGAGGTGAGAGGAAGGAAGTGGCATAAGTTAACAGCAGGCACAAAAACATGGAACTGGGAAATGGAATCCTGAGTTTGCTGAATAGTAAGTAAGCCTTTTGTCTGGACCAAAAAAATGAAGGGAAGTGATATATAATCTGAAAAAGGCAGCTGGAATAAGATTATGAAAGGTGAAACTGACGTTTGTATGTTATCCTTGGGGCAATAGGAAACCACCGAAAGATGATTATTCCTATTTTATTTTAAAATAAATTTTAATTTATTTTTAACATTAATTTAAAAAAATTTTTGCATTCCAAATTCTTTCCCTCCTGCATGTCTCTCTCCTCCACCCATTAAGAAGGAAAGCAATGTGGTGTCAATTATACATGTAAAATTATGCAAAATCTATTTCCATATTAGCCATGCTGCAAAAAAAAGAAAAATAAAGTGAAAAAATTATGCTTTAATTTGCATGCATACTTTATCAGTTCTCTCTCTCTCTCTCTCTCTCTCTCTCTCTCTCTCTCTCTCTCTCTGTCTTTCCCTCTGGAGATGGATAGCATTTTTTATCAGGAGTCCTTTGGAATTGTCTTGGATCACTGTCTTTTGCAATTGATCATGCTTACGATATTGCTGTTTACTGTGCAGTGTTCTCCTTGTTCTGCTCACTTCACTTTGTGTCAGTTCATAGAAGACTTCCCAGGTTTTTCTGAAACTATCCTGCTTGTCATTTCGCATAGCACAATAGCATCCCATGACAATCTTATACCACAACTTGTTCAGTCATTCCCTAGTTGATGGGCATCCCCTCAGTTTCTAGTTCTTTGCCACCATACAAAGTGTTGCTATAAATATTTTTAAATGTATATATATTTTTTCATTTTCTTTGGTTTCTTTGAGTTACAGATATAGTCGTGATATCGCTGTCAATATGGTCAAAGGGTATGCATGGTTTTATAGCCCTTTGGGTATTGTTCCAGATTGCTCTCCAGAATGGTTGGAGCAGTTCACAACTCCACCAAGAATACATTAATGTCTCGATTTTCGTACATCCCCTCCAGCATTTATCATTTTACTTTTCTGTCATGTTAGCCAATCTGATAAGTGCGAAGTGATACCTGAGAGTTGTTTAAATTTGTTTCTCTAATCAATAGTGATTTAGAACATTTTTTCATAGAACTATCAATAGCTTTGATTTCTTCTTCTGAATACTGCCTGTTCATATTCTTTGACCCTTTGACATGGGGAATGGTTCTTATTTCTATATACCTATTTAATAGATGGAGAAACTGAGGCCTGGAGAGAGGCAGAAGTCATCTTGCCATCCAGGTATAGTCTGTTGTTAGCCAATGCCTACATGTGTTTATATTTGCAGTATTTACGGGCAGTGGAGATGCCTGTGCCAGAGCATTCAATACCGAATCTGGTGTGCTACAGAGGGTGTTCCGGGGCCACACCTTCATCATCAACTGCATCCAGGTAGGACCAAGAGACCTTCAAGGTTTGGAAGTCTATTGATAGGGTTATTAGAGGGTAGAGAAATGATTGGGGTTTACTTTGGCCTTAGAAACAATTTATCATCTTTTACTTTCAGCTCCATAATCTCTCACAGATCTGCCCCCTTTTCTTTTTTATTTAACCCCTTAGTGTATTAGCCCCTGCAGTTATGGCTTTGATGCATGAAGGTGTAGATTTCTCTTAGGGATGTGTTGTGAGTTTTTATTGGGAGCTTGTGGGAATGAGGTGGGTACAAGCAGATGTGGAGATAGTGCTTTAGAGATTACCATCAGTTTTATGGCTCACTCTACCATGGGCCCTAATGTACAGCTCATAACTTCTCTTTCTTTCCTTTTGTTGGGAAATAGTGAAGGGCTCCTTCACCCCTAGTGCTCCTGTGTTTTTATATGTAAAATTATAGTTATATGATAATGTCATTATATATTATTTTTTCATTATTAATATTATATTATTGATAAGATATAGCATGGTATTGTCTATTACTATATATAATTACAATATATTTATATCTTATAGCATTCCATGACTATAATGGGTGCAGGATGGGGAGATTTGTGTTAGAGGGGACTAAACAGGTGATAGGGAGTATTGCAATGTCTGCAAGCAATAATAGACCTTAGTAGACCTTAGGATCCTAGCTATTGAGTAAGAAGGAGCCTCATCTAATCCAAGCCCTTCGTTTTATACATAGGGAAACTGAGGCCCAGAGAGGTTAAAAGCCTTGCCCAAGGTTACACAGGTAGCAAACCACCTGCATAGATTGTGCAGTTGGATGGAGATAAATTGGGGCAGGAACACCAATGACTCCACTCCTCTCACTATGGGGAGAGAAAGATACTCAAATTAGTTATGTTCCACATTTACCTTTTCACTGACTTTTAAAAGACCTGGGTTCAGATCCTATCTCTGCCCCTTACTGCATGTGTGACCATGAGCAAAGCCCTCAGTCTTACTGGGGATTGCACTAAACAACCAACTCTAGATCTATGGTCTTCTCCCTAATTGTCTATTGTGCACCATATTGGCTCTGTTGATGGTGGTTGGCCCTCTGGGCAAAGCAGAAGGGGGTAAACATTTTATTCGGGGCTGCCCTATTAAAACACAAATATCAGAGAGGGTTTAAGTCTTAAGCCATTATTCCCTAATATCTTAGATAATAGTTAGGATGGAATTTTAATTCTTAATACTTTGTCAGATAACACTTTAGTTATTGACTAATTCTTTATTTCTGAGTTAAACTGTTTCATTCCTAACTAACAATTTAGTTAGCAGTTAATCTCTTGGCAAGGATTGCTTGTCAGTAAACTGTGAATAAGCATGTGACATTGGAGAATCAGTCAACAACCAGCATTTATTAAGTACCTACAGTTTGCCAGGTACTGTGCTTAAACTTAGGGATACAAATAGAGGTCAAATGAAACCATACAAACAGCCAGGGGCAGCTGTTCATAGTGTCCAGGTCAGAAGAAAGAGCCCCTCGTCTGTGATGGCAAGGTAGGAGACCACGAGAGTTGAGTTTTGTCTACTTCACAATCTTGTTAAGAGACAGCTTTGCCCAGCAATTCAGAATCATCTGACGCTTGTGACCAGTGTCCTAAGCCGATCTGTCCTTGGTGTGTTCAGTTCAGCAGATCCTTGGTGTGTTTCCCTATATGCCTAGTGTTTGGAGGGTGAGTCATGAGAAGACATGTTCTGTGCCCTCAAGGATCTTACAAGCTAGTCAGGGATGTAAAACATAAATGCACACACACAGCGGCTCTATCCAGAGCATCAGTCTGCACTGTGAGAGGGAGTGCCCACGTCAGTGAAATCACAAACCACTGAAGTAGGATCACAGAATCATAGACTTAAAAGTACCAAGGAAGAGCGCTGGATTGACCAGAGTATTCTTCCTAATATACGAGTCTGGCCACATCATTCCCTTTTCTCAGAAATGTTCAGAGGCTCCCTATTGCCTGTGAAATTAAAACATCACCTGCTTGGTCTGGCATTGAAGGTCCTCCACATTCTGCCTCCAGCCTGCTTTTCTGTCTGTATTTCCTGTTGCCACTCTGCCTCCATGTATTCACACAACCATCTACCATACAGGGAATGCACTGCTTCCTTATCTCTACTTGTTGGAATTCTCATCCTTCACAACCAGCTCAAGTGCCACACGGCCTTCATGAAACTTTCTCTGGTCCCCCCAGCTGAAAGTAGTCTCTCCCTCCTCGTATTTTCCGACAGTACTTTGCCTGAAACTCTTTTGCTCTTATAGCACTTTGCCTTATATGATACCTATTTGGGTGCCTCCTGTGTCCTCCCTACCTCACTTAAGCTTTAAATAGGTCAGGCCAACAGAAGCTCTTCCTAGGGTGTTAAAATTTAGAGGGTGTAACTAATTTTAAAGATGGTGAAATTTAAAAATTTGTTAGGTTGACAGGTCAGGTTTGACAACATTCCTCATACTATTTTCACATCATGAATTTCCAAGTTGATTTGAGGACAATTTTCATTCTATTTGCTCCATTTATGACAAAGTTGCTGGGTATAACTCTGCTCCCCCTGGGTTAAGTGGATAGCTCTTTGTTGGCAGAGACTATATCCATGTTCCTTTTTTGTATTTCTAGCATACAGCAGTCTTACATGTATAAATTGCTTAGTAAGTTTTGGTTTACTTGATTTGATTTGAATTGAATCTGTATCACTCGATTCTCTCATCATGGTATATAATTGAGAATTTGCAGTAGGAGCATTTCTACCCCCTACCCCAACACCCCCCAGTCCCATTCTGCCTTGTGTGCTTCCTGGTATTGTGACCCAGGCCAAGCAGGATGAAATATGACCATGTTGTTTCAGGTTCACAATGAGGTACTCTACACAGCTTCCCATGATGGCACACTGAGAATCTGGGACATTCATGGAGTCTGCAAGCAAAATTCACGTAGCCGCCCCAAGAGGGAGGTGCTGGCCCAGAACCGCAGCACCCCCAAAAGGAGCCTCTCCCAGCTCTTTAACAACAAAGTTGGCTGCACAGTGACTCCACCGCAGGGTGGGGAGTGTGAGACTATTGAGCTTCTGTGACCATGGAGTATATACTATATAGAAGGGACCTTAGCAATTGGTTGCAAAAACCAAGCCATCCTGTTACCCAGCAGAGGGGAAGACTAGAAGGTTGCTTGGAGAGTTTTGAAGTTGCTCACAGCGAATGTCTGAAAATTCGTTTCCTTGATGAGCTCAGGAAATCGAATGCCCTGTGCTCTCCATTCATGTAGATCATGATGGTACAGAAGCCCATCTCCTTGATTCATGTGCCTTCTGGGACTGACAAAGGAGCCCTGTAGGACTATAAGTGTTCCCTCTGTGTGCATATTATCATACAACTGAAATTTTAAACTATTTTTAAAAATTCCACTCTGCAACCAGCCGCTGCCCAGAGCTACAACCCTGTTCTCAAGGAAACAAGAAACGAAGGGAAAACAAGATGCTTCTGCCTTTATGACATTATCTGGCGAGGGATGAGGTGATACGGGTTACACTTCTGCTTTGAGAATTTTGCTTCACTTTTCTCTTCTCCCTCCTCCCTCTTCCTGCCCTGCCACATCTCCAGTTCTCTCCACACATCTCCAATTCCTCTCCTTTTCCCATTTCCCCCATCTCATTTCCTCTGCCTGTTGTCCCTGTTGATTTCCCACTTTGTCTTTCTCCCTTATTTTTACTCTCTCCATCTGTTTCTCCTCTCTCCATTCCCTCACTTTCCCTCAACATACACACATCACCACAGAGAATAACCGAGAGAAAGGCTGCCAGAAAGACAAGATTAAGCTTTTCTTATGGGCAAGACTGGCTCCTACTCCTTAGAAACTTTAACTTGGCAAACCCCAGCTTCTCTCCATCGTGGATCAACAATCCCAATGTCTTAATTCTTCTGCTTGGGAATAAGAAATCAGACACCAAACCCTCCACTCCCTGAATCCCCAACTGAAGCCAGAATCTTAACTCCTCAACTCGAGAAGAGAATGAGGACATTACATTTATATATATATAGTTCAAGAGAAAAACACTGAGCCATGCATATGTATGTGATCGCTGTCCTTTTTTCATTTTGGTCAGTTTTCTGTGATGAGGGGACTTGATAGAGAACTGAAATACATATTGTTAGCCATGCTCTCCTGATGTGCTTTTCTTGATTTAATCCTGTAGAACTACAGGCTAAGTACTATGTTTTGTGCAGAAGGGTACAGTAATAAACACAGGTGAGGAATGCTGTGTGGTATGATGGCTTTGGAGTTTCATCTCTCCCGCTGACATCCCAAATGACCTTGGACAAGTTAATTTTTCTGAGCCACAGGCTCCCTCCCAGTTTATAAAAGTAAATGGATCAGACCACATGGAACCTTAAAAATCCTTTTAACTAGTAGAGTCAAACTCCAGTTGAAACAAGGGCCACTGAACTGTACTTGAGAATCCTTGTGGGTTGCATGTTAACGTAGAAAACCACATGTTTTAATCTAGTCTGGGTTGCACCAGGGAATGTTGTGGGCTTAAGGGTTTGACATCACTGCTTTAGACCAACTTTTTCATTTAATACATGGGGAAATATAGGTCCAGAGAGGACAAGGTCACATCACAATTTAAGTGCCATAATTAAAAACCCAGATTTCTCCTGGCTTTCCACCATACTGTTCTATAGTCCCTAATATCCCTTCTGGCTCTAAAATTTTATTTCATGATACCTTCCTCTTAAAACTTCACTTTGGAGCAAAATGTGGCTTGCTTGTACTGTTTCTTATCCCTTAGAATGGAATGTCTCATTTATTATGCTCTTACTTACAAGATCAGGACTGCTGAGTTTGATGCCCAGGTAGGTCTCACAGGACACCTAATTCTGCCTGGCCTATAAGAGGGATTGTGTGTGAGTGTCTAGAGTAACTGCTCAAATTTGTGGACTATCCACACAACCTCTAATTCATGCAGATTACTTTAGAGTTGATTAGTTTGGGTGATGTGGACATATAAACAGGATTTGTTGGACCATGTGTGATGACCACTAAATCCAGGAGAAAATGAAGTTCTGTAAAAATAAGGGGTAAGCCCTATAGCTTCCTTATTTGGGGTGGGGAGTTCTCTTTGTATTATGTGGGGAGTGGGTTTCTAACTTCTCTGCACCTGATGGGGAGATAGCAAGGGTGGCCCAAGCTATTCTCCAGGGTCCTCAGTCAACTTTAATATAACTGTGGCAAAGGTAGGTCATAAAACATAATCCCAACCTTCAAGGAATTTGGAACTAAGTGAGAACTTTCAATGTACTCATCAGTAGACTTACATCATGCAAGATATTAGTAGATGAATAAGTGTTAGGGTTTAGGGCAGAAAGATCTTTGAGGGTCAGAATAATTGAGGAGGGCTTCGTAAGAGAAGTGGACCTTAAAGAATTGGGAGGATTTGGAAAAGTGAGAGGGAGAAGGGGTGGCTAGATTGGTCCCCCTGGGGCAAGGCCTGGGTCTGGCATATTTTGAGGACTTGTGTGCATAAGTTCTATGCCAGCCACTATGGAGGATGTGAGGGAAAAAAAGACTGCTTTAAAAAAGTTTAGACTTGTTGATGTCTCCTATCAATCAAAAAAAGTTTTTATTAAGTGCCTACTCTGTGCTGGGCACTGTCTTACGAACTTGGAGCTTGGAGTTGGCAAGAAAAGGCAGGGTAGATCTCTGCTCTCTGGGATGTCTGAGGAATGGCAGCTCAAGGCCTGTGCACAAGATGATCATCATCAGATCACTGTTTTTCCTGATGGAGGCAGCAAGATGCTGTTGGCTGTACCATGGCAGGTAAGAGAGGAGTATGTGATGTGATGTGAACTCTGTTCAGCTGCTCAGGCCCCAGGCTAGTCAGAAAAGCACACTAAAATGGGATGGTCAGGGACCTTCCAGGTACAGAACAACTCTTCTCTCATCTAGAACATAATGCTGTTTGGTGCTAAGGAATGATGGCAAACTCATGGGTTATAAGCTTGGTATAGCAGTATCACACAATACAGTATTCCCATCATCTGGACTTCTCAGATATAGCCATGTGGACCTACTGCATCTTGAATAAGGAAATACTCCTAGACGGAGCCTAAAAACACCACCCCAGTGACATAATGGGGTGGCTCACTAAAAGAATAAAACAGCAATTCAGGCAGTACCCTTTCGAACCACTCTGGAATCTTGTACTTTGTGCAAGGTTCCAGCCTGCCTCTTCCATTATTTTCTAGGATCACACAGTCGTTCAGAATATCTTTGCTCAGATTGGTCCCTTTGCTCATCTTTTACCCAAATTCTATCTTTCCTTAAAAGCCAAGGTTAAGGTCCTCTTGGGCCCTCAATCATTTTCTCTTTGCTTTATTATAGCATGGTTTCTTGATGGGGAGTGGTCTTGTCTTATGCCTTGGAATATAATGGGTGTTCAAATGACATCTGGTGATTTTCCTGGGCCAAAGCTGGAGGAACCAATGTGCTCTTTCCCCTGTACTTTGCTAAGACAATGAATTCATTTACTCAGCTCCCCAGCTGCTGAGCCTACTTTTACCCACTGCTTATTTTCTTTGGAAAAAGAACTGAAAATGCACTTCCTCAATGGCTTAGAATGCCCAATTTTTCTTCCTGGCCCATTCTGGCAACTGGAATGGATCACGGTGCTCCTTCCTCACCTTTTATCCAGGGTTCTTATAATCCACATTCCTCTATCAAACTGAAAGGCAACTTATTATTCCAATAACCTATTCTCTGTTAATATGTCAAAATATATAAGTACAACTGGCCCAAAAGAGCAACTCCTAAATTTTGGACCGAGTTCTTATTCAAGGAATAGGCATTTCTTTGTTTTGTTCTGTCAAACCCTTTTATGGGGCAATGCAGTAAGGACAGGAACAGGCTACTACAGTATAGTAGTTCTTTTCCACTGCAATTAAAACTGCATCGTAAAGTTATCTGGACAATTTCCTAACCCCAAGATGGTAATGGCTTGTAAACGGAAAACTTTGAAATAACTCAGAACAAACCTTTTTGGGCCTATGACAATGCTGTGGGGATGAAAAAAAAAGGTGCAAGTCTGATCATTTTACAGGTGTGTATACTACAGACTTCCCTTACCCTGGGAGCTTCCTCCAACATTCTCCAAACAAAATGGGTACTTTGCCATTTCTCTCTGACATACCTTGCTACCACAGCCAGTTCTGAAGCCACAGCACAACAAATCTAAAAAATTCTAATTGTCCTTTTAGCTTTAGATTCTATGAATTTCAAACGTTCAGTGAAGTATATAAATCTCAAACCTTCCTTAGTTCTTCTGATGAAAGATGTGGGGTTAGGAAAAAAAGACACGAGGAATACAAAAACTTACAGTAGTTTAAATGAAGCTCTGATTCATCCAGGAGCCCCAAGCCTTAACAGTTTTCAAGCCAGTGCTTTTCCGTCCAACAGTCCTAAGAAGAGCTAAGTTAATGAGGCAGAAAGATCTCTCCCACCTTTATGCTGTTTGAAGGGAATGATGAGAAATGGCCCTCATTCATTCAAATTAAACCACTGCCCAAGCTGTTGTGATAATTTCAGTCTCTTGACAATAACCATCAGGTTTTGAGAGGTCAACATTTGCTCTCAACTAATGCAGATCCCACTGAGTTTAAGGAGGCTGAGAAGATCCCAAGGACCACACTTGCACTCAGTTTCTCCTTTTGTTACATAGGACATCTTGGTGTTATGAAAATGATTTATTCATTCCACTATACATATTAACCACATACCCTTAGAAATAAACTCTTTGAAATATAAGTATACAAAAAAAAACCCTGTCATAAAATGTTTCCACTACAGTTTTCTCTGTTAGCAATGACATTAAATGACAGTGCTTATTTGGAACAGATTAAAAATAGAGTTGCTTTGCTTTCCATTTAATAACTGAATAAAGTTTGTGGGGGGGAAAACTGATGAATGTGTAAAAATTCCTGACCTGAATTTCAAATGCATATTTTACTATATAATCAAGGTATTTAAAAGCTCCAGTCATTTACCATTATTTTATTCTGCACCTGCAGCACACTCATCTGGTTTTTTTATACACGGAATAAGAGATTTAAAACAATTTTAGTGACAGTAGCAGCCAAGTTGATACAGGAAGGCACTAGTACTTAGGGGGCAAGGACAGGCACTATGTGAAGAAAAAGGATCCTGAGCTCAGTCTTAGAGGAAGGAAGGTCAAAGTGCACAGCTACAAAATCAAAGACTAGATCAGGGGCTGGGGAAACCCTGTTTTTTTCCAAACAGCCTTCTCTAGCACAGTGGCCACCTTGCTAACTAAGTGTGGCCCAATCTCACCTGCAGAGAAAAGAAGTGGGGCCAGGTGGGCCAAGGTGAAGGAAGGTGAAGCTTGAAGGAAGATAGGAAAAGGTGAGTTAGGCTAAAGCAATCTCTCTTCTTTATGCCCTCCCCACCTACTAAACATTTCAGGGGTTTCCTTGGTCCCTGCCTTCATAGTCCTTTATCTTCCTTATCCCCTATCCTGGAAATGATCATTCAAGTAGTCAAAGCAAGCAATAGGGAGGAAAAAAAAAAAGGACTATATTAGATTTTTTTTTTATACAGATAGAATTTATAAGCACAAAATTAAGGTACTTATTTCAATTTGTCATCTACTTTTTCTGGCTTGTTGATTTTATGTGCTCTACATAAGATAAGTACTCAGCAATAACCATTGCTTCATCTTCCAGAGTTGAGTCAAGATAATCTTCTTCATGTTCTGGAATATCACCCAAGATTTCATTGACTGCCTCTGTTTCCATATCTTCATCTGTTGAGGCACTAGAAGTACCTAAAATATTAAAATGGGATAAAAGGGGGGGGAAAAAAACAAACAAATAATGGTTTGCCAAAGTCAGTTTTAGAGTATATCTTCTGCTAATCACATTCTCCCACATGATCAATTACTAGGTAAAACCAATAGGGCAGGTTCAGCCTCCCCACCTTCAGCTTCTACTTCTATATATACCAAAGTCATGCTACCATTCTCCTTTCTCAATAACATTTTCTCCCTAAGGAGGAGCTAGGCCATAATCTTACCAGCAGAGTCTGAAGGGGATTTTGTGGATGAAGTTGAAGAAGAATCTTCAGATGGTATTTGTAAGTCAGAGGGAAGAGTTCCTCCATTGTGAGCAAGTGTCTGAGCAGCCAGCTGGACATTCCCTCTGAACACTCTGAGAGCTGTCTTGGCTGTCTCAGCTTCAAAGCCCATATATACCAACTAAAGCAGGAAAAAGGAAAATTACAGATGCTGATTAAGACCTTCAGGTAACATACAAGACTTGAGGCACTTGGTGCTTGCTGCAGCACTTGCACCATCCAGTGAGACACAGCCAATCCCCAGGCTTATTCTTTTAAATTTAATTATCAGACCTTTTGTTCTTTATACCAGCTATTTTCTGACTTACCCCTATCCCCACTCAATGTGCACCATTCTGTAACATAGGTCTCATCTCCTTATAATAAGATTAAGGAAATCTGTTTCATTACATCTTCTCTGGAACAACTGGTTAGACCTAGGCTTATTTTAAAGAGAATTTTTAAAAAGATCACATCATGAACATTACGTTTTTCCCAAATCAGTGTTCTGAATTCTGTAAGTCTGACTCCAAGCAACATAAGTGATGAATACATTTGAGTTAAACATCTTAATTTTGCTTGGGAGCAGGAGTATTTTTATCACTGCTTTTGGTTGATTCATCCAGAGAACACCTTGAGCCCTCTGTAGGAGAGGCACTATTTAAATGCAGTAATATTTGTACTTAACGAAGTACTCAGAATACGCTAGCTGCTTCCTTAAGTAAATGTGTATGATTTGGACACACTTGTTTCCTCCTGCCAGGAATACACCCTCTACAGCTTCCCAATGCTAGGTTGCCAGCAGAACAGCTGAGGCACTCTCTCTGTCTCAACCCCTATCTCTGCAACTCAAGAGATCCCCATGACATTTTGAGGGATACAGGTATTAGCACTCACCTTATCAATATTTTCTTGAGAAACATGTTCCTGGTTGTTGCTAGTCTCAGGATCTGCATCATTTAGCCACCACATCTGAGGATTACTAAGAAGAATCTAAAATACACAGGAATAACAAGATACTAATCCATGTGGAATACAAATGTCATTCCCCACTCAGGCTCTAAAGCAAAAATCAAAATGTAGAAAGTTACATTTATATTAAGCCTTTGCCAGTACAGGCTTATTCAGTCTAATCTGTTTTTCAAAGAACTTTATCCAGTCTGCTTTTAAAACGTCAAGCACTGAGTCTGCCTATATTTTACAACTCTTTGCAATACATGAAATGCTCCTGTTACCAATAGCTTAGGGAGTTTTTTGGTTTTCTAAACAAATTTTTTATTTGGAAAGTCATTTGACATTCATGCTTGAAGAACACCAAAATGATATTGTGATGTTAAGGTCAATGTACAACGTGCCTGGTTATGGCTGATCAGACCACTGTGAGCTTGGAAGGCCCTAGCACAGGTCAGGCACAAACAGTCTAGATGAGCATTTCAGAGGGAAACCTCTCTAAATTTGCCCATCTCACATTTCATTTCTTTTGAGCTACTGCCATGCTGGGTCATCGCCTGTGCCACTATCTCCCATGTCTTATAATCCATACCAAAGCTCTTCAAAGAGACTTTGAAAGTGTCCTTGTGTTGTTTCTTCTGACAACCATGTAAACACCTGTTTGTATGAGTTTTCCATAAGACAGTCTTTTAGACAAATGTACATCTGGCATTTGAACAACATGGCCAGTACATCAGAGTTGGGCTCTCTGCAGTAGAGTTTGAATACTTGGCACTTCAGCTCAAGAAAGGACTTCAGTGTCCAGTACCTTATCTTACCAGGAGATTTTCAGAATCTTTTTTTTTTCTGTCTTACGTAAGAAAACTTCATTCAGTTGTGGGAATTATGAAGAAATCTTATTGTATTGCTTAAATCTAGTCCTGTATGATTTAGAAGCTAGACCACCTCTACCTTCTATTTATTTATTTTTTAATTTTAATTTATTTTCCTGATTACATCATTCATTTCCACAAGGTTTTGAGTTAAAAATTTTCTCCCCTTCTTTCCCCTACCCCCAAGCCCAAAACAGTGATCCCACTGTAAAGCCCCTCCCACAATCTGTTCTCTTTTATGTCCTCCTCCAATGCCCCTCTAACTTTCTAGTAGGGCAGGGAGGGTCTCCCTACCCCAGTCCCTGTATGTCTTTTTTCCCAGTTGCATGTGGTTAATAATAATTATATATATGTATATATGTTTGTTTGTTTTAACATTTGATTGTATAGCTTTAAATTCTAGATTCTTGCAGTTCAGAATCTTCTTAAGACAATTCAAATGGAAGTTTAATTTTTTGGCATGGTGCTAGTGGGCATCCAGGTTTCCCAGGTATGCAACAATGAGGACAGTACAACGGCTCTATAGACCTTCAGGTTGTTAGGCAGTCGAATATCTCTTCTCTTTCACTTTCTTTTAGAGCAGTGGTTCTCAACCTTCCTAATGCTGCGACCCTTTAATACTTGTATGTGGGCATATCTGCATGTGGGTGCACCCGCCTGGAGAGGGATAGAGGAGTGGTGTCTTGGTTCCTAAGACCATTGGAAATGTGTTTTCCAATGGTCTTGGGTAACCCCTGTGAAGGGGTCGTTTGAACCCCAAAGGGGCTGCCACCCACAAGTTGAGAACTGCTGTTTTAGAGCCTCTCAAATGCTGAGATAACTCTGGCCATTGCCAGGTGTGCATCAACCTCACTCATCTATGTGTACATCTTGAAAAGTATATTGCCAAGGTTAAGTAAATTTATCCATAAGCATTAAAATTTTCTCTATTTGTTTTAACTAATGGTACCACATATAGATGGTGTGCTGGTTGAAGAACTTATTTTCCTGGTGTTAGTTGTTAGACCAAAATTAGTACAAGCAGCAGAGATTCTACCCATATTTTGTTGCATCTCACTCTCAGAGGCTACACTGAGTGCACAAGCATCCGCAAACAAAAAGTCACACACCAACTTTCTCTCTACGTTAATCTTGGCTTGTAGACTTTTCAAGTTAAATAATTTGCTATTGGTGTGGTAGCTGACCTTGATGCTGTTTTTGTCCTCATTGAAGGTATCCAAAAATACCACTGAAAACAACATGCTAACAAGCATGGGAGCAAACATACTGTCCTGCTTCACTCCTCTGGTGACTGAAAAAGTGCAAGAGCATTATCCATTATCCAGAACCTGTACAAACATGCCATCGTGAAAATGGTGTACAATACTAATGGACTTCTCTAGGCAACCACACTTTGCCATGATCTTCTACAGCAGTGGTTCTCAACCTTCCTAATGCTGCAACCCTTTAATATATAGTTCCTCATGTTGTAGTGACCCCCAACCATAAAGTTATTTTTGTTGCTACTTCATAACTGTCATTTTGCTACTATTATGAATCGTAATGTAAATATCTGATATGCAGGATGTATTTTCATTGTTACAAATTGAACATAACTCACAGGTTGAGAACTGTTGTTCTACAGGCTCTTGTGCCTGACAACATCAAAGGTGTTGGTCAGAGTGACAAATATTATGTACAGACCTCTGTTTTATTAAAAAATTTCATTAGTCTTTTAATTGTACAATCTTACTAATGTTAGAAGATCTCTAATTTCTCTATCTCTGTTCCAGATTCAAGGAAGATAGAAGGGGAAGAAGAATTTTTTAAAACTTCAAGAGACTTTACAGATGAGTTATGAGAACACATAGTTGTAGGTCTCCTAGAGTGGTAGGTAATTTCCTGGCCCAGTACGGTATGTGGCATTTTAGAGAATGAGGCCTATGAAGAAGACATAGAATGGATGAATCCTTTCACTTACCTTGAGTGCTTCGTCCAGGTTTCCTCTTGCCTGGTGGAGAGCTTCTTTGGCAGCGTGAGCTGAATAACCCATTTCTTTCAAAGAGTTTATGTTATCCAGTCTTCTTTTTCTCTTTTCTTTTTCCTCCTTCTTTATTTGGGCAATTTCCTTTAGAAGACAAGTCAAGCACGATGAAGTTACAGTGAAGGATAAATGTTCCGTATTGCATATGCTGAGGATGCTGGGCACTGAGCTCAACTACCTCCCCTCAGCACACAGGCTCAAGGAAAAAATGTGGATTTCCCATATATCGATTTACTAAATGTTCTAGAAATGTTCATTATGAGTACCTCCACATGAATATATGTTCCAAAATTTAAAAAACCTTATTCTACTCCCTTTGTGTAGGTGAGACTGGGGAAAGGAGGAAGGAAGAAGAGAATACAGGCAATAGAGAGAATGGATGCTTCAAAAACATATTACAAGAATCCCTATTTGAATGTTTATCATTCAACAGATACTCCTCACCAAATCTCCCTATTCTGGGCCTAGCCACAAATACAAGTACAAGTTCAAACAGCTGAAATCATAACGAAATCATCCTTAGCTTTTTCTTTCACAAGAGCAGACTGTAAAACTGAGATCTTAGGAGACTTCCTAAGTTTTCTAAATCCATGCTCTACAATATAAAGCCATGATTTAGGCATCCCCTAGGTTGCCTGGCAATATAAAACAAACAAATCAAAAAAGCAGAGCAGTATAAACCTCTCTTTACCTGATCTCAATCCAGCCGTGTTGCATGAAATACAGATGAAATAAAAAGATATATTCTGTATTGCTCCAGAGAGCAGAACCAGAACTTGTTACTGAAATAAATACTACTGTGAACATGAAACTTCCAATTAATCAAGTGATTCAATTTAAAAATGTATATTTTTCATGTCCTATTCTAAAACAATACCTTGTAATTAATATCTACTAAAAAAGTATAAATCAGGAAAAGTCAAATGGGATAGTCTTCTTTGACACTGGGGTGGTATACTGTTAGTTTGGTCTTAAGTCTCACTACCTGTTCAAGGAACATGGCACAGATCTCCAACAACACACGAGCAGAAAATATTCAAGTACCTCTCTTCGGTTGGTAATATGGGTGGCAGCATGATCTACATTCCCATCACAAGCCCTCAAGCCAAGTCGAGCTTCCTGAGCAGTAAATCCCAGCTGTAACAGACTGTGAACTTTTAGAGGATCTATAGACAGCTCTTCATAGAGTTGCTGTGCCTGCCAACGGGGGAAAACATAAAGTAACCGTATGAATGTAAGAATGTTGATACCTAACATAAATTTAAGGCCTAAAAGAAATCACACTACAGAGCCAGAATCAACTGGGCTATGTGTATATGAGAACTGGAAACATGACCAGTCAGAGGTGCATCATGAACACCTAATATATGCAGAGCACTGTATAGACGCCCTGGGGAGTCACAACAGAGACTTAAATGTTATACCTTCCCTCATGAACCTATGACAGAAGGAAAGTAAGCTGTGCTTGTCAGACTTACGTAACTCACAACCAACACATCTATAGTCATGAACAATCAGTTTCCAGGATCTTCCTGCCTTGTACTTACCTCATCTTTCACAACTTTTCCAAACCTTTTCTTCTCCCAACATCCTCACTTCCCAAATGCACAGCTAACCTACTGCATCACGAAGACTGAAGCCGTCTGATGAAGCTCTTCAGCTCCCATCCTTTGATTCCTTAAACCCTTTCAGCATCATCTCCTGCTGTGCCATACTTTTCTCAAGGCACAGAAAAAGCTAATCTTTCTACCTGCACCCTTAATCCCAATTCCTTCCCACTTCCTCTAGACTCTAGCACTATCATTCTTTCATTCACACAACCTCAACATCTCCCTAACTGAACAATTTCCACCTGTGTACAAACATATTCAAGCTCCCCTAATCCTTTAAAAAAAAAAAAAAAAAAGCTTCTGCTTGAAGCCCATCCATTTTCCAGGCCATCTTTTTGCTCCTCTTCAATGCTAGCCTTCTCAAAAATAATTCACATTTCTATACCACTTGAAGGTTTGCGAAACATTTCCCTTATCACAAGCAGTTAGAGGCAGTACTATTATCCCCGACTTTCTAGACAAAAAAATGGAAGCTCTTGAGAGGTCAGGTGACTTCTGTGTTCATATAGCCAGGGTGTCTGTGGCAGGGACCAAGGTCTCCTGACCAAGTCTAGCATTTTTTCTCCCTCTCAGTGTCTAAATCCATCTGCAGCTTATGTCTATTTCCTCACTACCCCCTTTCTCTTCAAACTCTTGTCATCGGACTTGCCCCCACCTCACCTGCCTAACTCCACTGCAAATGCTCTAAGTCACCGATGACTTTCTCCCTGACCCATCCAGTGGGTTTTCCTCAGCCCTTACACTCCTTCAAGCCCTCTGTAGCACTGTCTTCGCCCTCACCTCTCCAGCTCTATGATATCCCTCACATCTGTCCTCTCACCTCTCAACACCACCACCCTAATTTGGAATCCTATTACCAAGTATTTAGACTGTTGACAAGGTTTCCTTACAAATATCTCCACCTCCACTCTCTACTCTCTCCAATGTGTTCATCACAAGACAGACAGAATAATCTTGGTAGATTTGGTAGTGTCACTCCCTGACTCAAAAATCTTCAGTGACAGGGGCGGCTAGGTGGTGCAGTGAATAGAGCACCAGCCCTGGAGTCAGGAGGACCTGAGTTCAAATCCAGCCTCAGACAGTTACCCTTTACTAGCCGTGTGACCTTGGGCAAATCACTTACCCCCAATTGCCCTGCCTTCCCCCTCCAAAAAGGGGGAAAAAAAATCTGCAGTGACTCCACTCTGTCTCCTAAGTATGCCACTGCCTACAATCAAGGCTGTTCCCAAATGGTAGAACCCTGTCTTTTCAGTCTTATCTCATTATTTCCCTTCATGGGTTCTGCCTTAGAACAGCTAGGCCTTTTCCCTATTTCCTGTGTGGCCCATGCCTTTGCTCAAGTTCTTCACTCTTCCTGAAATTCCTTTCCTTCTAATCTTCTCCTATAAAATTTTAAAGCCTAAATCCAATGTCACTTTTCCCAGGAAATCCATTAAGTTTCCAAGCTGCTAATGAACTTTCTCCTCAGATCTAAATAAAACTTTGCTTTGCTAGCTCTGTAATGCAGTTATCACTTTACCATTATATTGCCACTAACCATATCTTTTCACCCTACTAGTCTTTTGTTCCTTAATACTGGTTAATGTTTATTGACAAAACAAATAGTAGCTGAAAAACTACAATGTTTCTTATCTTACCTTATTGAGATATACAGAAGCCTCCTCCCCATTACCACTATGATAGTTTCTTATTCCTTGAAGCAAATAAAGTCTTAAAAATAGTACCTTCTCTCTCCCATAACTTCCCTAAGGAAAGGAAAAAAAAACAAAAGTTAAAACAACTACCTTACTTCTATTACTAGACATATTAGCACATTCATTTAAATTCCTTTTTTCTTCTGTAATAGCAATAAATAGTAGAATTTACTGTATTTAAATTAACTATTTCATATTTAATCAGATCTAATAGGATAGAAAGAACACAGGACTGGGAATCAAGAGACAAAAGTTCCTACTACAGGTCAGCCACTAGCTAGCTTACTTTTGGAAAAACAGCAATCTCCCTGTCTCAGTTTCCTCATAAGATATAACATGAATGAGGCTAGAGTAGATTGAAGCACAACAAATTCATTTTGCACCTGGGAGATAAAATTTTTAAAAGTTTAAAAGCCAAATGAACTTTTTAGCTTTTAAGGGGAAAAAAGCAGAGTAGGGTGGGGAACTGAAGTTGCACATTGAGGGTGGGGCACTATGGCTCAACTAGAAGATGAACACTGCATCAGTATTACAGAAGGACCACTGAAAAATCTGGAAGAATCCTCCAGAAAAGCTCAGACCTCCAGTCTGAGCACTTCCTAGGCTAGAAATCTGGCTCAGAGCAAAATCCTTGGCTCTTCTGGTTCCAAGTCCCACCTACCTCTCTTCTTCTTCCCTAACCTTCTGGGAACAGAGCCGAGACATAAATGGCAAACATTTAGAAGCACACAAAGCCTTTAGATGAATCCCCATTTGTGAGGTTTTCTAGGGTTGTGAACTTCAAGCTATCATTAAAGTAAAAGTTTCAGAGAAGGAAGTTTATAGTTTCTCATATTATACTAGATAACTAGTTTCCCTAAAATGTGTCATGTGAAAACCCTAAACTATGGTAACAGGTCTCTAGGACTGAAAAACCTTGAATTAATGAATTCTTAAAGGTCCCCAGTGGTGAACACAAGACTGGAACCCAATTCTAATTTCTAGGCCACAGAGATATGCTAACTTCAAAGTAGTAGTAGAACTTTCTGATATATCCAAGAAAGATAAAATTATATTTAGAATACTACTTGGGTTAAGTGCATCTTACTGCATTCTGCTAATTCCTTAAAAATTGATCACCTGAATATTGCAGATATGGTCATTATAATTTACCATCATTCAAAACAATTATTTTTATTTTATTTATTACTATTAATTGCTTTAAATATAATTTTTAAATTACCAAATATTACCAATGAACAAGTTTGGGGCGGCTAGGTGGCACAGTGAATAGAGCACCAGCCCTGGAGTCAGGGGGACCTGAGTTCAAATCCAGCCTCAGACACTTAACACAAAAACTAGCTGTGTGACGTTGGGCAAGTCACTTAACCCCAACTGCCCTCCAAAAAAAAAAAAGCAAAAAAAAATTTAAAAACAAAAAAACAAAAAACCAATGAACAAGTTTACTGAATTTCATTTTTTAAAACAAATTTTAAAAACTTGGTTTAAGGAGTGGCTGACAGGAAGATGAAGAATTCAATATAATTCCAATGCAAAAATGTTGATTTTCAGATTAGTAAAGTGGCAAAATCACCTTCAGTGCCAGTTTCACTAAATGATTTCTACTAGTAGACTCATCTAAAAGAGGTTTTTTTCCATCAAATGATTTTGGACCAGATTCTGTGAGGCTGTTTTTTTACTAGTGGCATCAACATTATCACTGTACTATTATTGAAATTTCTCTTCAAAGCTTTCCATCCAGGGTTAGTTCATTCCATGCATAGCAATACCGTACATAATTCAGACAACTGGGAGGGGAGGTAGAGGAAAGAACAAACCTGTACCTACTTGTAAGTTATAATTCATCTAAAATGGTGTGTGTGTGTGTGTGTGTGTGTGTACATGTGTATACGTACACAGGATGGTTGTGAGGATCAAATGAGTTAATATTTCTAAAGGCACAGTCCCTGGTACATAGCTGGCATTTAATGTTGATCCCTCCCCTTTCCTAAAGATTTAGGGATGGCAGGGGTTTTAAGGATCATTTAGTACAATCTCTCATTCCCATGCCCCAGAGAGAAATGAGGTAGATTAAATGACTTGCCCAAGGGCATACCAGTGTAAGCAGTAGAGCTGGAACACACATTTGGGTGCTCCGCTCCAGAGCCAGTGTGCTTTTCACTACAGTACGGGGTCTTCCAAGCTAAGATGCAAAGGGTCTCACTACTGTTTTTATGAGACAAAAAGACTTGCAGAGATATGACTATTGACTCCAAGTATCTGAAGGACTGCCATGCAGAAGAGGAATTAAACTTTATACCTCCCCAGAGGGGAAAGCTAAGACTTACAGGTATTCAATACATGGAACTGGATTTTTATAAGCAAGAAGTAACAAATTAGAGCTAGCTAAAATGCAATGGGCTGACTTATTAGGTAACAAGTGTTCTTTCCCTGAAGCCAATCAAGCAAAATAGTCTATCAATTTATTGGCAACACCATAAAAAGGCTTCATGTACTGGTCAGGGTTAGCCTAGATGACCACTAATATTCCTTTCAATTCTGAAATTCTGTAACCTAAGTAAAGCAGCAAGATATAATGGAAAGGGCACTTGATCAGCAGTAAAGAACTCTGGGTTTAAGTCCCTGTTCAGATGCTTACTATGTAACCACAGGACTACCAGTAAGTTCCATGGGTCTAATAGCTCTGCACAGGAAATAAGGATTAAACCCCCAAACCTCCATATGTGTAATATATTATTAAACTTTAAAAAATTATTTAAGTATAGGTTGGTCATCTGTAAAATGGGGATGACTGATAATCCTTCCACCACCTACCTCACAGGATTGTTATGAGGAAAGCACTTTGTAAAAGTTAAAGCACTATGTAAATGTGAGCTATTATATAAACAAGAGTTATTGTAATTAAATCATATTCTCTGAAGTGAAGAAGTAGTAGAACTGGTAACAGAACTCAAATATTCTCCCTCTGCAAGTCTGCAGGAAAACAGGGAAAAGAACCAAAACTTAGGAATTATAGAATGGGATAGAAAATCCTAAGCAATATCCTAGGAATTAAATGAATTTGTCTTTGGGGTAGTTAAGCAATAATTTAGTTGGTTAGTTTAAACAAATAACACCCAGACAATAGTTCTTGAGGCATGTGACATGTAAACTCTACAAGGTATATAAAAGTCACGTGCTCTTTTTGGCTAATGGGGATTACAAAAGTGGTCCCAGAGTCACTTAACTATGAACATCTCAGGTCTGAATTCTGCATTGACAATAATAATGAAACCCAAAAACCCATGCATGCAAGGTATTTTAAAGACTTTAAAAATTATTAGTAGTCTGAAATTGCAAGAAACTGCAAACTACTATCAAGCACTTTTGAGCTAGTAGATATGGTCTGAATTACATACATAAAAATTCTGTACCCAGATCTAACAACATGCAATATGATCCCCAACAAACCGCAGTTCAAATCAACATACTTTTATATTGACTAGTCTTTGGTGGTTTTCCCCGTAGCAGTTCTTAAAGCATTTCTGGGCCACGTTTAGTTTTCTTTCTGCATCATCAAGGCATTCCAGCTGTCCCAGACGGAAGTAACACCACACTATATCCAGCTGAAGCACTGCATAATTATCCACTGTATCCAAGAGATCTCCACCACATTCACTGAAAAGAGAAAGTAAATCTCACTAATCATCTACTGTATGAAAATTTTCATGATGTCAAGTTTTACTGAATTCTCTTTTTCTAAATTAAAGCAGGAAGCAACTGCAAAAAAAAAAAAAAAGTTTACAGATCTTCAATTGTGTTTGTGAAGACGGGATGTTTTACAATAAAGTTCTCAATTATTATGGGGCAAGTTCTGCTTCTTATCCAAAGTATCCAGATCAACTGGGGCTCTTTGTAAAAGGGAAAGTACACTAGTAAAAGGCTTCCAAAAGTCCCTTGAATAAAGGTTTCTGGCCATACTTCCTTCTTGTGCGTAGTCTATACCACACTGTACTCTACCATTAATCCTTTGGGATCTTTAAAGACTTTGTAAATTAGGGACCATGAATTACAGGAATAGATTAGATGGGTATATTGGGAGAAGACACAGGTTAAAGATAGTGAGAGCCTTAAGATCCTCACTGCTGTGTGTCCAAAAGCTGTTCTAAAATTCAAGATGATGCCGAGGTACTCATCACTAATTCTTACTCCTTTTCCTGAAGCAGGTATCCAACCAAAAATGTCTATTTCTTTTACGTAAGTCTATTCTTAAGCATTATGACTGAGCTTGTTTCAATGCTTCAGTGTTAGTCAACAAGTAAAGATTAAAGATGTTCTATGTTTAGTTTTTTTCTTAGAAGAGACAGAGAGATCTTTGAGTCAGGGTACTGTGATATATTGAATGGATCCTTGTTACAACATGGTTCTCTGGATCCAAAATATGGTCAATAGAATATTATTAAGATTTTCTACAGAATATTATTAAGAATTTCTACAGAAAGTTAAGTCAGAATTAAAGTAACATTCACCTAAGGGGCCCACTTCACCACTACGTAGGTTTGAAACAGAGAACATAAAAAAAAGTATTTTGTCATTTCTCTTAAAATTAAGGAGTCCAAAGAAGCTTACCAGAAGTATTTGTCAGCATCCAGCAGACAGGGCAATGCTATTCCATATTCTTTCCTTTTTAGAAATGCACGACCTTTTTCATGATATCCCATAGCTAACATAAGGGCCTACAGGGAAAAGTGTATTGGAAAAGGCCACTTTTAATTATAATTCAGGGCAATGGAAAATTCCATTTATATTTCTAAAAAAGGTAAAAATAGATCTTCAGTATCAAGGTAGACTCATAACTTAATCTAAAAGTCAAATGAAGTAAAAGGAAAAGAAAACTGATTTCTACAGAATTTGTTTTCAATAGTAAAAGCCCTTAAGGGATGTATACTCTAACAAATTATTACATGAAAAACCACCATCCTCAGTTTAATCATGCATCATGGCATCAAGTAGCCACAGGAAATATTTGTAAATTTTATTTCATGAATTAGTGAAAGCCGATCCTTTATTCTGATCTCTTTAGTTCAGTATGATATGTACAGTCTAAGTTTAAGATACTGCACTGGAAGACAAATAATAAAAACCTTCCAGGAATACTATAAAATCTTTTGGGAATGAATATATTTCTGTTCTTAATCACAAGATTCTGTTTCCAGATTTTTTATTCATGTTTTCATATTTCCAATCCCACTAAAAAGTTCTTTAGGAAATGAAAAAAAACAAACCCATTACCTAAATAGCAACCTTTTATGCATGTGAACCTCTTTTGGAATGCAAGCTCATGAACTTTGTTACGTGGGTAAATATGTTGAAGAGAATTTATCTATGTAAATCACTGAAGCCCTCTACTACTAAACTACCCACAAGTACAGACAATATTAGAAGAGTGTGCCTACTGTGTTCCTTTATTAGAAGTTGCAGAATTAGTTCCCCCTGGGAACAGTTCCACATTACAATTATTATATGCCCTAATTCTAGGACCATAAACAGAAATCTATTATTTGATCCTATGTATTATACAGAGACCACCAAATAGCTAGAAAAACCTTTAAATTTTCACCTTCACAAAATCTGAGAATCAACTATGAAACTCATAGTAACTTACTTTTTTTTCTGCTGCAGGTATTTTGATTGATCTGCCTGTTTGATTTGCTATTTCTAAGTATGGAGTTGTTTCAGGATCCACAGTCTCAGCTGCAACAAAACAAAAATAAACTTCCATTAGCTCATAGTCAACAATGATGATATAGAACAATACATAAACCAAACTGCCAAGGGCAAAGGGTTCCAAAAACCAAAAGGAA
This sequence comes from Pseudocheirus occidentalis, assembly GCA_028646575.1. Lineage (NCBI taxonomy): Eukaryota > Metazoa > Chordata > Mammalia > Diprotodontia > Pseudocheiridae > Pseudocheirus > Pseudocheirus occidentalis. Next base: position 73,597,870 of record CM053597.1, read on the forward strand.
GATAAACATGCTAAGCCATGGAAATGTGCTTGTTCTGCTGTCACCCCAATAAAAAAGCTAAGTGGTATTTTTTATAAGCAACAGGTGAAAATCAACTCCTATGCATACCTCTCTGTGCCAGTATTTCTAGGCCTCTCTTTGTTCTCTGCATTCTCTTTTCTTTTTTGTCTGCTTCATTTTGCTCTAGTTCTTCTTCCTGAAGATTTCTTCGTACGTCCTCTTCTGACTGCTTGAGTTCAAGCACCAAGGCTTTCACATTGTGTGTAACCCCTTGCTCTTCCAGGGTTTTCCCTACAGAATTGGAGTTACAGATGAGGAGAAACATTAAGTCTACTGGCCCACAGTCCTCCATGAAGCTCACCAGCTGCAGGCCCTCCTTTTTGAGCCTTGGCTTCTTCACCTATTTTAATTTTGTTGCTGTTCATCCATGTCCAACTTTTTCCGACCCCATTTGGGGTTTTCTTGGCAAAGAAACTAGAGTCTTCCATTTCCTCCATCAGCTCATTTTACAGATGAGGAAACTGAGGCAAACAGGATAAAGTAACTTGCCCAGGGTCACACAGCTAGTAAATGTGTTAGGCCAGACTTGAACTCGGGGAGATGAGTCTTCCTGACGTCAGACCCAGCATTCTACCCATTGTACCCCTTAGTTGTCCCCTATAAAGTGGAACTAATCATGTCTGCGTTAAATATTTTACAAAATTTCCCTAAGGAATGTGCTTTATAAACTTTAAAGCACCACAGAAACATGAATGAATTAAAAAGCATCTAGGCACAGTACATCCTCTATCCCCAGATAGAGCTGGGATGGAGTCAGGAAGATCTGAGTACAAATCCTGCCTCAGACGTAAACTGTGTGACCCCAGGCAAGTCAAATAACCTCAGTTCAACTCAGTTTCCTTATCTTTAAGATGGGGGCAATAATAATAATACCTACCTCCCAGGGTTATCGTGAGGATAAAATGAGATTATATTGTTATAAAGTTATATACTACTTGTTATATACTAGTTCTTGTTGTTGTTACTAAGCATTTATTAAGTGTCAACTAGCAAGAGATACAAATATAAAAGCAAAAGTCCCTGCCCTCATTTACACAGGACTAGGAAGACAAAACACACATATGGGAGAAGTGGCCAGGGAAAGATATATTGCTTTAGAAAGTTACAGGGATGATGAGTGAAGTCGAAGTGGAGTGACAGTCACAGCCTTTTTAGAAAGGATCACTGAGTAGATTTGATTATGGTTCCAAGACTGGAAAATGGAAGAGAGGGAAGAGGTAGCACCATTAGGATATGAAGTGAAATGTGGCCTAAATATAATGGGTGAGTGAGGCAAACACCAATCAAAAAAACATTATTACAAATTAAATAAGCCCTATGGGAGCTACCCTATCTTCAAAAAACCATTATATGATCATTCTGGGATTAATATGTTTGAATGTGCCTTGTGACAATGCTAACATTAAACAGATATTAACCTCAGTAAGTAAAAAAATTAAGAAATACTCACTATATTTTTATTTGGGAGAATTTAGCTGATCTAAAATCAATTTATTCTTTCAGTAATTCTTTTCAAAAAAGCCACTGGAATTTTAAAATATCTAATAAAGTCAACCTAGTTTTACTAAGTGCCTGTGAAGTTACGTGTACTATGCTAGACCCTATGGCAGAATATATTACATTAGCTTTCATGGAGAAAATGAAGTACAAGTGACTCATACTGCCTTCAAGAAACCTACAACCTAGTAGGGAATATAAAACAAGCACATTAAATTAGATTTAAACATGATAACAGCAGATGAGATGGTACAAGTTAGCACAGGCAAATGATACAATCCCCAAAAGCTGTAAATTCTAAGAGTATGGAAAGATCTCTTCTTTATGGAGTCAGAAGAGAACACTTTAGAGAGAAGATGAAATTCCAGCAGATCTTAAAGACTAGGGTAAATATGGATAAGTAGAATAGGAAAGCAGAAGGAGGCTGGGAAGTGCATGGTATGTTTGAAAGAGAGTAAAAACACAAGTCTAGTTGGAATGGCTTATGTAGAGCAGTACTGGGAGATATGACTCATACAGCAGACTCGGATAGAAGCTTAGATGCTACCTAAGGGAAATGGGTAGGAACTGCTAAGTTTCTGAACAATAGAATAACATGATCAAAGCGATATTTTAGGAAGCTTAATCTGGCAATTATGCACAGGTCAGACTTGAGGGAGAAACACTAATTGTAATTTTTATAATAATCTAGATAATCTAGAGAAGATAAAAGTCCGAACTAGATTTCTACCTGTGAGAATGGAAATGGAAGGAAGAGATATTGTGAAGAAAAAATCAAAAGGAGTTGGTGACTGTCTAAGGAAGGTAAGAATAAGATAAGAGTTGTGAGACTGGATCAATGGGAGATGTGTACCATTGAAAGCAATAAGAAAGCAGCAGTCTGAGCCTATCAAGCAGCCAGTAGGCAGGTCAGGGCTAGAGATGAAGAGCTGGGAGCCATGCAAAGAATAGCTGAGCACAAATGAGAGCACTAATGGAAAAAATGGAAGAAAAAAGAGGAGTGCAAATGATCAGAAATGAACCAGAGGAATATCAGGAAGATATCTGCTAAAAGATAACATAGGATGACAGGAAATAAAGGGAGAAAAAAAGTTGAGTTTCAATAACACAGAAGTAAATAGTCTCAAATGTTGGTAAGCCCTGGAGTACACTTAACACTTACTAGCCGTGTGACCTTAGGCAAGTCACTTAACCCCAACTGCCCTGCCTTAACCCCTCAAAAAAAAAAAGCCAAAAATAAAATGTTGGTAAGCCTAAAAGATCTTCAAGGAAAGGGCTGTTTTTGTGTGCCTTTATATCCCAGCACTTAGCACAGTGCTATGTACTACATGATCTATGTAGGAGCCTGATGTTTAGTAACTGGAAATCAAGGCAAAAGAGAATTAAGAAAATTACACTGGATGAGAGGGGCAGGCACAAGTTCAAGTTCAGTAGAGTGAAAAGGAAGAAGGCAGAAAGCAGGGAGAGATCTACCTGCCATTCTTCTCCATGTTAGAGATGGTCAAGATGATTTCCATGGGGAAGAAAAAGACTGCTTTAGCTTACTATACCATATAATCAATGAAGAGGAAAGATTCAAAGATCTACATTACTTCACTGTTTAGTGCTATAAATTATTTTTTAAAACTCTACAGATTTAAATCATAATAATACATACCTAATTGAAGCTGTTTCTTATTTATAAATATTTTAATGTAGTTTTCTTGAAATCCAAAGTTTTCAGCTATTCTACAAAATAAAATGAATAAAAGTCATTGGAAAATACAAATGTTTATCTTGCATTACCTATGAAACAGATTTTAATTTTCACAAATGGAAATATAGGCTACCAGAGGGGAAAGTTTCAATTTTTCTCAAAGACAGAATCAGGAAGATTCAGTATTACTATTTCATAATGAAATACTAGATTTTCAACATAATGCTAATCAAGACCTTCAAGATGATAGGAAGCTAAAAGGAATCTAAAGTCATTTTATATGAACTGCTTTGCATTGTTATGTGGTTCAGATTATTCTAGATAGAAAACACTTTGAAACGATAAAGTACTATGCATCTGTGAATAGTTGTTTTCATTATGAAAACCAAAACTCAAAAACCATCAGGAAAAGCAATTAGCAAATCTACTGGAATTAAATTTTCAGTTCTTTTTTCAAGATAACTTTAATCAAATCTTTACTATATATCTTAAATCAAAATATAGGAGAAAATTCAGACAGTTGCAAGAACATTTCAATTTAGTATTCATTTATAAGCAATACAAAAAATATAGATACAGGATAACTCATAAATTTGCTATCATCATCCTCATAATGACTGGTTCGCAAGAGTATTAAATGTTAAAAAAAAAAATTTCCATTTTCAATTGAAACCAAAAAGTGCTAAAAACCAAAGAGTAAAATACAGAAAACATACAAACTGCTATCATATATTTATATTAAGATTTTCTTCAAAGGCATTTAAAAAAATAATAATCTCATGTCATTTCAAACATAACTGAAATTAAAAAAGCAATATACGAATAACTTTTCAGGGTCACTTCAGCATAAGTTACACCTAAGAAAGTTCCTGCATATCACCATTTTGCTCTCATAAATTCAGTCACTAATACAAATTCAACCAGTATGAATGAGTGTCACCTAGTGTCAAAAATTGGTAACTACAGCGATTTGTTATCCACAAATCAAGTGCTCCCTTTAAATCAATTTTACCACAGACTTCTGAAATGCTTCTCATCATAATTCAGGGACCACCTATAGAGCATTATACTTTGATAGGTCACATAACTACTACAGAAGCTGACTAAAGCAATACCTGCTCTTTCTTTCAGAAATATTAAGAAAGCATCTTTAAATTATCCTGGTCAATAGGGGCAGCTAGGTGGGGCAGTGAATAGATCACCAGCCCTGCAGTCAGCAGGACCTGGGTTCAAATCTGAAATCAAACACTTAACTCTAACTGTGTGACCTTGGACAAGTCACTTAACCCCAACTGCCTTCCCCAGCAAAAATAACAAACCAAAAAAAATTATCCTGATCTGACGCCTTTGGACTAAAATCAGTCTTTCTTTAAATGTCAACTGTGAAACAATGTCCTCTCCCCTCTTTCCAGACGAACCCTGGAAAGGAAGATTAATTCTTCCAGAAAGTAATTAAAATGGAGATCAAACCAAGGTATGCTTGACTTACTCACCTGGAAGGCAATCTCTCTCCCTTTTCTCTTCCTCTGCCCCTCCCCTCAATGATTAAACAGAATAGTCTAAATTAACAGAAATTATTTCTAGTAGATTTTGTTCTAAAACCCATAGTAAAGGATTTAAAGGAGAAGAAGTTAGCTTATCAGTAGGGAAAGTTACTCCTGCCCTTTCTAGTTTTCATGGTTAACTCAATGTAATCTTCTATTGTTCTTTCCTGGATCCTAACTCTAAACATAGAGCCAAGCAGTGGCAGATGGCAGGGTAAAAAAACCAAGAAAGATGTTTTAAGCATGACAGCCAGAGAGAGAAGAGTAGGAGGCAGAGAGGAGTAATAGCTAGAAATGGAGAGGGCCTGGGTTCAAGTCCTACTTAGGACTCCTAGGCAAATTGTTTAGTTCTCAGTTTCCCAGGCAGTTCTCTAAGACTATAAATGGAAGAGTGGGTGCTGATTTGAATGGTACAAATTTTTCACCTAAAGCTACTTACACAATTACACATATGGTTAAAAATAACAAAAAACAAAACAGAACACCCCCCCCAAAAAAAAACCCTGCCTTACTTTAAAAAAAAAATCACCTAACGTTTAAAGTGTTTAACACTCAAAAATACAAATAAATAAAATATCCTATTAATTAAATGCCAATATTCTCATAAGTTAGGATCTTGGATTCAGAAAGTGAAGAGACCCTTAAAAATGAGAAAAATAACTCAGAGAAATTAAATGACTTGCTTTAGGTCACACAGGTTCTGTCAGTGGCAGTCAGACTGGAATCAAAGGTTCTTCCTACTGAACAGATACCACATTTTTCATATTACAAATGGAAAGCCCAAGATGGACAATAGTTGAAATACCTGCCTCATATCATATAAAACAGCACAGAATCCAATTCAGTCTAAAGAGTATAAAAATATAGCAAGACTTCTTAGGGAAAGACTTTTTGAACTTACTGAGATCTCAGTTCTTTGCCAGTGATATGCAGTTTGGTTTCCAACAAGGTTTTCTTATCCTAATAAAAAAATTTTTTTAATTACAATTGTTATTCCCCTGTACTTAATTTTACATTTTTCTGATCTGTAATTCTTTCCTGTCAATAAGGCCTTATATCAAATATTGTGACATTTGTGGCATTGGATATGGACTAAAAGAATATAAGAAAGCATCTAAAATACAATTCTATCACAGCGTCAGAACTATAGCCCAAAAGATTTCAGCCAGACAGCTAACTGAAAAAGGGCAACAATGTTATAGAAATTGCAACATATTGAACAGGTACTTTAGTTCATCAGCAGATGATTGGGGAAACTCATCAATAAAATAACCAAGAGGAAGGAGATTAAGAAACTATTAAAATCCACCATTCTGGCATCCGGCCAAGACCAGAATAGTAAAATGTCTGTGACAAATATCAGAAACTTATGAATGGAAACATCTCCATGTATTTTCAATTTTTCATTATTAAAAAAAAAGCCCTCCCTATTTAAGAACTGAATACTCAACATACTCAGAATAAATGCTCTGGTTTCCCCACTGACCTCATTAAGGTGTACTGGAAGCTCTCTTAAATACTGGTTTGGTTACACATTACCTAAACACATTCCAAGTGGTGGTAATACCTGTAAACTGCTTTTTATCTGTAGCTATCTGGCCCATGAAGGGTGTGATTCCCTTAGAACTTTCTCTTTGGAGTTTCTGTGTACTGGACAGCTACAGTAGAGAACAGGGAAGTTCCTGTTTCCACTATGTTCTCTTCAGACCACATAAAGGCAGAAAACTGAGGGTAGTAGTTTAAGAGATAAGGTTCCCCAGTCAGGTGAATGAAGGGGTAGCATTCCTTTATCTGTCACCAAGAACAGAGAGCAAATCTATTCCCAGGTTTTCTGACTTCAAGTAAATTCCCTTGTCCCTCTATCTGGCTATCTTGGATTCCTTTCTTTGTATTCTCAGTCCTTTCTCTCCTCTTTCACAACAGTGCCATTTTCTACAATTTTCCACTGTAAAAGTAGAATATTTAACCTATAGTGTGGGTTAAGAAGTTCTTTCTTTGGTGGATTAACATGAGAATTTAACCACCACTTGTAACAACACTATTTCTACAAAAAATGTATTCAAAATTTCAAACTGATTCAGAAACATTTGAAATAAAATATGCTCATAAACTGGGGATTTGTCATATAGGCTATCAATGACATCAAGATCACATCATGGCTTTCAGTTATCTTTTTATTCTTGAGACACTGTAGTTAATTCTATCATAAGGATAGGAAAAGGAAACTTGTTTCATTATTTGTTTAGGATGTCACTGCATCACTTTAAAATTCATATTATAGATGCTTTTACACTATTACTCAAGTTTAAGTCACCACTAAAATTAAGTCCTCTTAAGATATCTTTAAATAAAAATGGCTGCTATCCCAAAATTTGAAAAACTGTAATGATAATTCTAGCTATCTAGCTACTATAATTTTAAAATCACAATTAGCTTGAGCATTGAACAAATAATGACCACGTATATTAGTAAAGATAATTACTTACTCTTCTTAGTCTTGGAGGCAAGAATAATTCAATTGTAGCAACACCTGTGGTTTTAAAGTTTTCATTTCCTGTTCCACGCTCAATTGCTTTACATCGTATTTCTTCAATAATTTTTTCTATTTCATTTTCACAGCATTCTAGCTTGTCTGAATATTTCTTTGCAAGTTCCTACAAAACACAAAACACAGCTCAATGCAAAGCTGCTAAATTTTAAATGAATAATGCAACAGAGAAAAAAAATCCCCAAACAAACCAAGAAGCTAGATATTAACAGAAACGAAGCATGCAGGAACTGTGAAATAATCAACTGTTGAGTAGCAGTCACTCCTACTATAAGATCCGGTACAGGAGCCACATTTTGAGATATATAGAAAACTTAAGGAAGATTCAGGAATAAAACAAAAATAATTAAAGAGCTATGGCCTACAAGGAAAAGTCAAAACAACTGGGATTATTCAGAAAAAAAAGCTAAGAAGTGACTTAACTGTCTTCAGTAATATGAAGGATTATTTTAAGGAAAATGGTGACCAAGTGTTCTCCATCTCCACTAACGAGAAAACAAGAGAAAATGGATTTAAATTACAGTGAAGTAGGAACAATTCAGATTATTAGTAAGAAACAACTTTCTTATCACAATAGTTCTAAGATAATGGAATGAATCACAAAATAATTACCCAAGAAGTCAGAATTAGGAGAAAAAAATGACTATATGTTTTAGGTTTCTCTACAGCTAGCTTATAAAAAGACTAGAAAATTTCAAAATTCTGTAATCCTATAACTTTCATTTTTCTTTTTAAAAATATTTTCCCCCAATTACATGTAAAAACAAATTTTAACATTTATTTTATTTATTTTTATTTTTTGCTTTTTGGAGGGCAATTGGGGTTGTGACTTGCCCAAAGTCACATGGCTAGTGTGTCAAGTGTCTGAGGCCAGATTGAACTCACGTCCTCCTGACTCCAGGGCCGGTGCTGTATTCACTGCACCACCTAGCCACCCTTAACATTCATTTTTTAAAAATTTTGAGTTTCAAATTCTCTCCCTCCCTCTCTCTTTCTCCTCTCCACCTCACTGAGAAGGCAATTTGATATAGGTTATATATGTGCAGTCATGCAAAACATTTCCATATTAGTCATGTTGTGGAAGATAATGGAAAAAAACCAAACAAACAAGAAAAATAAGTAAAAAAAAAAGTATGCTTCAATTTGCATTCAGACTCCATCAGCTTTTTCTCTGGAGATATATAGCACTTTTCATCAATTCTTTCTGAATTGTCTTAGAGCACTGTATTGCTGAGAACAGCTAAGTTATTCACAGTTGGTCATCATACAATATTGCTGTTACTATGTACAATGTTCTACTGGTTCTGCTCATTTCATTTTGCATCATCAGTTCAGGTAAGTTTGGAAAGATTTTTCTGAGATCATGCTGCCTATCATTTCTTGTAGCACAATAGTATTTCATCACAATCATATACCACAATTTGTTCAATCATTCCCCAATTGATGGGGATCCCCTCGATTTCTAATTCTTTGCCACCACAAATAGAGCTGCTATAAATATTTTTGTACATATAATCCTTTGTCATTTTGATCCCTTTAAGATAAAGACCTACCAGCAGTAAAGGCACGGACAGTTTTATAACGCCTTGGGTATAGTTCCAAACTGTTCACCAAGAATGGTTGAATCAGTTCGTAACTATGTAACAACAGTGCATTACTGTCTCAATTTTCCCACATCTCCTCCAACATTTGTCATTTTCTGCATCACATTAGCCAATCCAATTTGCATTTCTCTAAAAGGGATTTAGAGCATTTTTTCATATGACTATAGAGAGTTCTAATTACCTTTCCTGAAAATTGTCTGTTTAATCCTTATGATCTATCACTTGGGGAATGGCTATTTTTAGAAATTTGACTCAGTTCTCTCTATATTTGAGAAATAAGGCCTTTATCTGAGAAAGTTATTGTAAAAATTTTTTTCAGTTAGGATTACTAACAGTAAATCCCTCCATCCTATTTTTCCCTCTGTTTATCCTGCTCTCTGTCCTTCACCCTGTCCATCCTCAAAAGCATTTTGCTTTTACCGTGTCCCCTTAATCTGCCTTCCCTTCTTTCAGCCCCCCATCCCTCTTACTCCCTCTACCTTCCATAGGGTTTTAAGACAGATTTCTACACCAAACTGAGTGTGTGTTATTACCTTTTTGAGCCAATTCCAATGAGAATAAGATTCACATGCTGCTCCCTTCCCCCATCTCCTCCACTGTAAAACTCCTTCGGGCCTTTCATGTGAGATAATTCACACCGTTCTACCTCTCCTTTTCCCCTTTTCCCCAGTGCATTCCTCTTTCTCAGCCCTTCATCTTATTTCTGAGATAATAATTTCCTCATATTCAGCTCACACCCATGTCCTCTACCTATGAATACTCCTTCTAACTGCCCTAATAATAAGAAAGTTATTAGCAGTTACAAGTATCATCTTCCCATGTAGGAATATAAACATTTTAAACTTATTGGATCCCTTATGATTTCTCTGTCCTGTTTATCTTTTTAATGCTTCTCCTGAGTCTTATATTTGAAAGAAAATTTTCTATTCAGCTCTAGTCTTCTCATAAGGAATGCTTGAAAGTCTTGTTTCACTGAATATCATTTATTCCCTGAAGGATTATACTTGGTTTTGCTGGGGAGCTAATTCTTGGTTATAATCCTAGTTCCTTTGCCCTCCAGAACCTCATATTATAAGCCCTGTGAACCTTTAATGTACAAGCTGTTAAATAAATCCTGTCTTACCCTGAGTGTGACTTTATGATATTTAAATTATTTCTAACTACTTGCAACATTTTCTCCTTGATCTAGGAGTCTGGGAATTTGGCTGTAATACTACTGGATGTTTTTAAGGAATTATTTTCTTCTATGAGCTTGTGTACCTTCTTTTCTATTTGGCAAATTCTGCTTTTTAAGGAGTTTTTTTCTCCTCAGTGAATTTGTGTATATCTTTTTCCAACTGGCCATTTCTGCTTTTTCAACCACATTCTTTTTAATAGATTTTTATGCCTCTTTTACCATTTGGTCTATTCTGCTTTTTAAGATGTTATTCTCTTCAGTATTTTTTTGTGCCTCCTTTACCAGGATATTGACTCTTTTTTTCATTATTTTCTTGCATCATGTCATTTATCCCCCAATTTTTCCTCTACTTCATTTGCTTTTTTAAAATCCTTTTTGCACTCTTCCAGGAATTCTCTTTGTGCCTCAGGGCAATTCACATTTGTTTTTAAGGTTCTGTATACAGCATTTTCCTTAAGACTTAAGATTGTCTTCTGAGTTTGTGTTTTGATCTTCTCTGCCACCATAGTAAACTTTCTACAGTCAGGATCTTTTTTCATTCTTTGCTCATTTTCCCAGTCTATTTCTTAACTTTATATTAAAGTTGGGCTCTGCTCCCAAGGTGGAGGAGATACTACCCTAAGCTTCAGGTTTTTTTATGCAGCTAGTTGTGAGGGTCTGTAAGCTTTCAGTTCTTCCAATGTGGTATGATCTAAAGAGAAGTGTGTTTACTACTCCCCTAGCCTATGCTATGGTCTCTCCGTAATAACAAGCATTCTCTTCCACTGTGGAACTGTAACCAGCATCTCCACTCCCCTGTGGGCTACAAGCTCTGGCATGCTAATGCTCCTCCTCACCCAGGGACTGCAACCCAAGACTATGACCCAGATCTGAGTATGGGCAATGTCATAGAGTCCTGCACTCAGTGTCAGCAAAGGGACCCCTATAATTTCCTTCTGACTAGCTGACCCCCTTACTGTCTGTGGGCTGGGAGCTTCAGACACAGCCACTGCCATTGCTTATTCAGTCACCTCTCCTCCCCACTCTTTCCCCAACCCAGGAGGGCCACCAAGACCTCCTCTGGTTTACTGGGACACCACCTGTATTTCACTCATATCCCAATGCAAGAGACATGTCCTGTCAATCTTGTAAGTTGTCTTGGGATGGAAAATTGTTTCACTCAGTACTTTTATGTGTGAAGCCTGGGGTCTGCCACTTGAGAATCTATTTTGAGGTATCATTTAAAGTTGTATGTAGAATTTGGGAGAGCTTGGGGGAAGTCCCTGCCTTTTCTCTGCCATCTTGGCTCCTCCCCCATCACAGCTTTTCTAAAGCAAAATCCATACTAACATCAAGCTAATAAAATAGAATTCTTTCTAAAGTATGTATTTGTGATAGATGCCAATTCTTGCTACGTTGGAAGTCTCAGGGATATTTATATATGCAAAAGTAAATCCCTAATTCTAGCCCTCAACACAGAGCTACTGTAAGTAATCTTATTCCAACAGTTCATTATTAGGTGTTCAGAGATACAGTACTGAGAAAAGATAATCGTAGTCAAAAAGTTTTCTTCAATTCTAGTGTAATTAATTAATCTGTACATTACTTAGCCATAAATCACACAAACAAGTAAACAAAAAAATGCCTTGGAGCAGAGATTTTGTATATTTTATTCCCAAAAAGTCTCTCAAGCCATCATTCTGAGGTCTGCTAACTCCTATTTTAATCACAAGTCTAATATGGGTGATTATCTGGATTCCTACAAAAAATTTAGATGCCACAAATCTGAAGGGAAGGGAAGGATCTCTAAAGGAAGAGATAATACCAAGAAGTGACAGGTGACTAAGGAAGGCAGGTAAACAACAAAATGCATAACAGTCTAGTCCTACAGCCTGATATACCTGAATGGCCCTTCACTGCATTAGAGTGCAAAATCGGTATTCATAATGATGGGCTGGTCATCAAGTGATGGTTAAATCATGCCAGGAAGACTTTAAGATAACAAGAAATGTGTAGCATATTTTGCAGAGAATTAAGTTTCTCTGCTTAATAAGGTAAGTTTTAGTTATCTGTAGGGAATAATTTATTCTGAGAAAAAGTTAAGTAAGAAAAATATTACAATATTTAGAATAATTCCATGGATCTTTTATCTCATTCATTTGGGTACTCCCTCAATGCAGATGACAACTCATTTGTACCTTTTCATTCAGTCCCATCAACCATGTTCTCCTTGATGTCACTGAATGAGTATCAGTGGAGCACTTAGGGTCAACCCCTTTTAAATATTTCCCTTCACAGTGGAGGTAAGATCTTACAAAAATGGGAATTTAATAGTATAGATCACAACCCACCAATGCTTTCTTATGCTTTATGAGTCTCATTCATTCATGTCCTCCCTAAAATCTTCCATAAAGAATCTATCAAATATGTATTAAGAGGCATCTAAGAGGCACAATGGATAGAATACCATACCTGGAATCAGAAAGATTCATCTTCCAGAATTCAAATTTGGCCTCAGACACTTACTAGTTATGTGAACTTGGGCAAGTCATTTTACCCTGTTTGTCTCAGTTCCTACAAAATGAACTAGAGCTAGAGAAGGAAATGGCAAACCACTCCAGTACATATGCCCAAAAAAACCCCAAATGGGGTCATAAAGGAATTAGACATGACTGAAATAACTGAATGACAAGAAAGTCTTTTAACATTCTATATGCACCAAATGAGAAAAATAAGTAGGTCATCTGAAGGTTAGTGTATAAAAAATTAAAATCCATTTTTACAGTGTGTGACAGTAGGAGCAGCTAAGAAACCATCAGCTTAAGTAATCGACAGTAACTAATTGATACTCTACTACTGAGCTATGCTGTCAATGTTAATATTTAATTATGTTAATAACAATATGTTATTATTTTTCAATATTAGTTCTTTAATAAATTTGGGGGAAATCTTAATTTTAACAATTTTTTAATATTGTGTTATAATTTATCATAAAAAACACAAGAGAAATCAAAGACATCATTGTCATTATAGATGCCTTATTGAAAAGATTCATAAGGACAAAGATGCTCTGTGGGAGAAATGATAGCATTAAGTTACTACCTATATATCAGCAAAACTCTAAGAGAAATTCTGCATTTTACATGGTTATGATTCTGACACTTTGGTATCTTTAACAGTCACTTCACTAGACAACAGATATGAATTACTGACCAGTTTTAATGTTTTATAAGAAAAGTTAATACCTTCAACACCAAACCAGCTTCTTTGTTCTCAGTTGTGTATGGAGGTTTCCAAAGTTGAATTTTGTCTTCCCTTAAGAAGTGGGTCAGTTTTGCTTGTAGATATTTCTTTTGTGCCATCCTTTAAAAATATATATATATAAGAACATTTTAAAGTATAAATAGAACTTACACATTATGGTGGTAGTATTCTTTTTTGTGCTAGAATAATCAGTTACCCACCCTCAGTTAATAAAAATTAAGAAGTATTATTTCAGCTTCTTTCCTTTACAAACTTTTTTATTAGAGCTGCTAACAAGTGTTAAGATTTGTAGGTCTGAGTTTTGTCTCCTTTAGATTCCCTTGCTCATCCACACTAAATTTTTCTGTTTTCTATTTTTTTAATCCATCATTATATGACTCAAAGTATAGTAGAAAAAGAGATAAATTGCTTTAGAAAATCAAAGCAGTTTAAACTTCTTTCTTAAAACAGAAATTAATTTTTGTTAAAACACAAAAAATTATTTTCTATGTATGGTGCTATATCTTACATACTCCATTACTTATTTGTTGCTATTCTATTCTGTCAGTACACCTACTGTTTCACAAAGTAAAGCAGTATATTTTCAATTAATCTTTGTATCAAAGACATAGAAGACATTATTTTGCTGATATCGGTGAAGTTGTGGAAGAGAGGTGAAAATGCTGATAAAACAAGGACTAAGTACAGAAGCTCTGTCAAAGGTAAATTAGAAGCAATAAGAGATCATCTTGGTGCTCGGGTCAATCTTTTCTTTTATCTGTGTGGTCAACCTCTAACATAAGCAATGATTCCCAAGCCTTTTAAATTATGTGTTTTTTATCTATGCCATTCCAAAGACCCCACCCAACACTCCAAAGAGCTTTCTTTCATCCTATGAATATCCTGGGGATATCATTGTACAACTCAGGCTCTTTTCTCTCATTTTTCCCACATGATCAAATAAGTAGATGTGGCAGATATGCAACCTGTGGCAAAAAAAATGATGTATGGATGACAAGTTACCAGCCTATACATGATCAAGACAAGTCTAACTAAGGTACAAAGTGAGGATTAAGATTATACCACTGGGTTAGGAAACTTTTTTTCTATCTAAATTTTTAAATCTAAAATTAGATTTAAATTAAAGTTAAATTTAACTTTTAATTTAAATTTTAAATTAAATTTAAACCATGGGGATACAAGAACAAAAGCAAAACAATTCATGCCCTCAAATACCTTTATAATACAGAGAGCAACATATATAGAGGAGTTGTGGCCAGGGAAGTGGTAGTCTCAAGTTATAAGTATGATAAACAGAAAAGATGTGGGAGAAAGAGAAAAGGATCGAGAATGGCTAAAAAGAAAAAGAGTGAGGAAAAAGAGAAAGTTAAAATAAAGAACTGGGGAGGGGAAACATCTGAAAGACAAGCTCAGTAAGTTCTAAATGATTAATAATCCTCAAATTCAAAATAGCTTTATTTAAAGCATTATCATCTTTTTCAATTGACTTTAAAAATACCAGTTAACTACTACTCACAGCTCTTTAACTGCTCCTTATATTTTAAGCCTTGTTTAGAAATTAAATGGCATTTTTCAGGCAGGCATCTGCCTGGAGCAAATTTCTGCCTAACCAAAAAAAAAAATTTTTTTTTAACTACTAAAAAACCTGATAATACTTTAACACCGTCTTCCCTGCTTCATGCTCCTGTTAATGCTCCCCCTTCTACCTCACAAGTTTCTAGCTTGTCCAGTTAAGTTGCAGTAAGAGAATTTACATATTTTATCAGTGACAGCACAGTCTGGATTGAAAGAGAAAATATTCCATGGGCTAGCAGCTGTAACTGCAACAATATTACCTAAAGTATATTAAATTAAACCAACTCATCCAAAAGTAACTCAACTCAGAAGGTTGCTATCCTCTGGTACAGATGGCACATTACCAATTAGACACATTTACTTAAAGGTACATTTTCTATAAGTTTTTACCAAATACCTAGTTAGATCCTAAGTTTCTCTAATCCTACGAAAGTCTTCATTTGACCTTACTAAGCAATCCAATTACAAATCCATCTTTTTCCTCCTCTTCACTTAAAGAAAAAAAAAATGTCTACACCTAATACCCCATTTGCTCATTACCCACATCTTCCCTTATATCTGGGCTTCCAACACCACCACTCTACTAAAATTGTTCTAAGGTTACCAGTGGCTTCCTAATCACCAAGTCTGGTGAAATTTCTTTCAATTATCATCCTCTTTGACCTCTGCAGATTTTGACAATGTTAGGAGTCCCCTTCCCTTACATAGTCTCTCTCTTCTACTGGTTACAATGGCTGCTTCTTCAGGTTGTTCTTTTGCCCTCTTTCCAAAATCTTCTAGTATATACTACAAGTTTTAGGGTTGGGCTCTCTTCTCTCTCTTAGCAACATATTTCATTCCGATTTCAAAGTACTTCCTTTATGCAACTGAATTCAAAACCTGTCACTAGTCCTGACCTCTGTTTTGAGGTCTGAAGTTAGATCTCTGGCTGCCTATATGACATCTCCATCCAAGTATTCTTCAAACACCTCAAACTTAACATGTTCAAAACTGAATTTAACTTTTCCCCTCAATTTGTTCCTCCTTCTGACTTCATTATCTCTCCTGTGGCACTGTTGAGGTTTGGGGTTTAGGGGTGATAGGGACCCCAAAACACAGACATCTAGGTCCTGTCAAATGAATTTGACTCAAGTCTTCTCTCAGCCAAACTAAAACAAAGTTTATTAAAGATTCACCATATTAGATAGACTCTTAAGGAGTCTAAGCATTTGTGATAATTGTGTTGACTGACAAGTAGGTCAGAACAATCTGACACAGACCAAGTTTGGCCCTTCATGGAGACAAGATGGATCTTATATACAGAAAGATTGTAGGAGGGATCTAGGGGTAGTCTTGTGAAGGGGTAAGAGTCTAAGGAGGATCTTGTTAGGACAGATATTAAACTCCATGAACCAAGAGAATTGGATTTTGATGGAATCAAGGGTGGGAAACAAAGGTAATAGATAATGGAGGGCTAGGCTAGGTTAATGGTAAAAGATTCAGTCATATGGGAAGATTCAAGGGGTTCCTAGAGTCTACACCCCATCAGCACCACCATTAGGTGAGTCTCACATTTTGGTAATCTTTTGTTAGCTTTGACTCTTCTCCCTCCCTTATCCTTCATATCTAATCAAGCATTTACCAAGTCCACTCCAGTTCAGACCGTATTACTACCTGTCTAAACCATCTCCTTAGGAGTCTTCCCAATCAGTATTCTCTCTACTTCATGCTGCTGACAGAATAATCTTTTCAACACATAAATCTGGTTATATCTTTCTTTGTTTCAAAATTCTTCAAGAATTCCTTATTAATTATCAAATAAAGGTCATTCTTATTTGCTTAGCATTCAAGGCTCTCCACAACAACTTGGTATCATCCCAGCTTTTTCTCATATTACCCAACTTCCATATACTCTACAACAGGGGTGGAGAACTTGCTCTATACTCTCTGTAAATCAGATAATCATTTAATCCTCCCAGCACTGAATTCTCATGCTTCTACTCAGGCTGTCTGCCCAAAATGCCCTCCCTTCTTTTACCTGTTGAATATCCATACATCCTTTAAAGCCCAAGTCGAATGCCTTGTAGAATGTTCTCTGATCTCCCTCCTTGCAAACAACTTTTCTTCTCTCCCCTCCCTACCTCACACAGCACTTTATCTTATGTCTCTTTTAACACATTTCTCAGATAATACTGGGTATTGTGTTCAACTGAAAATAGTAAGAAATAAATATTTCTCTAGTCTAAAAGAACTCTCTCCAGAGGTTTTTCCTAAAAATGTATAGAAAGTCAAGAATGAGCCTTAAGACAAATGCATTAAGGATGATAACCAAACTTAACTCTTACCTAACTAGGATCACTGCCTCACTTAGAGATTTAGGGACCCACAAAAGGGCAGTGTTCTCTTTTGCCTTCAAAGTTATGATACTTATCACAGGATAAAAACTCTTTTTAATCTGTAAGAGGAACGGCCAAGGTGGAGTGGTAGATAACCTGCAGTAGATATTGAGCTAGGTCCGAGGTTAGACTTGAGTTCCAATCCAGCCTCAGACACTTACTAGCTGGGTGACCCTGGACAAGTCATTGTTTTGCCTCAGTTTCTTCATCTGTAAGATGAGCTGGCGAAGGAAATTGAAAACCACTCCAATATCTTTGCCAAGAAAACCCCAAATGGGGGTCAGGAAGAGTCAAAGATGACTGAACAACAACAAGGAAGAAACTGAGCAGTGATTACTGCTTTGAATATTAACACAAAATTATAATTTAAGATATTACAACCTTTTCCTTGTTGAAGATTCCTTTAAATGGTACTGATGCACTCTGGAGTTACTGGGAACCCCAAAATGTCAAGGTACAGGATGGCATCAGCCTGGAATGAATTCACACATTCAAATCTTCTTCCATTCAAATGACAAGGTTTATTGCTGCCAGCCAATAGAATGGGACAGGAGGTGAGACTGATGTTTATAGACAAAAAAGACAGTGAAAGGATCTGAATGGGATTAAGGAATGGTGGGTATATGCAAGTAGTCTGAGGCAGGCCAAGAGTAACAGTGAAAGAAATGTCTAATAAGCGATCCAGGTGGGCTGGGGTGGTGGACCAGTTGCCTTGAGCAAAGCACCAGTGATCTGGGCTGTTGAAATATATGGGAAAATTCAGGGACTGGGTTGCCTTCAAAGATATGGTCTTTTCCTTTTAAGTGCCCAAGTCCCATAACCCCATCAGCACCTCAAATTGTCTTGGAATAAGAAGGCATGGGGAATGATTCCATTTTGGACATCTAAATTAGAAATGCCTTGAATATGAAATAACATTAAAGTAAGTAAAACTATTACTGGCAGTCTTATGCCTAAAATGCAGTGTACAGTATTAATATTTTAACAGTATTATAGTTAAGGTGATTTGGTCTTATCCATCTACTGGACCAGGTTCAACTTAGCAGAGCCTTGAACACTGAGAAAGTACATTCTATGAAGAAAGAACTGCAGAAAGAGCAAAGATACAGCAGTAGGGAAGGCCAAGTGACAAATAGTTAGATAAGCCTGGAAAGGTGAGTTAAGAGTCAGACTGTAGAAGGCTTTGAATGATAAGCTGAATTTACAATTTACTCAGGAGGTAACAAGAAGACATTGAAGGTTTCTGAGCAGAATGATGGTATCAGACCTGTGCACCATTTTACTAGTATCACAGAAGGTAGAGTTGAAAGGGAGCCTGGAATCATCTAATCTAACTAGATGAGGAAAATGTGGTTGAGAGAAGTTAAACAACAAAGTGAACAGCATATAGGTAGTAGAAGCTGCATAGGCAGCACTTGGACCCAGGTCCTCTGACTCTAAATCCTGTGTTTTTTTCCATTGTATCATGCTATTCTAGCCCTATGATTAAAATTACAACAGATTACTCTGGTCCTGATACAGATCTATGGAGCATATAACCCTTGGCTGGGATGTGTAGGAGGGATTTGAAGGGATCAGTGAGCAGACTCACTAAGGCTCTTAAGTAACTAGAAAGGGAGTTCCAAGGGGAGTTCCAAAAGGAATGGAAAGATTTGAGATATGGTTCTTACATTAAAACAAAGTTGCACTACACAATACAAAACTGAAAGTGAAATTTCTTTAAAGTGCCATTTTACAGCAGAAGATAAAGAACACTTTAGTTTTATTTTCACTTTTGCAACAAGCTGAAAAAACAGTTCAACCTTCCCAAATCTTCCTAACTATACATCTCCCAGAATGCTCAAACTTTCACTTTTTACGAAATGTAACAAAATCTTCTAGAGGAATGGGTTAAGTAGGAATCTGAAAACTGGAATTTAGGATTTTGAAAAGTGACACCTAGGTGGTAGTCAAGAGTCCAACAGAAACCACAGTAGACTACAGATAAACCCTAAAAGACACAACTAGTAATTGTCTTTGATTTTAATTACAATTTCAAGCTGTTGTGGTTTAAATTATAATTGGCTATGAGTTTATAAACAAAGGCTTAACTAAGTACCCATCCGGTCGGACATTTCGGGAAGAAGCTGTAGGGACACACCTGCCCCTCCACCCCCAGCCTCTCGCCTCCCCACCTGGGTCTCACGGTGCCCTTCAACAACAGGCCAGCGCCTCGGCCGCTCTCGCACCAGTGCCACTCACCCCACTTTGTCCTTACCCGGGGTGGAGTAGCCTTTTCTGGGTAACCAAGAAAAAAGGGCTGCACGTAGGGCTCGCTTCCCGTAATGACCACCCTCCTCTTCCGTGCGTGGAGATTTGGGGTAGGGGAAGAAAGGTTGACAGGTCTGGTTCGCCAGACAAGTGCCAGGATGAATGGAAAAAGATGGACTCACCTCCTCGCAGGCCGGATCAAGGAAGGAGGGGAGTAGAGGAGGAAGACCCGAACTGCACTGCACTGCACTGCCCTGCCCGGCCCGGCCCGGCCCGGCCCGGCCCCGCCCCGCCCCGCCTCGCCTCCCGCGGAATTCCCCCGGAGTTACCTTCTCATCCCCAGCGCTGGCCCCGGAGCCCCTCACACATCCACTCCCCCGGAGCTCCCCGGGGGGCAAAGAAAGCCCAGACGCCCCGCCGTCCCGGGAGACTCCCAGGAGGGCGGGGCGTGCCCACGGGGCGCGGCCGACGCCGACCCCGAGGGAGGCTGGGCTGACGGGAGGCAGAGAAGCAGGCGGGCCGGCGTCCGCCCCTCAGCCCCACTAGCACTGCCCAGCCCAGCCCAGGCTGGGCCGAAGCCTCACTCACCTGAGCTGCGCTACAGGCAGAGTTCGCCAGCGTTCCGGGAAGTCCCCGGATGGAGCGGGTCGCTGTTTGTTTTCGTTCCGGGTGAAACCGGCTCCTCCTCTTTCTCCTCTCCCCCGCCCCCCATGTCGTCTCTCCGCACTAAGCCTCGTGCTGGTGTCCAGCTGGGAGGGGGTAGGAGCGGAAGAGGAGGGGGAGGAGCCTAGATCCGGCCTAGGCCTCAGGGTCTGGCGGTGGATGTCACGTGGCTGCCTGCGCCGGCGCGCCTTCTCTCGTTACCTCACTCGTGGCCTACGAGCCAACAGACGCCTCGAGGACCCCGAGTGGGGAGGTGGGCTATAGCGGCCCCGGAGGGTTCTGTTTCTACACCCCTCTTCCTTGTTCTGGAGGCCACCAGTTGTTATGGATCCCCGGGTCACTTCTTGGAGCCTCAGTTTCCTCATCTGTAAAATGAGCTCCAGATCCCATGATTGTGGCCTAGGCTCAAGTGTACCTTCTTCAAAGGCCCCACTTAGTATGGAAGCTCATTGAGGGCAGGTGCGGGTTTTGCCTTTGTGAGGCCTATGGTGGCACAGTGTAGAGAACTCCAGGGCTGCACTCAAGAAGTCCTGCGATGCAGCTTAATGCATAAGCTGTGTGACCCTGGGCAAGTCACTTAACCTCAGTTTACCTCAGTTTACTCCCCCCTCAAAATGGCAATAACAGCCCCTACCTCTGAAGATTGTCATGAAGATAATATTTGTATTTTATGCCTATCCCTTTCCTCCACACCCTCATGGTGATACCTGGCACATAGGCACTTGGTACGTGTTTTGAGAGTTTTCCTGATGAAGTGGGTGATGTCCCCTTAAAGGCAGTGCTTCCCATCCAGGAGACTCTCTTCCCCCAGCTGGGGCCCCGATGAGCCACCTGCAATGGCAAGGATTATCTCCTGGCTAAAAACTGGTCAAAGACCATTCTGGTTTGTGGTTAGGAAAGTGGGAAAAGGAGATGGTGGGATATGATCCACTTTTCCTTCACCTTCAATTCAACAAACATTTAAGATGAATTTGCTACTTCTGTGAGTGTTAAGAATATGAGCCTTTTAGAATTTGGCTCCCTTAAAGCCCCAGCTAAGTGACAGCTATAGGAGGAAGCCTTTCCTGATTACCATGTTATTAGTGCTAGCCCTCTTCCAACAAATAACTTGGTTATTTCTTTCATACATATATATATATACATATATGTACATATATATACACACATACGTACACACACATACACTGATCTGTTAACATTGTAAAAACATATCAGCATCCCCAGTAGAATATAAACTTCCTGAGCTCATTTTTATTTTTTTAGTCCTCAGCTTAGTAAGAATGCTGGGTACCTAGTATTTTGGTGTTCATTGGTTTCAGTGGTGTCTGACTATCACCGCATTTGGGGTTTCTTTGGCAAAGATACTGGAGTGGTTTGCCATTTCCTCCTCCAACTCATTTTACAGATGAGGAAACTGAGGCAAACAAGGCTAAGTGACTTGTCCAAGGTCTCCTAGCTAGTAAGTATCTGAGAGAGATTTAAACTCGTGAATATAAGGCTTCCTGAGTTCAGGTCTGGCACTCTTATGTACTTAAACACTTAACTACCTTGGTACCTAATAAGTAGGTGCTTAAATGCTTTTGGGTAACAAAATAATATCCTGCATTCAAGAGGATTATATCCTACTAAAAGAGGTGGGAGTGGGGGCGTGGGGAATAATATGTACATAGAAGAATACAAACTATATTTGAAATAAGTACAATAGAAGAATCAAGAAAGATTTCTTTTTTAGAAAATATTTTCCCCCAATTATATGCTAAAATAAATTTTTAACATTTTTTTGGCAAAGTTTTGAGTTCCAAATTCCATCCTTCCCTTCCCTCTTCCCTGAGATGCTAAACAATCCAAAATAGTTTATACATATGCAATCATGTCAAACATTTCCATATTAGTCATTTTGTACAAGAAGACTCAAATTTTAAAAACAAATGAAGAAAGTGAAAAATAGCATGTTTCAGTCTATTCAAACAGTATCAGTTCTTTCTCTGGAAGCAGATAACATGTTCTATCATTAGTCTTTTGGTATTGTCTTGGATCATTGTATTGCGGAGAATAACCAAGCCATTTTCACAGTTCTTCATGGTACAATATTTCTCCTACTGTGTACAACTTTCTTCTGGTTTTGCTCACTTCCCTTTGAATCAGTTCATGCAAGTCTAAGAAAGTCTTCTTAGAGTGCCCTTGAGCTGAGTTTTGGAAGGAGACTGGAAAAGCAGAGGTGAGGAGATTAGTTTTCCAGGCTTGGGATGAATACCAGTTTAGCTGGAATGCATAGTGAATAAAGGAGTGTAATAAACTGGGGAAAATGGCTTGAAGCCAAATGGTTGGCTCCTTAGTTTAATGCCTTATCACTCAATTAATTTATTAAGACTTTATTTGTGCCTACCATAAGCCTTCTCACTATTCTCTAACAGTTCCAACCTCCTGAGACCTCTCTATATAATTTATATTCTACCTAAGAAAAGGATTTTCTACTGCTACATTCTGCACCTTCACCTATAGTACCATTTCATGGGCCAGAAGCTCACTAGGCTGATGCCACATCAGAGCAGTAGGAATCAAACTAAATCCCTCTTGTCATTCAAGACCTTCAAGACCCCCCTCTCTGTCACCTTCCCCTTACTGTTTTCATGCTTCCCCAATCTGTGACTCCTACTATACCAAGACAAATTTATCTGCACCCCAGTTTCTCTGTACTTTTCCCTTCCCCCAGCAGGAAGTGATTTCTCTGCTGTAACTTCTAATAACATTTTGTTTGAATCCGTCCTTTTTCACTTAACATAGTCTATTCTTTATTATACTTACTTGTACTTAAGGATCATGAGCATCTGGAGGGCAATCTGGAATTATGCCCAAAGGGCTATAAATAATTGCATACCTTTTGACCCACTAATACCACTTTTGGGGTTGTATCCCAAAGAGATCATAGAAGTGGGAAAAGGACCCATACGTACAAAAAAATTCATTGCAGCTCTCCTTGTGGTAGCAAAAAACTGGAAACTTAGGGGATGCCCATCAATTGGGGAATGGTTGAACAAGTTATGGTATATGAATATAATGGAATATTATTGTGCTATAAGAAAAGGGAAGGAGATGGACTTCATATTTATGTGGAGATGCTAAGTGAGAAGAGCAGAACCAGGAAAAATTTGTACACAGTCACAGATACATCATATGTGTGACAACCAACCTTGATAAACTGGACTCTTTTCAGCAATGCATAGTTAAAAGACAACTCTACAAGTCTCAGAATGGAAAGAGATACCTATACTCAGAGAAAGATCTAGAAAGACCAGAGTTTAAATGGAGACTGAAGTAACACATGATATTGTTCTTTTCCATGTTTGGTTTTGTTTCTTTTCTTTCTTTCTTTTCACATTATTCGCTCCATTGGTTACAACACTTCTGTACAACCAGACTATTGTACAATGTGAAAGTGTTTGCAGATCCCATACATGATTGTATGCCACCATGTGGGGTGGGGGTGGGGGAGTAGGAAGGGGAGAAAATATGACACTCAAGTGATTCTGTAAATGAATCTTGTAAACTAAAAGTAAATAAACAAGTCAATAAATTAAAAAAAAAAAAAAAGGATCATGTGCACAAAGGCACAATGGATAGAGTGCCAGGCCTGGAGTCAAGAAGACCTAAGTTCAAATCCAGCCTCAGAAACTTACTAGCTGCATGATCCTGGGCAAGTCACTTAATCTTCTTTGCCTAAATTTCCTCATCCATGAAATGAACTGGAGAAGGAAACAGCAAACCACTCCAGTACCTTTGCCAAGGAAACCCTTAATGGAATCTTGAAGAATCAGACATAACTGAAAATGACTGAGCATAGGATTTGAGCTATAAGAGATCTTTGAGCTCATTATCTAGTCTAGTTCATTCTACAGAAAGAATAAGTAACAAAGTAAAATCACCAAGGGTTTTAATAACAGGGTTGGAATTATATTCTAGTCTTCGGTTTCCAGATCCACTAATCTTTCTTTTATCTGCCCACCCTCCACCCATCTGATTTTAAAGACCTTGAAGGCAGGAACTACATCTTGTTTCAGCTTTGTAACTCCAGCGTCTTTCTCACACATAGGAGTAATGGAACTGAACGAAAGTGAATTATCTGCCTTTCCTGTGTCTGATATTACCATTCTGCACTACTAACAAATAATTATTGGGAACCTACTATGTATAAGGTATCATATTAAGTAAAGTATGGGACTCAGAAAAGTAGATCTTCTAATCCAGTTGGGGAGGTAGCCCCTATAGCAGCAAGTACCATCTAATTTCAGGGACCCTGTCTTGGGGGATCCAGGAATTTGAGTGGTATGAGTGTTTAAGGGGAATACATTCTAACCTATGATCAATGGATAGCGAGCTGTAAGGGGATTTAAGAGAACAGTTTTTAGTTAAACTTTCCTCCAACTCTAGCCCCCATTATACAGATGAAGAAACTGAGGCTCAAAGAAAGTAATTTGGGGATCATTATGGGGCAAGTATCAGTGTGTATTAAAGTCCTCTTAAACCCTAGTACTGTCTAGGTAACAAGAAAAAATAACTACAATGGAAAGCAATAAATGTTAAGTGTTATGATCCTTTGAAGAAAGATTCAGTTCAGGCTCAGACTATCAGGGAAGGTTTCACATAGAGAGCTGGGATTTGAACTGTACTTCGAAGGATATATTATGTGGTGTGTAGAGAAAGGGATGAAAAGCTAAATCTATTCTCTCTGCCTCTTCAGATTCATGCTCTCTGACCCAAACACTTCTAAAAAGTGTTTCTTACCAAAGATCTTGATTTTACCAATCCTATTATTGCCATGAGTGTCTCCAGGGGTTTTGGTCTAAGAACAGTGTACTTGTTCAACATTCCTTATATATCTAGCTTTGGAGAGAATCTAATGAATCTCCTGGGCTTTTGGGTGTTTTATACTTTTGTATGAGACGTTTGGATCTTATGCATTTTCTGTACTAAGTGAAAAAGAAATAGTCCCCTAAACAATGCCAATATTATACATCTACCCAGGAACAAGGAAGCTACACATAGGGAAAGCTATGAGCTATGCTGAATCTTTCTTTAGAAGATTTGCCCAGAGTAAAACTTCTAGGGTAAGGACAGAGACAGAGAGAAACTAACCACTTTAGGGGGTCCAGTATATAGGATTGGATCCAATTCTGTGACAGCACAGTCATTGAGAGAATGCTCTTTTATCTGGCATGATCAAGGATTGGGACTGATAAACTGAAAGTTACATGAGTGTGTTACTAATTTTAAAAGAATCAGAATATAACAGTACCTAAAATGACCAAACCGTACTAACCTTACTTTCATTTACTTTAGTAATCCAAAGGACACCAGAATTTTTCAGTGTCTCAGGGTCTTATATTTGTTTGTCTGGGTTGTTTTTTTTTCTTTAATTATTTTGCTTTGGTTTTAGTATGTTAATTTCTATTTTTGTGGGCTAGCCTTAGAGCCATTGTTTCTAAAGAAAAAAAAAACATTTCTTCCCTCAAATATGCCTGACTTAGAAATAAATCTTTGAACTACAACCAGTTTGTAAAGTAAGGAACTTTTTCTTATGATCATTATTTTGAATATCCATTCTCGTTGTATCCTGTCTATCAATTATGTTCTATTCTTCTGTAATAACTTTGATTTGTCCTTTTTTTTTCTATTCTCTCTTAGTATCTTGTTCTAGGCTCTCCTGGATTATTGTTTTGCCAACTAAACAATAGAAAACTATTATTTTCTAGCTGGTCGGGTTGCTCTCTGTGCCAACAGTCTTTCCACTCCCCTCCCCCAGTCCGCAATATCTTGGGCACACTGTCAACTTAATGTTCTTATAAGTGATTCTTAGAAGCTGAACAAGTAAAAGCAAGGTCCACACCACATCAGGACTTGGACCTATGATCTCATCAGCATAGGGAGTTCCCAGTGAGGAATTCCCCTTACCAATGCAAGCCAAAGCCTTTTCTACAACTTGTCTTAAAAAATGACTTAGAACATCAAGAGGTTGTCAGTCAGTGTTGTACAAACAGGATACATACATGATAAATTGTAAATAATCAACAGAGGGAAGTCAGTAATATTAAGAGGGAATCAGGAAAAATTTCTAGTAAAAGGCTAGATTTTAGCTGGGACTTGAAGGAAGCTAGGGAAACCAGGAAATGAAGATGAGAAAGAAGAGTATTCTAGGCATGGGAAACAACCAGTGAAAATCCCCAGAGTCTGGTGATGGAGTATCTCTTGTGAACAAGGAATAGCAAAGAGGCTGGTGTCATCAGACTACAGTTCGTGTGTGGGGTAGTAAGTTTTAAGAAGACTGGAAAGGTAGGAATGGGCCAGATTGTGAAGGGCTTTGAATGTCATAAGATTTTATATTTGATCCTGGAACTTAGGGAGCCACTGGAGCTTACTGAAAAGGGAGTGGGGTCTGGAGTTTGACACGGTCAGATAGCTGAGTGGAGAATGTCCTGGAATGGGGAGAGACTTGAGCCAATGAGATCAACCAGCAGGTTACTACCGTAGTCTAAGTATGAGATGATAGGGTCTTTCTCAAAGTGGGGGCAATATCAGAGAAGAGAAGGGGCACATATGGGAGATGTTAAGAAATTAAAATCTACAGCCTTTGGCCGCAAATTAGATACGAGGGGTAGTATGAAAGAGAATAAATAATTGAGGATGACACCTAGGTTGTGAACCTGGGTGACTTGGGGGTACTATCACCCTTACAACATCTCTTGAATATTCCCCCTTCTTTCCTCCCATATTGGTACCATGATGGTGTAGACCCTCTTCATCTCACCCTTGGATTATTGAAATAATTGCCACAAGTCTCTCCCTACTCCAATCCATCCTACTTTTAACTGCTAAAGTGATTTTCCTAAAGCAAAGGTCCATCTCTGTCATTCCCATCTTTAATAAACTCCAGTGCCTCCCTATCACCTCCAAGATCAATACAAAATCCTCTATTTGGTTTTCAAAGCCCTTCATAACCTAGATACCCCACCATAACCTTTCTGATCTTTATATCTTATACCCCTCTATATACTCTTTCTTCCAATGATACTGGCCTTCTTGCTGATCCAAGAAAAAAAAAACCCAAAACATTCTGTTTCCTAACTGGCATCTTCTCTGGTTGTCCCCCAGGCCAGGAATGCTCTCTCTCCTCTTTTCAGCCCCTAGTTTCCTGGCTTCCTTCAAGTCCCAACTAAATTCCCACCATCTACAGGAAGCCTCTCCCCATCCCTCTTAATTCTAGTGCTGCCTTCCCTCTGTGGGTTGTTTCCTGTTTATCCTGTATATAGCTTGTTTGTAAACTTTTTTTGCCTGTTGTCTTCCCCATTAGATTGTAAGCTCCTTGAGGGCAAGGACTATCTTTTGCCTCTCTTTAGCTACTCCATTCTGGGCCATTGCCAATCATCTTGACTTTTGTCCTGCTACTGGACTTTGCTTATTCAGAAAGAGAGAATGAGGCTGATGACTGTACAACTATGCCTCACTTAAATCCAATTCTCAAGCAAGTGAGGACCTCACCCATGATGTCATTTGTCCTCTTCAAAAGCAAAGAATGAACAACAGCAATATTCCCATGCTTAGCACATTGCCTGGCAAATAAGAAGGGCTTAATAAATCTTATTGATTGATTGGTACCCTCAACAGTAATAGGAAAGATAAGAAGAGGGTTGTGTTGACTCTCTTTTTTTTTTGGAGGGCAGTTGGGGTTAAGTGACTTGCCCAAGGTCGAACAGCTAGTTTTTGTGTTAAGCGTCTGAGGTCAGATTTGAACTCGGTCCCCGACTCCAGGGCCGGTGCTCTATTCACTGCGCCACCCAGCCGCCCTAGTTGTGTTGACTCTTACAACAGTGGGAAGTCAGTCAAACCTGAGGATCACCCGCTTCATGCACTGGACTTTTTTGTATCTGTCAACTAAAGCTTGAGCCTTAGTCCTCTAAACCAATTAAATCTTGTAGATAGTTCCTTGCCTTTTCTGGTAAAAACTAGCTTATATGGTAGAGATCTTCCAGTCTTCCTGCCATGAGTCCCAACCAGATTAACAGTCAATGTTGTTCCTACTATATAGCTATGTAGTTGGATAATGGTCCAAATTTGGAGGTGACAAATCAAAATCCAGATGGAGAGGAAATTGCATGTTGGCCCTCTTTTGCAGGATGAGAAAACTTGCCCAGCCTGCCCCAACTTGAGGGATATCACTGCCTGATCATGGGGAAGAGCTGAATCTAGAGGCTTCCCTGTTCCTACTTAACATACCAACAGTGAAAACATCCAGGGAACTAGGATCACTGCATTTGGGTTGGGTCTCAGGTCTGAGATTGGAATTAAAAGCCATTGGCATCTGAGTATACTAAAGGTATAGAACTCACAGTAGGCTGCTACTGAAGTCCTAGGACTATCCAGTCAATGACCAGGCCTGATATATAGTGTGCCAAGGTAATGTGTGAAGAAGTTACATATGTAGCCAGATGGTGCCCACTTGTGGTGGATATATATGTATTTTGTGTAACCCAAACATGGTATTGCACATTACATACAATTTCTATAGTTCATCTGCTACATGTCATATAATGTTTTTTACTATGTTCTTGAATGTTATCTCTGTGTTTGTTACATTGTATGATATTCTGATTTGTGTACCAGGTACTACAGACCTGCAAATGGCTAAGTGTCTGGGGTACTATGTATATTGCCTTACTATTTGAAAATTAATGGATATTTGATGTGTATTTGTAGATTGTAGCTGTGTACCTGATGTTATATACTACAGGAACTGAGCATTTTTATTAGAAAGAAAATGTAAAGGACACAAAACTCTTTGGTTTAACTAGCAGTCACTCAGAACAAAGATCACCAGCTCCAACCTCCTCCTCTCAGGTTTAACTAAGTGCCTTTTTGAGATTAATCAAAACTTCAAGGCCATTTGTTTGGTCGAGATATTGACTGCCAAAGACATAAGGAGAAAAGAAATTCAGTTACTGCTAACTCAACCCAGTAGGAGGATTTGAAAAGTTTTGAGGGAGGGTAAGGAGAAGACAACACGGTAAATCTTTTTACCCATCTTACTGGGCTACCTTTTTTGTTTTTTGACTTTCATGGTTATTTAACTTTTTACATAGTTATAGCAAATCTCCCTACCTGGCCTGAAAATGGAACTTCTTTGTACAGACCCTTTCCAAACCCCATCTTAAACAATGCCAGGTAGAGTGCCTTGTTCATGAGAGCTCAATACATTCTTATTGATTGAACGCCAGGCACCCAGGCCTTCTGGAGCTCAAGAAAAAAGTGGGCAGGATGGCAGTAATTCTAGGAATTTTAAAATAGAAAACTATGAAAATTCTAGCACTGGAAACAGCCACAATTGCCTGAATCAGCTCTCTATAATTATAGCATGTAATCACAGGCCGAAGCACAGCAATAGTGTTCTACATACAAAGATTGTTAAGACTTGATGGGAGTATAAATTATTACTCATTGCAAGGGGGAATTTCCAGTATTCAGTGCCCAGGTTATTAAGGAAAGGCAAAAGCATACATCTTGGCTATTTGCACAAAATACAGAGATCATAAGACAGTTATAACCTGAACTACTTTTATTTGATTAATATAACACCAAATGCAATAACCAATTTCTATTGAGCAGGAAAGAAGGGGAAAACATTAACTTCCCTCTTCTGACTACTTTACTGACTGCCATCTCTTTAGCTTCTCTATCTCTTGTCAATGTCCAATTTTAAAATTTTCTTCAGAAGTTTACATTAGTCAGTATTGTCATGTTTACTGCTTGATTAATCTTATTTTAAACTAAAGTTTGCCGTTTAGTTTGCATTTTCTGCCCCCTAATTCCCCTAGACCATGCCTCTGACGCAGCCTGGCTGATTTAATCACTGTTGGGAAGTGGTTTTGGAGCCCTTGCTTGACAGAATACTTTTTGCCTTGAATCCTCTCCTGCTTGCTTCTCATTGAAGACTTTTCCTTCCATCAAAGCACAGTTCAAATCTTACCTCTTTATGAATCCTTCTTGTACTATCTAAGGTAATCCACCAAATCCCTGTAGGCTCTCTCTACTTAATTCTTTGATGTCTCTTTAGAACTTAGCCTATGAGAAGTGTGTTATCTTTTTTGCAGATATGCCTGATCTCCCCAAGTAGATTATAAGAGATGACGTGTTTCACTTTTTAGCTCTAGTAACTAGGAGAGGGGATGTAGCTGGTTGGTGTTCAATGCATGTTAGGTATAATTTAATTTAATGATTATTCAGTATATAGTAGCCTGAAAATGTTATAAGAAAGACAGACAAATTGGTTTATGAGAGTGGAAAGGCAACAGCTGTTAGCAGCAGTTCTGAGGAAGGCACTAACTTCTCTTCCATTCTGTTTAAATCCAGAAAATAAAAGCAGGGAAAAACGAGGCTTCTTGACTGGTATAATAGTATAGTCAGTTATACTGTTGGTTACAGAGCAGGTTGTCCTTGAAAGAGGTGTGAGCCAAGAGAGTGAAATCTGACAAGACAGTGAGGCTAGGGAAGTCTGGTGACTTCCCTGCTTGACTTCCCCTCTGTTTATTCCCTTGTGTTCTGTATATCTGTCCCCAGGGAAACAATACTCTCTGTGTTCTTCATTGTATCATAAGATCTAGACACTGGGTACAAAAAAACACTGAAAAGGTCGGGAGGACATGTCATAAGCAAGGTCAGTCACAGGTGTGACTTCCACATTTTCTGAGTCTTTCTTTAATCTCTGGGAGGCATGTCTGGGTCAAGGGTCATGTGACCCTAATGTAAAGGTAAACTTAATGAAGCCCAGGCATGCACACCTCCCCTGATGAAGCCCGGAAGGTGTCTGACTAGGGAAGTCTGAGGCCTGTGTTTGAGGAGAGTCCCTCCCCTCAAGAAAGCTGCACAACAGCACCAGCTGTCAAAACATCCAGACAAGAGAGGAAAGTCACTCTGATCTGGAAGGGGAACCAGCTGTAGCCACACAGCTGCAACAGGTGGTGAATCAGCTGATGCTCCTCAATCCTTTGTGAATGGGTGGAAGTCAATAAGTTTAGTGGCAGGCAAGAAGTAACCTTGATCTGGATTGCCCAGCAGGTTACTATTATATTAAATACAGGGCATGCCACAGTCTTGAGGAATGCATGATTATGGGAACTGTAACATTAGGAGACTGCCCCCTATTGTGCTACATTTTTATGAATCACTGTAGTTTCTTTAGCACTTACTCAGTTGGTTTGGGATCCAGGGAAATGAACTGTGTGTCTCAAAGAGAACAGAAATTCCACAAATAGATACCTGAAATTCCCTATTTATGGACAGTAGAAGGAACCTAACTCAGGCTCATACACAATGATTCCACAAACTCTAGCATAGGTATTCTTAACCTGGGAACAAATTTCAGCAAGTCTGGGGACTTGAATAGGAAAAAAAATTATACCTTTATTATAGTATAACTATTTCCTTTGCTATCCTGTGCATTTTATTTTATGCTTTTTAAAGCAATATTCTCAGAAGATATCCATAAACTTCACCAGACTTCCAAAGAACTCCACCATATAATAACAATTAAGAACCTCTGCTTTCAGGCCATTTAAATCTTTCTCAGTTTTTGTCTTCTTTTCTCTTTCTTCCTCCTCGTCTTCCTGTGTGGCAAATAAAGAGAGCCTGGGGCCTATAACACAGCCCAATCTCTTCCCCACCCCCCATCCCCCAAACATACATTTTCATTCCCCGTTGTCCTATAACTGCTGGGGCTGAAATTCTAACCTTAGCTCACATTGAATCTTCTCAGCCTCACCCAACTCATGGCCTGTCAATCTTATGAACATCAGTTGTAAGAACACTTCTCAGCTATTGGCTGCAACAGTCTGGTTCTTCTGCCTCCCACACACAGCTGTTTCTTTCCCCCTTTTCCATTGTGCTTAGATTCTTCTAGTTATCAGTTTTGAAAGACATGCTTTCACTCTTGGCCACTGGGTCTGAGATAGCATCTCCGAAGTATCCCTTATATATCTCCTCTCCTCTCCTACTTCTATATGACAACCATGGGAAAAAAAAAACCCTCTCATAAACCGAACTACACTCTCAAATCTAATCAGTATGAGTACATGGAAAGAGCACTGGACTTTAAGACCTTGGTTCCAATCATTACTCTGTCACTAAACTAGCACAATGTCCTTGGGAAAATAAATCATTTTACTTAGGTCTTAGTTATCTAATCTTCAAAGGAGGAGATTGAATACTATTGTCTTTTTAAAATCAAATGTCTTTTTTTTAAATGAAATTCTATCCCTCACACCTTTTCTCCCTTCTCTTTTCCCCTATTGAGAAAGCAAGAAGAACAAAACCCCTATTATTATCATGTACAGCTAAGTAAAACTAATTTCTGCTACATTAGTCACTTCCAAAGGAAAAAAAAACACAGCCACAACAGTCTGTATTCAGAGCCCTATAAAGAGAATAGACATTTCATCATGAGTCCTCTCTAATTATGGTTGGTCATTGCATTGGTCAGAATTCTTGATTCTTTCAAAGTTATTGGTCTTTACAATGTTGTTATTATTGTTTAAATTGTTTTGCTTCTGCTCACTTCATCCTGCATCATAAACTATATATAGTCAATCCTCAGCTTCCATGGGAACAGTGTTATAACAGCCCAAAGTAAAAAGACTCACATGTTGACACATTGAACCTATGGGAAATAAAAGGTTAGGTTCCCTAGACCTAGACCCCAAACTGTAATCTTTCACTAGAAATTGCTGAAAATACACTTTTCTGCATATAATTCTTTATAACAAAACATTAATTCTGATGATATACATTTTTCCTAACATAGTAACCATGAAATCACCCATAAAATTCAACGGAGAGAGGCAACTCCAGATTGGATGGGAAACAGTAGGACCTGCAATGTCAGAAGAACCCTGAGGTAAAAAAAGGGAAAAGGGCAACCTGCCATCTCTAATCTCCCTTTTGACTTGGTGGTTAAACTGTGCCCAGAGGAAAAGCATATGCCTCAGGGAGAATGTGAGCTCCCAACTTCCCTGCTGAATGGCTAGGCTATAGTCATGGGGGGGGAGGGAAGAGTGTGAGGGGGGCAGCCTGGACAATTACTGGACTGGTTGGTCAGAGGGTAGAGGTGGCTACCATCTCATTTACCCACATTCTAGGCTGCTTTTCCATTTTTTCAATTTCCTCCCCATGCACTTGAGAAATTACTTTAGCACCATCTGTAGTAGATTCACCAGCACTTATGAATACTTTCCTCCTTTCTTCAAATATAAACTTGTTTGCATCCTGCTTCTCATTTTTTTCTCTACTGTGCATAGCCAGGAATATGGGTTGCCAGCTCAAAAGTGAAAGTGAAAGTTGCTAATAAAATCTCTTTAATACTTGGAGTTGTAAAAGTTAAAGACAGCAGAGTTGAAGATTCACTGTATTTCTTAACCATATTTAGGTGGTGCAGGGGAGTTACAACAAAACTTTGGTAGCACAGGAGAGGAAGACATCAAGGAAGAAATTCTGACTAGGGAGATCAGGGAAAGCTTCCCAGAGGAGGTGCCATTTGATCTTGGTCTTTAAAGATGGATGGGATTCTGAAAACAGAAGGCAAAAAGAAGGAACTGTTTGAGCAAAGGAGGAAGTGTTCACAAGATGGCAAACTGGTCAGTTTGGCTGGAATGTAAAAGGGTAAAGGGACATAGACTGGAAAGTGTGGTTGAAGCCAGAACACAGATAGCATTAAATGCCAGTTTAACAAATGTGAACTATATTCTTTAGAAAACTAGGTGGTGCAGTTATAGAATGCTGGGCTTAGAGTCAGGAAGATCTGAATTCAGATCCAGTCTCAGAAATTATTGTGTGACCTTGGATAAGTCATGTAACCTCGATTGCCTCAGTATCCTCAGCTATATAATGGGGATAATAATAGCATCTACCTACCAAGATTGTTGTGAGAATCAAGTGAAACTATAATTGTAAAAGACACAGCACAATGCCTAGCATAGAGTAAGCTGTTATTAGTTATTATTATGACTTAAGGTCCTTTCAAAGTCTGACATTTTAGGCTCCATAACCGAGTCTCTTCAGTTGCCCAATCTTTTTTTCTTATCAGAATATCAGGGACCATTCTAATCACATATCTTGTAATGTAACTGCAAATGTATTTTCTGTACTTTCCAAGCACAATTGATTTTTCTAATGTGCATGTCTTCAAGTTAGTTTAAAGAAAAGTCAAACTAACGTAAAATTTCTCAAACTGGATTGCATAGTTGAATCTAAGGGACTCAGAACCCTGTAATGTTAAGGGTTTTAAGATCTTCTCTGCCCATTAATGGGCCTCATGTGCAACCTATTAAGGGAAACTTACTTAGGGGAGGCTTGCTTGCAGGAGGGCTTTCACACCTTTTGCTAATTTCTAA
>CM053597.1:73633030-73660044 GCA_028646575.1 Pseudocheirus occidentalis
GTATGGGAGTGGGGGAGGGCAGCCAACTGCAGTCCAGACATGGATAATGGTAAGCACAGAGAGGGTGGGAAACAGGTGTTGTCTGCAGAGGTCAGAGTGCTGCTAAGGCAGGAATAGGGAGTTAATGGGAGAGGAAAAGGAAGAGATGGCAAGGGATGAGGAATATTGCAGTGATGCAAGAGCACAGCCCTGGGGTCCAGTCCTGGGTGGCTGGTCAGGGCAGCAGATGGTTTAGTCTCCAGACCAAGGTCCTGTCCCAAACCTGTGGTGGCCAGCTCACACATTGTGGGTCCTCTTGGTGAGCTGGGGCTCCTCGTCCACCAGCTTGGACTTAAGGTGTTCCTTGTAGGCTAAGATGTCACCAGACCATTTGGTGATTGTCTGCTTCTCACAGACCCAGATCTCCTGGGCAACCTGAAAGAAGAACCATAATCCTCAATTTTCTTTACATCCAGTCCAGAAGAGTAGGATTGGTTCTGTTCTAAGGGATGGCCAACAAGATATCCCCAAGCCCAATTCACTGCTCTGTGGACCGAACATGGGGTCCTAGGTTCAAGCTTCAGTTTTGCCACGTACTTATCAATTGTGTAAACCATGGGCAAGTCACTTAACTTCTCTAGGCCTGTTCCTTTGTCCATAAAATGAGGATGGAGATGACCTCTGAGGTCTTCCAGAGCTAAATGTATCATCTATGACCCTCCTCCAGTAACTCAGTTCAGCATCTCATAGGCCCTTCCCAAGTGCAAGCACTCCTCTCCCTCCCCCCAAAGACCAAATGCCTCTAAGAAGATAAGAGTTTCTCCTCATAAAAGTGGTCAGACCAGGCATCCTAGATTGTTGGGGGGGTTGTTTTCCAAGAAAGGCAGACAGCTTTTCAACTGAAGGTCTTTCAGGAATGACCCCAGAACTGCTAGAATGCTTTCATTCAGAGGTCTTTCTGCTCCTACCTGCTGGATGAGCCGGAAGTCGTGGCTTACTAGCATCATGCCACCCTCAAACTCGTTGATGGCATCAGCCAAAGCATCTATGGTCTCAATGTCTAAATGGTTGGTAGGCTCGTCCAGGAAGAGCATGTGGGGGTTCTGCCAAGCCAGCCAAGCCAGACACACTCGACACTTCTGCCCATCTGAAAGATTCCGGATTGGGCTCACCTGTGTGGGATCACAACCTTCTGACTTTGGGGCAACACTCTGCAGTCACACACCACACTGTCAGTCAAGGTTAACACACAAGTTTCCTGACACATAGCTAAAAACGTTTCTGGAGTCAGGAACCCAGGACAAACCTCTCTTTAATACCCTAGCTATAGGCTCAAAGCACTAAGCTTTCAATCCTGGATCTGAACCCAGGAGTCTGATTCCTGGGCTCTGTCTCCAGGCCTACACTCTCTTTTTCTTCCATGACACAGCTCTGTGTTATGGGAGACAACTATGAATATCTGGGTCTCTTGCTGCTCTTGTTTTTCCATCAGGGCACTACCCTGAGGGCACAAAACACAAGGTGCAGAGAATGAAGGTTCCCACCCCTTCCCACCATACATCTCATTACAGAACTCTTAACCAGGACGGAAAAAATCAAGATCTTAAAATGAGATGAAACATCTCAGAGATGGTTATGATGTTCTTTCCCTCTCTCATATCTGGGGAAGGAGAGAGAAGGGGAGGATGACAATTTAATAGCTAGCATTTATAAAATGTCTTGTTTTTAAAAGAATTTCACCAAGAATGTGAGGAGCTGGGAGAACTATAGGGTTCAGGACATGATGTCCATCATCCATCTGGCTTGGGATCATCTCTGGTTTGTGGAGTACCATCCTTGCTCACCTGCTGCTTCCCAGTCAGGCCATATCGACCAATGATCTTCCTCATTTCCTCTTTCTCTTTGATCTCCGGGTAACACTTCAGCATATATTCTAAGGGGGACAGATCTAAGTCCAGCTGCTCTTGTAAATGCTACATGTAGAAAACAGCAACAAGCCCAGGGTTAATAACCCCTCTCTGAGTAGAATCCTAGAAGTGACAGCCACTCGGTCCCAGCCCTTGCTGGCCTTGACCCGAGGCTTCTAGCTTGAGGGATGGCAAATTCAGTGCTGTCACCTACATCTTTTTTTTTTTTTTTTTTTTTTTTTGCTTTTTGGAGGGCAGTTGGGGTTAAGTAACTTGCCCAAGGTCACACGGCTAGTTTTTTGTTTTTTTTTTTGTGTTAAGTGTCTGAGGCCGGATTTGAACTCAGGTACTCCTAACTCCAGGGCCGGTGCTCTATTCACTGCGCCACCTAGCCACGCCCACTTATATCTTTATGGCATCTAGAGACAAAGGAATAGACTAGATAAGCTGTACCCATCCCTTACTGGAGAGTCAAACAAAGGTCCTTTGTACCTTAGGCAGCTGGTAAACAGAGCACTGGGCTTGGAGTCAGGAAGACCCAAGTTCAAATCCAGTCTCAGATACAGACTAGCTAGGTGCCCCCAGACAAGTCTTTAAATGATATTTTACTTCTAAGACAAGTCTTTAAATGATATTTTACTTCTATTTATCTCATTTTCCTCAAATATAAAATAATGATAATAACAGCCCCCATGTCACAGGGTTAAGGATTAAATGAGATAATCTTCATTTCTCAGCACAATGCCTAGCAGGCACTGCATAAAAGCTTATTCCCTCCCCTGTATACCTGATGGTAACGGCCGATCTTGACATGAGAGTGTTTTCGAATCATTCCATCTGTGGGCAGCAGCTGAAAGAACACCACAACCATAGAACACATAAAACTTTCCCCACCAAGGGACACGGGGACGGACACACACACACACAGACACACACATACACAAAATCTCTCCACCTCCCCCCCTTCAACCACACAGCTAAATATAAACACATTTTGTATCCTGGCCACCCTAAACGGGTTTAGGAAAAGATCATAAACTCCATCCCCCTATCTGAAGGAGCACTTGTGGGGAAGGCCGCCAGAGCAAATAAAGCCTCTCCTCCTTCTCCCAAGTGGACACATATGCAGTCTGACCCTCCTGATTCTACCTCTCCTGTTAGCAGCTTCAGCAGGGTTGACTTTCCAGCTCCATTGGGCCCCACTAGAGCTACACGTGTATCCAGGTCAATTCCAAACTCCAGGTTGTTATAGATGCAGGGCTGTTGTTTGGGTAAAGGAAACAAGACACATCACTGCCCTGTGCCAGTCTCCTCTCTAACCTCCACTCCCAAGAGAAGGAAGACCACAGATGACAGAGACCACTGTACCTTACCCAGCCCCTTCCCAACTGTCAGATCTTGAATTCCCCCACTCTCCAAGGTGGTATGAATGGTGACCACTTGGAAGGATCAGCCTCAGCCTCTCAGCCTATCTGGAACTCATCCTTCAGTCCTGGCACCATCCCTCCACCTCCTCCTCTTCTCTATGCGGCCCTTTAACCTATCCCCATCCAGTCTGAACTTACCCCATCGTCTGTGTACTTGAAGCTCACATTTTGCACCATGATAACAGGTGGAGGAATCTTCCCACATGGCGGGAAATAAAATGAAAGTGTCTGAAGAATAGAAGCATAGAATGTTCACTAGGGTCTAAACCCCCTTCCCACCTGCTTCCCACCAGCAACACATGGTCATAACACGGTTGGCTCCCTTGGCCTCTACCTTATCGCTAACAACCCTCTCTGTCAGCCCTGACGCCATCATCTTCTGAAGTGTCTTCTCTTTGCTCTGGGCCTGCCGGGCCAGCTTGGCACTGCCATGACCGAATCGAGCAATGTAGTTCTGAAACAGACCAGGGTAATCAGGGTAAGGGTTCACGATTTCTTCTTCCCCCATACTCGAGCTTCTAAAAGCAGTTTTCCCACTGCCTTGCTTCAGGCTTGACTCCACAGCCTTTTTACCTTCATGTGAGCAATCTGATCCTGTTCCCAGTGGAAACGCTTCATCTGATTTTCTTCCAGTTCCAAACGTGTCTTCACATACTGGTCATAATTACCCTGCATGAATGAATTGGATAAAGTAGGCGGCTGTATTCATTCAGGTAGGTCAGGGGTTAGAGGAAGGACTATTCTTCCTCTAGCTCGGCAAGATTACACAGCAGGCAAAGAGAAGCTAAATGGTTCAGTGGATAGTGCACTGGGCCTGGAGTCAGACTTATTTAGTTCAAATCTGGTCTCAGGCACTCAACTTACTAGCTGTGTAACCGTGGCCAAGTCACTTAATCCTATTTGCCTCAGTTTCCTCATCTAGAAATTGGGTAAGGAAATAGCAAACCACTCCAGTATTTTTGCCAAGAAAAGCCCAAATGGGGTCATAAAGAGTTAGCCACAACTAAAAAATGACTATATGACAAAAAAGA
The DNA here is from genome assembly GCA_028646575.1 of Pseudocheirus occidentalis. Classification (NCBI taxonomy): domain Eukaryota; kingdom Metazoa; phylum Chordata; class Mammalia; order Diprotodontia; family Pseudocheiridae; genus Pseudocheirus; species Pseudocheirus occidentalis. The sequence continues at coordinate 73,637,375 of CM053597.1, forward strand.
AGGGGATCTATTCAAGGTCAAACCTTCAGGTTTGGGAATCTACAGACATGTGAGTTGCTGAGCGGACATATAAAGAACATGGCAATTGCTGTGTAGGGGCATTAAAGAACTCAGCAGTCACCCAGAGAACAGCAATAGTCCTTCCCATCACCTAGCCAAGAGCACAGCATGGCCAATTAAGGAGTGATTCCCCCCATCATGGACATGAGTAACAGCCTTTAAAAATGGGCCGCCAAGGTTCTCATCTCTATTCTTTTGTTCTGATGGGGAGGATTAGGATGCAGACCTCCTTGCCCTATACTTTCTGGCAAAGAAGGAGTGAAAAATTTGAAGAGTTTTAAAAAATATATCTTGAACTGAGAACTCTATCTGTTATAAGGATAGCTCATTAGGAAGGGGAAAGAAGAGGTACATTAGAAAATGAAGGTAATGTAAAAATAAAAGCAAAAACAAAGCTCTATAATATGCAGGGTTGCAGGAGCCCACTCACTGTATAATACTTGAGTTTCCGGTTGTGCATGTGGATGATATTAGTACAAACACCATTCAGGAAGTCCTGGGAATGGGAGACGAGGACCAGAATTCGCTTGAAGCTGAAAAAGCAAACAACTCATGAAGGAGGCCAAATTTTCTAATTTTCTTAAAAACCAGGCAGATGGAGGGTGGCAGTAACCACAGAAGCAAAAGGGAAGACAGTCAGGTTGGATATGTATGCATACTATACACAAATAAAATGTGGAAGTGGCTATAGACAGACAGCTTGCCTAGGCTGGGAAGAAAGCAGCACAGATGAAAAAACACAGAAGTCTGTAGTTTTGGGTGGTCTGGGAAAAAAGTATAGAAAACACTGCCCAAAGTCATTCCCAAACATAGTGCAGGACCCAAGTCAATCAGGGATTTCTTTAGGTCTCACCCAGGTTCTTCCTTATCCCCTTTACTAGACTTCCAAGTTGAATCTTGTTTATACAGAAGCTCCTCATGGGGCTGCTCTTAATTTGCTATAGGGGTTGCTTCTGACTTTGGCCCTAGCCAGGTTCTTAACCTGGGCACAATAAATTTATCTTTCTAACATTTCTGTACCTATATTTGAATTGACTTGATCCTATATATTTTATTTTATGCATGTACAATCATTATACTGAGAAGGGATTGATAGGCTCTATCAATCTACTAATGGGTTCATGGCACAACAGAGGTTAAGAATCCCTGCCCGATCCAGGCCTAATATCCTCCTCTACCACAACTTCTCCTACATATGCACACACTCTTACGTCTTCAGTTCTTCTTCTAACCAAACGCAGGCATCCAGGTCCAGGTGGTTGGTGGGCTCATCTAACAGCAGCATGAAGGGCCGGATAAAAAGGGCTCTGGTGGGAAAGGGAAGAGGAACAAAAGAGATGCTTATTAAAGTTTGTGCTCGGATGGAACCTCTACACACACAGATACACAGAGACTCTCTCTCTCTGGATCAGGCCCTGAGGAATCTAAGAGGTAATCTGTGGCTCCCCAACTTTAGAGGGAAGGATAGAACTTGGAGATGTGAAAAAGAATGACAGAAATAATTACAAGGCTGGAATCGAAGACTTTTAAGCAAAGGGATTATTTAGCCTGAAGAGGAGAAGAGACTACAGAAGACCTAATAAAGATGCTGCCATTTCTTTTATAAGTCTCCACCTACACAAGAGACCCAGGAAACAAACTGGAATAGCCACAAGCATCTAGATGAGACATAAAAGCAAGAACTACCTGATGATTGGGTTGTCAGACCCAGAAACAAGGGAGAACATGGAACATGCTCTTTCCTGGAATGATTACTCCTCTGAAGAGGAGAGACCCAACTAAAGTGGGTGAAGGACAGCTCTGCCTAGAGGCAGGGAGATGGATTTTAGTGTTCCTTCCACCTAAGGTGGCAGGCAGTCTTTCTAAAGCTCTTCTTTAAATACTCATTCCCCTAAAGGAGGAAAGTGAAACCAAGAGCCCAGGGAAGGAGCAGAGAGGGAAGGTGACTTGGTGAATGTGCCCAGGAAATGCCTGAAGCCTCCAACCTAGAGCAGCCAGAAGATTAAGTATTAGGAGGGTAGAATGAAATGAGAGGGTAAGTGCCTAAGCTGTTAAACATCTTCATCAATTCTTTAGTACAGATTACTAAGAATCAGACACAAGACAGAGAAGTGGCAGTGGAACTGGAAGGTACTGCCAGAGAAGGAAGGAAAGAAGCCTTCTTCACAATTTTGTCCTGTTTAGATGTGTTACCCACACAACTCTCCTAAGCAGCTGGGGTATAGCTTGAAGCCACTAGAGACACATGATGACCAGCCTCAAGGAAGTTAGGCTGGACTGAGGTGGGGAGGAGCCCACCTGGCAAGAGCGACTCTCATCCTCCAGCCACCACTGAAGTCCTTGAGTTTCTTCTGTTGCATGGCAGGTGTGAAGCCCAAACCATGTAGAATCCGAGAGGCCCTCATCTCTGCCTTGTCGGCATCCAGCTCCTCTAATCGTTCATATAACTCCATCAGCTTCTCACATTCAGCTGCAAAGGGGCAGGGAGAGGACAACATGTAACTCTAAGGACCTTGGTGCCTCGAGTCAAATCTCACCACCCACCCATGGACACCCTCTCCATACCATCCTCATGGGCAAGCCGCTCAGCCTCTCTCTCCAGCATGGCCCGCTCTGTGTCCACCTCCATCACACACTGCAGTGGGGTCTTGTCACTGGGGGGCATCTCCCTAGTCAGGTGGTAGATATCAATATGCTCTGGAATAGGTACTTCCCGCTTACCAATGGCAGACAGCAGCATGGATTTTCCTGAAGATGAAGGAGAAATTTAGGGAAAGGGTGAGGAGGCAATAGGGAATAGAATGTGGAAAACAGAAGAGGATGAATGAGCACGGGCATGACCTGCACAATCTGGTTCCAGCTTTCTCTCACATAACTTCCCTCCATAAATGCTTCATCCCATGGAGACTGGTTTTACGTGTCCCCTCCTACCTTGAGTTTGTAAACACTGCCTCCACCCTTTTATTTGCTGCCTAGCTCACTCCAATCCATCTTAAAGGACCTTAATCACCCTCCCAGAAAGCCAGAATGAAACTTCCCCTGGCCACCTTATCCTAGGGTTTTCTCTCTCATCTACCAGCACTAGCTGTACTACACACTATATACCACTCTCCTGCCTTGTATAGTTCAGCTCCTTTTCCTTTTCCTGCTTACTGGGAGGGCCCTGAAGGCAGAAACAATGGCTTAATAATCTTTGCCTCCTCCATGGTGCCTGGCATCCTGGCTTGGCACACAGTAGATATCCTATAAATACTGCTGGTTGCCAAAGCTATCAACCAGACATCTCTGACCATTCCAGTGCCTCACCAATTCCATTCAGCCCAATGAGGCCATAGCGACGTCCTGAGTTCAGCTCTAGCTTTGTGTCGCTGAGTAATTCCTGACCATGGAAAGTGAGGGAGAGGTTAATGATGTGAACATCAGTGCTGTTGGGGTGAGAGGCCAAGACTCCAGTGACAGCTCGGGCAGCAGCTTTCTTCATTTCAAAGTCTTCCAGCTCCTTGGTCAGCAAATCCACTTCTAAAGACAGCAAGGGAAAAGGCAAGGGATGGGCTTAATCAATAGGCACAATTGCTCACAAAGACTAGAACCCAACGCATGTCCTGAGACCTTACAATATTTAATAGTGATTAAAAACAATCTGCTAGATTAGTACTGACCCTCCAGGGCTGGCACATCACATAAACCTAGCATCTGGGCACACTGCTCTTAAGAACATTCTAGTTGGGGCAGCTAGGTGGTGCAGTGAATAGAGTGCCAGCCCTGGAGTCAGGAGGACCTGAGTTCAAATCTGGCCTCAGACACTTAACACTTACTAGCCGTGTGATCTTGGGCAAGTCACTTAACCCCAATTGTCCTGTCTTTCCCATTCAAATAGACACCCCCCCCAAACCCCATTCTACTTACATTATGTCTAATTTCTCTGCCTTTTGTCACGGAGAGGGATAAAACCTCATCTCACTGTACCATGAGCTCACCCCTGCATTTATTTCACTGTAACTGGTATAATTATTTTTTTTATACATGTTAAAAAGTTCCTTAACTAGACTGTAAACTCCTTGAGGGAAGGGTTGATATGCTTTATCTGCCCTTCAGGACATGGTTGGCTCACCTCATAAACTAAAGGAGGCTGTGTTTCCAGGAAGCCACACTGCCCAGAAGGGGCTAATCATAAGGCACTATGGTCCCCACCAACAGGGCATGAAAGGAGCGTGTCATTCCTGGTGCCATCACTACCCTGCTGAGGAGGAAATAACTATATTTAACTTCTACAGAAAGAGCCAGGTTCAACAACTGGGCCCACATCCATCACCAGATGGTAGATCATTTCTTGTGAATCATATAGTTACTGCTCCCTTACATTATCTGAGCCAAAACTACCTCCAAAGATGGTCCCTGAGACAGTGACAGGGTTATGAGCAGCCTACTCACCCATTTCATTTTTAAAATCATTATTCTGAAGGGCGGAGAGGTGAGAAGCTATTTGAGATTTTCTTGAATAAAATGAAATGGGGATGGCAAAAAAACGGATGGGGAAGTTTGGAAGACACAACATAGTGGAAAGAAAACTAGCTTTGGAGTCCAGACCCGGGAACTAGTGCCATCTTTTTACTAACTAGCTGGGTGACCTCAGCCAAGTCAGTTTACCTTTGGGTATTCCTGTTTCTTTACAGTCATAGAATGTTAAGAATTAGAAGGCATTTTAGTGATTATGGGAACCTGAGGCCTCCAAGGCACATGTGGCCCTCTGGTCCTCAAGTGCGGCCCTATGTCGGAATCCAAACTCCACTGAACAAATTCCCTTAATAAAAAGATTTGTTCTGTAAAACGTGGACTCAGGCAAAAGTGGAAGGCCATAGTGGCCTTGAGGCTGCAAGTATTCTAATCCATGCTTTTAGGCTACAGATGAGGAAATGGGTCCCTAAAGGTAAAGTGCCTTGCTCCAACTCACATAACCAGGTCACACAAAGATGACCTGGATACCAGTCCAGTGTTTTACCCCCTAATCACACTGCTACTTTGATGAGGGATAACCAGTGCCTGCCTCATTTAGTTTGGGGTTCACTGTTTCTTTACAGGATCAAATAAAAGAATGGATACAAAAGTGCTTTGAAAGTAGAAAAATGCTTTACATTATGACCAATGTGAAAATAAGTTTAATATGAATGCATAAGTAGAGCCTATATCAGATTGCACACCATCTTGGGGAAGGGAGAGAAAATTTGAAACTAAAATTTTATGGAAGTCAATGTTGAAAACTAAAACTAAATTAATTTTTTAAAAAAAGAAAGTATAAAAACGATATAAATGTGAAGATGAGTCCTAGAGGATGACTAATAAGTTTAGAAACAGGGTGGGGGCTGAGCTGGAAAAAAAGTGCTCCAAAAGCACAGTTAGTAAGGACAATAGAAATGGTCTGGCCGTAGAAGAAGAGGCCCTAGAGGGGCAAGGTAAAGTTCAATGAAGGTGTGGAGAAAAGTCAGAGGAAACATGAGGGACTGCTACGATGAAAAGTCTGTCATATAATTAAAACACTGAATTTCAAAGGAGAGATTTAGGTTCAAATTCTACCTCTAAACTTATTATCTCTATGACCATGAGCAGGTTAATTCACATTGCTGAGCATTTTTCTCCACCAGACTGGAAAAATAACACCACCTACAGCATGAAGCCCCACAGGGTTGTTGTATACATTAAACAAAAATTTATTTTAAAAGTGCTTTGTAATAAACCTCAAGTGTTACATAAGTGTCATCTACTATTACCATCCAGATCGCTGTTAATTCAGAGACAGAATAATGCTGATAACAGCATCAGACCAAATGGATGACATTTAAACCACAGCATTGTAGATGAGCCAGGAGGTGACAAAGCCAGTGAGAAAGAAGCCTACAGTCATCGAAGAATGAGGCAGCACTAACAAAAAGCCTAAACTGAGAATGCAAGCTATTGAGATAGATGAAGGAATGGAAGTAGGCCACTCGTTCATTCTCAAAGCCCCAAGCTGGCAACCTTTGCAGTTATTGTGTGCTCTGGAAAGAAAAGAAGCTATCCAATGGTGGGGAATGGTGATGGAAGTTGAAATAGGAAGGAAGAGAATGGTCGGCTTAGATGGATTAGACCTATGGATCCAAAAGGCTATTTGGGGACAGGTGTGATTGTTGTTCAGCCTTCATTTTCACAGGACCAATGACATTATGGGGGGGATGGCTTACACATGAATCAGATTTAAGAAAATGATCAAAGCCCCTTTGAGAGCTGCTCCCCAGCTCCTGTGGCTCCTCCTCCAGGACCACTTGCTCTACCTCTTTTTCACTACCATGAACCCATGATCCCTAGGTCATACCTCTGGTTCAGGGTCAGACCATCTGCCTAAAGGTTTTCAACCAACATTACCCAGCCTTCCGGCTTTCATCCTTTCCCTCACTATTCCCAAACACATACATACCCTCTCTGTTCTAGCCAAGCGAATTTCCTCACTGGCCCCTGAATAAATTACATTCATTCCTACCTAAACTTTAGTTCAGGCTATTTCCCACAGAGAATACTGTGACCCTGCAGAATCTTACAAATCAAGAAATAACAAATAACTCTCTTTGAAGGTTTTATTGGTTTTCCATGCTCTGCTTCCTGGGGAAGATTGCCTGGCAGAGGTAGACTGGCAAGGCTCAAGTTTGGTGATATGTAGCACAAAGTCATTCCTAATACCATGCGGACCTTAAGAGAAGAGTCAGTCTTCAGTAGCCTGACAGGTGGACCACAAAGGCTCTGAAAGAAGTGGTAACTTTGACACGTAGAAATAAGGGAAGTTCCAGGAAACTTAGAAAGAAGCCTAGCTCAAGCCTAGCTAAAGTAATGGGAAGAATGATAGCCTTAGAAGAAAGAAACCTGTGTTTGAATTCCATCTTAGATACTTACTAGTTGTCTGACCAAATTTAGAGGCTCACTCTCCTCATCTGCAAAGTGGGAATAGTACTTGTTCTACATATACATCATGGGGTTGTGAGAAAAGTGCTTTCCAAACACAAAAGCACTAAATACATATGAACTTTTATCATCCCACAGCAACTTGAGGTGAAGCAATGAGAACCCTAGATTCCACTATCTTAGAGCCTAGGACTGATGACAAAATGTTTGCCTCCTTAGAGAAAGCTGGGAGCTGGGGAAGAAATCTTTGGTCTAAGAGTGGAAGTAAGAGTTTTCAAACTTTCTAATTCATTCAATGTGTATCCACTGCTTTAAAAATCTTATCAATCCAAGATCATGGTTCCACTTTACCTAGGAGAGGGTTTCATCTTCCTTTGTTTCAAATGATACATCTTACTTTGGCCACTCTCATTTCTTCATCTTCCCCACTTGCCCTCTGACCTAGTGAAGAAAAATGTTCTGCCCCTTGGTCTGTGATGACCTTTTTATTTTGGGTCAAAGACTGTTTTATTATTAGAAGTATAAAGTACTAGAATATTGTAAAAATTCTCCTGTGGGAGTCTAAAAAGGGACCACTCTCCCATGAGAAATGAGAACCAAACCGAAAATGACTAATCTTTTTTGAGACCGTACCAAAAAGTGCGTAGACCTTGCAGGTTAGGTATGAGTCTTACCTGAGCATCAAACGGACCAAGGTTAAGGTCCAATGGCTGCCAAAATTTAGTGGGAACTTTCAGAAAGGAGGCCAGTTTTGATATCAGAAAAGAGAAGTGGTCTATCTTGAACACCGAGAGGGCTATATTGAAGGCTAGCTTCCAGTCTCTAAAAGGGAACAATTATTTAGAGCCAAATGGACTACATCTAGGTTAGGCTAAGACGCTAATTAGAAGTTGGAGAGCTGAGATTCGCTTGGAAAGAATCAGCCTTATCTATGCTTTGGATACTGACCTAGATGGTCAGAAAAAGGGTTGCATAGAAATGAAAATGACCATCTTGAGCTCTGTGATTGTCATTTTCTTTCCTTTACCGGTTTTTTAAACCTCAGAGTTGTCTCGACTGAATTAAAGAGTTGTCTAACATCTTAAAGAAGGAAGGACAAGTTGCCAGGGTTGGGTTGGTGGTAATATTTCAAAATAAAATGCTCCTTTGGGACACTGGTTTGGAAATTCAGCAGTAAAAGTCATTCTCTTTCATCAACATTTCACCACACAGTCTGATATCTTACTAGTTTTCTCCCAATCAATGTCCCAGGCATGGAGTAATCCCCTAGTTCTTATTTTCCTTCCTCAGTCTCTCCTTTCTCTGAATGCTTTTTGTCTGGCACCATTTGTTTTCATCTTCCTTAAATAGTTATTGTGCAAAGTACTTTCATAGGTAGAAAAGTTACAAAAAGGTAAAAGTGGAACAAAGGCAAAAAGAAGAAACTCTTTATCTGGTTCTTATCTTCAAGGAATTTAAAAGAAAAACAAAAGACAGCATTTGCTAAGCATCAAGTGATAAATACAGTAATAAGCACTTTACAGGAATTTAGGGAGGACAAAGATTACTGTGGGCTAGTATAGTTGAAAAAGAGTTCACAAAGGAGAAGGTATTTAGAATCTGACTGTGAAAGAACAGTACTCAGATAACTGGAAAGGGAAGGGATGGTTACTTCAGGCAATAGAGAATGAGAAGGCATGAGGAATAACAAAAATATTTTAGATTGTTTGCAAGAGAAGCTCCATATAATGAATAAATGAATTCTTTTTGGGGTGGGGGGAGCAGGTAGAAGGTGGGAAGGACCTGTAATTTCACTGGTATAGGAAATTCCTGATGAGAACCTTGCTATGATGCAGGAAAGCAATCATTCTGCAATTTACAGTCTTAGAGCTGGCCTGAAGCATGGATTAAGAGGTTAAGTGACTTATCCTGAGTCATACAACTACCATATGTCTGAGATGGGACTTAAAACAGATTTTTTTCCCACTACTGAGGCAGGCTCTCTGTTGTAGCCAGTGCCCCTCAAGTAAATAAATAACAAACTAAATGAATATCAGGGTAAGGAATTACTTATCACATTTTCCCTTTTGTGTGTTTCATCTCCTCAACCTCCTTAGAAGGCTAGAGGGAGAATGAGGATCTTACTCTATCAATATTTCTCAAAGAAATATGGTTTGGTGCCTTGTTAAGTAGCATATACTTAATTAACATTTCCAACAAAATAACACAAAGATAGTAGTCTCTTTTTAGGGGTCAAATATAAGCATCTTTTCCTATATGGTCAACAGTTCTTGAAGGGTTCCAAATAGATGCGGTTAATTATTATCCACTGTGAAAATTAGACGCTGAGAAAGAAAAATATCCAGACCCCAGGATGAACATACCACCTCCACACAGGCATCAGATACCCAACAGAGTCTGTGGGCTCAAGTCACAGACCCCAAATGGGGCCAAACATCCATGGCACAAGACAGGTTCTCTGTCCTTTTCTGCACTTGAATCATGACGCAAACAAAAGTTACATTCTGAGAACTCTTAATCTGGGAACTCCACGCCAACTCAAAATTATCAGAGAACTCCCATACAAGATACTTCAACCTTACCTAAGGTTTCTTTGCCATTGGCTTCCTCATTTTTGTCTTCTACCACCTGTGGCTCAGTGACAGCATCACCATTTTCTTCATGCCCCTTTCTGGGTCGCTGCCTGGCTTTGGCGGCTTCCTTCTTCTTGGCTGCCTTCTTCTTGGCCAGATCAGAGGGCATGGTGATGAGCCACAGGTGTTACAGTTCTTTCCGCTTAATCTGAAATGAGAAAGGTAATCTCCATACCGAAGAACACGCCACCACTGTGTCTTACACACCCCAGACATTTTCCTGACTCAGCCCCATCATCTCCTCTTGAACCCCCACTAACAGATCACAGACCAGCACTAGATCTGGAGTCTGAGGAATCAGTCAGAATCTTAGTAGTGCCAGGCAAGTCACTGAACCTCTCTGAGCCTCAAGTTTCTTTGTCTATAAAACGCCTGTGGATCAAATAACCTCTAAAGTCCTTTCCAGCTATAAATCCACGTTCCTATGGCCCAGCTTTGCCTCCTAAAAGAATTTCTCCTTACCCTACACTTCAGATTACATCCTATACCTCTCCATTCTGCCTACTTCTCATTCCTTTCCTTTCTTAGGTCCCCAACCTCCCCTACCCTTTCACAAGTTCCCTCCTGACTCTTCTGTGCCCCCATCCCCAGTCCCTTAAACTTCACCTTTTAAATACTTTGTCATTTCGTCCTTTCCTCTCCAGCCATCCTTGCCTGTTCTTTCTTCTTTCCTTCCTCTACCCCTTCTTCTAGTCACTGTTTTATGTAGCCTCCCCTCTTCCTGCACCCTGCTTTTCCCATCTCTTCCCGATTCCACTCCCTTCACTCCTTCACACTACTCTCTCCCCCCCACTCTTCACTTCCCCTCTTTTCATTCACTCTCGATCCTTCACCCATGCCTCTCCCCCCTTCTTCATTTTTCACTCTACTCTCTTCCCCCTCGGCACCTCCCCCACCCTTACTATCTATTGCTCTCTTCTTTCCGCACTCTTCACGCTGTTCTCTTTCCAACTCTCCCCCAGTCTCCTCTCTTCCCCCTACCGTACCCCTCTTTCCCCACTCTCCTCATTCGCTCTCCGCTTTCCCCCCTCCCCCAACTCGATCTCTCCCTCCGGCTGGTCTCTTTCCTTTCCTTCCAACCCTCCCCTCTCGTCTTCTCCCTCTCCGCCTACTCTTTACCATCTCCTAAACCTCCCTTCCCCCCCTCCCCCAACTCTTCTTCCCCAACTCCCCTCTCTACTCTCTTCCTCGCACCCTTCCCCCCCGCCCCGGCCCGATTCTCTTCCCTCACCAACCGTCCCTCACCACAAATCCTCTTTCCCCAGATATCCTCTCCATCCCCGGGGTCTCCCCGCTCCCTCCATCCCCTGCCTTCCCTTCAGACCCGGTTCGACTCTCCCGCTCTCACCGGCCGGTACCCCCTCCCCCAGCTCACCGGGCCTCGCCGCTCGGCCTCAGTCGCAACAGAGCAGCTTCAGCTACTCCGCGTGCGGCCGGCTCGCCAGCCAATCACAGCACCCGCCTGCTCCCGGCGCGCCTCCGCACAGCCACCTGGGAAATGTCGTCTTCCCGGCGCGGCCGACTAAGGTTAGGGCCTTGCACGCGAACTACCGCAGTTCCCAGACGCCTCAGCGCTGTCGTGATGACGTCATCGAATAGGGAGGCGCAGTCTTTGCTGGGAATTGTAGTCCACCGTGCCCTACGCTCGTGAGCAGATATTAAGTCTAAGGAACTGCAAATCCCAGTAGAATGTGCGTATAGGTGGGTATTATCTTCAAGTCCTCCCCCACGTACCTCAGTTCTTTTTCGCGAGATGCTGGGAAAACGAGTTTCCGGGGGGGGGGGGCCAACAGGAAAGGCTGCCGATCTCCAACTACATTTCCCAGTATTCACCACTCTGTGCGAGCTGAGAGGACACCAAGTGGGGGGGGAGGGGAGGGAAGGGGAGCGGAGCGCCTGCGTCGCGGAGCAAAGAGAAGAACCGAGCGAGCAATTGAAGGAGTAGTTCAGGTGTTAAAACAATCTAGGAGGTTTAGTCTAGGGCGTCCCCAGGCTAGCCCTCCTCTCTTAAAAAAGCTTTACTTCGGCTTTTCTGTCCTTTATGAAGCCAAGCTTCTCGGAACAGTTTTCAGCACCGCCCTGCCTCCACTTCCTTCCTGCCCATCTATCACCTCTTTGCATTGAGACTTCGCTCCCTCCGCGGTATGGCGTGGGGGGGGACAGGGACGGGGATGGGAGTTGGGGTGGGGGGGGTCCTCTGCGAGGACGGCCACCTGCTTCACCAAATCCCAGGGCCTCTTCCTCCAGCCCTCATCCCCCTCCTCTCTGAGGCTGTGAGTTTGGCTCCAGGCGCCCCTCTCTCCTGGTTCTCCCTTTCTGTCTCCGTGGGCTCTTAAGCCTTTTCTGAGCCCCTTTAATGTGGGTGGTCCCCACATTTCTGCCCTTGGCCCTGGCTTTCCACTCTGTACTCCCCCCTTTCCTCATTTCCTCCTCTTCCCTTTCCCCCGTCCCTTCCCCCTCCTCGAACTCCTCTTTCTCAGCTGTTCACCGCCGGTCTTCAGTGTTTAAAATCCTTCCCTCTCCTATCCTCAATTATTTACTAAATCCCATCATTCGACCTTCACAAAATCTTTCCCATCCATTGTCCTGTTCCTGCTGCCACCATCCTACTCCAAGTCCTTTGGTCCATCCACCTGGATTATCAAGCTGCTTCCAAATAGGCGTTCCCACCTCCGCCCTGCCCCCACCCCATCCTCCATCAACTTTTCCTGCCACTAAAAAATAAGTGTTGCCCGATGTGTGCATCTGGTGATGTCGCTCCTCCCTGCTGAAAACCCTTCAGTGGCTGATGACCTCCCGAAACTCGCCAGGCTAGCGTTCAAGGCCTTCCATAGCGATACACTCACACCTCCCCCAGTTCCGGAGCACTCACCTCCTGGCTCTCCCTGGGACAACATGTTCTCTCTCAGCTTTGGGCATCTTCATTGTCTCTCCTCCATTATGGGCACTCCCCTTTCTCATCTTCGTCTGACTTCGTGCCCAGCTAGAATCCTACGCTTTCCTGAGCCCTCTGAATCCTAGTACCTTCCCTCTGTTGGTCATCTCGGATTTTGAGCACTTCTGTTGTAAAAGCTCTGGGAGCCCTTTCCAGGGCCGTGCATCCACCTTTGGTGTCTGCTCCTCACTCAGTTCTCACCAGTGGCTCCCAGAAGCTGTAGCATGTGCAGGAGATGAGTTAAATCAGGCAAAGAGTAAACAGGCCTGGCACTGTTGCTGAGTTAGAGAAATATCTACGTGAAGACTTCCCCCAGCAGAATGGGCAGATGAGAACAGTGTGTTCCAATGGCCAGGACAGTAGCTGAAGTAGGTGCTGTGGAGCACTTAGAATTTGGACAGACATCAAAGATGCCAAGATCTTCCACTGCATCCACCAAACCCTGGAGTTTTCCTTTGCCCCTGGCCTTTTTACACTGGAAGCATATTCTGCCCTGGTGGCCCTTTCCTCTGATAGTTCCTGTTCTGTTTCAAGGAAAGTGCCCAGGCCAGTAATATTTTCATTCCTCCCAAGGATACCTTCTGCCTCCTCCTTCCTTTTCCAATTTGATTTATGTTGTCTTCCTCTTCCCCCATTAGAATGTAACCTTCTAGGAGCTGCTAGGTGGTGCAGTGAGTAGAGCACTGGCCCTGGAGTTAGGAGCACCTGAGTTCAAATCCAGCCTCAGACACTTGACACACTTACTAGCCTTGTGACTTTGGGCAGGTCACAATCCCCATTGCCCTCCAAAAAGCAAAAAAAAAAAAAAAAAAACTTCTTGAGGACAGGGACAGCCTTTTTTTATATCTACCTATATGACCTAATTTTCAGACACTTTTCTTACATGTCATCAGTATTTTACCAGAAGCAGTCTACTTATATCTATCTCTAGTACTTAACACAGTGCCTAGAATATAGTGAAATGCTTAATGAAAACTTGGTGAGTTGACTACACTAGGCTCTGTCCTAAAGTGGAATTGACTGCCTCTGGAGAGAGTGGGTTCTTCCTAATTCGAGGTTTTCAGCAAAGACTAGATGTCCATTTTTATGAATAAAGGTTGGAGATCTCTGAGGTCCCTTCCAACTCTGAGATGGCTTCCATATTTCTGCACATTACCATAATTTTCCCCATGACCCCATTATCCAGGCTCAGAATCATTTTTGACTAGCAAGATTTTAGAAAGGGAGAAGTCAGTAAATACTTAATTTCTCTGTACCATTTCCACTACTACCACTCTAACTGACGAAGTCGCTAACCTCCCCATTACTTTCATATTGGATTATTGCAATTGCCTAATTGTTCTCCCTTTCTCCCTGCCTCCAGTCTTTCCATCTTCTATTCTGCATTCCACCAGAAGCTCATTCTTTCTACAATATATCATTTCCCTCCTCAAAAACCTTAAATGGCATTGTACTGTTGACAAGATTAAATCCCAAACCTGTGCCTCATAGAGTTGTGAGAATTGAAGTGAAAAAAAAATGATATGTCACTGTTAAAGTTCCACATGAATGAGTTTTTCTCATTAGCCTGGCATTTAGGCCTTCCAACATCCAGCCTAAATTAAGTTAAAGTGGGCAAACATTTAGGCACTCTGCTGTTGTGGTTGCTGAGGACAGAAAGATAAACAGTTTCCACCTTCAAGGAACTCATTTTGTTGGACCTACTTTATCAAATTTATAGCCTCGCTCAAGTCCCTGCTGGCCTTGTGACCTTTCTATCTGAACTCTTATTCCTTTGGTCATTTGACAGTCAGTTATTAAACTCTGGGCAGAGTATTGGGGGAGAAGGAAGGACAATTGAAGCATGTTTCCTAACTTCCTTGAGCCTACAATCTAACAGAAAGAATATGGCATATAAACTGGTGTGCATGGCTATGCTATCCCCATATGTTTATAATACAGAGTGGAAAATCATGAGACCATAAGAGACCTACAACATGCAAAGACCAGGGAACAAGTATTATCAGTTCCTCTAGTATGTTTCGTCTATTGTGCTCATTTGACCCTTGGTCTATGCCATTTTATATTATGACTTACCTTTTATGTGTATGCCCTACTAAGTTTTCCCCCGTGTTGAGCACAATACACTACATGTAGAAGACATCCAATAAATGTTTTGTGATGATAGTAGTACAAGCAAGTCATTGTCTTCAGTGGTTTCCAAGGTAGGGACTACAACTTCATGAGGGGCTGTGGCACAACCCCAAAAAGTGTGTGATCAACCAATCAGAGCACTCTCCTCATGGTAGACAAAATGTCTATATAGCTATACTTCCCCTGACACTCCTTACTCTGTCCCCTTCCACTGTGTAAGCTCCCAACCTACCCCATTCTGTATTAGGCATCACCCTTTATTAGGGCAGTTATAACCTAATCAGGAAGTGGGGACCCACAGGAGAAATTGTGTTCTCTCCTATCCCCAGCATTCCCATCCCTTGCCTTACAGATGATCTAATAAGCTATTACAAGCATCCCTCAGAATGCAGCTCTGCACTCACAGGTAGTAACCAGTAAGTAAAAACCCCACAGCCTCTCTTCTGTTTTGGATGAACAGAATGAGTACAGAGGATGAGCAGGCATGGTTTCAATCTGTATTATCTCCCCCACCCTCCAAAAAACTATCCCTCTTACAAATCTACCAATTTTTTTTTCAGGTTTCCAGGTTTGAAATGTTAACTTCTCATTTTCACTTACCCACTTACCCAGTTGCCAAGTCTTGTCAGTTCTTTCTCTACACTACGACCACCTTCTATCCATTCACACAGCTACCACTCTAGTAAGATACTCCTTATCTATCACTTGGACTGTTAAGATGGCATCTTTTTTAAAAAAAAAATTAGTTATTTATTTTTAGTTGACAACATTCAGTTCCATAATTCCTTGAGTTTCAAATTTTCTCCCCCTTCTTCTCCTCCCCCCCAAAATGGCCTTTTAATTGATTTCAGTTTCTCAAGCCTTCCTCCACTCTTTTCTCATCTGCTGAAGTGATTTTCCAAAAGGTCAGGTCAATTGAGAGGATACCCATTAGTTGGGGAACGGCTGAACAAGTTGTGGTGTATGAATGTAATGGAAAACTATTGTGCTATAAAAAATGATGAGCAAGCAGACTTCAGAAAAACCTGGAAAGACTTGAATAAACTGATGCTGAGTGAAGTGAGCAGAACCAGAAGAACATTGTACACAGTAACAGCAACATTGTGTGATGACTAACTTTGGTAGACTTATCTCCTCTTAGCAATGCAAGGGTTCAAGACAACTCTAAAGGGCTCGTGATGGAAAATGCTGTTCACATTCAGAAAAAGAAGTATGGAGTCTGAATGCAAATTGAAGCATGTTATTTTTTCTCTCTTTTTTGTTTCTTTTTTCTTATGGTTTCTCCCATTGGTTCTAATTCTTTACAACATGATTAAGGTAAAAATATGTTCAATATCAACATATATGTAGATCCTATATCAAGTTACATGCCATCTTGGGGTGGGGGGAAGGGAGAGATAGGGAGAAAATTTGGAATTCAAAATCTTATGGAAGTGAATGTTAACTAAAAATAAATTTTTAGAAAAGGTCAGGTCAAACCACATCGTTCCCCTTTGTAATAAATTCCAATGCCTCCCCTGTTGCCTCAAGGATCAAATATAAAATCCTCTATTTGGCATTTATGATTCTCTTCAACATAATGCCATTCTATCTTACCAGGCTTATTTTATATTATTCCAATTCTCCCACTTTATGACAATTTTTTTTAGTCAGCCAAACACCTTCTTGCTAGTAGTTCCTCACATTCCAATGAAGACACAACTAAAATATCTAAACATGAATAAGAAAAGAGGGTACATTATTGCAGACTCTCAGATTGCTCTGCAGAAGCAACCTCTTCATGTCGAAATTACTTCTGGTAAAATACTGATGACATGTAAAGAAAGTGCCTTGGAGAACTAGGTGATATACATAGACATTCTGGAATTGGTTCTGCTAGCCAATCACATGAAATGATATGGAAGCACATGGATTGGTTTCAAAGATGTATAAAAATCTTGTTGGCATCAGACACTACCTCTTTTTACCTCAATTGCTCTCAAGTGATCTTGGTGACTTTTGCTTATGTTGTCTGGTAAGAGACCACACTGTAAGGGAAGAAGCCTCAGGGTCTTCTCTGAGGCCATGTGGTCCTCAGTCTTTGGCTTCTTCATTTGTTTTGTTTTTTGCTTTTCCAATCTAAGTGGAAGGACTTGAACCTCTTTGACCTTGTGAGTTTGAAAGCTACAGAGAAAATCTTTGCACTTGAAGTTCCAGAGTCTAGACTCTAGGATGTAACAGTTTATTCCCTGAGGAGCAAAGAATAACTTTCTGGACTCTAGTCCATCAGTGGCTGAGACAAGTACTTGTCCATCATTAATGTTGCCTTTGGAGGTAAGCTTAATGGGATAAATACTATGTAGGAACTGAGCTAAGTTTTGAGCCAATTCCCCAAAAGTTTGAAGTGGTATAAGAAAAAGTATGCCCCTGAGATAGTGGGGGAAATGTTTATACTTTGCTCTTGCTATATTTTAAAGTAAATATCCCTTTGAAAAAACTTCCCAATGTTGCATGGTTAAATGGAACTGGGACAATTGCTCACAGGTCCCTAACCATGGAGCAATACAGATAATGGAAGCCTAAGCCAATAATGGTAAAGAGACACCTAGGACTGCGTGGGGTACTCTAGAATTAGAGAAGGAGAAGTAGTCTGCCTACTCTGAGAGAGGACCAGAGTGTACACACGACAGCACATCATAATTCCTTTAACGGAATCACATAACGAGGAATAAGTTTAGGATGAAAGCTCTCTGTTGAAGTGATATGAGAGACAATTCTGCTCAAAGGGACAGAAATACAAGTTCTTGGTCTGAAGAGTTCACTCGGTTGCAGACCTCTGACTAGGCTGGGGTCTGATTTTGATAATCTCACCCAAGTATATCTGTAGACTCCAGTCTGGCTTTTGTATGTGTGACTGAGCAGGGCCTTCTTAGCTAGAACCTATCTTCATTGCCTGTAGACCTCTG
Source organism: Pseudocheirus occidentalis (assembly GCA_028646575.1). Lineage (NCBI taxonomy): Eukaryota > Metazoa > Chordata > Mammalia > Diprotodontia > Pseudocheiridae > Pseudocheirus > Pseudocheirus occidentalis. The sequence continues at coordinate 73,655,008 of CM053597.1, forward strand.
TCTCCCCATGCTGACCTGGACTGGAAAAAGTCTATTACATTATATATAAACTATTTAAAGATAACCTTATACTTCTTGGCATCTTTTACTGTACCTTATAGTAGGTTCAAGAGCATTTTAATAAGCTCACAAAGTGGATAAAGTGATAAAGTACTTTCCACACACCAACCCAATAAGGAAAGCAGTATAAGGATTTTTCTGTCCACTTTACAGAGAAGGAAAATGAATTTCATAGAGGTTTAAAGTAGCAATGCCCATTGTCACAGTAAACAATAAAGCTGTGACTCAAAGCCAAGGTCTAGTTTTAAGGGCATGTATATACTATATATACTAGACCATGGCTGCTTTTTGTTGGGATATTTGCTGGAGGAATACTATTGCTACTATTTCACAAACCCACTCCTACTCATATCCTTGTATAATGAAGAAAGTGCCAACAAGGACCCAGCCCTTAAAGCACGTGCTTGGATACAAAGGGAGGTTGAATAAGGCTGCTTCTAGAAATTTACAATGGGAAAGCCCTTCCTTCTCCCTCTTCAGAACAGGCACAGGCAGGGGTGTTTTGGAGACAGCTTGAACACATTGGTACCAGTGTGAGAATTTATGCCTTGGAAAGCGGCAAATGATTCAGGACTTGATTTATTGATTGTCACATTAATAATTCAGAATTAACTGAAAAGTGCGTTGCACATATATTACTTCTTCAGAAAACCAATTGTTAAACATTTCCCAGCAAACCTCTGGTACAAGTCTTCTCTGCATCCTGTCAGCTTACTTCCTGGTTATGAAAGATGTTTAATTAGTTATTAAGTTAGAAATGAGTATGCATACACGAGGTTCAAGCAGATTGACTCTCTTCTCTGATGGCAAGTGAAGCCAGAACTGGGCCTCTGTGTGAGGGAGGAAATAGTGGCAGTGACCTGTGGTCGCTGTTTCATCTTGCTATCTCTGCCACATCTCCATAAACATGTGGCATCTCCCTTCCTTTGCCTCTTTGTGCTTATATTCCTTGATCTTAGGTACATTCGTATTGGAAAGAACATAGCAGGTTACAACTTTGTGAGCTTTAAAAGATTAGAAAAGTCACAGAAGACCTAGCAAAGGAAGTCAGGTAACAGTGTCTGTAAACAGCTGTAGTAGCCAAGTCAAGCAAAGAGACCTCAAAGTACCAAGAAATAATGATGATTCAGCCAAAACACTTTTCCACAATCAAGGGAGCAGCTCATTCATATGCTGCACCTGGAAATGAACTTATTGGGGATTCCATGAAGACCTACAGTGCCAGGAAGCACCTCTCCTTCCATCTGCAGAGGGAGGAATATTTTGTAGCAACCTTAAGTTTATTCAGGGTCCTCAGGGACCAAAGAGGGAAAACTAGTTGCAAAAGATGTGATTGTACTTTGCTTTGTGTGCCTTCTCAATAAATTTCCATTGGTAAAAGTTAATTGATATTAACAGGTCAATTGACTTTGAGGGAACATATTAGATGGGGGCTCATGAGTCATAGTACTAGATAGAACTCTCGAGCCTTTCAGGATTAGAACTCTGAGAAGAGAAGTGAGCTAACTCACACTACCTGGATCCAACCTGCTGGTCCAAGGATGGGTTGGGAGAATGAATTTAGAGCTTGTGCTACACTTAAAAACCCAGTGCTGAAATAACTACCCACCCACAACTTCCTAACACCCCACACCCCAGGGGCTAAAGCATTATTAAAAGGGATCCTAGGGATCTGGAAGACGGAATTTTGTTAAGTGGCCAATACTGGAAACAACAAAAGATCTTCAGATCTCACTTTTTATGAGGGTAAAATCTCAGAGACAGTTACAGCACTGGAGAGATTAGATGACAATAAAAATATTAGATGACAATAAAAATATAGAGCTGATGTCTCTGATTGAAAATGCTATACCTTTGGTTTTTGATGAGACTGAAACCTACCCTTCCAAGAATGAAGATAATTGTAAAGTTAATAATCACTCCAATGCAAACTGTAATCAAATAACCTTGAGAATGCTGAGGATTATGCCATCAGTTAGACCTGAGTCTTCCTGCCAGTCAGTTCCTTCCTCCAAACTTTTTAAAGAAAATTCCAAAAATAAGGGAACTTTAGATTCAGTATGGTGAATAACTTGGTACAGAGGACAGTTATGCCTAATACAAGACAGGGAGAAAGAGGTAGTTCTGTCAGTTTTTGCTTAGAAAGCCCAAGACTCATATAGGTAGCCAGCCCTCGGTCATCACCAAGGGAAAATGAGTGGTCTTAGGGTATAATAGAAAAGGCATAAAAGTTAGATGCAAATGATTTAGGCATCCTTCCATCAAAGCACTTCCCATGTGTACACCAAGATTATTTGAAATCTCTTGAAAAATATAACAAAGATAGCTTTGTTCTACAACCCACTGTTCATTAATATCAAGTGAAGCACAAAACAGGAATGTTTCCTCAAGAAAAGTGTTACTTTCTTGAAGATTCAACGGAGTCCAAATTGAGGAGGTTTCTTATAGATGTTAAGGTCCTCTAGATTCTCCTGTGTTTTTTTTTTAATCTTATAATGATTGTACCAAGCCCCAGAAAATTACAGGAGATTCTAGCTGCAATCCACAAACATTCTAAAGAGTTTGGCCTAATTGTCCACTTAGGAAAAACCAAACAGATAGAGAATAACCATTATCTAGACTATGATATACAATTGAATGGACAGCTTGTAGAGCCCATCCATTAGTATCTATCTTAAACTAAGACAGCAAATGGACAATGAATTGGGTCCAGAATTGAATGGGAGAAGAGCAAGCTGGATTGCCTTTAGAAAACTGCAGTTCTTCTCATAACTAGAAACTTCTCCCTGAAACAAACATTCATTTTGAAAATACCAGTATTCATCCAGTGGCTTGAAATGCACATTACAATCTCTGAGGAAATAAAAATGAATATTGCCAAGAGTACAATGGAGAGAGGAATAATGGGTATGTGTAGTCTACAATTACAGAGAATTAAGAGGAGAAGCAAAATAAATGAGGCCAGCAAAGAAATGTGTGAATAAAAAAAATGAAAAAGATGCTCTGTTGATGTCCTCATGATGTCAAGAAAAAGTGAGCAAAACTCTCAGAATGCTTCTGTAATGAATTTATGGGAGATGTGTACAAGAGTACATAATAGGCAGGGATGGGTGCAATTATTATGGTTGGAAGGACTATTCACATTGATGAGATCAATCAGTAAACAAGTATTATTTCCAATAAACAAGCATCTATTACTCTGTGATTCTGTCCTAAGGTCACATTCAGTCAGTGAAGACAACATGTACAAAGTAATCTTGAGTGGAAGGCACCAGCATCTGGTGAGTAAGGAAAGAGCTACATACTCACATAGAAGGAACACATTTCAGATACAGGGGATAGCCTGTACAAAGGCATGGAAGAAGAAGATGGAGATGAGCAAAGGGGTGAAAGAAAAGGAGAGAAGAACAAAGGATGGAAGAGAGAAGATAGGTGAAACAAATAGTTGTGTGAGAAATAGAAGGAATGAAAGAGGAGAGAAGTAAAGGAAAGGAGGAAGAAAGGGTGGAAAGGAGATAGGATGTATAAAAGAAGCTGTTTTAGGTTTGGGGAAAGGAATAGGAACGGATCGTGTCTTTCATATTTGTATACCAGGCCTTTAGGACAATACTTTTGCACATTTGTTGTTGTTCATTCATGTCCAACTCTTGGGAGCCCTTGGACCATAGCATGCCAATACTATCCATGGAGTTTCTTGGCAAAGATACTGGAGTGGTTTGCCATTTCCTTCTCCAGTAGAAAACCAGAAGTTAAGTGACTTGCTCAGGGTCACACAGCTAGTAAGTATCTAAGGTCACATTTGAACTCAGGTCCTCCTGATTCCAGACCCAGTCATTCTATCCACTGAACCACCTAGCTGCCTCCACTTTGTACATAGTAGGTGTTTAATATATTTTGTTGAACTGAACCTAAAAATTACATTTAAATTATGGAAAGAGAAGGAGAAAACAATTAGGGGAGCAATTGGGTGGGGAAAGGGAAAGGGGAGGGGAATCCCAGGAAGGATAAGAAGGAGAAACAGGCGAAAGGACGGCGACTGTGTCCAGACCATATTAGGACAGAAAGTAGCCTTCTCAAGTGGTGGAACTGCTCTGTCCCCGCCAGGGTGCGCTGTCCCAAGCTGTTTGGTTCTTCCCTTGGCTTCGTGCTACAGTCTGTGCTGCTCCAACCTGGCAGCTCAGTCCTTAGCCAGCTGCGCTGTCCTCTTGGAGTGGCTCTGTCCCCCCAGCGCTGAGCCGAGCCGAGCTGTCCTCACCACACTTCCACCTCCTCATTGGGCTCTGTGGTTTCAGTGGAGCAGTTCTTTTCCCGTGAGGCTGCGCTGTCCTCGAGGATGTTCTATCCTGGAGGGTTTGAGCTGTCATCCAGAAGTGCTCTGTCCCCACGGGGATACTCTGTTCTCACTGTCCTCAAAGACAGTCCCACGGGGTTGCTCTGTCCTCCAGGATGCTCTGTCCTGGAGGGGTTGAGCTGTCATCCGGAGGTGTGTTCTGTCCCCACGGGGATACTCTGTCCTCTGTCCTCAAAAACAGTTCCACGGGGTTGCTCTGTCTTCCAGGATGCTCTGTCCTGGAGGGTTTGAGCTGTCATCCGGAGGTGTTTGGTCCCCACTGAGCAACTTCTCTGAAAGGGGCTGATCCCAACGGTCCCGAAGGTGGGCGCTGTTCTAGCTGGGCTGCATTGTCGCAGCTGGGCCTCTCCGTCCTGTTCAGGCATGCGTACTGGGGCCCACAGAGAGTCATAGAGCAGGCGGGCGGCCCGGAGCAAGCAGCCGGATGCGGTCACCATAGTGACCGGGGAAGCGGAAGAGGAAGAAGCGGGCCCAGGGGGCTGTGAGGTGGCAGCGGCGGCAGTAGCAGAGCCGGCAAGTCCCCCGGAACTTGGTGTCTGGTTCGTTGGTGTCTTGCGGTCGGGATTCGGGCTTGTCATCCTCTAGAGCAGCGTCAGGTCCTCTCCAATCTTTGCTCGGGATCTCCC